>OW386285.2:72951231-74188650 GCA_936432065.2 Rutpela maculata | reverse complement strand
AACATTTTACGACACCTTTCTTAACGCTAATATGTTGATTTGAATTGAAATTCAAATATCTGCTTGTGTGTGTTTGTTTTCGATAAACACTGGTTTCATATTTATTATCTAACTTTTTAATTAAAATATCTAAGAAAGGTAATTCATTATTATTCTCTACTTCCATTGTAAAATTAATTTAATTTAAAAAATTATTTAAATGTTCTTTGCTATGAGGCCATAACGCAAAAATATCATCTACATATCTCCACCACACTATAGGTAGAACACTGTACGTACGTACAATACAGTTTTTAATTCGCGAAAGAATACACATTTGAACAAATTTAGAAATTTGTGTAGTGAACAACAAACTATAGAACTACAAAATTTTAATTGACAAAACTGTCATTAATCTGTCAAATCGCGAACTCAATGTATCTGAAAAACTTGTATTAACTAAAGGTTTCAATTTTGCAGTAACACCGAAAACTATTCCTAAATTTGATATCCTAACTGCAATTGAACAAGCTGCACAGAAACTATCAATAGATGATGCCAATGAATACCGAATTCGTTCAAAAATTGAATTAGAAAAACAATATAAGACGAGGGTTAATTTAACAACAGATGAAAAACTTTCAATTACATCTTTAAGAAATGACGAAAGTATTAAAATTTTACCCGCTGATAAAGGCAATGCCACTGTAATTTTAGATACAGTTGTGTATAATACAAAGATTATGAACTTAATTAATGATGGGAATTATTCTAAATTAAATAATGATCCAACAAAATCTTTAGAAAGCAAAATATATAGGACTCTATTTAAATACAAAAATGAATTTACCTATTTTGAGCGAAAGGTTCTAACTCCACATCATAGTAAACCTCGTCATTTTTATGGTTTACCAAAAATACATAAACCTCAAATTCCTCTTAGACCGATTGTGAGCTCAATCAATTCTCCATTTAGTAATCTCTCCAAATTTTTATTAAAAATCTTAAATCCTTTATCAGGTTCTTCTGAGTCTTATATTAAAAATAGCAAACATTTTTTGGAAAAACTATTTGAAAACAATTTTAATAAGAATCATCTAATGGTGAGTTTTGATGTAGTAAGCCTTTTTACAAATGTTCCGGTAGATAAAACATTAACAATAATTAAAAGTAAATTGCAACATGATGGGAATTTGGCGAATAGAACTAAATTAAGCATAGAAACTATAATGGAATTACTTACTCTTTGCATTAAAAAGACATACTTTCAATTAAATAATGACTTCTATCAACACAACTTTGGTATGGCCATGGGTTCTTCTTTATCTCCAATATTAAGCAATATTTTTATAAAAAATTTTGAAGAAAATAATATTAATAACTTAATTTATAAACCTATAGTGTGGTGGAGATATGTTGATGATATTTTTGCGTTATGGCCTCATAGCAAAGAACATTTAAATAATTTTTTAAATCAAATTAACGAAAAGGAACCTTCAATTAATTTTACAATGGAAGTAGAGAATAATAATGAATTGCCTTTCTCAGATATTTTAATTAAAAAGTTAGATAATAAATATGAAACCAGTTTTTATCGAAAACAAACACTCACAAACAGATATTTGAATTTCAATTCAAATCTACATATTAGCGTTAAGAAAGGTGTCGTAAAATGTTTGTATGATAGGGCTAAAGTAATTTATTCAAATGATGAAAGTTTAAGTAATGAGAAAAAATTTATTAAAACCGTTCTATTGAATAATCAATACCCCGAGGGTTTTATTGATAGCCAGATGGCAAACATTGAAAGTAGAGTAACCACTCAACATTTACAACCTGAATTTAGATCTTTAGCAGTAATTCCATACATACAAGGTTTATCGGATAAATTGAGAAAAATCGGAAATAGATTTTCTGTACAAACAGTTTTTCAAACAGGAACCACATTAAGATCTGTTTTATCAAAGACTAAACCGGTGAATATTATTCAAAATTCCAAGGATTGTATTGATAGTGTCCCATGTGAGTAAGGTAAGCATTATGTAGGTGAGTCATCTAGACCTTTCAACGTAAGGCTTGGTGAACACCGAGATTATGCTAGAAAGGGAGAATTTCAAAAATCAAAAATTTGTGAACATGCGTGGGATCCAGTGGGACTCCGCGAAAATTTTAGAAAAAGAAAGCAACTCAACTAAAAGAAAACTTAAGGAATCCGCTATTATTTTGTTAAATGAGGATAAATGTGTTTTTAATTATTCTGTAGATTTCTGTACCAGCTGGTTGCCGATCCTCAGAGACGAAGTAAGTAAAAATAAAATAAATATAATTTAATGTCTCACGTGACTATGGAAATACATAAACAACAAACTGTCTGGTTTGACATTCTCAAAAGTGAAAGTTTTGATAACGGGAAAAGAACTATTTTCCGAAACGTCAACTGCCTTCGTTTTAATTTTTCAATTTATCATTTAACAATTTTGTTTCAGTTTATATATTTTTAGGTGTGAGACTTTTTGTAATAGAAGTATAAAAACCAGCCTGTGTCTGATCCTTTTGGCGCAGAGGTTTATTTTATCAAAATTTTTAAATATTTTTACAGTGGCAAAATACCCAACAAACTAAGAAATAATAAATAGAAGTAGTAAATAATATACTACTTTAATTAGTTTAATTATGAAACGTGCATGTATCTAACGTTTTTCAGGAAAATAGACAAACAATCAAGAATGAGAAATATTTATTCTGTTATTTCGAGATAAATTTCCGGATTCTTTAATGCCTTTATCATGAAAAACATTTTGCATGTGCAAAATAGCGTTTTCGCAGTATGACTTAATTCAATAGCGCGGGACATATCAATGTGTTCTCTCATGGTAATTATTACAAATAGGTATTTAATAACCCTCCATTGATTTGCTGAAAAATCTTAAGAAAATCTTAATTCGATTTCATTAAACAACACTAACGTACATTAGTTCTCACCGCACTCTCTGCGCTGTATCGTTCGCGTGGGCGTTCCGTATACTTAATTGCAATTTTCTCGAAATCTGTTAATCCTAGAAAAAAAAATTTCAAATAAAAAAGTTAGCTCCATCCTTTATCTTCATATGCCCTCCATATACTTGTTATCTATTTCGAAAGACAAACAAGTTTCTCGTTTGTTGTATTCCCACCTGTAAATTTTCACAGTTTATCGACATAGCCTTAGAAAAAAAATCATATTTTCTACACTTATTAAAACTTGACCTTCATATTAACATATTTTGTTAACAAGTATGGATTCATCACACGGTAAAAATTTGAGATTAATTCGTTGTCCCGTTTTTTAGTTAGAGCGAGTTAAACGAAAAAATAATTGTATCTATTATTTTACAATTTTCTCACATTTTTGGCTCTATCTTTTGACTCGAACAACCAAAAGAGACGTAATTTTTTATTTTATCGAAAGATAAGCTTCTAAACACTTCGGTTAAGGTAATTCTAAACTAAAAATTGACCGCTGAACTAGTTGACTTCTACGTGACGTAACAGCGGGAACTGCAGTAAGGGGAGGTATGCGTGAGAGCGTATCTCTATTTCTTAATATCATGATGTATGCATGTGTAATATTGAATATCACCGGATCCTCCGCCATTTCCTAGAAAATAACCTAAATTATGTTTTTTTTAGATTATTTTCGCGACTTACAAAAAAATGGTGGGTGATGGAGCAATTCTGATACCGGATTCGTGTTCAGCGGAAAAAAATACTTCAGAGACCATATATCGCGTGTACATTTCAGACAACTTTTTTTTCTTTGTGTGTGGCGGTGTTACTATTATTGTTGTTGCTATCAGTTTAATCTATGTACTTCGCTTTTTTTAACGTTCGCTTCAATTTGCTGATGTAAGTTTAATTATTAGGATTATAATTACCATGTAAATGTACGTGAAAGTAAACAATAAATAAATAAATATTCTCTATGGAACACGCACACTGTGGCATAGGTACACACATTAATCTTGTATTTTATTTTATTTGTGAATATAAAATGTGCCAATATCAGTTCTGTATTTTATGACCTTAGTTATAAGAGTATAAATATAATCCAGAGCCTGAGTACACTTCTGTAGGGAAGTTGATGTACCCTATTTTTTTTTTCTAGGATTGTTAGAGGGAGTTATAACAACTAATTTTCAGTCGGGTGATAAGCCGTCACGTGGTACGTTTTCCCACAATGTCGTCATCAACTATGGTGGCTGGATGTTCCTTACTACGCTTATATCTATGTAACTACTAAGTGGACTTATGTATAAAAAAAGTCTAAATAAAGCAAATAGACACTTCCAAATTTAATGCTCTTGTAAGACCTAAGAAATATTGATTAAATAATTATAATAATAACAAATAATAATATACTCCAATATTTTTATATTGATTTTTAAAATATAAAACAAATACGCACAAGTTATTATAAATTGGTAGGTACAATGTATAAAAAAAATATAAAGGACAATGTAATAAAAATAGTTATTACTTTTATACATTATTCAACCTAAGTAGTATATTTATTCTTACAATCGGGATATTGCACACTATTACATTTACAAAATGAACAACACGAAATTTGGTTTTTGTTACATATACATGATGTTGTTGCACATTTTACGCAAGAACAGACACCAACAAAGTCATCTGGGTATTGTTTAATGTTTTTTTGTGGGAGTAGCGCGTTATCGATCTCCTCAAAACCAAATTCATGTCTTAGTATATGTCCTCTTAGTTTTCTTTACTGTTAATATTTTACGATTTACAGCCGTCAAAAAGGTCTTGTCTTGTCGTTCTGATCTAACTTTTCCGAAGTATTTTGAGGCGTTGAAGCCAATTTTGGACACAATAAAATTCTAAAACCTCATATTTGCCCTTTTTAGAAGCTGCAAGAGGTGGTAGACGAAAACTGACACCATTTTTTGTGCTCAGAATCGGCTTCAACGCACAACACACAAATATCTGTCCTCAGAGGCAACTTATTCAAACAATTGTTCTTTATGGTTTGCGTAATATTTTGCGATTATTTTCCTATCTCGTTCTCGCTTTTGTTAAATATACACCACACGTATCGCCGTGCCGTGCTGTATTTACATATCTTATCTATAGATATGTCACCTTACTGCTATTTTTGCAATTTCGGGTCAGTCCAAAAAATTTCGCGTTATTTTTGTCTTTCGGAAAATATCATCTCCCCCTTGAGGGTTCAGAAATTCTCCAAAAAGGGAAAGCTCCTGGCAACACTGAATCCAATTTGAGTTTGGTTCTTACTAAGGTGCAGAAATAAGCTATAATGGCCGGTAATCACAACCACAAAGAGGATCACAAATTAAAAAAAGTAATAAGAAGGTGAAACGAAATCCCGGATCCTCCACCATTTGTTAGAAAACGAAGTCTACGAATAGTACGGGAACCAGCGACACTCTTTTTTGAAACATCTGCCTAAAAATAACTTCTTATTATTTATTGTTATATTTAAGCTGTGTTTTCACAAAAACGACTCCTGCAGACGCACTAGCGGGACAGCGCCTGACAGGACTTTTTTGCTCCTGCCAAAACCATGTTCCATGGAATATTTTTGTTAATGACAGAAGCATGCCGGTGTACAATGAAGGTAGTAGAAAATAATTTTTCATCATACTGTAATGCTAATAAACACAGAAAATTTCAGCTTTGAACATGTACAGCATTGACACTTTTACTACAATATGTATATCTTTATCAATAGACTTGAATCTGGTCAAAATAAAGTCCTATTTATGTAGTATAAACTAAGGGGTATTTTTTAAATTGCCAAGAATCGAAATCAAATTTGGGAGTGATTTTTTTACACAGTAAGAGTCAATAGTACAATGTTTGTTTCGTCTCCAAAATTATCAATAACTACATCAGGTCTCCTGATTGCTTGAAGTTTATGCATTTTAACGTACCATCATTCAGCACTAGAAAAGTGTCCATTATGTCTCTAACTTGTTGTATAACATATGCAATGTTCAGTCCAGTGTTAGCAAATTCTGTAGTGTACTTGATTAGTTTAGTAAAATTAGTAGATCTTTCTGGCCAAACAAGCAATACTGCAGTAATTATTATACTCTTCGCAAAAAAACGAAAAGTATCTTGTATTCGATCGGCACATTTCTAAATCAGTAAATATCGCTCGTAGAGAAAAAAAATTCATATCATTATGTTAGTGAACGAATTCTGAACAACTTTCAAAATGTCCGTCCTCTGTCCGTCCGTCACGTTTCTTGTAAGCACGATAACTTAAGAAGGAAAAGTCCGATTGTATAGAAATTGGGAAAGTAAGTTAGCGTTAGCTAGAGGAAGAACCCTATTGTTTTTGAAAAAAATCAATCAATAAATAAAAAAGTTATTAATCATTTAAATGAAAAAAAAAAAAATATATATATATATTCTTAATTTTTGTCATTTGTACTTAAATAGAAATCTTGCGAAATTTTATTCTATTTTTTTTGTTTATACATTTTACTAATGTATATATATATATATTTCATAATAAAGTATCTAATTCCTTGAAATATAATATTCGAATGATATATAATAGACATTCAATTATTGCAATGATGATTGTTCAATGGCTAAAGCTTTCCCCTACCATAGCCTAAAACCCTATCCTCTCATCTTTCCTAAACCTTATCTTTAATTCCCTCTTTCCTTTTCTATTTGTTCATTTTTATGATTTTGTTGTTTTTCTTTTTGTTCTTTTTGTCACTTTGTTCGTAAATTTTTTTTAGGCCGAGAAAATTCTTGAAAATTATAACATTTTAAACGATACTCTTTTGCATTATCATATCTTCCTGGAGGCAGGCAGACCACCAGGGCGACAGTTCTTGTACGGGTTTTTTGTTTAGCGTTTTACCCGAGTCAACAACCCAAATTTTGTAAGTGCTTTGCCAAGCGTTGTGTTAATTTTAATTAGCTCTGCGTAGACAGCAATTTTTAACATTATTATTAGTTTTTAAGTTTGTTTATAACAAACAGGAGAGCTAATCCCCCCGTTAACCGTTAAGCCGAGCTGGACCTGCCCCGTCCAACCTTACATTCACCATGGTACTACGTGCCATGGTTGTTTGGTTGGCTCCGGGCCAGGATCCAGTAAGGCACATAGTTGTACTTAAATGAAGAATAATATATGTATTTGCTTTTTGCTTTGTCTGCCAATCCAAAGGTCTCGTGTTCGAATCCCTGACAGGGTGTTTTTTTTCATTTATTTTTTTTTTCACAACAAAGTTGGTATCACAAAATTTAGAATGTCTAAAAACTAACATTATTTACAAGAAAATTGCGAAAAGTATCCTATAGAATGTGTAACAATTATAAAAAAAGCTCAGTAAATCGGCGAAGAGTATAATGCTTCCACTAGTTATTATTGTTGTTGCTATCAGTTTAATCTTTGTACTTCACTTTTTTTAATGTTCGCTTCAATTTGCTGATGTAAGTTTAATTATTAGGATTATAATTACCATGTAAATGTACGTGAAGGTAAACAATAAATAAATAAATGTTCCCTATGGAACACGCATATTATGGCATATATACACATCAATCTTGTATTTTATTTTATATGTGAATATAATAGTATATTACGTAATGAGAATTGCTTTACAACTCGAATTATGTACTATACTTTACCTACGATCATATTTATTTATTTATTTATTTAGTAAAATCTGGATTTAGTTCACTAGTCAACAATGTCATTCAATAAATGTTATGTCAGTTTTGACAGCGTTTGAAAATACGTAGGTGCATTTGTTTTTTTAAATCCCGCGTCAGCGATATAAGCCACCTATAATTGGGTGTCCCGTGCGTTTTGTTTACCGTGCGATTTGTTTACAGTGCGTTTTGTTTACAATACGTAAAATTCAACTTACATGAATGGCAGGTAGTGTGTTTTTTACTATTTACAGTAGTGAGCGTAGGTAAAAATATATTAAAAACATTTGCCTATAATTTAATAGAACATAAATATCGTTGCATAATAAAAAAATGATACATGATAAAAAAATTACTATCAAAAGAGGTTTTCGAAATTATCTCCTTTCCTGTTAGCTCTACCCTAAAATTAGGTATTACCAATATTGTATAAAATAAAAAGAGCACCTTTTATTTCAACTAGTTTTTTTATTGTTATTATTTTACGATTTACAGTCGTCAACAAGGTCTTCTCCTAAGGTTCTGATCTAACTTTTCTGAAGTATTTTGAAGCGCTGAAGCCAATTTTGAATACAATAAAATTCTAAAATCTCATGTTTGCCCTTTTTAGAAGATGCAAGGGGGTGGTAGAAGAAAACTAATACGATAGAAAAATTTTTTGTGTCCAAAATTAGCTTCAGCGCGTCAAAATACTTCAGATAGATAGATTTATTAATGTTAAAAAATTATTAAATTGTACACACATCAAACAGAGTTACACTCACAAATAGGTATAAAACAATACAATAGATTTAGAATTAATATAAAAATGGACGAAATTATAGTAAATGGAATAGAGAGCTACATTAAAAATCATTAACAAAAAATATAGTGTTTGTCATATTACAAGACATAAGTTAAAGAAGTAAAATTACAATGTTACAATTTCTCTCACTATATATTGTAACGTGTTTCCACCCCTAGGAAACCACCCTCGCAAATTCCGTGGGTTCCAAAAATTATAACAAGAGATTGTCCACTAACACACTTTATTAAATAATTTACTGTATACTTCAGAATACTGATTACTAACTAAAAATAACAATGTTTATCACTTTGTTTACACTTTGTATTCTTAACCTCACTTTTCGAAACTTTATAACTTTCTATACTTTCTGAACTACCCGCCGAGAATACGGTCGGTCTTTTATACCTAAAAATGACAGATCTCGATTTTTCTGTGATGACGCCACCATTCTCTAGATAATTCCAAATGTCACTTTAGAACTTCTGTTCTGGTAGGTTCTTTCTCGAGTAGGTGCAAATACATCTGAATTAATTGAATTCATTCTAGGGGTGGCAACACATCACAATATCTTCGTTTGAGATGAATGCATTTTTATCAGAAAGTATTTGTATTGTATCATCTAATATGTTGTATAATTTAATACCATGGTAATTAACACCAGTTTGTCCTCTAGTTAGCGTTGTGAATTCAGTTCTTATGTTATCTTTACAAAGTATTTCATACTGATGAAAGTCAGCATGAGTGTTAAAAGTAGATAAATTATTATGAACATGTGCAATACATTGTATCGCGTAAATATTGGGTAAGGTGAGTATTTTCAACGAAATAAAGAGATGTTTGGTGTCATCCCGGTTTCCCGAACCACCCACAATCCTATTTGCCCTCTTCTGGAGGCCAATCATTTTATGTCTACCAGAAGAATATCCCCACACGAAAATGGCATAAGATAGTCGAGAATGCGTAATGCGCAGTTTTTAATACATCCGACGAAACTGAATTTAAAAACTGCCTAAGAGCATATACAGTGTGTCCCAGGATAGATGTAACAAGAGATGTAATGGACCAAAAATTTTGGAATTTCGGAATGGTATTTGGGGATTGCGTCCTGCTTGTTGTAAAACTAAAGTATACCAAAAATGACTTGATTTGGTGTTCTACAGGGTGTTTTATAAGCAAAATTGTAAAAATCACCACTAATAAAGTATCTTTATTTTTCAAAATATGAAAAAATTTTACTAAGAAAACTTATTTAGAATGCAATTTTATACTTCTATACCAAATTTCAGGAATATAAAATTATTTTTTTGAAACTTCCCATTTTTTGCGAATTAAGAGTTGAATTCATATTTTAAAGTTGTGTAGGAACAAATGTTAATCATCTCAAAAAGTAGGCTATTGGTAAATACAAAATTGAATATACGAGATGTAAGAAGGTATAATGTTAATCGAACTAATTGTAAAACAAGAAACAATTACTAACAGAAGATTAATGAGGTTTAAAAATTATAACAAGTAATAAATGTCAAAAACATAACAGATTCACAAAAAAATTAATTATTGACCAATACAAAACAATGTTTACAATTTCTTTATTATTCGACGTAGCTACCACCCATATCCACATACATTTCGATCCTTCGCCTGAAGTCCTTAAAACTGTTTCGAATATGATCTAACGGTATGGAGTTTACGGCATTTGTAATTCTCTGCTTCAATACTGCTACATCGTTAGGAAGTGGTTCAGCGTAAACCAACTGCTTGAAGCGACCCCATAAAAAGAAATCCAATATTGATAGGTCTGGGGATCTCGCCGGTCACTTGATCGGTCCATTCCTGGCAATCCAATTTTCTCCAAAATTTAAATTCAACCACCGATTAACCATTTCTGTTGAGTGGCCAGTGCAACCATCATGTTGAAAATGAACTAAAGGCATATCTCTTGAAATATTTAAATGTTCTTCAGAAAATCTTTCAAGAAACTGTAAATAAGTGTGCTGGTTTAACCTTCCCTCAATGAAATAAGGTCCAATAACTCCAACGTGATAAGAAACGGCACACCACACATTCACTTTTTTATAATATTTCCTTCTACAATGAATTCTAAAATTTGGATTTGCAGAAGCCCAAAACCGACAATTCTGAGATGAAACAACACCATTGGTTGTGAATTTGGATTCATCTGAGAAAATTATGAAATGATGAAAAAATCTCTCTTCCATGATCTTTTCTCCAATGGTCAAACAAAAATCCAACCTACGGCCGTCATCTCCCTCTTCAAGCGTATGTTTATAATTTGCTTTACATGCCCTAATTTTCTTTGCCTTGTAAATTCTTTGGAGTTCAGACTTGCTAATATTAATAAGAGCTGATCTCTCTCTTAGTGGCATCCTAGGATTTTCTATAACAGAGGCATGAGCTATAATAGCCCCAACATTGTCTTCATCATATGCTTTTATTTTTCTTTTCCTGTTAAGAACACTACCAGTAGCCAGAAACTTTTTAATTATTCTCATAGCCTGAGTACGTGACAAAGCAGTGTTTGGAAATTTCAAATTAAATTGGCTTACCACTTCTCTTGGCGAGTTTTCACCGCCAATTCCGTAGCATTGCGCAATATAAATTTTTTCACGCACTGTGAGTACCATTTTCACTTAATTTTTTATGCTTGGTTCGTTAATTTGAAATAGAAATTAAAGATAATATTGACTACGTTTCTATGCAGTTTTAATTGAATGGTTCAAAATAAAATACTAATTTATTGAAAAAATGGGAAGTTTCAAAAAAATAATTTTATATTTCTGAAATTTGGTTAAGATGTATAAAATTGCACTCTAAATAACTTGGAATTTTTTCAATAAGTGGGATTTTTTCATATTTTGAAAAATAAAGGTACTTTATTAGTGGTGATTTTTACAACTTTGCTTATAAAACACCCTGTAGGACACCAAATCAAGTCATTTTTGGTATACTTTAGTTTTACAACAAGCAGGACTCAATCCCCAAATACCATTCCAAAATTCCAAAATTCCAAAATTTTTGGTCCATTACACCTCTTGTTACATCTGGGACACACTGTATATCTTTTGATAGTTGTTCAGCAAGATAATCAACATGATCATTCCATCGTAAAGATGAATCAATAAGGCCACCTAGAAACTTTTTGTACAAGTGGGGTTATTTAGTACATTGCTTAGATCACGTGTACTTACATAAGTTTCACAGTTTTCTTTTCGTTAAGTGCAAGAGCATTAGGTGTAAAGTATTTTTTTTACATTTGATAATACATTGTCACATTTTGACATTAAGTTCGCCAAGTTGGGTCAGAGATTTGTAAAGTCGAATCGTCTGCATAAAAGATGCAGTTGACATTGTCGAAGGTATTTGGCACATCATTAATATAAATCAGGAATAAAACTGGACCCAAAATTGAACCCTGTGGTACCCCCGAATTTATATGTATGTCGATATGTCGATCTGTTTGTAACAATTTTTTTTATGCACACGATTTCTCTGGCACCACCCCCACTATTAAAAGGGGTGAAAAAAACCTGTGATTTAGTGTGTGTACAAGAACCAAAGGCCTCAATCTTTTTCCTTTATCCACTCCCCTCTACTGATGTAGCATATCGTTTCATGGGTTTTTGGGGTAGGCGATTTCAATTATTATATTATTAAAGTTTCATAAACAATTATTTCTATATAATTTTTTTTTCATTGTGAGATACTTGGACAGAAAATCTGGATGTGGAAGTAGTGATTCCTTGGGCAGCGATTTTTTATATAAATAATGAACACATTCAGTAAATCCATGAAGATAATTATTAGTTTAACATGTGTGGCGTAGGTACCTATAAATTGAGAGATTATTTAAAACGTCTTCTCAATCAAAATTTTCTACCTGTAATGAAAATTTTGTCATAAATATAATAATAACAAATAAATTAATACATACCGCAAATAAGAAATCTTTGCTAAATGTTGATTTAAATTATATGACGTACCTCTCAACCAGCAAATTTGTTTTATAATTTAAATGTTATACGATTATTTTGTTTTATTGTTATCTTATTAATGCTTCTAAAATGCTAATTGATTATATTAGAGTTGCAGAAAACACTATTTGGTTGTCTGCAACTGAACTGTTTTATAAATCTATCATTAACACATTTCTACAGAAAAATTATAAAATATCTTATAAAGCAGTTAAGAAATTATTTTAGAGGCGTTTCCGTGACTAGGCTATAAAACATTTCAGCTTATAAAACTAAATAATTTTATAGTGCTTTTTTAGTAACGTTCAGCAGTATTTTCAGCGCCGTCATAAATATATATTAAAATTATTTTATAGCTTTTTCCTATTATCTTATAAAAAAATTATATTAAAGCACTATTTGGGACAATTTTGCTATTGAAAGCAAATAGTTGTTCCAGAGTCTGCTACATAATTATTATATAGCGTTGCAATCAGCTGCAATATGGCAAGGGCAATAAAGTTCTTACAAAATAAAATTGTTTCCGAGAACATAAAAATGCTGCTGCTAACTATGCAATAAAATATATTTGAAACCATTGATTTCATATGTCAGCTGTGTGTTTATGTTTCATCAGAACTTATGTCTAACACTGAGCAGACTGGTGTATATCGGACGTGCTAAAGTAAAATGTCAGATTTAGGACAATGGAAAAAGCTTTAAAAAACTAATTTTTATGTTAATTATGCAAATTGCGCCATTACCTACTGTCCCAGTGGCTGCATTTACAACACAATTCTAACATATTTATTATAAAAAAGTTGCCAAAATATTGCGAAAATAAGTAATTTATTGTATAAGAACCGCGTAAGAGTTACCTAGCAGCATATTGGTTCACAACGCGCATATGCATGAAAAACAACAAACAGTTGTTTTCTGAGATGAAGTGGGCTCTAACTAAAAGGGTAGAACCGTATTGGAAGATTTTATTTTATGCGTATAATTTTTCAAATTTTAAATTTAGTTTTTACCTCTGTAAAGTAAAGTAAAGTAAATATATTTGCCCGTCTGGCAGAAAGTGTGCACCACACGGGAAACTCTTTTCATTAGTGAGTTATCACAAAATTCTATTCTTTATAAAAAGTTCTACATGAAGAAAAAGTAATTCCAATAATACAAAAAATGTTCCAATCCTAAGGGTACCCGCCATATTGATCAACCCATTAATCAAAATTCTACATGCATTTCCGTCGCTTCTGATTTGAACTATCCTCCTTCCTCTATATTCAAAGAATCAACCCAACCTTTCTATGTAGTACACAGCCTACTAACATAACCTAACCTAATCTAGCTGTCATTTTTATATTATTCATTTTTTCATTTAATATAGGAGTGAAATTTTCTTACCGAATCCCCCACGTGCTTTAATTAATTACCAGAAATTTTTTCAAGCAGTAGGGAGATTTATCAAAATGTTTGTTCCGGTTATTTTTACAGTTATTTTTCTCCACTTATAAGTTATAACAAAGATGCAAAATAAGAAATTTGTGACAAAAAATTGTTATTCATTTAAGATACGGCCCTGTCCTAAGACCGTCACCTCTAAGACTCATTATTTTATAGATGTTAGGTAAGAATTGCCTATAGTTTAATTATCTTAAAATGCTTGTATTTAACACAAAAGTATTTTATAGAAGGAAGCCATTTCATGAGACCAGCGTTCGAGGTCGTAAATATGAGAAGACATAAAAAGTTTAAAAATCACATTTTTATTAATATTCCTAGCAATTAATACGTGCTAATTATAAAATTATGATGATTAAAACAAACAGCAGCATGGCATCAAGTCTCCTGCATCCTGAAATCATTGAGTTCTTAAATAAAAATAAATTAGTTTCAAACATACAATCGGGATTTCGAAAAAATCATTCCACATCAACAGCGTTAACACATTTAGTAGATGATTTTCTTAGAAACATTGATGGTGGAAAATGTATATGTTTGGTACTGATAGATTTTTCAAAGGCTTTTGATACCTTAGACCATTCGATGCTATTGGCAAAACTTCATTATCTTGGTTTTTCTAAATTTGCGACAGATTTCATGAGTAATTACTTAAATGGGAGAAAACAAGCTGTGGTTGTAGATGATGATGGTACTCGAAATGTGTCATGATTGCAAAACTTAAATACAGGTGTTCCTCAAGGTTCAATCTTGGGACCACTGTTGTTTACCTTGTACATTTCCGATATTTCAGATGTAGTCACCAGTTGTCAACTACATCAGTATACAGATGACTCGCAAATATACAAATCTTTTAATTTCCAAGAGTGGCGAGATGTTTCAACTCTAATAAATCAGGACTTAAAAAAAATTTCTGAGTAGGTATTTTTCTAACCACAATTTAAAACTAAACCCTGTAAAATCGCAAGTAATGGTAATAGGTACATCTGTCGTATTAAAAAAATTATCAGATGTTTCATTTAATGTTAATTTAAATAATACAGTCCTTCCTGTTGTAAATGAGGCAAAATTTTAGGGCCTTAGTTAGACTCAACGTTAGGCTTTGAAAAACATATTTTATCCAAATTGAAATTCCCTTACAGTCGATTGAAAAAATTCTACAGTTTTGCGAAACACATATCTAGAGAGTGTAAATCTAAATTTTGTGATTCACTCGTATTATCTTTAGTTGATTATGGTGATGTTGAATATGGAAAGTTATTATCGGCGACAGCAAAAAAGAAAATTCAAAAAATTAAAAATTCATGTATGTGTTATATTTACAGTATATCATAGACAACATAATCACCACATCTAAATATACATAGCATATTAAACATGGAAAATCGCAGACGTTTACACATGCTCACACTTATATGGCGAATAATTCATAATGACGAACCTCAGTACTTAAGAAATAAGTTAATTTCACGAGATCACTTGCATAATACAAGATACATACAAAATTTTTCGGTGCCTCGGCATAAAACTGCGATTTTTCAAAGATCATTTACGTATTTTGCATCTCATCTTTGGAATGAACTTCCAAATGAATATAAACAATATAAATCAAAGCAAAAATTTATTAAAGTTGTCAAAAATTACATTTTGGCATGTAGCAAATTGGCAAAAAATTTTAAAATGTGAAATCGATTTTTGTACAATTCCAAAATTTATTAGGAACATTCAGTAAATATGAGGGGCATTTAAAATTCATCAAAAACACATGGCATAATTCACAGTAAAATCTCCTTCGCTTCAAAAATTGCAAGCTGTATGGGTTAACACTTCTCTAAAATAATTATTAAGTAAGTTCTTACCCATTATCCAGTAAAATCACTGAAAACTTGGTATTATAGAGATCAGCATATTATATATTTGTAAGTATATGTATGCGACTTTTTGAATACATTTAAAAAATTGTTTTATTTTATTGGTGTTTTATAGCAATAATAACAGTGAAGCATGTGCTTTATAACGCAATTAAATGAAGCTTCAATAAAACTGTTTTATAGTGGCGGTACCGAATTTTCTTAGAGCCTGCGGAATTGTTTATACAATTATTTTGTAATGGTTACAATATATTTTACAAAATATCAACAGTGACTAAACTATTTTATAAGATGGTGCCAATTTTACATTTATAGCTGTCGTAATAACGTTTTTAAAGTGTTTCTGAGACTAACGTTGTTTTATAAAATTTGTGTCGGAAACATTTATGCAGCTTTTATAAAATACCAAATTGCTAGTTGGGCTATATTGACAGTTTATTTAAAATATCTTTTAAATCAAGATTTTCTATCTTTAGTGGAAATTTAGTAGATCATAAATATAATAAAAACGCAAAATCATAACGTGGTACATCATAAACTTATAATTATTATAGCAAAACCATTTTTATACTTCTACAACATTATATTTCACGTATTTTATATTCGGGGAGTGCAAGGGTAGACAACTGCCCACCCAATATTTTGAAAGAGCATTAAATTGTTTATGGCAAATCTGGCGAATTCCGAAATTCTTCCGGAAAAAATAATAAGCAATTCTTTTTATTTTAGAAATCGAAAGTAGAACAATTTTTAAGGCAATTTCCAAATTTTTAGATTTTTATAAATTACCAAAGTTGGACCTCGCGAAAACGGGGCAAAGCTTCGCGCGACTTCACTTTGCAGATGCTGATAAGGTGACAGTCGAGATTTAATTTAGAACTGTCAGGTGTAGTATTTATGCAGAATGACGTCACAAGTCGGCGAAGCGCTTTGTACTGAAATAACAATCTTTAACATTGTATATCTAAGGATTGGGTATACTTATGAAGTTGAAATTTTAACAGCTTATCTAGATGATAGAATTCTATTGAATACCGTAAAAAAATAAACGAAAAAGAAATATCGGTAATAAGCCCATTGCGCCAATCAAGTCAAAGGTTTTCAGCAGGGGCGGATTTCCTGTCTACGGTTTAACTGTTTGCAGCACTCGCTTTCCCTCAGTCATTTGGGTTTATAGGGTTATCGTTATTGGGTTATCTGTGAAAAATCCCTGCCTACCCAATAAAAATGCTGAAATTACGCCAATGACCGACTTCATCATATGTGTCACATACGAACTAGCAGGAGATTTGTTACATTGTTCTTCGTTCGCTTTCTTCGCCTTCCTTTGTGTTCTTGCATTTTTCCTCGGGAAATAATGTGCATTTACTACAAGGCTAAATAATGAAACTACTTATATGTACACAACGAGTAAATAATAAGTCACTTCATTATTAAAGTAAAAATTACACAGGTACACAAAATAAAAAAAGTGGTCCGTTCCTGCAACTCCATTGGGTGACCCCTATTTATTTCTACGTGCCGAACACTAATCAGGTGTCCGTTTAGCTCCATCACCCACCATTTTTTTGTAATTCGCGAAGATAACCTAAAAAAACTCATAATTTAGATTATTTTCGGAATTTACTAAAAATTGGTGGGTGATGGAGCCAAACGGACACCTGATTCGTATTCAGCATGTCGAAATACAAAGGGGTGCCCAATGGAGTACCAGAAACAGACCTTTTTTTGTGTGTGTGCCTGTGTGTATATCACCGGATCCTCCGCCATTTCCTAGAAAATCGCGTATGCAAATATAGATAGATAGACGTTTATTTAACTACTTTACATATACAAATACATATGTAGCAAGTCATTATTTTGTTATTATCTACAGATAATATACATATAACATTAAAAATGAAGTATAAAATATATTACAAGTTTAAAAAACAGACATAAAATGTAAAAAACAAGGATAATATAATAAATAAAAAACTGACTTAAAAGAAACGACGTCAATTTACACAGTATATTACATAATAGTCCAAGATCCCAGAGCTGCCAGACCTACGTCATTTTAGCAAAGCTAATATTTTGACAAATAGTGTAATATCTAATTAAGAACGTATGCGTATTTGCTAGTTTGAAAGCGGAGCCCTTTTGCAGAAAACAGGTACAAAAGGTACATACAAATTTTAGTCAGTACGTTAAAATATGATAGCTGGTTTATTTTCCACATGACACAATAACGACGTGGTGCAAGCGTCAACCTCCGAATCTTAAGATCCGAGGTTCGATCCTGAGCGTTCTCAGCTTTTTTTTTCAACAGATATTAACTTAAAGTGGTGATTACCAAGAAAGAAACAACCGATAGGGAAATATTTATTATTTTTGGCAATAACTTTTTTTCTTAGTACGTATATTTGAAAAAAAAACTGAGAACGCTCAGGGATCGAACCTCGGACCTTAAGTTTCGAATGAATGAATGAATGAATAAACAATTTATTAACAGTTTTATACATTATGTGCCTCACCGGAGCCTAGCCCGGAGCCAGCCAGACAACCACGGCGAACATCGCCGAGGTGGGTGTGAGGCTGGGCGGAGTAGGTCCGGTTCGGCTTGGAAGTAAATTCGTGGGGGGGGGGGTAGAATCTCCTGTCTGCCACGTGCAGACTTAAAAGCTAGATTACAATTTTTATGTGTCCACATGGACCTAAAAGTAGCTTAAAAATAAATACAACACTGAGAACACTAAAATCGTAGGCGAGCGCACTTCGTAATTTTGATTGTTGATACGGGGAACACAACTAAACGAAAAAACCCGTTCGAACAAATGACGACCTTGTGGTCTGATCGCCGACAAGGAAAGTAGGGTGGAAATAAAATTGTGGTTTAAAAAATTAGGATTTAGGTAAGTTTTCGGCCTAGAGGGGATTTCGAGAGATAAAAAGGGAACAAAAACAACAGAAAAGATAAAAGAACAAAATTGTACAAATATAAATGGGGAGAAAGAGGGATTGGAAATATGTAAAGTTGAGGAAAGATAAAAGTAAGGGGGTAGGGGTAAGTTATCGTAGAAGGAAGTATGGCTAGGGGAGCTGCCGGAAGATAGGCAACGCCTGGTATGGTAGGGGGTGTCTTATATCGAAAAGTATGGCATTATGCTGTCTGATTCGGGTAATGTTGCGGGTAAGCGGGAAAGGTTGACGCTTACACCATGTAGTTAGCGTGTCACTTGTAAAATAATCCAGCTATCATACTTTAACGTACTGAATAAAATTTGTATGTACCTTTTGTACCTGTTTTCTGCAAAAGGGCCCCGCTTTCAAACTAGCAAATACGCATACGTTCTTAACTAGATATTACACTATTTGTTATCAAAATATTAGCTTTGCTAAAATGACGTAGGTCTGGCGGCTCTGGGATCTCACTCTATAACACTCATGGGAGTAGTCAAAAAATCTTCAATTGTATAGAAACAAAATTTCAAAATATGGTTTCTAATGATAATTTTAAATTTCCGAAAATTTTGTTGTTTTACATTTTCAGGTAATTTATTATATAAGTTCAAGTTTAATGAGTTTTTAATTGATTTTGTTAAGCGGTATTTAGGAGGTTTTAACAAATTGGCTGACCTCGTGTTGTAGTTATGTAGCTCAGATGGAGTTACATAGACATTCTTATTTTTATGAATCTCTAAAAGAGAGTAGTAAATATAAAGGCAAGGAATAGGCATTATACCATATTTAATAAACAATGGTTGACAGTGTTCTCTGAAACCTGCTCTAGTTATAATTCCTATAGACTCTTTCTGTTGTCGAAATATTTTTATAGCGCTGCTCGAGTTCCCTCAGAGTATAACCCCGTAGCTTATTTGGGAGTGGATTAATGAATAGTACACTGACAGTGTGTAGTTGTAGAACAGTTCTTAATCTTTGCAAAAGAAATAAATAGCATGATAGCTTATTGCTGAGTTGCTCAATATGATTGTTCCAACTTAAAGTATCATAAAGAACTATACCGAGCAAATTGACACTTTCTCCCTTCGTTACGTCATATCTGGTAGAAAAAAATAATTTTTGTATTTTGTCACGATTTAGTTTGAGTGCATTAGCATTATACCAAAGTTCCGCTCGACTTTCAGATTCATCAATGGTATCTTGTAAACTATTAGTATTCTTCGCACTAGCTGTGAGAGTTGCATCATCAGCAAACATAACAATACTACTAGGGAATAAGTAATAAAATAAATCATTTACATAAATTATGAACAGTAGAGGCCCCAGCACAGATCCCTGAGGCACTCCATGTTTTACTGATCTAAAATAAGATGTCATATTGTTTTGTGAGACGCATTGTTGTCTATTTTCCAGGTATGACGTTAACAGAGACAACGGTATACCTCTGACTCCTTCGATATTGAGAGTATGAGAGACACAGTCGGAGGCCTTGCTGAGATCACACAGCGTAACTGCAGTATGTTTGCCTTCTTCAAGGCCTTCAACTATGTCACCCACAATCTTACAGATTGCATCTAATGTGGAACATTTTTGTCCAAAACCATATTGACAAGCATGCAACAAGGAATATTTTTTAAAATATTTCGACAAACGATTTTTTAAAATAATTTCAATTATCTTGCCACAGGGATAATCGAAATTGGTCGATAATTATCCGGGCTATTCGAGGCACATTTCTTAAAAATAGGCACAATTCGAGCTACCTTAAAGATATCAGGAAAGTAACCCTGACTAAAACATTCATTTATTATCCGCATTAATGAGAGAACTAGAAAATCTATTGGTTCTTTAACAATTTTACTATTTAAATCGTAAATATCAAACTATTTCAATTTTTCAGCGAATGTATTGCGTCTATGACCTCTAAAGTGGTGATAGGTTCAAGAAAAAAAGAAATATTAGGCGTCGGAACATATTCTAAAAAGTTAGAAGCATTTACTTATTTAAAGGTAGATTATTTATGATTTTATCTGCTACCGTTGAAAAAGAATCAACAAAGCTGTTAGGATCAACACTAGTATCAGTATTATTACTTTTCCTGCCACTATTACTTTCAAAATGAATTAATTTCCAGCTATCCCTGGATTTATATCAGTTATTTATAAATAAATCGTAAGCGGTTTTTTTCTCTCTAATTATTTCATTTTTATATAAATTTTTATAAGTGATATAAGCAACTTTATCATTAGGATCCCTTGTTGTACAATGGACCTGTTTAATGTCTGTAAGTGTATCTCTCATATTACGTAACTCGTTGTTAAACCATTGAACTGGTGCCTTCTCTCCCGAAAAACATTTATTGAATGGAAAATGTTTATGTATTAGAGCCTTATAGTCATTTATTAAGAAACTCGATAGAAAATTTAAATCGTAACTGGGATCGTTGAATATGTTCCAATTTATTTTTCCAAGAGAAAGTTTAAGCTTTTCGATTTCCATGGACGTGATCTTACGTTTCCATATTAACTCTGAGATAGCGCAATTGTTACCTTTTACCAAAATATATTGACCATAATGGTCAGACAGGCATGGTTCGATAATGCCCGTCTCAAAACAATTACCTTCTGTGTTTGTCAACACATTGTCACCCTGGTGGTTTCTTTTTTTTTTTTTTTTTTCCGGATTTAGATTGGCCTCGGGTATTTCCCATTAGCCAGCTACTCAGATTGTTGTACTTTGCATTGTAAAAGAGAAAAATAGAATCAACTAAAAAAAAAAAAAACTATGGGGAAAATTACGGGGGCACTCGTTTCACGCCAAGGGGCCGATCATGGCGACTTTAATGAACAAACATTACAAGTAGGCCTCGGTAAGGAGGAGAAAGGAATGACAGAGGAAACTACAGAGGTAGGTTGGAATTCGAATTTCACAAATATTGAACTATGTTAAATGATATAGTTGCATGTTTCCAAGTGTTCAACGATGATTTGAAGTGCATTAAAATTTTTCTTTGCGAGAATGTAATTTATGTTCAGAGGTAATACAAAGCCAATGTCCTGGAGACGTTGTATTAAATGGTCGGATTCTCTCTGCTTCAGTCTACAATTAAATAGAAGGTGGTTAACGTCACCAGTTTCTCCGCATTCGCAGCGATCGCTCTCTATTGTTTTAATTTTATACAGGTGGGAAGGAAATCGGCCATGGTTAAATTGCAGACGAGTTATAGTGGAATAGAAATGCCTGGTGGTGGATAGCCCTTTATGCCATTTTGATTCAGATATAAGTGGGTTCAATAAAAAGTAGTTAGTGGGTTTATCTGAATATGCGTCTTTATATCGGCGTTGCCATTTTACATGTAGTGTTTTTTTAAGTGAGACGTGTAAGTCTGATGAAGGAGTTTTGTATAAAGAAATATCGCCGTCTACGATCGCACTCTTGGCTAATTTGTCCACTTTCTCATTATGTGGTAAGTCACAATGAGCTTTAATCCACACAAAGTTGACATTAATGTTGCGATGCGCCAGCTGTGAGACTTTATTTACGACGTCTAACACAAAACATGAGGAGTGGATTCCAAAGTTGGAAATACTATTTAAAACACTTCTTGCATCTGAAAAAATTGTTACATTAGGGTAATTTAGCATACTAACTACATTGATGGCCTCAAGGATGGCAATGGTTTCGGCAGTAAAGATTGAAGTTTCTGGTCGGAGTTTTAATTTGCACTCTGAATTCAAGCTAGGAATGAAAAAGGCACTACCAGTACCGCTCCCGTTTTTTGATCCATCTGTGAAAATACATAGGTGGTTTTTGTACATATCCACTAGCTCGAAACATATGTTTTTGTTGAGTGTCGGGTTGTCAGTGAAATCAGGCAAATGCACCTTAGGAGTAATCAGCATGGCGAAATAATTCAAGGTGAAAAAATAGGGCAAGTTATGCTTGAGTATGAAATTGTCGTAATCAGAGGTGTTACTGTAACCATCAGCTAGAGGAGGGCTTGTCTTTTTTTCCCAAAATTTATTTGTTAAATTTTCTATGCAGATATTATGTAGACTTGTGTTTAGGTTGGAAAGATTTGTAGACGCGCGAACATTGAGGGCGAATTTTGAGCTTAATCTTTCCCTTCTTAATGTTAAAGGGGGTTCATTTGCTTCCACATATAGAGCTTCTGTTGGAGTAGATTTCATCACGCCCAAACATATTCGTAAAGCTTTGTTCTGCAAAACGTCAAGACGACCTAGAAGAGTTTTACATGCGGAACCATAAAAAAGGCATCCATAGTCGATGACAGATCGAACCATCGTCCTGTATAAAAGTAAGGATATATTTACATCTGCTCCCCATGATACTTTATTGCATATGCGAATAATATTAATAGCCTTTTCACTTTTATTTATCACCGCTTGTATTTGATCCTTCCACTTCAATTTCTGATCGAGTAATGTTCCCAAATATTTAACGGTTGTTTTGTAGGGGATAGCAAATGGTGGTAGGTTGAGTATTTGGAAATTGGGTAAGCGATGTCGAGTGTAAATTGAAGCAACAGTTTTATTTGGGGAGATTGAAAAGCTTTTTGTATCACACCAATCAGTTACTCTTGTCATGATTGCGCCTAAAGTATGAATACAGTCATCCAATTTTCTTTCTTCACAGTATGCTACAAAGTCATCAGCATATTGTACAACGCTGCAATTAACCTTAGATAGAAAATCACTTGTATAAATATTGAAGAGAAGGGGGCTTAACACTGAGCCTTGAGGTAATCCGTGTGAAACAAATCTGGGACCAATTAACTTATTTTGGTTTCCTCTCAAGAATGTTCGTCTTTCTTTGTAAAGGTTAATAATGTTGTGACATAACGACGGTGGCAACTTAAAGTCAATTAGTCTTGTTTGTAAGACTTCCAAATTAACGGAATTATATGCATCTTTGAGATCTAGGAAAATAGCACCTAAATAATTGTTTCTCGAGAAATTTAGTTGGACATCTGTGACGAATTGTCCGAGAGCGTGTTGTGTGCTAAGTCCTCTACGAAAACCATACTGGAATGTCGGCAAAAGTTTTTTAGATTCCAACCACCATTCTAGTCTGATTTTTATCATTCTCTCTAATGTTTTCAACAGGCAAGAAAGAAGTGAGATCGGCCTAAATGTTATTGGTAGATTGTCGTTCCTATTGGGTTTAGGAATCGGCACCACCACGCAGGATTTCAATTCTTCAACGTTTTCACCAAACAAATACATTTTGTTATACATACGAAGCAGTACAGATTTCGCAGAAACGGGAAGATTGACAATCATGGAATAAAGAATACTATCTTCTCCAGGAGAAGTATTAATTTTATTATTGAGAACATTTTCTAACTCGGTCATTGAAAACGGTGCAGATAGGGGGTGGTTATTTATTTCTGGTTCCCAAGTTACTGGTTTTGGGTATACCATATCTGGCGTTAAAGTATTGAGGAATTCAGAGAGGTGTTCGTCCGATTTTGGTTTTACTATGGTGTGATTGGCGTTGGCATGTTTCATTAATTTTATTTGTCTCCAAACATCTGTTGCAGGCGTATTGCTGTTTAGATTGTTACAGAAATTTTTCCAGCTGGACTTGGCTTTTGCCTTTAGTAATCTCTTGACTCTAGCAGATTCTCTTTTACAGTTTAAGTAGTTTTCCAGTGTTGAGTTCCGATTGTAAATGGTTAAAGATAGTTTTCTGCTCTCAACTGCTGCTGAACATTCATCATCCCACCATATTGGATGTTTTTTGGCCGAAGGTATAAATGGTTTGTTTATTTTGAATGATAAATCGGCAGCCCTGTTTACCCCATCAGTAAAGTAATTGTATATTTCTTGAGCGGAATTCATTAAAGGTTCATTTAAGAAGTAATTATTTAAATACTCTTGGAAGGTCTGCCAGTTGGCATTCTTGATATTCCACCTTGACGATGGAAAAACTGTATTAGCAGGCATAATATAATTGGAAACTTCTATAGTGATGGGATAGTGATCGGATCCTAATGTATCGTCTTCGACTCTCCAACTGCAGATACTTGCCATATTAGGGGAAACTAAAGATATGTCAACGGCCGATATTAAGTTCGACATATCATTGACCAAACGTGTTGCAGCACCATTGTTTAGAACGACAAGATTACAGTCATCTATGGCATGGAGGAGGGAGTTACCATGGTTGTCGTTTTTAGAAGAGCCCCACAGGCCATTATGGGCGTTGAAATCGCCTGATATCAAGCAAGGGTGAGCGCATTGTTGAAAAATATTAATCCAGTCATTACTACTAGCGATTACATTAGGAGGGCGGTACACTGATAAAATGTCGATATTAGTGGCACCTAGGATGGTTGCTCCACACACCATGATGCCATCATTGAAATTATTAGTTAAGCGTTTTTCGCAAAAATTTAGTTTTCTTGAAATTAGTAAAGCAACACCTGCTTTACCATCTAGCCGATCATTTCTAATGACATTGAAGTTTGCAAAATTGAAATTGAGGGCTGGTTTTAACCATGTCTCAGATAGGATAATTATATCTACGGGTGTAGTATTAATGTGGTGAAGTAAGCTTAATTTGTTAGAGTTAATTGATCTGCAATTCCACTGTAAAATTTTGAGGTTATTTATATTATCCATTTTTTTTTTTTTTTTTTTTTTTTTTTTTTTTTTTTTTTTTTTTTTAAATATTTATTGTTGGTCTGTTAGACCAACACCGTTAAATACCCTTGCCACGCTGTTTTTGACCCATATTTCATCTTCGTTTGTTATATTTTCATTCCGGAGCTTTTTGATGATATCATTAATACAAGAGGTTAGCTTGTTAACAAAAATATCAATAGTACAATTGGTAAAATAATTTTCCTTACTAGTAGAGGGGCCATATGGCTTAGGAGGGTATGGATTAGGAGGGAGGGGTTTGAGGGGAAGATGAATGGTTTCATCTGTATACATTGCAGGTTTGGTTGAGGATGAGTCCATCTTTCTCTTTTTCGGCAAATTGGCAACGGTATAATTATTAGACTGAGAACATTGAGAATATTGAGACGTTGCCATACTGTTACTTCGATTCCTTGTAGGTAAACTAGGAAACATATATTCATCATTTAGATTATGTAAAACTGCATATTTATTGCTAGAAGCAACTTCGGCATATGAAGAACTACCCAAGGAGTTTGAAGCTTCCTTGTACGAGATATTTTGAGCGGCCATTAACTTTTTAATGTTTTTTTGTTTCAAATATACGTCACATTTTTTGTAAAGTGAGTTATGATCATTTGAACCGCAGTGGCTGCAAGTAGGAGATT
Source organism: Rutpela maculata (assembly GCA_936432065.2). NCBI lineage: Eukaryota > Metazoa > Arthropoda > Insecta > Coleoptera > Cerambycidae > Rutpela > Rutpela maculata. The sequence continues at coordinate 74,162,616 of OW386285.2, read as the reverse complement.
CTTTTTTGCACTCATCCTCGTGAGCTAAACCACAATTCACACAAATTTTTTCCTTTGCTTTACACTGTGAGGAGACATGTCCAAATTTTAGACACGTGTAACATTGTATGACATTTCCAATATACGGTTCTACTAAGAATCGAACGCTATCAATAAACACATAATTTGGAAGTTTATTACCCAAAAATGACAATATGATAGTCCCCGTAGGTTGAAGTGTAACATTACCATCGCTATTATTTTTTCTTAATATTCTTTTACAACTTTGTATAACAGAAGTGCACTGTGAATTTTTTAATAAATAATCTTCATTCTCCGTTATATCGACCCCTTTAATAACGCCACGACGTTCGCTTAAGTGTTTCGGTACATAAGCATAATATCCCTTACTTTTAATAACGGGATCGTCAATTAAATTATTAACATCCTGTATAGTATTCATTTCTACTTTAATCCTATTTGCGCCCGCTTTACTAATTTCTTTTATAGATTTAGAATTCTTGAAACCCTGATGTAATAATTTTCCTATTGCCATAGGATGTAAACGACCAACATTTTTATCTGTGTGTTGAATATACACATAAAATGGACCATTGTATAAATGAGAATATTTCAAATCATACTTATTATTAAAAATTTCATTGTTATTAGTAATGTTAGTTTTTGTAAACTGCTTATCTACTACCTTTTTTCCTCCATCAGTCTTATTCGTATCAGTGGTCAGCATTGTAGTGGAGCGGCCTGCCGCTCCTAGATGATTACTTACAGCTTGTGATTGCAAGTCGTATCCTGTGCCACTGCCCGCTTTATCGCTATTCTGTTCTAATATTTCCATTTCTTCCCCATAAACAATACTTACGTTTTTAATATTACCGTAAGAATCATTATTAGATCCCCCGGGGTCCGGGGGTCGTGAATTAAACATTATTTATTACAATATCACTTTCAATAAAATGTGAAACAATTAATCGATAACTGTAAAACACACGGGAATAACCTAAATAAAGAAAACACTTCGCTACGTCTTAACTCCGCGGTTGTCAACGTCGAACTGCTGGTGGTTTCTAAAATTGTTATTTCGAGCCCATATGATTTTGTTAAACAAACAAGTTCTGTTAAATTATTAGAGTGCCCAGTAAAATTTATATTAAAATCTCCTAATATGACGACTTTTTTGTAATTTTCAGAAATGGTATTTAACAATTCCTCGAACTTACTTGAAAATATATTAAATTCACCTAGGCAGGATCTATACAATGCTATAATAATTGTTTTTATTGTATAACAGTTTAAGCTACAAAATTCTGCATGAATTTCACTACATAATTCATTAATATCTAATCATGGTCTATATTTAATATCACTTCTTACGAAAATTGCTACACCGCCATGTTTAATTGTCGGCCTACAGTAGTAAGCTGCAAGATTATAATTTTTGGTGGTGTAAACTTCCATCACATGCTCAATGGGAAATGACACCTTATAAGAAGATGAGCGTTCACTACGATTCAGATTTTCACATTCAAAATTGATTGTTGGTGCGTTTAGCTTTAGTGTCGCTAACAGTTCGTCAGCTGTAGTTTCAGCACTTCTCCTATAAACATGTAGATATCCTTTTTTTGGAATAGTCTGGACTGATGCTTTTTTACTGCAACCTATTATAGGCTTATATCTATTAAACTTATTTGTTTTTGCTGGGGATTCCGTCTAGAAATGTTTATATTTGTATGCGTGTTTTTATCAGGTTTTTGTGCAGTTTTTGAATGTATTTCTTTATCAGGTATGTGTGTTGTTTTTGTTGGGATATTCCTAGCGATTGTAGCATATTCTTTTTGTTGGGTATTTTCTTGTCTATTTAGGCTATTTAATTTGGTGCTCTGAATTGTATTTGTAACTGGACTTGACAGTTTAATATTGTTTAGATTGGTATTATTTAATTGTTTTAACAAGATGATTAAGTCCTCCTGTTCTTGTGTTCTTTTTTCGAAATGATATGATAGCTTACTTATGCTTTCCAGTTTATTTTCAAGAATCCGTATGTCTAATTTGAATTTCTCACAGCTGATGTCTTTAAACTGCTCCTCCGTTTCTACTGAGTCTCTGCTGTCCAGAAAAATGTCACTTTCACTATTAATAAAACACTTTTCGCGAAGTTTAGTCACATAGTTTACTAGTTGCTTATTTGTAACACTCTTTGGCATGTTTAAGGTTACTGGTATGTCGATTTTTTCATTTTTCTTTAATTTATTTAATTCCGCAGACACAATCGCGACCTCATCTACCGACGCCATCTTCATATCACACAGACACACACAAAAAAATGAAAAGTGGGCCGTTTCTGGGACTCCATGAGGTAATCCCTATGTATCTGGACATGCTGAATACGAATCAAGTATCCGTTTAGCTCCATCGCTCACCAATTTTTGGTAAATTGCAAAAATAACCTAAATTATGAGTTTTTTCTAAGTTATTTTCGCGATTTACAAAAAAAATGGTGGATGATGGAGCTAAACGAACACTTAATTCATGTTCAGAACATCTAAATACATAGAGTCACCCAAGAGAGTACCAGAAAAAGACCACTTTTTTTATTTTGTGTGCCTGTGTTATTTTTTATATTTTGTTTAGCTATCAATATTACGTTAATTATCATGGAAAATTTTAAACATAAAATCAGGATTTTGAGAGCCTTGACTGATTAATATAACTTTGATTTGTTCTATATTAGCCCTTCTCTCAATGAAATTTAACATTTTTAATGTTTTTTTTTTTTGGCGGATTTATCTTTCACTTTCAACTATAATATGGTTTTTACGCCATCGACAAGTAATATCGACATAATTTTTATTTTAGTGGGTTTATTTAATCCATTAAATAAAAAAATGAAACTCTATATCACGCAAGATTGTTATCCTACTCGCTTTGTTTTTTTGACCTAAATTTCCCAGTAACTAAGAGGATTCTGCGAACGTAGAAAATAGCCGAATATGATATAAAATAATATAAAACAAGCCTAGAAGTATAAATGATGATAAGAATAGAATATAGAATACAAATTGGGGAGAAACTTGAATTTTACGCTTAAGTTATTCGTAGGTCAGCTGCCTGAACGAGACGGGACCGTTAAATGGGGGATATTTGCATACAATTTAAAATGGTGATTGGAACATCGTTCTTTCCACCCCTATAGATTGTATCCTTTTAGTTAATCAACTTTAACGTTATTGACTTGCGACAGAGATATCCTTTTTAATTTACTGTATAAAGAATATAATGTAATCGAGAAAAAACCATTCTCCATGTACAGGGTGTTTCAGCTAAAAGTCCCCGGGTCATTATCTCGTAAAATAATAAAGATACTTAAAATTTGTAAATCGGGAATAATTGATACCAAAAATAACTGCAGTTATAATTGTTCCTTCGCAGTGCACAGAGATGGCGCTGCAGTGAGAAATAATTTTTCGATGGCTGGAACCTTGAAACATGATTCATACCATTAATGAATAAATTGTGAATAATTTCGACTATGTAAAAAATTTTGTAGATACCAGCCGTTTTGGAACTACATAAATTTTTTCTCCATTTTTTTGTCTCTGTAAATTTTGAAAACTTCTGTAACTTTTCTGTTTATCATTTTAGAACACCAATTATTTAGAACTTTCATCTTATTATATTCCATACTTCTTATACTATTACATATTTTGAAAATTTTTACTAATTTCAAATTTTAAAAATTAGTTGCATTTGAAAAATTCTGAAAGTTATAAAAATTTTCAAAATATGTAATAATATAAGAAGTATGGAATATAATATGATAAAAAGTTCTAAATAATTGGTGTTCTAAAATGATAAACAGAAAAGTTACAGAAGTTTTCAAAATTTACGGAAACAAAAAAATGGAGAGAAAAATTCATGAAGCTCCAAAACGGGTGGTATTTACAAAATTTTTTACATAGTCAAAATCATTCACAATTTATTCATTAATCGTATGAATCGTGTTTCAAGGTTCCAGCCATTGAAAAATAATTTCTCACCGGCGCCATTTCTTTGCACTGCGAAGGAACAATTCTAACTGCAGTTATTTAAGATTTTTTTTGGTGTCAATTATCCACGATTTACAAATTTTAAGTATCTTTATTATTTTACGAGATAATGACCCGGGGACTTTTAGCTGAAACACCTTGTATAGCGATTTAACGAAAATTCACGTTTCATATTTACTGAGCCCAAAAATTGTGAGAAATTACTGTGTCTGTTAACCTACGTGGTGTGGAGTGGATGGCACGAGAGCTCTTTTGAATAAGAAGAAGCCTTTCGGCTGGTGTCTGTTGCAATCGAAACTTTAGCATTTTGTGGCAATACAAAGTTATTGCACTTAACGCGGCCAGGCTTGTAATTCGTAATTCAGCGTTCGGCGGGCATTAGTCCGGAGAATAGCTGTTGGTTGCAGTCTGGTTGCTTATTCCTTATACATATTTAAGGAAACGCATAGAGGAGTTCGACAAAAATATTTCACTAGTAAATTATTATTCCTATCAATAAATATCTATTAAATCAAAATACGGTCTTAACCACTAAATAAACGAATCTTTTTTAACAAAATTATTTATTTCTACTTTAATATTTATAAAACTATTACCCTTGTTGGATTGTTAAATAATATGACAATACTCTTTAATTAACGATCCAACAATGTTTACTTATTAATCAGCAAACAGGAAAACATTAAGAATTTTAATATAAAACTATTTAAAACTCCGAGAGAACAACCACTATAAAAAATGAGGGTTGAGTGTAAAATTTTGATGTAATTTTACCCGCAAAAAGAGTGTACATTTTCATTTACCAGGGAGAATTACCCAAACAGAGTGTAAAATTACATTTACCTTATAAGGTAAATAGAAATTTTACATTCTTTTTGCGGATAAAGTTACATTACAATTGGGTGTAGTTTGACACGCAACGACGGTAAATTTATTATGAAAAGAAAATCCTGTCTAGATAAGGGGCAATATTGTAACACCAGGAGGTGTATAAGGGGCAAAAGAGGGTAAAATTTCTATTTATCTTATAAGGTAAATGGAATTTTACACTCTGTTTGTGGGTAAAGTTACTTTAAAATTTTACAAGCAACGACGGTAAATTTACCCTCATTTTTTACAGTGTATGCTATGGGGTCTAATGTGCATAATGGGTGACAAAGTACGTCGTGACGTCACTCAGCACATGTTACTAAAGCAGGAAAATTTATTTAATTTGAATTTCAAATACGCCCATACCACCAGTTTTTATAAAGGAGGGGTAGCGGTGGAGCGGGCCCACCGAGGCTCGAGGCTGGAGAGGGAGTAAAGTTACTTGATTCTTTCCATTCAGGGTTACGTTTTCCGCCATCTAGTTATCAACTAGATTGGTACCCGAGCAAAAGAAGTACATACAATAGAAACATAATGGGGCTAGAAGAGGTCCAGGAAATAGTAATTTACGTTACAAGACCGGAAAGAGGTGTCTTGCTGGTCGGCCCAAGCAGATTCTAAGGCGAGCCGCAGGTGAGTCCTGTAAGCTTGGGGAGACCTACAAAACACTGTTTTTCGGTCATGTAACGTACAACATTTTTTTTTCGTCATACAAAATCAATTTTGTATTCTTTTTTTACATAAATTTTCTAACAAATACAACGACAGACAATAAATAATAACTAATTAAATAAAATATTTTTACGACCAACACTATTATACAACTTCAATTTTTGCTCGTCACGCTTCAAAATCTGAATCCATATTTTCCATAACTTGTGAATTGACTTTTGAAAACTCGTAAAACTGAAGTGTATTTATCTATTTGACACTTATCTCAACAATTAATACAAATTCGTTTCCATAATGACGAGAATAGCAGGGATCGGAAAAGCTTTTTTCTGAAATCAATCGGCAGTGTCTACAATTTCGGCGCGATTTTAGATCGAAAAATGCACAAGTCCAGTATTTTAATCCGTTGCTAAGAAACTATCAGAAAACAGACCGGAAAAGATCCGTTGCCAAACAACGATCAACAAAACCGTACGGGAATATTATTTTTTCTGAAATCGATCGACAATGTCTACATTTTCGGCACGATTTCAGATCGAAAAATGCACAATTCCAGTATTTTAGTCCGTTGCTAAGAAACTATCAGAAAACAGACCGGAAAAGATCCGTTGCCAAGCAACGATCAACAAAACCGTACGGGAATGTTAGTTTCCCGGCCTAGGCCGGGAAAGTAATATTCCCGTACGGTTTTTTACGTATATTTTAGAGAGTAAATAAATACACGCAGACAAAACAACTCACATTAAAATTGCATTTATTAGTAAACAGTTAGATTGTAATGAAGAAATGTTATGCATTAATACAAATTCCAATTCCTTAATTTATAATAATGTTGATTGTGATTTCAGAAAAAATAGTATGTGTACTTCGGTGTAAAAGCACATTCCCGGACTTCGATGCTTGTTGGCCTCGGCTAGCGCCTCGGCCAACGATTTGCATCGTCGTCCGGGAATGTATTGCTTTCACACCTAAATACACAATATACTATTCCCGGCCTAGGTCGGGAGAGTAACATTCCCGTACGGTTTTTTATGTATATTTTAGACAGTAAATAAACACACGCAGACAAACCAACTCACATTAAAATTGCAATTATTAGTAAGCAGTTAGATTGTAATGAAGAAATGCAAAAGAAATACAAATTCCTTAATTTATAATAATATTGATTGTGATTTCAGAAAAAATAGTATGTGTACTTCGGTGTGAAAGTACATTCCCGGACTTTGATGCTTGTTGGCCTCGGCTAACAGTTTGCATCATCGTCCTGGGAATGTGTTGCTTTCACACTTAAATACACAATATACTATGGCCGATCTCTAATGTCACTTTCCGGTCTAGCCCGGAAAAACGTTAATTTCTGGCGGATAATTTCTCCAGAAAGGATGTACTTTCTGGTCGGCCGAAAAAAAAATATATTTTCACGAAATATTCTTTCAATTTTTTTTCGTTATACAGTGATATTGGTAAAATTTATGAATTACTTACAGCAACAGGCATTCATCTACTATAGTACAACAAATATAAACATTATCCCTTGTAGTAACCATTTTACCTGTAACAAAGAAAAAAATGTAAGCATAAATGTAGTTTTGGTATATCAAGGGAGCTGGAGAACGTTGAATAGATTTTAAATTTAAATGCTAAATAATTATTACATTGATTTTCGAGAAGTAAATAATATATTTATTGCAGGTTATAGAAAAACAGGTCAAATGCGAGGCAAACTCTCATGCTACAAACAATATACAAAGCGGGACACCCTCATAAAATTTGTATTTATCGTCAGATTTTGACGAACTTTTCAATATTGATTTGTTAAAGGAATTTCTTCAAGTTTCTACTATTAGGTAATTTTTTAATAACTTCAATTTTCAATCGTATCATTATTCCCTCACTGTTGGTAAATTACACCGTCACACAAAAAAAAAGTCGAGTGCTAGAAGGCAGACCTATGTACTCCCATGCATTTTGACCTACTGAACACGAATTCGATGTCCGTTTTGCCCGATTGGCTCTTGCATTTTTGCTAACCTTAAAAAACACCTTAAAAATGCCAGAAAAATCCCAAACAAGTAAATAAAAAGCTTTCTTGAACTGATCACTATACCTATACGTAATTTGGGGCACTGAAACCGAATCCAAGGTCAGAGCGACGATCAAATACCTTGTAAAATCATTTAGGATGAATACGTACTCAAAAATGACTGAATCATAGTCCGAAATTAACTTTCCTCTACATAATATCTGAACGATGTATTTTCACGAGCTGAACACAATACCGTAGTCAATTTTTTTTTTGTGTGCCTGTGTTACATGTGATAAAAAATTAACCAGAAATTGATACTGATCGGGTGTGCACTTTTAATATTATCAACTATTTTGAACCGTTAAAGAAGCTATACATCTATTTAACTTATACTTACTAAGTCTGCTTTGATCTGCAGTTATTTGATTTCATTTTCGCATATGATTATGAACTATACAAAAAATTATAAAGCGATTTATGTTGTTGTATGTTGAATAACCTTAACAAAATGTCGCGCCGCCTGAGGCATTCCAGTTCAGGCAACAATTTTGTGAATATCTACCTGCCAATAATGGCAGTTGGTTGAACAACGAGACAATGAGTACTTCATGGAGGAATGTGTAGAATGGAGAACACTATATAATGGGCTATATTTTTGTTTGATTAAATTTTTGAGACAAAAAAATGATTTCTACTTATTTTGTTGTTTTAATATACCTCTTTGTAGTACAATTAAATTGTTTAAATAGAAATTAGCTTTATGACAAAAACATGTATTATCAAAATTGCAACTTACAAAATGTACAATAGAAAAAGTTCTATAGTTTTTTTTGTAAAAGTGAGGCTTTAGGAAAAAAATGACTGATAAAAAAATTATGCGTAAATAACTTTCAAAATGTCTGTATTATCGTCATTATAATGGATTTCTGAATTCATTTCTTTTACATTCATGGCTATTTTTAAAGAAATTCGTAGAATCTACGTCTTCCATTATGTCTTGCTCCTTATCAGGTATAGAATTTTGACAAGATTGGCCATAGCAATTGTTACAAACAATAGAGCAATACAATACAATCTTGCTGCTGCCATACTTTAATCCACAGCATTTGGAGCAATTGCAAAAATGCTATTTAATTGAATATCCGGAGCAAGTGCTAACAAACGTTTGAATCGGCTCCAAAATGCCATTTGTCATCATCCAACCCCAATTCTCTGGATGAAGTGTATTGCCAAGCAATGTTTGTATATGATAAAACACCCGACACAAGTGTTGCTGTGCTGCACTGCATGTTACTGGAAGTGCAGCTAGACTTAACTAAGTTTATTGCGTTGCATAGACTAAGCAAGTAAAAGATATCTCAAGGTATCTGCGAAATTCTCATGTTGTTTAGCAACTTCATTATGGAAAATTAATTCAAGTGAACAGTTTGACATTTTAAAAAACTCTGCTGCATTTCTCAAGTCGGCACGTTCCTCCAATAATTTTAAAGCTTTCACATTCAGTAATTGCATGCAAAAATAAAATGTGGTCTTTACTTGATTTATGAAAATAAAAACTTTAAGGAATAGATGTTTCTTTCTACTTTTGCTTTTCCAGGTTTCAGATAAATCTCTATATCAGAAGGAGTTCGTGCAACTAACAGCACTATCAAGATCCTCCTCTACAACTATGGGGCCATCCATAAATGACGTCACGCTCCAGGGGGGGGGGTTCGTAATTATGTGACTGAGTGTGATAAGGGGGAGGGGGGGTCTGACTCATGGTGAATGAATCAAGAAAAGAAAAATAATGTATTTTTTTTTATTTTAGTAGGATTGCGTCCATGAGGTGGTAAATTTTTTTTTTGGATTTCCACTAGCACTCCTCCCCATGAGGCGTTAAAATTTTTTTTTTTGGATTTCTACTAGCAAAATTTTTTTTGGAATTCCACTAGTACCCACCCCCCTCATGAGGCGTTAAAAATGTTTAAATTTTTTTTTTTGGATTTCTACTAGCCCCCCCCCCATGAGTCGGTAAAAAATCTTTTTTGGACTTCTAGTAGCATCCTTCCCATGAGGCGGTAAAAAGTTTTTTTTGGATTTTTACCCCCCCCCCCCCATGAGGCGAAAAATATCGTGAATAATAAATAACGGAATCGAAAAAAACATAAGGGGGTCTCTATAAGCGTGACGTAATTTTTTTGGGGGGTCTAACTCAGCGTGATAAAACGTGACAATGGGGGGGAGGGGGTCTAAAATCTCAAAAATTGGCGTGACGTCATTTATGGATGGCCTCTATGCTAAAATGTTACAGGCATATGTCTAGGAAATAGCGTGCAAATACGACGACGAATGGTTACCGTCTGTCAGTTGGTAATCGAAGAGACCATATAAGTACAAAGTGTTTTTCTCTCTGGAACTTTTTGGTATGTTGGGGGGGGTAGGGAGGGGGGGAAATTTATTTTTTAGTCGAATGATTATCGCTATCTGTCCGCATATGTAGTTAGTATTGTACTTCACATACCCCAATTACGCTGGCAGACGAAACTTCCGATCGGCGCGCGCGTTAACCTCAAATAGAAAGAAAAAATTTTAGTTTCTATTTCCGGTTAACGCGCGCGCCGACCGGAAGTTTCGTCTGCCAACGTAATTGGGGTATGTAAAGTACATATACTAACGACTTATGCGGACAGATATAGATAATCATTCGATTAAAAAATAAATGCCCCCCCACCATACCAAAAAGTTCCAGAGAGAAACAAATTTTGTACTTATATGATCTCTTCGATTACCGACTGGCAGACGGTAACCATTCGAATTTGCATGCTATTTCCTAGACTAATATACATTGCAGCTTCACACGGTCACTTCTACGAAACGGTTACTCTTCCGACAGAAATAGTGCAGTTGAATTGATTTTTTTTCGGTGACAACATTCCACCTGAAATTTTATTGTTGATTCTTATGTATTATGATTACGAAAAAAATATTTGCGCCTAAAAATTCCTTTTTCCTTTTTGAGGCGCTTTCATCGATTTTCATCTTATCTGCTTAATATATCTTGAACTAGTAATCGGACGGGAATTTCAAAAATAGTGGCTTATTTGAAATAATATTCATAAAAAATATAGACCTATCCGAAATGTATTATTGGTCAATCCACAATCTTGTAAATAAATAGAAAACACCAAAAATAGCCGAAAAAATCAAAATTGAATATCTTTTCAATAAGGAGTAATTTCACCAAAGTTGGCAAAAATAAAACTCATTTATGGTCAAATATAATGCACCAATCCCGGACACCGTATGTCAAATAGAACGGTCAAAGTTGAGGGACGAAATAAAATATTTAATTCTTCGTCAATTATCAAGGAGACGTTGTACCTTACTTTTTTCTTTTCGATTGTACGTTATTTTATTTACTTTTAAAGGATAGAGTTCATTTTTTCTAATTTACAAAAGAGTGCGTTTTTTATTTTCAAAAATGTATTTTCTTCGACTTTCCTTTTTTTCACCCAACTTTCATTGAGACTAAATGAAGTATACTATATTAGTTTCATTATCGTCATATGCCATAATTTCACCGCATTCATTCCTCATCGATAGCCGATTCATCAAAGGTAGAAGAAGCATTAGCACAATTATTTCCTTTACAATGGACACATAGAATAGTACATTATATTCAGTTTTCTACAGCTGCACTGATTATTTTTACAGCCTTTCTTACATTTACAAGAAATATCACTTAGTAAATTTTTAGGAATGCATTACTTTCACTCATAACGTCAGCCATTGTCAGTTTTAAATCACCCGAATTGTAACGAATATTTCTCAGAACCATTTTTGGACTTGGAAATATACTCTTAAACAGTGTTTTTCTATTATCTCTTTAATAGGCAGAATTGCAGACAATTCTATTTTCATCATAATGTTTGTAAAAATAGATTTTTTTATGATGATTCCATGTTAGTTGAGTCATTATAACCAAAAGATCAATGTCTTCACCAAACTATTCTAACTTGATTGCCTTCGGTTTTCAGATCAATAGCAGTTTTAACGATTGTAGTATCGGCGTCTTCTCTGCATATTTTAACGTTATCTATTAACCCTTTGGGCAATAATTTTATAAAGCTATCCTTATTTTTACTGTTAGCTAGAATTTTTTTTTGACTAACCGAGGATTTCTTAATGTCACTTGTGATTGGAATATCTATGCAAACATTTTTTTCTAAACGACGAATGCGCTCGTTATTCTTAGTTCTATTCTGTTCATCGGCATACCCCTAAAAAATAATACTACTGTAGTCTTGACAGTTCTGATTATTGATCATATATTCATATATTATTATTATTATTACCATGCGTATGCTTAATAAATTTCCTTTTTAAATTAATGAAGTTTCATTTTGTATCAAATTTTTGAAGTTATGAGAGACTTTCTATAGTATATTTCATTTTTTTTATGAAAATTGTGTGAAGAAAAGGTGGGTCAAAGAAAATACATGTTTGAAAATTGTAAAAATGCACTTTCTTTGAAAATAAAAAAACGCACTTTCTTGAAAATTAAGAAAAAATGAACTCTATCCCCTAAAATAACGTACAATCTAAAAGAAAAAAAGGTGAGGTACAATGCCTCTTTGATAACTGACGAAGAATTACAAATTTTATTTCGTCCGCCATCTTTGACCGCTCTATTTGACATACGATGTCCGGGATTGGTGCGTTATATTTGACCATAAATGAGTTTTATTTTTGCCAACTTTGGTGAAATTATAGAAAAGATATTCAATTCTGATTTATTCGGCTATTTTTGGTGTTTTCTATTTTTTTCCGAGATGGCAGATTGACAATACAGGTCTATATTTTTTAAGAATTTTATTTCAAATAAGCCACTATTTTTAAAATTCCCATCCGATTACTAGTACAAGATATATTAAGCAGATAAGTTGAAAATCCGTGAAAGCACGTCAAAATATAAAGTACATATAACTTTTGACGCACAAAGAATTTTTGGGCACAAATATTTTTTTCGTAATCAGGTCTTAATATGTAAGAATCAACAATAAAATTTCAGGTGGAATGTTGTCGTCGAAAATTAAATTAAATCAATTCGACTGTACTAAAAGTAATATAATATTTTATGTGCTAAATTTTCCATACTATTTGCCCGGATTATATAAATAATTTCAGAAAGTTGCTAAGTTACAAAACCTGTCAAGAACCATAATACCATAATATATAAATATAAGACTATATGTAAATGAATAATTCGTAGTTCTAAAAGTTATATATCGTAAACATACAGATTTTTGTAGATTAAATTTTAATAGCTTATCATGTTGTTCTATTTAAATATAAAGAAAGCGTCGCAAAGAATTATATATTGATTTAACAGAAAACTACAGAATGACATCCATAGATCATGATTTCTATCAAGTTAAATTATTTTCTTTGATGTAATAGTAATAAAATTTGCTCATGTTCCAAAATGAAAACCAAAAATAAAATAAATTGATGTTTATCTAAAATTATATTTGTTTTATTTTTAGTGAATTATTGATTTGATAATGTTTTCAGTATTCATTGCAAAAAAATTGCATTACAGCTAGAAAATTAAGTTATTTTATTTTGTATTTATAAAATTCTATTATGAATTAAAGTTTATTCAGTTACCAACCGCGTCGTTTACCTTAATTAGCGTTTTATATGGCCACCTGAATCTAGTAAAAATATTGAAAAAAAAATTGTAATTATTTTTAAAACATTTTTTTCAAGTCGTACAAAAAAGTTCATGTAGTTTCTTTAAGTATATTATTACAGCAAAAAAAGTTTTTTTACACGTATTTTTTTTTTTAAAATTTGGATAAACTTACAAATTCTCAATTTTTTGGAAATATGTATCTCGAAAAATGCGCATTTTAGGAATGTAGGTCATTAAACCTTAATTAAATCCGATAAAATTAATTTTAATTGATTCCTTGATACGTCTCGATCGGAAGGTTCTAGACGGGATCACACCTATTTAAAATTGAACAAGACACAATATTTTTTTCTTTAATAAATAACCTGTTTTAAACCATTAATATATATAATTTTGTCTAGATATCGAAAATTACTGGAGATGTTAGGTACAACATTTATCTTGAAAATACTTCTTGTGTTTTTTTTTATTTGATGCAAAATTACTCGAACAATTTGAAAAATACTGAGCGCCATTTCAAGCATGATAAACTGCGACTCTAATTAAACTCACGCGGAATAGGGATTGCATTACCGGTTAACCGGCTATCAAGACAAAAAACAAATGACAGTAATTACCGGTTATTTTAATCTTTTACCGGTTATTTCGGTAAACTCTGAACTTACGATATGTCACGTATTCAACGTTTCTATTTATGTCACTGACTAGTATTCACTAAATAAAGATTGACTGTCCCAACACCGAGCACTTTTAACAATAAATAAATAATATTATAAAAAGTAAACTCCAAACACCAAGCTCTAAGAAATACAAGAGAAAATTGAATATTTCACTGCCGCAAATATCTGTGAAATACATTTAGAAGTATGTTATTACCAATTCTTATTAACTTATCGACCCACCAATATCGATTGAGGAAGGGCATCTTCAGCTGGTGGTATTCTATGCATAAATATCAGACGACTAACGGATATAGCTTTGAAAAACTAACCCCTTCAACAGGTTATTTTTAAAAAATACTGTATTTTTAGATTAGGTATTCAGTAAATGCCCTATTTGAATTTATGTTTATAATTTTTGTAATTTAAGTGGATATGTGTGTTATTTACAGAATAATTATTTATTTAAATTTATTTAATTTATATTTTTTCTTTTGATAAATTAACTCCTATATAAAAAGTCTATTTGACAGTCACATTTTTGTCACTTTGACAGCGATAAAAAAAAAGGTGCATCGTTTTTTATCACCGATAAAAATGCCTGTTCCTCAAATGCAGAGTACATCTAATAGTCGCACGTCACTTTAAAATCTGTACTGTCAGCTATAATTTTTAAATATTGTGGAAACTATACTGTACAATATGAGTCGTTCTGGGAAAATTATAATTATTTTTAATAAATTATTGTTGTTGTTCGTTCACATATTCTGTTCTTAATTTATCTTGCCAAAAAAACACTCGAGCTTTTCTTATAAAATCACTGATTGGCTAAATTATTTCGTTACAAAGAGAAATTTATCCGATAAAAAAAAACTCTTGTGATTTTACTGTTGATAAAAAACCTTTTGTTTGTTCATTATATTAAATATAAAAATGTTTTTTGTTAAATTTAGATAATTACTTCCACGTCCAGTGGAAGTATAGTAAGTATAGTAACGACAAAAAAATTTAAATGTCCAAATAGGCTTAAAATGTCATGAAACGTCGAGATTTTAAGTTTGAGCGAAAAAAAATTTCTGTTTGTCTGTCTGTCGATCTGTCTGTCTGTAACTTTTTTTTGTGCGCACGTTTACTCTGGAACCGTTTAAGATATTGACTTGAAATTTGGTACACATATGTACTTTAACGAGATCTAGAACTAGATTATATTTTCATCTTGTTCCGTCAAAGGGTTTGGGGGGTAAATTGGGGTAAATTTGGGGTAAATAGGTCAATCAAGCAGGTAAGAGTCCATAAAATTGGTATTTAGTATATACAAGAGAAGCTAAGGTCTCAAAAAAATGTTTGGCATTAGCCACCCCCATTACCACCCCCCACCCCCTTATTAAAGGGGATGAAAAAAAATTATGATTTAGTGTACCTATGTACAGGAACCAGAAACCTCAAAATATTTTTTCACTTCATCCACCCCCACTACCACCCCCCACCCCACTACCGATGTGGGGTATCGTTTTATGGGTTTTTGGGGTAGAGGATTTCAAATATTATATTATTAAAGTTCCATAAACAATTATTTTCACATACAAAGTTGTTTTCGTTGTGAGTGACTTGGATAGAGAATCTGGATGTGGAAGTAGTGATTCCTTGGGCAGCGGTTTTTTGTACATGGAAAAAGACAATTGCCATTTTCGCTGCCCTAATCATCCATTCTAAAAATTACCGGTAAATACCGGTTAACCGGTTATTTACATTTTTATTTACCGATTTACCGGTTATTAAAAATTCCGGTAAATCCCTAACGCAGAAGCTCAACAGACATGAGACATGAATTACACGAAATGGAGACTTCTGTGCAAAAATATCTGTTACAAAACTTGAAACACATTTAATTTATTTCTTCCTGCTTGCAAAACATAGGCTTTTGAAAATCGTATATTAATAAAAGAAATATTAAAAAGGGCAACTGAGTAGGATATCGGAGCGACTGTTATTAATAACAGTTATTAATGATTTTAATAAAGTTCCTTCTTTTGATGTAAAATAAAAAAGCTGCTGCTTAAGGAATCGCTACTTCTACATCCAGATTTCCTATACAACGAAAAAGAAAATTGATACCATATTTGTACTTCACTTTGTGGAAATAATTGGGTGGTAGTGAGAGTGGCTCATGCTAAAGAAATTTAGAGGCCTTTTTTGGCTCTTACATACATATTAAATCACAATTTTATCTTGTACCTCCTTTAATAATGCGGTGGGAGTAATGGTGGGGGTGACTGATGCCAAGAAAAGATTGAAACGACCTTGAATTCTCGGATATGCACTCAATCCAAATTTTATCGAGTCTTATTTGCTTGTTTTACCCATTTATCCTCATTTAAGATCAAAATGTAAAATGGTTCCAGATCTCGTTATAATACATAGCTGCACCAAGTTTCAAGTCAATATCCTAAAGGGTTCCAGAGTAATCGTGCGCAAATAAAAAGTTACGGACAGACAGAATTATTTTGTTGCTCGAACTTAAAAAAATCTCGACATTTCATGACATTCTAAGCTTATTTGAACCAAACACATTTTTAATTTTTTTTTCTGTTACTACCTAGGTTACTATACTTGAAACTATTTAAATATATTAAAAAATTATTTTGTGATGTATTTATTGATTGCGCTATAATTAATTTAAGTATTATGTACAGACATTATGTACTTTTTGTAAATAGATATTGAGATGTACAGTATTATTTTTATAAACTCTTATTAAGTATAATATTTTAACTTTATGAATTGAATATTATAGTTACTTATTAAATTTGGCACAACATTTTCTTAAGTTATCGAATATTGCAATATTCTGGTCTTAAATTCGGCCATTTTGGATCCGCCATCACAGATTTTTATTTTTTAACGTCATTTTAGTTGTTGAAGGTATTAAAACAACTATGCTGTAATATTTGAACTTTATATAAAATATTTATTATTACTTATACAGGGTGTCTCACCGGGAACTGAATCGATCGATATAGAGAAAAGTACGCATCAGAAATTTTTGAAAATTTTGGGAGTTACTAAAGTCAGTGTGGCCAATCCAACTAAAATAATTACAAGCAGCTGGCACTTCCGCTTATACCGGAAGTCGATACCAACTTGCTTATTTTAAATGGAACACCCTACATATTTTAGGGTTTTCGAAAAGAGCGTAAAATTCTGAGTCAAAAACATGTAGGATACCCTATGCCTAAATCCATCCGTTTCAGAGATATTTGACATTTTATAGAAAATTTGACAGGTGCAACGGTTTGCAAGAACCGTTATAACTTTCTTCGTGTAAAATATCCTCATTTGCTTCTTGGCACATAAAAAGAACACAAGGAGAACTACGTTCTACAACTGAAATAAATTCAATAATATCATACCAAGTGTTCCGTTTTTCGCGTTACATTTTGTCAACTTCAAACCGCGAAAACTTGTATTTTTTTACGTCAAGTTGTGTAAAATTGAATTCCCTTTTTTCTGATATTAGCATTGTGGGGTTAAAGTTTTCAACTATTTGAAATATATATAATTGTTGTAATCATTTCATCAAAATAGCCATGATTAAAAACAATCAGTCATTATCTTATGTCAAAGAATGCCAGCACGTTTAAATTACACCCACGAAGACTTTTTAAATTTGTTTATTATTTATGGAGAATGTGATAAGGTAATATCAAGAACTTGCAGCACATTTGCTAATCGATATCCAGAAAAACGGAAACCGTCACCAAACACTGTAAAACGCATACTGGAAAATTTTAAAAATTATGGCTCTGTCAAGGCAAAAATGCAAAGAAGAAAGCCTATTGTTGATGACGAAAACATTGAAATAGTCATTCTGGGATATTTTCATGCATTTCCAAGGATGCCATTAAGACAAGCTGCTCTGGAATCGGGACTATGCAAGGATTCAATTCACAGAATCTTATTAAAACATAAGTTCCACCCGTTTTCATTCCATATGGTTCAAGGATTAAAAGAAACAGATTTCCTAAGAAGACAGAATTTTTGTGAGTTTATTCTAATAAGGTCTGAGGGTGACGATTCTTATTTGGGAAATATTATATGGACAGATGAAGCAAAATTTACTAAAAATGGATTTTTTAATAGACACAATTCGCATTATTGGAGTGACTCAAATCCTCATATGTTCAGAGGGCGAAACTTTCAGGAAAGTTGGCAGTTCAATGTTTACTGTGCCATAAGAAACGATAGAGTGGTGGCATTACAATTTTATCAGGAAAATTTAAACGGTAAATTAAATTTACTCTTCTACTAATATGTATAGGTAAATTTTTACTTTTTTTTTTAGGTGAAAGATATCTGAATATCTTACAAAATTTGAATAATGACTATTTAGAAAATTTACCTCTCGCCGAACATAGAAACATTTTTTATCAGCACGACGGTGCCCCCCCACATAACGCATATTTAATTAATAATTATTTATAAGAAACTTTTTATGATCAATGGATTGCCAATAATGGACCTTTCTTATGGCCTCCTCGCTCGCCCAACTTATCAGTTCTGGATTATTTTATTTGGGGAACTATTAAAAATAAAGTTTATGAGAGCCCATTAACAACCATTGAAGATTGTATGCAGAGAGTAAGAAATGCATTTCAAAACATATCACAGGATTCAATTAGAAGAGCTACCCTTGAAGAACTAATCCGAAGGTGCGAAAAATGTGTCGAGGTTCGAGGGCGGAATTTTGAGCAATTATTAAATTAAAATGGAATCATGTTTTAAATTGATCTTATCTTTGCTATTTTAGTTCATGCTGTATCTTCAATTCGATTAATACGCATGTTACAGTGTTAGTGTTATTTTCCGTTTTTCTGGATATCGATTAGCAAATGCGCTGCAAGTTCTTGATATTACCTTATCACATTCTCCATAAATAATAAACAAATTTAAAAAGCCTTCGTGGGTGTAATTTAAACGTGCTGGCATTTTTTGACATAAGATAATGACTGATTGTTTCTAATCATGGCTATTTTGATGAAATGATTACAACAATTCATGAATTTCTAATAAAATCGCAAATATTTCAAAAAGTTGAAAACTTTAACCCCACAATGCTAATATCAGAAAAAAGGGAATTCAATTTTACACAACTTGACGTAAAAAAATACAGGGTGTTCCATTTGACCTAAACAAGTTTTCGCGGTTTGACGGAACACTTGGTATGATATTATTGAATTTATTTCAGTTGTAGAACGTAGTTCTCATTGTGTTCTTTTTATGTGCCAAGAAACAAATGAGGATCTTTTACACGAAGAAAGTTATAATGGTTCTTGCAAACCGTTGCACCTGTCAAATTTTCTATAAAATGTCAAATATCTCTGAAACGGATGGATTTAGGCATACCCTATGCCTAAATCCATCCTACATGTTTTTGACTCAGAAATTTACGCTCTTTTCGAAAACCCTGAAATATATAGGATGTTCCATTTAAAATAAGCAAGTTGGTATCGACTTCCGGTATAAGCGGAAGTGCCAGCTGCTTGTAATTATTTTAGTTGGATTGGCCACACTGACTTTAGTAACTCCCAAAATTTTCAAAAATTTCTGATGCGTACTTTTCTCTGTATCGATCGATTCAGTTCCCGGTGAGACACCCTGTAGAATGCTGCGTGATTTTGGTCTTATTTTCTACCACTTTTGGGATCGCCATTTAATTTATTATTTTTTTAAATATCAGAATCGTAATTAACGACCTCAAAAACTTTTAGGTAGTTATTTCCAGGTCAAAATAACTGAAACGTTTTCAGAGTAATCTTTCATAAAAAATTCGGGAGGTCTTTTGAATTTATAAAAAAAAGTGATTTATAATTATACAGTCTGATTCTTATAGGCCTGTACAAAATGCTACCACGTATACTTGAGATCCAAATATGATGATTTAACCAAACCCACCTTTCACGTCTCAAATTTAATCCCAATCGCTAAAAGCAATATGTTGTCATTAATTTTTTCTCTTTTTTAGAATATTTGTCGCTCGGCGGCGCCTTACCGGAGCACTTTTAAATAAAGATAGGTTTGGTTAAATCGTCGTGTTTTGATCTCAGAAATACGTTGTGTATTGTACAAACTTTTTAGAGACACCCGGTAGAAAACCATTAAAAAAATTCTTTCCGGTTGAATCTATTTCCTGATAACTTAGGCTTTCCGTCTAAGTGTACCCCACTAATAACTAAACATAATATGTAATTAAATAATCACATAAAATTTCGAGCAAATTACGTGAGGCAAAACCATCATAGATTTCCTTCAAGACGGCTGCGATTGGCACGTGGCTGATTGTTATTTGCAGTGCCATTACCACATGGCGGAACACATTTTAATCTTTGAATAACACGCGAAGTTTAATATAACCGTATACCTACGACACGCGGTACCACTCTCTGCTCGAAGTTACCCACTCTCTTCTATATCGTAATATGACAAAATATGGTACAGAGTCTTCATTAAAGGTCGAGAGACACGTGGCACAAAATATTAGTGATGGGTCGTTCGAATGAAAATAATCGATGTATTCGATTATTAAAATATGTCGAGACATTCGAGAACTTTGCACAAATCATTCGAATGACTGACATTTGAGCATCATCGAAATTCGAGTATGAATGTTCATTCCGTCACTCGGCTTGTAGCTCGGCGCTCGCTGCTCTAATGCCTCCTATCATTCTAATGACGAATGATTCATTCACTGCTCGCTGCTCGGGACTGTCGACTGTCTCAGATTCAACGAGAGCGAGAGCTGGTGTATTTCGATTCCGCAGAGCGCGGAGATAATATAGTATTGGTTTTGTTTGAACTTTATGTATAAGTACAGATATTTTACTTCTTTATTCCTATTTGTGTACACATAGCACATGCCAACAGGGCCGGTAAAAATGAAATAAAATAAAATGATAACGAAATGACTCAATTAAAAGAGAATAACAAGACGTACTCAAGTATAATTCTGATATATAATAATAAATAAGAAAACAAAACAACAAATATATAAATATACATATGGTAGGTACCTAAGTATATAGAATATAAAATAAAGGAAAGATTTCTACAAAATATAAAACAAGAGTAAATAAATAAATATAATTATAAAAATAAAAAAACAACAAATATTCTAACAAAATAAAATAGATCTTTGACATTCTTATAATAACAATAATTAAAAGAAATAAATATAATACATCGCGTAAATGTAAAATATTGACACAGAGACCGAGTTGCCCGAATCATCCGAATGAAATCATTCGAATGATATTTCGATTATTAAAATCATTCGAGTACCAAGTATTCGATTTTTGAAATCATTCGATTATTCCCATCACTACAAAATATAGGTAATCGAGTATACATCCGAAATCATCAAATGAATAGAACAAAAATTCAGGGATTTCTGTTCTGTGCCCTGATTTAGCCATTGGCGTTCTAGCTAAAGGTTAATGTTAGCAGAATTTAATAATAATCCCACAAAAGACAAGGCTGTTCGAAGGATGTACAATGGTAAATCCCATTTAATTTTTGGGCTTGCCTATGGACATCTTAACATCCCAGTATGAGGGATGTCTTGAAGGATATACCGGCTTAGACTAAAGACATACCGAACATCTTGGGGTATTTCGGGATGTTCTAAGAATTACAAATAGGCGTGCATAATAATAATGTATCTTTATTAGGTACTACTAAATCCATACTATAAAAAGACATTCTAAGATATACAAACTTCATACCGAAATGTTCCAAGATATCTTATGGACTGCCAATAGATATATACAGGTATTTAAATTTTGTTACTGTACTTCTAAATTCTAGTTCAACAATTAGCCCACTCAAATTAGGAAAAAAAAACGCCGTTTTAAAGAAAGATTTTGAACAGCAGTTTCTTTGCATAGATAGTAAGTACTTAATTTTCAGAACAATGTTTTGCTTATGCGCAGAAAAAAAAAGACATGATTTTTGAGATATATACGTTTTTTCGTGTTCTTTTTTCGAGTTCTTGTACAAAGTATGTAGTTTACACAAAAAAATATAGTAACACAAATTACTAAACCCAGTATAAGACAATATTATTTAGGCGAGTTTATTAAAAACTGAATTAAATTTTCGTGATTTCGAGCACTACATTAATAATTAATTAAATCTTCAATCATAGTCACATAAGTTTCTGATAACATGAACTTTAGGTTGTTATGATTTTATTTTATAGTTTATACTTACAGCTATTAAAAATGATTATTATTTGGTGCAGAGAAATAAATTTTACTGATATCAGCGTGTTTGTGGTATTTAATTTGTCGGCAGGAAATCAAAATGGCGTAGCGTATTATTTGAATGTATTAGAGAAATATTAGGTTGCGTTTGGAGATTTAGGATATCCGTTCTTAATCCCGATGCCAGCCCACAATTAATATCAAAATGAAACCCATTCAGGCTAGCCCGTTGGCAACATCCAGGTATGCTAATTTGTCGTTCCATGTCCCGATAGTGCTGTATGGTATAATACGTATTTCTAGGTTTGAGTTTGATTATGTTTATTTTTATTATGCATTTGTATAATTTTAGAGTGTTTAATCAAAAGTTTTTAAAATATCTCAAGTATTACTCGCAACAAAAAACTGTAAATTAATTGTGCCACCCAGTGTTTCTTAAAGCAGTTAAAAAATAGTGAAAAAGAGATAATTACGCAATGACAGATGAACTATACATCTACGTCTATGGAAATGATCATGACGGAATACAATCAATAATTAAATGTTAAGATGCATTGACGGGGTGTTCAGTTTCAGAGCCAATGGAATGAGCGTTCCCATTGAAACGAACCGTCAGCAAAAATACTTGAAAACGGCACTGAAGACGCGACCTTAGATGTAAATATCACTAGCATTCTCTATTCAGCGGTGCGTTTAGGCCTAGGCGCACTAGGACCCCCCCCCCCCCATTTTCCTGTAGGTAAAGCAAGAGTAGTATTATTATGAAAATGTTTAGCACAATTAGCAATCCTATTAAATTCGTCCATTTCTAATAACGTGTGCTGAAACAACCAATCAGAACAGAATTACACTGAAAAGATCCCTAAGGGATCTTTTCACTTATGTCATCCAGTTTGACAGTAATGACAGTTCAATAATTAAATTTTATTTTTTGACAATGTCGATTTAGAACTGCAAATAATGATTGAATGAATATAATAATGGAGGAAAACACACCAAATAATACATAATACATAATCTACATTATTTAATTTTACAAATTGCTCTTTTAATAATTATGTTTTTAATAAATAGTTTTGAACAAATAAATAAAATAGGTTGCAAAAAATTTTCTATGCGAATACCCCTCGAACGTTAATAAATAGCTCATAATTTTATCACAACTTCCTCAAGCACGTTGCTTTTAGGTAATATCCCACCGCCTACGGCGTCGGGATATTACCAAGCAAGTGCTTTCGGAAACTGTGAAAAAATTATTTCGTATTATTAACGTCCTTGGGATGTTATAGCTGAAAATTGTTAGCACAATTAGCAATCCTATTAAATTCGT
This sequence comes from Rutpela maculata, assembly GCA_936432065.2. Taxonomy (NCBI): domain Eukaryota; kingdom Metazoa; phylum Arthropoda; class Insecta; order Coleoptera; family Cerambycidae; genus Rutpela; species Rutpela maculata. The sequence continues at coordinate 74,139,078 of OW386285.2, read as the reverse complement.
CCATTTCTAATCACGTGTGCTGAAACAACCAATCAGAACAGAATTACACTGAAAAGATCCCTAGGGGATCTTTTCACTTATGTCATCCAGTTTAACAGTAATGACAGTTCAATAATTTAAAGTTTATTTTTTGACAATGTCGATTTAGAACTGCAAATAATGATTTAATGAATATAATAATGGAGGAAAACACACCAAATAATACATAATACATAATCTACGTTATTTAATTTTACAAATTTAATAATTAAGATGACAGGGGCGAAGCCAACGTGAGCGAATGTTTTTACCAATGGCATAGCGTCATCTGTGGTATAGGGATGTGTAATTGCAATAAAAGTCTCGCGGTCAGGGAGCTGTGTAATGGAGTAGATTACAATTTGCCAACTGTTACAAGTACCTTTTGTTCAGGAAAAGTGTAAGAATAATAATTTATGCTAAACGTTGCCTAATAAAGTTATTTTAATCATTATTATTACCGCCGCCACCGTTCTACTGCAGACCACCGCCGTCGACATTGAATGTCACGTAATTAATTCTCATTGACTTAGAATGATGGAGTGCACAAACTCGTTTCTGTTCATATTTTTTGCTGTCACCTTTTCATAGTAATACTCTACGATAATGCATCAAATATGTCAGGGAAGTACACCGATTTGCAGGTTAGAATAAAGGAGAATAGTTCTAACGCTATATACATTCTCTGATTAAGTGACAGTTTGAATTTACGGGTGTTTTCTTTATTTCAACACTTTTTTTTGGTTAAAACAATCACTGATGGAATATGGTGAAGTGACGTCATCGACTGATGAACACAGCTGGTTAGGAATAAAAGAACAGATTTTGTTGATTTTATGATTTTATCCTAACCTAACATTGAGCTTGTTTATTTTTATTGCAAGTAATCTATGTTTTATTGTTTATAAACAAAGATGATTAGTAGAGAGAGGAATCTGGTTGTTGGTGTAATGCAGGCAACTGCATAGCGATATATTAGATGAGAAACTAAGTTTTGAGGTTAGATTCACATTCACCACACAACATCCACCAGTCCACCACCGCAAGTTAATGGTTGCACAGTGATGCCATCAAATGAAATTCATCATAAATAAGAGAACAAATCGTGATGCATCTGGTTGATTCACCAAACAATAAGAGAACAACATTGGTGGAACTGGTGCCACCTGATGGATACACTGGCGAATTAAAGAATGCACCCTACCCAACAACGGAAATGTTATACAACTATTCTGTTTTATTGCAATTTTATAAATGTAATAAAATAGCAATAAAACAAAATTGTTGTAGAAATGACAATCATAAAACAAATTTGATTATTCGATAGTAGGCAATGCCGCGGCAGAATTCTTGTCTATTGCTGCGTACTATTTCGACTTTGTTCAGGATCTATACGTATTTTTTTCTTCCTCGACACATAAATGACACATCCTCCCAACGCAACTGTTTCTAGTAAAGGGAAAAAACATACTGTACTGTCCGCATTAATTGAAATAGATGACAACAGAAGCCACTTACTAAAATTGAAGCTAAAATTTTTTCAATCAAAATAGATTCATATGAAACGCACAGTGTGGAAGTGTGGAGTTTTTTAGGTCAAAATTCGACTCCTCCTGTGTAATTCAACCTCAATCAATCTATTTGGGCTCAAAATTTTCGTAATACTCAGCACTTTAATGAAGAACTTCGAAAATTGCAATTCAGCTTATTTTTGATACATGGCAGCTGCCAAAAGCCTGTAAAAATGTGAAAACCCTATAAAGGCAGAATCTAGACACTGTTATTTCCTTGGAAGTCCATCAATATCATATTGTATCATGATTTTTGACTTGCAGAATCTGAATTTCAAGGTTGAAAAGAGTCAAGAATAAATAAATAAATAAATACTATCGGGGACTATTAGAGGAAACTAATAACTAAAAAAACTATCTAACTAAAAAAATTAAAACCTTAAACATTTAACGAATCTTAACAAGTTTATTTAACTTTCTTTCTGAGAAACTTAATAATGTAACTTAAGGGGGTTCCGCTTCAATACAATGTCATATTTTAAAACTTTATTATTTCATTTAAATAGAATTGTTCAAAAAATTCAAAATTTCTGCCTTTATATTTTCACATTTTTTTACAGGCCTTTGACAGCTGTGTCAAAAATAAGCTGGATTGCAATTTTCGCAGTTCTTCATTAAAGTGCTCAGTATTACGAAAATTTTGAGCCTAAATAGATTGATTTTTTTTGAATTTCAAAGGAGGAGTCGAAATTTGACCGAAAAAACTCGTGAATTCCACACTGTGTGACGGTGATGTGGTATAAAGTTTTGCAGCGAAGAAATAAAACGAGTAAATCCCTACAAAACCCTAAACTTTCTTTGTTAAGTATGATTGGACTGCTTGATTGAAAGAATTGATAGAAACCGAAGTTAGAGATAGATTCGACAATATTAAAATCGAAGTTAGAGTGTTATTGTTGATCATCAATATGAGTGTGAAAAAAAACGAACGTAACACCTTTAAGTTCTTCGATTAAAGTGGCAACAGTGTAACTAAGAGCCGACAAAATTTTATTATTGATGCCTTGAATATGGTCTGCGTTCGATTAACTGCGGAACTTGCCAGTAGAATGTAAGCTTATCAAGAAACGAATCAGCTTTTCATATATCAATGAAAATAAGTGCTGATACTAAAATTCAAGAATCTGAGAGAGAACAATCTAGAAAACCCGAAGAAAGAGCTGGAATTCTGATTCTGAAACGTGATGAACCGCGAGGATGAAGAACCATTAGAAAACGATTCTGATGAATTTGGCGATGATGAACAAATGGGAAAAGAATCTGAATTCAGAAAAAGACTGTGATTACGAAAAACAAGCTGAAAATCAACTCACTGCAATGAGCAATGCACTAGTATTAATCTATAGAGACGACATAGATTCCGAGCTATCTCCAGATGAGTTGCGTCAATTTTTGATATATGCTCAGAGCGCAGGGCTTAAATCGCCTTCTGAAATGTATAAATTTATTCTTAATGGATTCCAGGCGACATTTTCGAATATTGAAACCCCTTTGCGTATTTATTTGACCATTCCGGTCAGTAATGCCTCAGGTGAACGCGCTTTTTCTGCTCTCAAAGGAATTAAAAACTACCTACGGAAGTACTTCGGGGCAATAACAACTTAAAAATTTATCTATTCTTTTTACAAATTGACAAGTTTGCCAACATAAATAGCAGGAAAAAATAATGATAATATGTATTTGTACAGACTCCAACTTTGAAGCCGATTTGCAAAACATTAAATGACCATCTAGTCGCATCAATATAGAAAAGTTAAAAACTGGCAAAGGACCAATTGGAATAATTTTTTTTGTAAATTATTTATTGAGGTCTAAGAAACATTGGTAAAAAGAAAAAACAGGCCGCTGGCGCTGGGACTTTTCTATTAATAATCTAGCAATGTCGCAATGTCAAGCACTAAACAAATTAAGTAAATTTGTTAATTTGCTATCTCGGAAAGTATTTGAGAAAACCGACTGAAAATGTATACTCGGGGGTTTTCGAGCTCGCTGATTACGATTTTGAAGTGAAAATTGGAAAATTCAAGATTATCGGCTATAAAGTATAAAAATGCGATATATTTTTTAATATATTATTTAATATTTCTCTAAGGCAATTGTTATTGTTTTAATTCAACATGTAATTTTTAAAATTGAATATAATGGTCTTAAAATAGTAAATATTTATTATAAAATTTAAACTTTGTTTACGTGCATTTTACGTGGAAATTACAGAAATAAAAATTGTTTTAATATTGTCAGGAAAGAATTGTTAAAAAATTAAATAAATGCAATTTTTTTTCGATATTTATTTCTACACAATTATAAAAATTGTTTACTTAAAAAATATATAAAAATATAAATTTAATTAAACACCATTCTTTAAAATATTTTTTTTCAATTTCATTTGAGTTGTTTATGAATGAAAATATTGCTCTTGTGACGCCGTTTTTGACTATCGTCGTCACTATGACGCCCCAACGCAACGGAAGGTTACGGACTCGGGCGCAAGTTTCAGAATTAGAAGCGCTGAAACACGCTACCAAGGTAGTTATCAATGGAGAAGGTTTTGACCAGGCGATCTGTGCATAAATAAAACAACCAGTTTCGAAAACAATAGAAAGTAAAATTTATTTAGCAAAACAACAAGAAAACTATGTATAAAATGGACAAGTAATAAGCAAAAAAGGCAAAATTAGCAAAAAGGCAAAGTAAGGCAGGCGTAAGCAGACAAAACGTGCAATTGAAAATGTATATAAAAAACTACCAAAAAGCTGAGAAAAATGTTAAAAGTCGCGGTTAGGGATTAAGCTCAAACGAAACAAAGCAAAATGAACAAATTGAGCTATAGTGAGTATATCTTCGTCTGATAACGGAATTATGAAATTTCCCCATTGGGGCAAAACGCGGCAGACGTAAAATATTCGGGGAAGCAGATAGGCCAAAACAAAGAGACGGACTGTTTACTCCTGGGTTTTCCTCTTGTAGTAAATAGATACTCGCGGTAAATCAAATCTTACTGTTGCGGCTCGTTTATTACTGGGTTTCCCACTTGTACTAAACGATCTGCCTAGTAAGGCCTATACGCTCGAACTATAGTCGAGATTATAACTTACTCCTTGGTCCTGAAAGCTAAAAGGATTGATTTAAAAATTAGCGCTGTTGGTACTTAAACCAACGGGAGTAGAACTAGGTTCTCCTCAAATAAACACTAATTGATCTTTCATACATGATGCTGTTTACGCAAATATAATCGGTGAGGTATTATAAGTATCGCGCCCACTGAACTCTACTATTATAAATGGAAGGCCAATATAGGTACATGCGCGTGAACAAAATACGGCAATTACGCCACAGATTAAAACTCAAAATATAAAGCCACGCGTCGACGCAGTAGAGAAATTGATGTCTGCGCTTGGACCAAACGGCTGTCTACGCAAGTTATGCGCTGACGCGAGTCTGTGTTTTATTCGTTTCCCATAGATTCCGTAGCGTAAGTCTTGGATTAGATGAAATTTCCAGAGTCGGTGTCACTCATTGTATTCTTTGTTTATTTCTGTCATTTATGTAAAGTTGTTATAAATTGATTATTTTGTGAAATATATTTTGTGACTGTTATAAACAGTTAATTGAGACAATATGGTGCAATCTTGTATGGTACTGTGTTGCAAGAATCGTTGCAGTCCCGGGTTTTAAACAGTTGCAGTAACAATAAGACCAGCTCTGGCGTATTTTGTAGTGCGATTGCGCTTCGCTTTACGATCGCCATACTTGCGCGAGGTTCAATTTCACGTAAAAATTGGTATGGATATTGACCTTCCATTTATATAGTAGAGCAGTGATCGCGCCCGATATGTTTAATGCTAAAGTCGCGTGCCTTTACCTTTGTGTGAGTAGATTTTATACATATGTTAATGCGGGCAAGTAACGAAGCCGGACAGAGTTTAAATGCCTCACATAGGTGGCGAAAATAGCTTCGCTACACTCTTCTTGCTCTTCATTTTCATTTCTTTCTTCTTCTTGAACACCGTCGATTTCATTATCGTAAAATAATGTATTCAACATATTATTGAGGTAAATCTCATCTCTTCCTATTGAAAAGTTTGGTATTAATATTAAGTTGGTACTAAGGACGGTGTCTTTACCGTATGTGAATCCAGGGTTTGATCCCTGGCACGCTGTACTTAAAATTTGTATGTCCTTTGAACTAATTAACAGTAAAATTAATTCAGTAACAGGTAATTAAATTACATCTATATAAAATAATTTTACTAAAAAAAAAAAAAAAAATTGAGTGATTTACCCGAATATTTTAAAAAATTGTTACTTTATTTAAATAAACTAATAGCCAGGGAGGTAGCGACAGTTTTTGTGAAATCATTTCTATAACGCTAGATTTTTTCCCAAGAAAGTTTAGATAGTATCTATGATAAAGGTGCAATTCTACCAATCTATAAGTCTTGCAAAAATGAGTAAAAAATTAAACAACATTTTGCAAAAAGAGAAATCGATTTTCTGAAATGTCACAAAATGCCACTTTTGATTCGTTCGTGCCGAGCCGAGTTTTCGAATTTCGCCGTGCAGTTTACGATCAGGTTTATCTGAAAGACTTCCTCTTTACGTTGCGACATCGTACGGCCGTCCCAATGGTGTTTTCCGAAAAATATGAACGTGTCAAGATTGCATGTTTTTGCATTTTTTTCGGCTCCGAAATGCAAGCTGTTTTTTGCTATTTTTCTACAGTTGGCAACTTTTTAATCTTGGCTCCTACGCCAAAAGACTACTCTAGCTATTTTAAATAGAATTAAATTTGCTAAAATCCTTTTTCTATTTTTTGAATTCCTATAATTGCATAAAATTAAAGAATTAGAGGGGGCGGGACTTGGGACTTTTTCTTTTTCGGTAAAACTTCTCCATTTTGTCACTGTAATTAATCAGTAATTAACTGAAATCGATCTCATATACGATGTTAACGTAATGTCGTGTACTCCTTTGACGCTCCGTTAATCTCGGCCCTTCGAAACAAAGGTTTCTGAGAAAAATTATTTTTTTAAGATTTACATACACTCTAAAGGAAAACGTGTAATTTCCTACATTTCTCGATAAATATCTCGATAATTATCGCTTTTTTTCGAAAAATTCGTAGACAGCTTATGTAAAGAGAATTGATTGAGCTTTCCAACACTTTTTTTTAAATTTTTTCTCTAACATAAAAAGTATCAATGATGAAAGTGCAAGTCTAAGGAAACTTTTAGTGTTGCAAAAATGAGTAAAAAATTAAACGAAAATGTTACAAAAACTTGCATAAATGTATTATATCTACAAGATTAAAATTATACATACTCACAGATGACATAAAAACATACCGGAAAATAATATTCTACCGCGTCGGAAGCATTGCCGTGTCAGATCTACCACCCACGCAAAGTGTGGAAAAAATAAACATTTTTTAATTATATCTACAAAGCTGAATTTTTTTCTGGAATAGTTTATTTAATAAGACATCCAAAAAATACAGTCTACCGATCGGCTCATGTTGCTAAAGACGCGCTAGATGTAATGGAATGCAAGCGGGTGACCGGGGCCGCGGCGCTCCGGGCTTTTGCAGTTCGCGAAGAAGTTTTGCCATTTCCATCGCGGAATATTAATCTACAAAGCTGATTTTTTCTCTACAAGCAGTTTATGTACTATTTCAATTAAAAATCACATTTTACCTCCGCTGAAAGTTGGCTAAATCCTTGGTAGACGTTGCCAAAATGGCAATACGTAGTCAAATCATGTTAATAATCACCTTTATTTACTTTTTACTATCGCTAGTGGTCGAGCTGCAGACGATTGTGTAGCAGCATCAATGACTTAATATTAAAGAACAGACAGTTTTCTTATAGATGTGTTAATAATCATTTTCATTTACTTTGTAATATTGTAGTGGTCGAGCTGCAGACGATTGTGTAGCAGCACAAATGACTAATGCAGACATATCAAAAAAATTGTTGCATATGTTTTTGAGAAATGATGCACAGTTTGTGATAATCGTTTTTGATACTTATTTCTCTCCTTCGATCAAAGATCACGAACACGATTGGAGAGGGACCCATGGTGGTACATTGACGTGCCCTTTCGACTTCATGTCTGCAATTTCCAAGAGCTTCAGCCACCATTTAACGTTCTCGTGCGATGCTCAGGCACGAGATATTGATAATAATGTTAAACAATATGAAATTTGTGCATCCTGAAGTGAAGGTGTGAATGGAAGTTGGTGTTGACACTTCATTAAGGTATATTAGTAAATTGTACGAGAGGTTGAGGTCAAATATATGTATATTCGGTCAAGTCAAGTCTTTTGCTTTTTATATTAGAAAAAAATTTTAAAAAGCGTCGGAGAGATCAATCAATTCTCTTTACATAAGCTATCTACAAATTTTTCGAAGAAAACGATAATTATCGAAATATTCGAGGAAAAGTAGGAAATTACACGTTTTCCTATAGAGTGTATGTAAATCTTAAAAAAACAATTTTTCTCAGAAACCTGTTTCGAAGGGCCGAGGTTAAAGGAGCGTCAAAGTAGTTCACGATATTAAGTGAACATCGTATATGAGATCGATTTCAGTTAATTGCCGATTAATTACGATGATAAAATGGAGAAATTTGACCGAAAAAGAAAAGTCCCAAATCCCGTCCCCTCTAATTCCTTCATTTTTGTCGGACTTCAAAAAATATAAAAAAAGGTTTTAGCAAATTTAACTCTATTTAAATTAGTTAGAGTAATCTTTTGGCGTAGGAGCTAAGATTAAAAAGTTGCCAACTGTAAAAGTTCAAAATTTGCGATTTTTTGCCGTACATGGCCGACATTTCAGTAGTTATCTCCGAAACGAAAAAAAAGTCAAAATTCTGATGGAAGCAAAAGATTCATAGTGGAAAATACTCGTTTGACCTTATTTTTTATTTCGAGCTAACTCCCAGTGTTTCGTATATATCTGCGAAAAATAGCAAAAAACAGTTTGCATTTCGGAGCCGAAAAAACTGCAAAAACATGCAATCTTGACACGTTCATATTTTTTCGAAAAACACCATTGAGATGGCCGTACGTAAAGAAGAAGTGTTCTAGATAAACCTGATCTAAATTGCTCGGCGAAATTCGAAAATTCGGCTCGGCACGAACGAATCAAAAGTGGCATTTTGTGACATTTCAGAAAATCGATATCTCTTTTTGCAAAATGTTGTTTAATTTTTTACTCATTTTTGAAAGACTTATAGATTGGTAGAATTGCACCTTCATCATAGATACTATCTAAACTTTCTTGGGGAAAAAATCTAGCTTTATAGATATTAACGTGAAAAATCTGTCGCTACCTCCCTGGCTATAAATTTAACCCCCAATTAGGGTGAAGGAGAGTTACTCATAAATCGTATATTTAGGTGCAAAATGGCATTCTAAATACTTTTTTTATTCTTGTAATTTTTCTCAAAAATGTAAACTTAAGTCAGAAATTCTTATTTTTATACTTTATAGCCGTCATTTTTGGTCAGCTGTCTTGAATTTTCCAATTTTCAAAATTGTAATCAGCGACCTCAAAATCCCCCGAGTGTACATTTTCAGTCGGTTTTGTCAAATAGTTTCCGAGATAGCGAATTAACAAACTTAATTAAATTGTTTATTTATTAAAAACAAAACAAAAAAAGTTTCAGCAGCCTGTTTTTTTCTTTTTACCAATGTTCCTTAGACTTCAATAAACAATTTGCAAAAAAATTAGGATGATTAATCCTTTGCCAGAAAACTTCTCAGAAAATATCTGTCTTGACGCGACTAATTATATATAAAGAAAATAAAGGAGCAAAGGAGAAGAAGTTATTCGGCATTATAGCAATTTCGCACTCTGCCATAAAAACTGCTTAAAACCCATCCCTGTATTTGTAACTATGCAAAACAAAATAGTTTAAAAATATACTTGCCTTTAAATTTTTAGATCTGATATATTTTTTTATTTATGAGTTTTTTCATGGAGGAGCCCCTCAAATCTCACAACGCCTAGGTGCCCAATTTATTTAAACGTGCTACTGTGTCTACTACAACAGATAAACCTAAAAACCTTTAAAGGAACTAACAGGCAGAGGCAGGGCAAACCGGGGCAGCGCCCCGAGGCCCCGGGAGACCAAAGGCCCCAGCCGGCGCGGCGCCTGTTTTTTTCGAATTTTCGGATTTCTCCCCCTCTCCCCCGCTCACGAAGAAAATGTTGGGATCTAAAAAATGTTTTTTTCGGATTAGGATTAGGTATTAAGAAACTCCCCAACAATTTTTTGCCCTGGGGCCCTATGACGTCTAGTTATTACGCCACTGCTAACAGGCCACGTGTCTCGATCATTTTTTACTCTAGGTGGTTTTAAAATATGTTTATTGATTTTGGAGCGTAAAAACATTTGTTTGAATTACAGTTTGTAGGTCTTACAATTTCTTAACATCATCACGTGTACGTACGCAGTAACATTAGAGCAGATAACTAAACAGCTAATTTCATTGGGTGGTAACCACGCTTGAAAGGGGTTGCATTGTGGTCCTAAAACTTGATTTAGGATTAACTGTCTAACAAAACCAACTGCAAGCCCGACTATTATTCATTAGAGTTTAGTTTGACTTTAAAACAATGTATTGCCATAGCACAAGTGGTAATAGTTTCAATTAATTTGCGTGAAAGACTTTGCCGGCTGTTGTTCAATACTCTGTTTGATTCATGCTTTAGTTTATTCGTTAATTAAGATTGTGTGTTTAATGTGGCTTGTCACTTGACACACCTCAGTTGCTGTCACAATTTACAATCCACTGAATAGCAACGGCTGGATAAGCTCAAAATACAAATTCCGTTCTCCAGTATTTCCTATTTTATTGTTTCGTTTCTTCTACAGCACCTACTTATTATGGGCGTGTCTGCTGCTAAAATGTAAATTTTGTTAATTACTTGATAAATATAAGGGCAATAAAAAATATTTAAAAGAATGTATACAAAAAATGTTGCAGTCGACCAACTGCGAATACCTTTCTACTTGATTAACATTTCGCTCAATATTTGAAAAAGTTAAAAATCTTTTGCTCCCACCCCTTAAAAATGTTTCTTTATACAGGGTGTTATACGAGAAAACGGACATGGCTTAACGACAGTTAGACGCTACCGAGGGTAATCAGAATCACCCATAGAAAAAGGTAATTGGGTTCTCGTTGCCGAAATATATGATTTTTTATGTATTTTTTTCTTTTGGTTATTACTTTGTGAAGTTCAAATTTGGGACATATAATACACTAGTTATCCTATTAATTATTAATATATAATTGTATATGGAACTTTAATAACATAACATTGTATGACAAAAAAAATTCTGGTATGGGCTTGAAAAAAAATGTCTTTTTTGTTCTTCAGTAAAACAATACCCTGTATATGTTTCGATTCGTAATTCGAAAAGCACATAAAAGCAAGCAAGCACATAAAAACCCAACGTTCATTTTTTAGCCACACTTTTGCCACCGTCGGTATAAATTCCAATACACAGCAAAAAATGCTTCCATAATTAAATTAGGCAATTATTATGTTGTAATTACCAAATTTTTGTGGAGGAGGTAAAATAAATAATAACATAAGTGTTAGATGTCAAGATCAAGAATCTATTTGGTTCCTCGTTTATTAGAAACTAGTAAAACAGCAACATAATACTCCTATTAACGACAACAATAACAGTAGCAACATAGTAACAAAAAAAAAACAAAAAATCAACGGATTAATTGTATGAAAAGCAGAAATGCAGATATTGTCATAAAACGTATTTGAAAATTAGAATTATAGTAAAAATCCGCTGCACAAGAAATTACTACTTCCACATCCAGATTTTCCATCCAAGTCTCTCACAACGAAAAAAAATTATTCATAAAAACAAATATTTTAAGTTATCCTGTATATTAAACATTTTATTACACAAGTTAGATGTACTTTAAAGATTTGTTTTTAAGAATATTAGCGTGGGCGGCTTAGCACGCAAGACCAAGTGAATGTTTCATTACAAATATTATATGTAAACCTGTTTACCCTTTCACATTATTATATCAAATATTAATAAGTAGTAGGATATCCCAATTTATCCGTATTTTAATCTTGTTCTATCCCCCACCTCATTCCACCTTGTCATCCCCTGTCCCACTTTGTCCCACATTCCCCCAATTACCATCAATCACCCGCTAATTGCCTTTAATTAACTTTGATTACCCGCTAATTACCCCCACTAATTACCCCCAAGCCACGCCCCGCTCCCGCGACGTCACAAAATAAGGTTGAGGGATGAGGCCTAGGACATACTATAATAACCGGCGAACTTTCGAAAAAACTTCTTGTATTTTCGAGAAAAAATTGGTGTATTCTCGAAAATATGTGGAAATAATTGTTTCTGGAACTTCAGTAACGAATTGCCTATACCAAAAACCTATAAAACGATATGCCATATCGGTAGTGGGGGTGGTGGTAGTGTTAAGGGTGGTGGGGAGGTAAAAAAAAAATTGGAGGCCTTTGGTTCTTGTACACACACTAAATCACAATTTAATTTTTTTCACCCCGTTTAATAATGGGGTTTGGTAATGGAGGTGGCTAATGCCAAATATTTTTTTGAGACCTTAGCATCTTTTATATATGTACATATACTATATACCAATTCTATGAACTCTTACTTGCTTGATTTACCTATCTACCTCCTATTTAAGCCAATTTACCCCCAATCTTTCAACGGAATAAGATCAAAATATAATCTGGTTTCATATCTCGTTAAAAAACATAGGTGTAACAAATTTCAAGTCAATATCTTAAACGGTTCCAGAGTAATGATGAGCACAAAAAAAAGTTAGACAGACAGACCGAAATTTTTTTCTGCTCAAACTTAAAATCTCGACGTTTCCTGACATTCTAACCATATCTGAACAATAAAAATTTTCAAATATGTTTTTTGCGTTACTACATCTCCAATGAATGTGGAAGTAATTTTATGTTCAAAATGTTCTCTTCAACTTCAGTACATTTTCTTTGTGCGATTCACGAGATGATCGACTAATCTCGTTACGTCTGGACTGTTTCTAATTTCGTTGCGGCATTCAACAATCCTCTGAATTAATTGATGTCCACATTGTAGACCTCACTCTTTAAGTGACCCCATAAGAAACAAGCTAAAAACGTACTCTTCGCCAATTTACTGAGCTTTTTATATATAATTGTTACACATTCTATAGAATACTCTTCGCAGTTTTCTTGTAAATAATGTTGATTTTTGGACATCCTAAAATTAGCACTTTAAAAGCTAGCGGTTTCGCGCACAGACGAACACTTTAGAATTTTGATTGCTGACACGGGAAAATAGAACACAACGAAAAAACCCGTTCGAAGCAATTCCACCCTGGTCTTCCTGCCAGGAAAGTGTGGTGGATAAAAGGTGTGGTTTAAAATATTTGGATTTTTAGGGAATTTTTTGGCTTAGACGGAATTTAGAAACAAAATGGACAAAAGAACAAAAAGGACAAGAACAAAATTGAACAGAGATAAGAAGAAGGGGTTGTAAAGTTATACAGTTGAGGAAAGATAAAGAGTAGGGTAGAGATAAGTTATGGTAGAGGAAAGTTTGGCTAAGGGAGTTGCCGGAAAATAGGCAACGCCTGGTATGGTAGAGGGTGTCTGATATCGAAAAGTATTGCATTATGCTGTCTGATTCGAGTTATGTTGCGGGTTAGCGGACTGTCGCCCAGTTCTAGCCGCTACGCCACCAGCCATTGCTGCGAAAATTGATCGTCCGTGATATATATCTTTCGACATTTATACATATTTCAACTCTTACTTCTATGAAATATATATTAGTAAAATTCATAAACAAAAAAAAATATGTTATGGAAATAATATTTCGCAAGATTTCCATTTCAGTACAAGCGACAAAAATTAAGAGAATATTTTTTTTTAAATTAAATAATTAATAACTTTTTTATTTACTGATCGATTTTCTTCAAAAACAATAGGGTTCTTCCTCTAGCTAACACTAACGTACTTTCCAAATTTCAATACAATCGGACTTTTCTTTCTTAAGTTATCGTACTTACAAGAAACGTGACGGACGGACGGACAGACGGACATTTTGAAAGTCGTTCACTAACACAATGATATGAAAATTTTTTCTCTACGAGCGATATTTAGGATTTTAGAAATGTGCCGATCAAATACAATATACTCTTCGTTTTTGCGAAGAGTATAATAATCTACAACTAACCAATTTAACGTTTAAAGACATTGTTTAAAGCTATCACTGTTGATCATAGTAGCCTTACTTCAAAATGGAAACTATAAGAAAACTTATAAACAAATGATGCTTGCTTTCTTTCCATCAGTGAACTATCTGGTAAGTAAACTTAAGAAATTTAATTTGGGCGTTCTATTTGATCTTTTTATCTTAGACTAACTCAGTCAAATACGTCGAATAATAACGAATTTCCATAATTTGATTAGCAGACTTGAAGAAACAAAGAAGTCTGTCTATAAAACAGGTTTTGCTATTGTAGAGATTCTGGTAACTAATCACAATGCTGAACATGGGCTCTTATCAAGGAATTGAACATCATTACTTTACAATAAATATCAATTTCAGATTCATATGCAAGTTGTAGCTAATCACCGTAAAGGTTACACCACCGGTACTAAAGGAGCTTCGGAAGTATAGTCTCAGTTAAAAATAGTGGTATTCCTGAATGCTACTCCAAAAGTTGTAAAAAGTGCCAAAATAAGTACCAAAAATGCAGTACGGGAGATGTGGGAGAGTTGGGACAATTTTCAAAAATTTATTTTCAAAATTTTTATTTTTGAAAGTAATATACCTTCACATATTGGACCACTTCTTGCAAATCTATTTTCAAAATTAAATACCAATATAAATGAAAAAAGTAATGAAATAACAGGTGAACTAAAAAAGCAAATAAGTGATTTAAAAGCCGATGCAATACCTACTACTGATAATCTTCTGAAAAGGATCAGAGATGTAGAAACTGGAAACAAATTATTAAAGCAAAACGTTAACTACTTAGAAAGACGAGTCCAAAAAAAAACCTACCCTAAATTACCCCCACTAATTCCCCCCCCCCCCACAATACACGCCCCGCTCCCGTGACGTCACAAAAAATGTGGAGGGATGAAGTCCAGGACATACTATAATACCCTACTCCGGCGAACTTTCGAAAACACTTCCCGTACTTTCGAGAAAAACGACACCGCACGTTTTATAGGTAAATTGGTGGCCTGTCTTTGATGAATTTTTGATATGTTTTAGTTCAACTGATTCTGAATAACAGGTTCTTGCAAAACTTCAAATTATGGACAGTTTCTCCGATAGATGGCTTCAAAGACTGGACCTACCTCTCGATGCTCTATTAATGATTTCTCAAAATGTACTACAGGTATTGAAATGATAACTGCTGGAAATGAATAACCAGACTACTTACCATTATTATACTCTTCGCAAAAACGAAGAGTATATTGTATTTGATCGGCATATTTCTAAATCAGTAAATATCGCTCGTAGAGAAAAAATTTTTATATCGTTATGTTAGTGATCGAATTCTGAACAACTTTCAAAATGTCCGTCTGTCCGTCCGTCTGTCCGTCCGTCACGTTTCTTGTAAGCATGATAACTCAAGAAAGAAAAATCCGATTGTATTGAAAGGACAAGGGTAGATAAGCTATATAATTTTCGCCCACTAATTTGATAAAAAAGAAAAGTTTTCCTTAAAGTCATTAAGCGTTATTTATTTATAGTTGAACATATGATCTTTATGTTTCTATATGTTTTACATTTGAAAAACAACAGTAGGTCACAGTAATATCATTTCAAAGTGGGCATGTTTGCAGGGTTCTAGTAATTTTTGACCTTTTTCCGAACTTTTAATGTATATTTCAGTTAGATGCGCTCGATGAAACAAGATAAACTGTACCTTATTTCATTGTTGAGCATTTAGGCTTTTAAATAATGGTTAACTTATATTGTTTCATCAAGCGCTTCAATGTATAAAAAGCAAAATCGTTTCCGCGGGAGTCGTAGTAGTGTCGACGTTGTGTGCGAATTTAAACGTGTCAGCGCTCAAAACCACATATTGTGGTATGTATTGAATAAGAATATGTTTATCCACGACCATCGTATAATCATTGCATTCTACATTTAACAATTGTCAAATAATGATAGTCATTATTCTAACCAAACGTATAATGAACATAATCTGATTCTAACACATATTTAACTAACCAGGAACTAGTTATTTTCATTCTAACGCACCTTTGACCAATCAGGAACTAGCAATATTCATAAGGAAACGGCGAATTCATTTTTCCATGTTTTCGTGCATATTTTCGTGTTTGACGTTTAACATGTCAACGTTTTACTGTAAATGAACTTTATTTTTTCAGTTTTAAACGATTAAAACAGTTAAAATATGCGATAGTCGTGGATAAATTATAGTATTCAGTTCGCGTATAATGGCTATTACACACTCGGATGATTTACGACACGCCTTCGTCTCGTGCCGTAAACATCACCCCCGCGAGTAATAGCCATCATTATACGCTCACTGAATAATCTACTATTCCAAAGAACAGTTTTTATTATTCGTCAAGACATATACTACTCGGAAAATATAATGACATACAACATGGCCGATGGGCGGAAAAGGGCCCTTATCTACCCTTGTCCTTTGGAGAGTAACTTAGTGTTAGCTAAAGGAAGAACCCTATTGTTTTTAACAAAATAGATTGGCAAATAAAAAAGTTATTAGTAATTTAAAATTTAAAAAAATATTTTTTACATTTTTTTATGGTTTGTAATAAATAGAAACCTTGCGAAATGTTATTTCCTATCACTATTTTTTTTTAAATACATTTTACTAATATGTTTGCTAACAATCACAATAAATTTTCTAATGGTATATATTACACTCATTAACAATTTTAGTAATAAGAAATGGTGGTGTAGTGGCAAGAGTTTCGTCTCTACGTGCCACGGCGTATTACGACAGGTGGAAAATTCGGATCAACGTCGAGAAGTCGGAATCGATTCTCTTCACGCGCCGCTTCACAGAAAACCGGATTCTAACACCACTTTCGATCGGGGGTAGAGAAATTCCAATTAAGCGGTGCGTGAAGTATTTGGGGGTGAACCTAGACAAAAGACTGACGTTTAATACACACATTAACGAGACGATACGCAAGGTCTACTCCATGTCCAGAAGTCTGTACCCGCTCCTGGCACGGGGTAGCGGACTCAACAGGACTAATAAAAAGTTGCTGTACACGATGGTAATTAGGCCGGCCATCACATACGCGGCGCCGGTGTGGTGCAGCATCCCGGCCACGACAATGCGGAAGTTGAGAGTATTAGAACACAAATTTATGCGCCTCATTTCAGACTCTGATAGGTACACCTCCCTCAGAAATCTCTATGCACGTTGCCACGACATAACCCCATTAGCGGACTACGTCCGAGAATCATCGCAAAAATTCTATCAGTTTAAGCTGGACGGTAGTCCGCTAACCCGCAACATTACTCGAATCAGACAGCATAACGCAATACTTTTCGATATAAGACACCCCCTACCATACCAGGCGTTGCCTATCTTCCGGCAACTTCCTTAGCCACACTTCCCTCTACGAAAACCTAACCCTACTCTATTATTTATCTTTCCTCAACTTTAACTTTCCAAGCCCTTCTTTATGTTTGTACAATTTTGTTCTTTTCACCTTTTTGTCCTCTTTTTGTCTTTCTAAATTCCCTCTAGGCCGATAACATCCTGTAAATCCAAACTTTTTAAATTCAACCCTTTTAACTACCCTACCTTCCTTAACGGCGATCAGACCACAAGGACGTCATTTGCTCGAACGGGTTTTTTCGTTTAATTCTGTTTTCCCGTATCAGCAACCAAAAATTTGTAAGTGCAGTGCAAGTGTTAGTTTTAAGTTTTTTATTCATTAGTTTTAGGCTCGTGCGAGCACATTCCCTAATTTTAACCTAGTTTTAAGTCTGCCTAAGGCGGACAGGTGTCTTAGCTGCAACAAGCATTATCGTTAAACCAAATCGGACCCGTCTCGTCCAACCACACATTTTCCACGACGCTACGCGCCGTGGTTGTCTGGTTGGCTCCGGGCCGGGATCCGATGAGGTGCATTCTTGTAACAAGAAATGTCAAATAAATTTGTTTTCTCTCTCTCTCTCGTCTCGCAATCCAAAGGTCCCGGGTTCGATACCCCACATCGTGAGTTTTTTTTCATAATTTTTTTTTCACAACAAAGTTGGTATCACAAAATTTAGAATGTCCAAAAACTAACATTATTTACAAGAAAAATGCGAAGAGTATCCTATAGAATGTGTAACAATTATATAAAAAGCTCAGTAAATCGGCGAAGATCATAATGCTTTCACTAGTTTGATCATAGATTGATGTACCTGAACTTCCGGTTTTGCCAGAAGTGACGTCAAATCACGTTTTTCGAATGCACAAAACCCGGTTACTTCAATTCAATGCATCATATATATAAGTAGCTTTATTAAAATTCACTATCTTAGTAAATAAGTAAGTACGTGCATTGACTGATAGAACACTGATGCTAGCTTGATACTGGGTAGGTATACTTTAATCTTGGTACAAAACAAAGTTGATTTTACTTTTCAAGATATAAAACTGCAGTTGTGTCTAGTCAATGAAAACTAATTATTTGTGAGACTTTTAAGTAGAATAGGCAGTTTTTGTTTATTTATAATACACTAAACTTAATTATTTTTAGCAAATATGTTACTAGCATAGCTGATTATTTGTATTATTATTTTTAAATATTTACTTATTTTAATCATTCATTAATAGAAATCAAACACAAAAAATCCTTTATAAAATATATATTTGTGTATTTTTCGGAGTACCATAACTTAATGGTAACAAAATATAAAATTTAATATCTAGTATAGTTTTTAAGAAAAACGCTATTTTTATATATCATTAAAAAGCTTTTTTTATGGCCTTTCAGATGGTGTAAAAATATGTGCGACTTTCATTTATTTTTCTGAAATAATTTTTGGAAAATACGTATGATTTTCTATAACTCTTATTTTTGAATTTTTTTACGTAACTTCAAAAATAACCTTCGCACGACCACCCTGTTGTATTATCATTGCACTAGTACTTATGTAATACATTTTTTCTACGACTATTGAAAAATTCATTTATTATAAATATGTTTTTGAACAAGTAATGGGGTTCATTTCTTACAGCCATGGGTAATAATTCATTACTTAATAGGTTAGAACCAATCACAAGAGTTCATTTCCATTATTCAACCGCTGTGGATCGAGCAATCACAAATCAGGTTTTTCTTACTAATTTGCACAAGTTTGTTGTGAAGAAATGATTCAAGCGATTAGTAGTCGTAAAAAGAGTATAGTATTCTCCCAGCTAACGCTAATGTTGACGTATTTTTAAAGTCATTTACCGGTCAGCGACATAAGTGACCAATAATATGACGTGATAGTTACGTCATAAAATATGACGAGTCTATGACGTCATAAAATAAACGTCTCTATGACATACATTGTTGGTGCTTGAATATATGAATTTATGACGTCATTATGGTAACGTCTATATGACGCAGATTATTGGTATATTGTGTAAAATGCTTGCTTACTATGTAGTACGTAGCAGAAATTATTTCTAGATGGCGCCACATACACACCACTGACAATAATTAGTCATAGTTTATCTTATACTCTTATAAAGTTATAGAAAGTAAACGACATAGATTGCAATGTTCAAATTCTTTCAGGGAACATCGATTTATTTGGATGGATCTTATAACAATCAGGTGTTAAGGATCATTTATTCTGTAGCTAGATTAAAGCCAGCATACAGGTTTTATGCTATCTGTTTAATGGGTTTAAGAACTCACTGGTTTTATGATGAAACCAGCGGGTGCTTAACCTATGAATTGTCCATTCATCTACACAGCGGCTCATCCTGTAACCCATCATATATTGGAAAATGGAGACCTCCTAGAGACCTAGAATCCTTAAATGTGCGTTAGTAACAGACATACTAATGACGTAACAACAATTATGACGTCATTTTTACGTACAATATACGTCGAGTCACTGTTGCCAACTCTGTTAGACGAGGAAACTGTAGATAAGCAAAAAAAACTGTAGAAAACTGGGAATTTATTTTAGTGAAATTGTTAATCTACTGTTTTTTTTTTATTATATATTAAATCACAGAGTACAGTAACTACACAGAGGCGAAAGCTTTGACGGCACGTTTGAGTTTTGATGTCTCGATTTCTGTGACCTTGTATACCAATTGCATCTACACTGAGAGAAATGTATTGTTAATTTATTTCTATGTTTTCTTTACTTTTAAGATACACTGAGAAAACAGTGTATTCGAGTTGGATTGAAAAATATTACCATTTGAATTGTTTATAATCGGTGCATATTTTCGATTGAGTTGTGCACTAGGTTTTATTTATGAGAAATTTAACTCTCGGTAAATGTTTTCAACCTCCCAAAATGAGTGTAAATAAAATTCACAAATCCAAACTTAACATGATAAACGTCAACAGTGTCAACATAAAAGTGATATACCATATAAAAAATGGCGATGAGTAAATTTGGTTTTGGCGGGAAGGCTTGCTTTCGCCTCTGTATAGTTACTGTACTCTGTGGTAACACCTTAATAAAATAATTGATCCATATGCAAAAAAACTGTAGATTTAGCAGGTTGGACTAAAAACTGGGAAGAAAACCAAAAAACGGTAGATCTACTGAAAAAACAGTAGGGTTGGCAACTATTCGTCGAGTTACGTCACCCCAGACATACTTAAGACGTCATGTAATAAGTGGATAAGACGTCACCGAATGACGTCTCTGGGATGTGACAGATTTTCGTTATTTTCACGTCAATAATACGTAACACTTGACGTAAGTACTGACCAAATAGTGTCCAATTATTGACGTAATTATGACGTCACTATGTTAGCTGGGCTACTTGCGTGTAATAGCCATTACTCACTCGGATGAATTTGTCATCCTCGTGAGTAATAACCATCATTATACTCTCGTTCAATAATATACTATTATGCAAATAACACCTAAAAGTTCTAACGTATTGGACTAGCTGTACGCATTGCTCTATTGCTTTGATCTTTTAATAATATTAATTTAACACCAAAAGGAATATTTCCAGTGGGTGGTGAGCTTCTAGAGGAGCCGAGGTTGTCTAAATGGCATTTCGATAGAAATACATCTGCCATCTTGAGGTTCTCGTTATTAGCTGCCTAATGCTGCTTCTCGTTGCTCGAAATGAACAATTCAGTTCAATTTAGATATTATATTGTCAATTTACGTTCTTCATACTATTAGACAACCACCCTCTTGAATATTACATATTATAACAATTCCACACCTGCCAAATGTTATTGAAAAAACGTACATTTCGATTTTGAATATGATACGTTTTTATTAACACCTAAATGTGGGTGTCATTCTCATATTCTAACTCGACCTACGCACATTTGGGCTTTTCGTAGTTAGTAGAAAATTTCTAAACGATCCCTCACGAGCTTTTTTGAAAAAAGTGACTCTGCATTAATAGAAGTTACATTTTGATTATTGATGTAAGAAATTGCTTTTTTTCTTAAACCTCAGTAAAATCGATATCATCGAAATCAAAACAAAGCTATAAAAAATTCACTGACGTAAAATTTACACTAAGCTTTTAATTAATAGTGAAAACAATATTATAATATTGATTTCACTGAGGTTTAAGAAAAAAAGCAATTTCTTACATCAATAATCAAAATGTAAACCAACTTCTATTAATACAGAGTAACTTTTATTCAAAAAAGCTCGTGAGGGATCGTTTACAAATTTTCTAAGGAACATTTAAAAAAAAATTATTTGTATTGGTCAACTTTGATGGACTCTAGCGTTTTTGGGACTACTAACTACGAAAAGCCTCAATGTGCTACGGTCTCGTGCATTTTGTATCACAAGTTTTCCTGTAAATAAAAATGTATCCGATAAAACAGTAAACTTGTAATATTCCTCATGATAATATTTTGTAATATATTTGTCAAATTCTGGTAAATATGATGGTATTGACATTCGTTGAAATTGGAGTTTAAAAATATATTAGCATCCAGTCGTCTCTTAAAATTACGTAATTTATCTAGTTTCAACACGACTCCATTAAATATCGCGTTTACATTGTAATGACACAGCAGGATCAGATAGGTTCAGTCGTTCGTATTCTTCTTGGCTTTAAACGCAATAGGAAATGCCCAAGTTCAGCATTTCATCTAGTTTTATATTAAAGAATGTCGAAGTCACTACGTGAGTAGCAAATTGATGTAGAACGAGGTTTCCTGCCTCTTCTCAATATAGCCAAACTTGTCAGAAACGTTAGAAGGAAGTCTTTTAAAGGTGACAACTTTACTTCCAACATTATGTTCCTGTTTTATCTATACAAAGGACTTGGAATATTTAATGTGACATTGACGCTGAATTCGTTTTCATAAACTCCAAATTACTGAGCACCACACTCGAGACGGCTTACGCCAACCAAGTTCACATCATCGGAGTGTTATTAGAATTTAGTTTTAATCATTAAATCGGCTATTTGTATTGAACCTCTCGTCAATATTCGAGGCAATTCTATATTCTACTTTCTTTGGAATTTTATACATGCATGTCGTCGCCGTCTTTGAATCTAGCAAGAGTAGATTTTTCTGACTCATCTTATACAATTCCGCTGACGCTAAATGTTCTTTAGAACAGGTCAGAGTGTGGTGACTGTTTGAAAAGGAATAGAAAAAAATTGGAAATAGGTTTTCTGTACAAACGGTTTTTCAAATCACAATAAGATCTGTTCATCGAAAACTAAGCCGGTAAATATTGTTAAAAAATCAAAAAATTGTATTTATAGTGTTGCTTGCAAGATAAACATTATGTAGGCGAATTATCTAGACTTTTCAATGTATGGCTTGAAGAACATAGAAATTAGAGATAGAGTATTCGCGAGATTAGAAATTTGTCAACATGCGTGGAATGATCTAACAGAACTCTGTGAAGATCTCGGAAAAAGAAAGCAATGGAACTGAAAGGAAATTTAAAGAATCCGCTGTTATTTTATTAAATTAGGATAAAAATGTGCATTTATTCCATAGATTTTTGAACCAGTTGGTTACCTACCATCAGAGATGAAGTAAGTAGAAATAACATAAATATAATGTCTCTTGTGACTATGGAAATACATACACAACAAACTGTCATGTTTGACGTATTAAAAATCTTTCAAAATTTTGATAACGCAGGAGAAGATTTCTTCGTAACGTTAACAACTCTTTTAATTTAATTTTTAATTATATGTATGATAATTCCTTTGACAATTTTGCCTTAGTTTATATATTTTTAGGTATGAATCATTTTGTAGTCGGAAATATTCTAATTCTGAAATTGATTTTTCGAAGACTATTTCCGAGCTATGGATTGATAAAAATCTAGAATAAACCACCTAAGGGTCATAGCATCTACCTGCTTTACACATGTTCCAATTCAAACCAGTAAAGAAATGGACAAAGGCCATCAACGGTTATTTGATTTGATATGATGGACAAGAACGTTACAGAATATGGTTAAAAGAAGAAAGAAAAGTTATTTTATCACGAGATGTCAAATTCCTTGAAAAATTAATCAATTGTGAAAAACGAGTTCAATTACCTCTTCAAGAATACAAGAAAAATAATTTTGATTATACAGACCACAATATACTAGATGACCCTGAAGAAATTAATTGCGAAACTGAAAAGAATTGTGAAGAATAAGATGGAGATTCAGAATATGAAAAAGGAAAAACTGAGTGCTCAAGATACAATTTAAGAAGTCGATCTTCATTATTGAAAACATTTCTTACTGATGTCCTAAATGCCAAAGAATTAGTTCAAACAATCGAAACACCAGAAACTTATGAAGAAGAGGCAAATAAAAAGGAAAAAACAGAATGGACAAAGGCAATGGATAGTGAAATAAACTCTTTGAAAGAAAATGGTACTTGGGAAGTTGTAAAATTGCCAGAAGGATCAAAAGCATCGGGTATATTGAATGAAAACCAATCTAGATAGGACTGTTTAACCAGCGTCGAGTTATTGATTATTCTAAAACATTCAATAAAGTAGCAAGATTGGCCACAGTACGCTCAATCTTAATCATTGCCGCAAGTGAAAATATGTATTTGAGGCAGTTTGACATTTCAACAGTTTTTCTTTATGGACAACTTGAGGAAACTATTTACATGAAGCAACCGGATGGGTATAAAGATGAAACCGAAATGGTTTGCAAGTTAGATCGAAGCTTTTATGGATTAAAATAAGCACCTTGCTGGTATAAACGTTTAAATTATTTTCTACAAAAATTATGGTTTACATCAAAGCTATGATCCCTGTTTATACGTAAAGTAAAGAAATAACAACAAACTATTTATTAATTTGTACGACGGTGACGGACTGCTTGCCGTAACGGATAAAGACGATTTGTTTAAGTTTATTGATGAGTTGAAGAAAAGTTGCACATGAAGTATCTCAAAATCTGTCAATTATTTTTCGGATTTGGAGATAGAAACTTGCCCGGGGGGTGAGGGGGGGAGGTTAGAATCAGTCAAACTTCTTATGTTAGAAAAATACTCAATCGTTTTAATTTTCCTAACTGCAGACCAGTTTCAACTCCAATGGAAAAAATTACGGAACTTTTAAAATCAGGGGAAGAATTTAAACACTCCGAATTTCCATACAGACAAGCAGTAGGCACCTTCATATATTTAATGATCGGAACGAGACCAGATATTGCCTACAGTGTTGGAGTTCTATCA
Source organism: Rutpela maculata (assembly GCA_936432065.2). NCBI lineage: Eukaryota > Metazoa > Arthropoda > Insecta > Coleoptera > Cerambycidae > Rutpela > Rutpela maculata. Next base: position 74,114,565 of record OW386285.2, on the reverse strand, counting down.
AGAACTCTCGAAAATATTTCTTACGAAGATGTTCTAAGAGTGAAAAAGTCTTCAGATAAATAGCGGGTATCACTCATCTGAGTATTACTCATCATTCTGGATTAACAAGAGACTTAGAATGTTACAACGATGCTTTGGAGGCTGTACAGAAACTGGAAGATTAACCTCAGGAGCTGTCAAAAATTTTGTTGGAGGAATAATTTCATTGCTAAGTCAATAACAAAGCATAACATAAACACACCACAGATAGTACACAACCCCCAAATCCAAAGCCAAGGCTGTCCGGAAGGGGGTTACACATTCGGAAAAACGCAGACATACATCCACACCCACCGGTGTTGTCAATACCGGGGCTGGGGGTCGAACCCAGAGCGCGGTAGCGAGTCGATCAGCGTATTCGCCACTCAATACGCCTTAACCGATTGAGCTACCGTGCATGGTTGCCACATTTACAAGAGGCAGAAATAGTTACTGCAAATGAAGGCACAAAAGAAATTATTTGATTAACCAGATTATTTATGTCACTCATCAACGTCGAAAATGCATCTGTTTTGCAAGTGGATAACTCAGCAGCAGGTAAGTTGGCTCAAAACCCTGAATTCCACCGAGGGACGAAACATATTGACATAAAGTATTTCTTTATTAGAGGAAAAGTTGTGGAAAGAAAATTAGGTATCCAACAAATACATACAGAACAGCAAGTTGTAGATGCAATGACCAAAGCATTGCCGAAAACAAGATTGCTGATACTTAATTAAAGTTTTTCACCTTTAATGTTAGTAGGTGTATATAATAGACAATACACCTATGGTAATTTTAAAAATCTTATAACAAGTAATAATAAATAATATTATAATCTTTTATGTCAGTTGAATTAAAAGTTTCATTTTATCTTCGGATATAAATTAAATCCCAGATCAACTGCTGAATCTGTCTAATCAAACAGTTACCTACGAGTACTGGTCGCAAGTACACTCTATCATGACGTTATATAATATGAGCAATCTCACTAATCGAAATACTGTATTTATTAATTTTGAGTATACAGGGTATTACAGCTAAAAGTCTCTGGACACGAAAAATAATGAAGATGTTTGAAATTTGTAAATGGTGAATGATTGATACCAAGAAAGGCCTTAAATAACTGCAGTTAGAATTGTTCCTTCGCAGTTCACAGATGACGCTGCGGTGCTAAATTATTTTTCGATGGCTGGAACCTTGAAACGTGATCCATATAATTAAGGAATAAATTATGTATAATTTTTACTACACAGAGCCGTTTTGGAGCTATCCAGTCGGTAAAGTAAAAAATACACCAGAAGCTCGCAAAAAATGTTATCTGAGATTTTCCTTCAGTAACTGTTAGTGGAGGGGTTATACATCATAAAACCACAAAAATTCGTTCTGAAAAACCACCCCTTCGGTGAAAGAAGCCTTATTTTATTGATAACTCGTTAACCGTTGAAGATATAAAAAAAAATTGCTCATCATAAAAGAAAGCTTGACTAATCCCCTAAAAAAAAGTTCTATTGTAATTTTGTTGTATATGCCCTGGTTTTCGAGAAAATCGATATTGAAAAAAAGTCCAAAATTTGTATTTTTAATGCGCGCGAATGTTCGTTTATTTGAAATTTATTGCGCGCGGCCTAGAGAAAAAATTGAATTGAATTGCTCGAAAACCATCCAGCTAGGAAGAAAAATCAAAATGGGTTTTAAAGGGGATATAAAATACTCGCTTATGTTGACTTTTTTGAAGGCTATTAATATTTATTAGTATATAAAAATAACAATATAATATAGTTATCTCTTAAATTTTTGCGTCTCTAACTATTCACAGGCCCATAAAAAATAACTGACTTTAACATAAGTTATAAATGCATTATCTTTTAGTTCAAAGTAGTACTTCAATGCAGAAAAAGTTAGGAATAAAAATATTCACATTTACAAATTTACCAGCATGTAGAAGTTAGCCAAATTTTTGCCAATTTTTTATTTTTTATTTCGATTTTGCCAATATAACCATTTTCATATAGGTAATCCAAAGTCTTTTCAATTTCCTCCATTTTACTAAATCATTTTTTGAGCTAAATTTTCAAGATATTTGGGTCTTTTTTTTATTTTTAGGAAGCAATAAAAAATTTTATATCCCCTTTAAAACCCATTTTGATTTTTATTCCTAGCTTGAATGGTTTGCGAGCAATTCAATTTTTTCTATAGGCGTCTGAATTTAAGATGCCAGCGCCAAAGTGGAGAACTCGTGAACTAATTATAGGCTTTTTGTTTGTTTACATGGCGAATACTTATAATGATTTTGTTCTGTTTATTGTGTTTTTGGCGTTAAAAATAATAGCATTAATAATATATGACCTAAAAGTGTGCAAGATTTTGTTGTAAGTGATTTGCAAGATGTTAATGGGATTATTCAGCAAAATTAATATTTTTTTAGGTTATCTAGTTTTTCCCTTGAAAAGTACAGTTTCTTCGACATAAACGGTGTCTGGCTAGTTAAATATTAATAAACTTAAATATTTCTCTAAATTTATATACAGTTGTAGTTTAAATCACTTTTTTTTTTTTAGGAAACATGAGTGACATTTAGGTTAAGCATATTGCAATGTATGGAACATTTGTGAAGCCCTAAAAATGTAAAAATTCTAAGTGTGTGTATGAAGGGGAATATGTTTTAAATGCAGGACATATTATTTTGTGTGGTACAACCCATATTCAACACAAAACTTAAAAATGTGTATGCTCTATGTTTACAAACAAGTGTCTCAGATTCAAATACCCATGAAATTAGTGGTACATTGAATATAAGTAAAAAGATATTTATTAATTCTTTAAGTAAAATAAATGAAACAGTGTTCTGTAAAATATGAAACAGAAATATTCAGGGGTAAGACATAATAGTGCATGGTGCAATAGTATATATTACTTTTAAATATACTGGAATTACATATATTTACTTATTTCAAAAATTTCGCTTACAATGTGTAATTGTCTAGGACATTATTATTGCTACTCGGGCCACGGTTATTTGCACCAGCTTTTCCCCTCTCAATGCCTGGTTAAAGGTTGTCTACATTAAAGAGGGTATGCTTTGAACATTGCAGTGCAACTCAACTTTCACGAGTTGTCCCTGCAATCTGCAAAGGATACCGACTAGGTTGACTCCAGCCAATTGTAGCTCCTTTAAACGCTATCATATTTTTAATAACTTAGCATCTCAGTTTATCATTTACTTATTGTTGATATCATCGTACACTAAAGAGACAATGACAGAAAAACCCATAATTAGTTTGACTATAGACCACCAGGTGGCGTACTCCTTATTTTCAGACGCCTATAGGCCACGCGCAAAAAATAATTTCAAATAAACGAAAATTCGCGCGCATTAAAAATATAAATTTTGGAATTTTTTTCAATATCGATTTTCTCGAAAACCATGGCATATACAACAAAATTACACTAGGACTTTTTTTTAGGAAATTAGTCAAGCTTTCTTTTTTATGATGAGCAATATCTTCAACGGTTAACGAGTTATCAGTAAAATAAGGCTTATTTCACCGAAGGGGTGGTTCTTTGAGGGAGTTGTAGCACCCCCCCAGACCGGATTTTTGTGGTTTTATGATGTATAACCCTTCCACTAACAGTTACTGAAGGAAAATCTCAGATAACATTTTTATAATTATTGGACTACTATATGAGTTTTTTTCTTCATTTTTTTGTCTATGTAAATTCTGAAATTCCTGTAACTTCTTTGTCAATAATTTTAGAGCATCGATTATTTAGAACTTTTATCTTATCAAATAGCATACTTCCTATATTATTACTTAATTTGAAAATTCTTATAATTCTCAAAAATTTTCAAATGCAACTTTATAAAATTTAAAATTAGCAAAAATGTTAAGAATATATAATAATATAGGGAGCATTGCATTTAATAAGATAAAAGCTTTACTGGGATTAGTTTAAATATTGAAAATAATTCCTCTGAATTATTTGGATGAAATGTGTAAACTTTGTAAGTGCCTCCTAATTCACGTTATATGGTTCTACAATTTATAACTTTTAAAATGACTAATCAAATAAGCATTTTCGCTATCTTAGCAGCGAGTTTAAGATCATAATTTTCATTTAAGAAAAGTTGTAAAATACTTCCAGCGCGTCGTATTTTATTCTGCCTCAGGAAAATTGTAATATGTAAATGTCGATTTAAATTTTTATTTGGAGTGCTTTGCAAGTGGGTACTTCGAGCGATTAGATATTTTAGAATTTCATGAAAGCTATTTTTGTCGGATACGTTGCCGCATATAACTATTAATGATGAATATGGTATAAGGGTGGAGAATTTCCCGCGAGCACACTCATATAACATAACGCTGTATTGTCTGGCTGTTACATAAATATTTGAATGGAACGGAATGTTAAACGTCGACTGATATTAGTGCTGGAATCGCTGTAAATGATGAAGGGGGAAAACTGATTAGCACTGTACCCGTATAATTACGTTTACTTTTAGCTGTGCTGTTAGCTAATCAGTAATCACCAATAGTGTGAACGTGTCGTAATTTGCACCCGATAAATGAAATTGTTTCTACGTTAATTTTGGTAAACGCGTTAAAATGTGTAGATTAAATTCCGTAAAATGTTGAACTGTAGTTAAAAGTAGAATTTGAGTTCAAATGACAGAATTGCAGTGTATAAACGTTGTTAAAAACCTAAATTTAAGGATCACTCGCATAACCAGCTATTATCAGGGCCAGATTAAAGATTATACCATTTAAAAAAAGTAAAAATTATATTAGACACAATTATTTAGCTAAACTTCGAAACTCTCTACCTCTACGGATTTCGACACTTGAGACATTTTTTATTAGATTGATGAGATTCTATTTCAGTTTGCCCTGAAATCTTCAGAAATGCTTACTATCTCAAGTTAAAAGTCAGTAATAAATTAACAATATTAAAATGTTGATATAAAATGTGGGTATAATGTTTCACATAATTATTTTTACACTTCAGTTGAACTCTGAGCCGTCTTGGATTTTGCGTGTTTCTAATTTATACAAGAGCGTGCAAATTATAGTACTTATCAGGTTTAACAATAATGTATTATTACATGAAGGATATTTTTTCGCTGCCCTTGTTCATTAACGTAGAATATATTTCAACTCCAACGATATATTTACCAAACGTTTCAGTGCTAGTTCATACCTTTTTCAGTGTTGACAGAATATATTTTTTTGTAAGGATTACAAATTTTACGAAATTAAAATAATTATATCCTAAAATGTGGCAATAGAATTCTATGTTTTTCATGGTTTGTGTACTTTATTTACTAGCACTGTAGTGTAGTGTACTTCTCCACCATAAACGTGCGAAGGTGACTGCAATTAGTCCAAAATTGGAAATTAGGATAACACGAAACAATGGTTTAAAAAAAAACATCTGTGTGTATGTATGTATGTATGTGGACACGATAGCGTCAACTAGCGAACCGATATTGATGAAATTTCGCTTGCGGGTAAATGGGTACTCTACATGAGCTGAAAATATTTTGATGAAGATCAAATGACATTTAGTGACCTTTTGATACATTGACTTTATTATTAATTTAATATCCATATTTTATTGTACCATTCGAAAGTTGATGATTATGATTTTAACGTTTTATTTGATTTGGTTTTAAAACTCAAAGTCAGCTTATTTTAATTGATAAAAAAATTTTACGCCGCTGACCATGCTAGTAGAAAAATATTATAGATTGCAAACCAAATGATTAGTTGGAGACAAAAGAAACATTTGCATTATAACTAAGAATAATAGACGTCCCCATTCACGCAAGTTAAGCTGTGTAAACTTTTCAAAATGTTTATAAAACTGATTTATCGATAATCAAATTAAGTCAAGTTTCAATTCTAGTTGATTTAAAATTAACATGAAATTTATTTTAGTTTTTCATAAAACTTGTTAAAACTCCGAGAAATAGTTGCTCTTAACAAACATTTCATCGTAACTAAGTAATTAGCATCTGGTACATTTATTTATTGAACTAGTTAGTTGGAGAACTTATTTGAATAATTTAAATATGCAGAGATTATTTAGAGCGGAAGCTGTATAGCTGTTAAGCCAAATGAACTTCGAAAACTTTAGTACTTTTGTTGAAGTTCAAAGGTGGCGCAGCAACATACAAGAAAACAAAGAGCCAGCTTAATTGTCTGTTATTTGTAGAGACTATTATAGTCTGACAGGTACTAAATAAATAAATCAAATTCTTCTTAAAAGTTTGCTTGTTGTTTAATTACACACAGTATGTCCTAATGAGAATTAGTCACCCACTCATCTGCTGCGACGTTTGTTTAGATATAAAAAAAAATCCAGCCCCAAATTCTCACTCCATATTATCCCTCATTGTCCAAGACTCGCCACTGCAGTGCGTTACTCTTTTAGAGCAGCGATTTCGTAAGTCTATCGTGTCGTTTTTTTTTTGGCGTAGAACCAGGTCAAACATGTTAGGTTCCTTTGAGTATGTCACCGGGCATATGAAATCATATTTTACGACATTTTTTTGTGGTCTCGAACTTTTTAAATCAATAAAAAGTGAAAAAAATGTATTTTTAAAGAAAATTGTTTTTTTTTGTTTCCACCGCCATATCTTTAAAACTATTAAAGGTACCGAAATTTGTTTTGTATCAAATTAAAGGTCACACTGTAGCGCTTTTACCAATATAAACGGGTACAATTCGCACTTTCATTTCTCTAAAAATCAGATAAACTAAAAATATATATTTTATGTATTGAAAACTTCACCAATGGATAAACTTTTTTATTTTTGAAAATATTTACATACATGCAGCGAAGAAAATAAAGCCTAATAATCACAAAAGTTTTTGAAACAATATATTTTTTCATAAAGTGTACCGTTTGGCAACAGCGATTTTTTTTATCAGCGCTAAATGCGAAATTGGGACGTAATTAATACACCTCGCATGCTAGTACAGTAACTAGATGTCATTGAACGGATTTCGTTCATTTTTGGCAGTATAATAGTAAATGCTTCACAGAAAAGTTTCTATATTGTGCGGGGGCTTGCTAATTTATAGGGGGTGGATTCCACCCCCTCCCAGGGGGTGGCACTTAAAAAACATACATGTTTATTGGAGCTGAAATAGACTCAAATTTTAAGAAGAAGAGGTTCTATGCAATTTTTCACATAAATTTATAGTTTTCAATTTATAACGACTTCAAAATTGCGATTTTAGCTTAACAAAAAAGGTACTTCCAAACGGCTTTCGTCAAGTTTCTCGAAAAGTATTACTTTATCGAAAAAATGTTACCAATTACAGAAAGTACAAACTGGGAATTAATTATATTTTTTGTTTATTGATGTAAGATTAATAATTTCGGAGATATTTAAGTTTATATTTGGTAGTGTTTCGAAATTAAATTTAAAGTTTAAAATGCACTTTTTTCTAAAGCAAGTGCTTTAAATGAGCAAAAAAATTTGAGCATCTAGGTAATGCTACATCTTAACGAAAAACTGTATTTAAGATAAATTACTGGCTAATTAGATTAACAAAATGGCGACCTTTTTATATAAAAAAAGTATACACAATTTCTGAAATATTTAACATTTAAATTGCATTTTTCGTCTTATAAACGTTCGGACGTCATTTGTGAACTTTCATATCTCCGAAACTATTAAGTCTATGTAAATAAATTAACAAGCGAAATTCATTATCAGTTTATGAGCTTTATTTTTGGTATCTACCCATTTTTCAATAAAACTAATATTTATTGAGATATTTGGAAAAGGAAAAAAAAATTACGTTTCATCGAAAATACCTTTATAGTTTAAATTGTATTTTTTTCTAAAGCAAGTGCTGTATACAAACCAAAAAATTTGAGCATCTACGTCATGCTATATATTAATGAGGAACAGTGTTTGAAATTCCTTTTTTTAATTACTGGCTAATTACAGTAACAAAATGACGACGTTGTTATTAAAAAAATGTGTAGACGCACATTGCTTCGGTCACTTCTTTGTTTTTTATGCTACAGAAACAAATTAAAAAACAGTTGAAAGCTTAATTAATAACATATTATTCTACCTATTAGCACCCTTGACGTAGGTGTCAAAGTTTCTGAGATATTTAACTCTCACTCTAAATAATTATCTTATGAACACTTGGATGCCAAATGTTAACTTAAATATCTTCGAAATTATTAATCCTACATCAATAAACAAAAAATATAGTTAATTCCCAGTTTGTACTTTCTGTAATTGGTCTCCAACATTTTTTCGATAAAGTAATACTTTTCGAGATACTTGACGAAAGCCGTTTGGAAATACCCTTTTTTTTTGCTGAAATCGCAATTTTGAATTCGTTATAACTTAAAAACTATCAATTTATGTGAAAAATTGCATAGAACCTTTTCTTCTTAAAATTTGATTCTACTTCAGCTCCAATAAATATATATATTTTTAAGTGCCACACCCTGAGAGGGGGTGGCATCCACCTCCTATAAATTAGCAAGCCTCCGCACAATATAGAAACTTTTCTGTGAAGCATTTACTATTATACTGCCAAAAATGAACGAAATCCGTTCAATATGACATTTTTCCGAAGTTTTGCATATTTTTTACCTCTAGGTACTCTAGTATGCAGGGTTGGTCAGATTAGTCGCGTAGAAGTGGCGGTTGTCGAAAATCATTAAGTATTCATTGTTCGGATAAAAATTGTGACAATCGAAAATGTGCTTGTTTTAAGGAAGGCCTAAAATGTTGCAACGAGTGCAAATGTCGTTCCTGTAACAACATTATTAAAGATTTCGAGGCAGATATGAACGAATTAGAATGCTATTAATGTAGGGCCTATATAAACTACATTCTACATATTTATTTATCCAAATAGAAAATTTATTTCAACAATAAAACTTATTTTATGCATACGTTTTTACTTTCATTCATTTAAAAATGTCTAATAAACTTACTAATTAGATGGGTAGTTAGTAACAATGATTGATATTTATAGATTAGGTATTTATATCTACCCACCTTTCTTTTTATTATTAAAAGGAGACTATTTAATATTTTTTGTACAATTTCTTAATATTAACAACATATGACCAATACTACTGTACAATATATGAAATATTGAACAATAATATTGATCCCGTAGATCTTTTGATCACTACTGGTTTTGTACCTATTGATATAAGTTAAACTACTACATCCCCGACCGGAACCGTCAGATCGTTGCAGTCGGCAGGCTTGCTACAGCCAAGCGCGCAGGAATATGACTTTGGCCCGTTAAAAAAAAATCGCTGACTCAATACTATCAACCGGACTTGAAAAATTTTTATCCTAAAAACTTTTTTCAACTATTGGCTTCAATTTGTACGCAGCATGTATATACAAATTTTCATAAATAAATTTTTTTCTCGATTGCCTAAAATTACGCTACTGAAAATAACAAGTTTGAGTTTCCCATTATTTTACCAAGTTAAAAAAAATAAATCGGGTTCACGTGGGACGTTGTTCGAAGCGCTATTGTGTCTACTTTAATATATAAAAAAAAATAGCTTGATAGCACAAATATTTTAAGAGATATAGCGGTGGAGACGTTAAAACACATATTTCATTAAAAATCTATTTTTTTGAGTTTTTCCGAAATAAAAAAGTTCTCGACCACCAAAAAATGTCGTAAAAAATGAATTCGTGTACACGATTATCTTACTAAAGAATCCCACTAAGTCTGCTTTGGTTCTACGCCGGTTTTTTTCCCTCGAAAACTAAGCGACTTTACTTCCAGATTTTACTCTACTATTTTAATAGTTCACATTTGGATACGAACACAAAATTTCGCATAACTATCTCTACGTTTATAAACCATCAAGACACAACTCATATCATCCCCACAGGGGAACCTGAGTGAGAAAAAGGAATTTTCTTTTTTTTTTTTACTATTTTTCGGAGATGAAACGTTGTATCAAAAAATATATTTAACAAAAAATGTTGAAAAATATTATTTTGAGTATTTAACTGATAATTTTCAAAGAAAACATTCGTTCTTTTCATACACAGGGTGGACCAAATTAGATGTGATTTTAAATAGGCTCCAAAACTATGGCAGATAGACAAAAACCAATATAGGTGTCCTGAGCTCGATTTTCGAGAAATAAACAATGGCGTAAACCGCGATCGCCAATCTTTTTCGACTACAGAGCTACAGAGTGTTTTTGGAAAATTGTCATTTTCTATATCTCAATTACCAACTGCGTTGCGTTGCTTAAAAAAAAAAAATAAATTCAAACCCTACAAAATTAGGATTAGTCATCATCTATACCCAAACAACTTTCAAAAGCGTCTCGATTTTTGCCAATGGTTTTTGCGTCAGTGCAATGAAGAGCCAGGATTTGAAAGAACAATTATATGGTCAGACGAGGCCCATATAAGCAGTGCCGGAATTTTTAATCGGCATAATAACCACCATTGAGCTCATGAAAATCCGTATGTAACCGCTACAGTTAATCGTCAAGTCCTCATTTTTTTCAAGGTAATTTGAATATCGAAAATTTTATTAACATTCTACGATAAAAAATAGAGCCCTTTGTAGGTAATATGCCTGTAAGACAAATTCAAAGATTAATTTACCAACATGATGGCGCTCCAGATCGTACGTCAAATGAAACACGAAATTATTTAAATGCTCAGTTTGGGGACGATTGGACAGGTATCTATATATCACTAAGGACTAGTTTATCAATGTCTGGTTAGCTAAGTTAACTATATTGATAACTAACAATTAATTTAGCTAACTGGACATTAATAAGTAAAGTAGTTTGGATATTATTTAATTTTTAGGAAATAATGGTCCTATTTTGTGGCCAGCTGGATCTCCCGAATCTCCCCTGCCGAATTTTGGCTTTGGGATTATTTAAAAAATATTATATATAGAGAACGTTCTAATGACATAGAAGAATTGGAAAACAAAACACTAGCTGCATTTCGGACAATAATTTCCGTCATGACTGAAAATGCAGCTGATGCTGTAAGAAGAAGGTCTCAAAAATGCATAGATGTCAATGGAAGAAAATCCGAATATTTATTGTAGTTTATTTTTCCTATTTTTGGCAAAATTATTTTATATTATAAGAAGTATTGTTGTTGTTAATAGTTTTCCATAGCCTCCTTACAAGTATATTAAATTTTTCGAAAATTAACCACTTTTTCTAGAGATAAATATGACATATGATATATCGTTGGATAGCTAATTTAAGTTGTGTTCGAAATAATTTACAGGGCATCCCATTTAAAAAAAAAAACACAAGTTATGTCTATATTTCGAAAACTGAGGCATGCATAATTTTCTTCTTTTTCTTCTGGTTTTTGTCTATCTGCCATAGTTTTAGAGAAAACCTCAAATCCCATCCAATTTGGTTATTCTTGATCCGTGTCTGATCACGCTAGAATATCAATAGGAAATCTCCCCTACGAGACATATTGTCAATTTCTTTCATACACTCAACATCTAACATTCAACTTTCTAGTAAAATTTGAGTTTTGATGTAGTTAACCCTGTCTGATATTTATTATTCGTTTTTAAAAGGTCTGCATTTACCAATAAAATTATATAATTGTTTTACGCGACGCCTCAACCTAAGTTTTTGATATGAGGTATGTGACATAAAATGACTGTAGAATTTACTCTAAAATAAAAATAATAAAAATATACAAGGTGTTTCAGTTAAAATAATGCTGATTTTCTCCCGCGGTATAACCGAAAATGGCAGAAAAAGAAATATTTTAGTTGGATAGAACGCCATTGGAAAGATATACAGGTCTCGCAACGTAGCTTGATACTTGAAAGATGAATGCGCAGTAGACTTTAGGTGAGATAGCGACAGCACCGAGTGTACTTCTTCGGAACACAGCGCTCTCCATCTCATGTCCTCTACTGCTACATGATATATTGTAGGATAGCGCTGGCCGACCAAAAAAAAATAGATAGATAGATTATGAAAGGACTTTTACGTGATCGAGTTTCGGGCTGAATTTTACACCAAATTAAAGCTAAAACTACGTACATTTTTAATATTTTTGTCGTCCACCTTCAAACCTGTCAGTTTTTTCAGGCCGACTGAATTTCTCTTTAGAAAGAGTATGTTTTTCCCCACCAATAAATATTATGAAACATGAAGTTCTTTTTATATTTATAAGTCTTCAGTAATTATACTACATATTAAATGTTTTCGACAATAATGAGTGTTGTTTTTATTAAAAGCTTTTATTTAACTTGCAATGTTTGTATATTTGTTTGTTTAGATTAAATCTTGCAAGATAAATTTCGACTAGTTCTAATTAAGCTAGAGCTTTGAAATTTGGCACACGTGTATAAGTCCGGTGACAATGCAACATAGTACAGCCATTATCGGTCTAAATCCAATATGGCGGACGTCTCAAGATGGCGGATTGCCTTTCTCTTCACAACCCCCTTGATATGGGTGTCAAATGAAGGAGCTTGACGAGTAAAATACGATAAACTATGCGGCGTCATTGAATTTATATATATGGCTCTTAAAATTTGTTTCTCAGGGGATTTCCAGCATGGTGGTATACTCCCTGAATCAAAAGTTTGTGTTATCTTGAAAAGTGATCCTCCAATTGTCTGGCAACTGTATTTTTTATTAAACAGTAGTACTCTACCAGCATTTACATCGTTACTTTTTATTCCGTACATTTCCTTGGTAAACTTCTGGATTTTCTACATTTTTTCATGATCGTTTAGATCATCAGGAGTACGTAATTCGGAAAAAACGTTCTGGTATTCTTTACTACAAGTAATATTTTAAATGGTTTTATTTTGCCTTTTCCTTTGAAGGCAGGATTATAATCTCATCCAGTATATGCGTGTAAGAAAGGTAGAGCTTTACAAAGCTCCGAGCTTAAATGTTCAAATAATTGAATACCAGAAGGTTTTTTCAGAATTACGTACTCCTGGTGATCTAAACGAACATGAAAAAATGTCGAAAATCCAGAAGTTTACCAACGAAATGTACGGAATAAAATGTAACGATGTAAATGCTGATAGAGTACTACTGTTTAATAAAAAATAGCAGACAACTGAAGGATTACTTTTCAAGAGAACTCAAACTTTTGTTTCAGAGAGTATACCACCATGCTGGAAATCCCTTGAAATTAAAATTTTAAGAGCTATATATATATATATATATATATATATATATATATATATATATATATATATATATATATATATATATATATATATGTATATATATATATATATAAATTCAATGTGGCTGGCAGCTACTGAATTTGACTTCCTACAATTTAATCCAGAAGATTGTGGCTGGTCCTTAAGTCCTGAATTTGGATATCAAATAAATTGATGTGAAATTAATCCCACTCCTCTGAACACTACAGGTACAATCATACCAAAGAAATCGCCAGAAGAATCTGAACTATCAGATCCAGGAATGTTGTTATTCATCAGACGATGATCCATTATAATTAATATAAATATTTGTAAGTTTATATTTATGTGATATAATATCAATAATAATTAAAATTTTATAATATAAATCATTGTCATTATTAATAAACAGTTAATAATTCAAATAACCTGATTGAGCCTGCAGCATCCCAATTTTTTAATATTCCTTGAATAAACCATTTTATTCCATTTAATCTACACCTACATTAGAATAAAAGCAACACTCATTATTTTCGAAAACATTTAATATGTAGTATAATTACTGAAAACTTATAAATATAAAAAGAAACTTCATGTTTCATAATATTTATTGGTGGGGAAAAACATACTTTTTTTAAGAGAAATTCAGTCGGCCTAAAAAAACTGACAGGTTTGAAGGTGAACGACAAAGATATTAAAAATGTACGTAGTTTTAGCTTTAATTTGATGTAAAATTCAGCCCGAAACTCGATCACGTAAAAGTCCTTTCATAATCTATCCCCTTTTTTGGTCGGCCAGCGCTATCCTACAATATATCATGTAGCCGACCAATTTATTTCATTTATACTCATTGAGATCTACGAATTGATAAAAGAAAAAAATCGAAACTCGATCATGTAATAGTACACTTCCAAAAACTACCGGAACTCTACTGCCACGTATAACCCGACAGGAAATGACGTGACGACAATTGCCTCGTAATAGTACTAAGGATGAAACAACTCTACATAAACAATTCAACTCGAAACTCGACGACGAGGCGTTTTTGACGTGGCCGCCCGGTCTAATAGTTAGGATTTGACCAATAGTTTATTATAAATATCTGTGACATTAACCAGCCAGTTTTACAATTGTTGGTTAATTAAGGGTTTGACCAATGATTTATTACTATAAAGGTACTGTTTCAAAATATCTGGTAAAGTTATGTTTACTAATAATTAACTTTCAGGTTCTGGTTAGTCAACCAAAAAGATAACCAACGATTGTGATATAATACATATAGCCAGTATTATAACAGAGGCAATCTAGACAGAATAAATTCACGTTCAAGCAATGAAATTTGTTGTTTGTTATATCCACTGATATACAAACTACAAAGTACACTAAAATCTTCCCATATTTGTAGAAAGTGTCCTAATTTTAAATATGATCCATGTCAGTTTTTGAGTAGTTTATTATGTTTACAATAAATGTAAAGTTCAAAAACTAAAACAGATGTTTGGATAAATCTACTAGCATATAAGTAGTTACTAAAGTGTATTATCGTTTGTAGCTCAGTCACCTCCAACTTGAGTGCTAATGGATAGATTTTGATGAAGCCTTGTGCAATGTGTTTGTAATGACGTTAATAAAAAAGTTAAAAAAAAAGGTTGGAGTAGGAAATTATCGGAAGGGGTAGAAAACACCTTTTATCACGGGTTCCGTAACTTGAACAATTATGTCAAAAATGAAAAACAAAACAATGCATTTACCTTTTTTTTTGGCCCAAAATAAGATGTTTTTACTCTTGTGAATTTTTTCGAAAAGTGCATATTTTTCGAGATATGGCCACTCGAAAATTCCTAATAGTGGGGGAGGGGAAATGTAACAGTTGAAAAAAAAAACTGAAAAAATTCAGGTGAATGTATCATCGAAAAATTTGAAAAAATTCAGACGTATGCACTGATGCCTTTTAAACATTTTTTGTCTCTTGGAATTTTTTTGTAACTTGCTAATTTTCCGAGTTACAGCAGTTTTTCACGATAAATAATGTCCATTTTTTGCACATTAAAAAATATATGAAAATTTGAAAAATGAGCGTGATTTATATATATTATTATAAAAAAATATGAAACCTATATAGTTATACCATTTTCATAGGTTCAATATAATTTTTAAATTGAAATTTTAAAAAATTTTAAATTACATATTTTTAATGTCACATATTTTTAATGTCAAAACTCGGTGAAAACGCAAAGCTGCAAAGAAAAAAGTCTTGTATTTCGATGATATATTCACCTGAATTTTTTCAGATTTTTTTTCAACTTTTACATTTCCCCTCCCTCATTTTTAGAAATTTTCGAGTGGCCATATCTCGAAAAATATGCATTTTTTGAAAAAAATCACAGGAGTGAAAACATCTTATTTTGGGAAAAAAAGGTAAATATATCGTTTTTTTCCATTTTTGACCTAATTCTAGAAGTTACTGAACCCGTGATAAATATGTTGAGGTTTCTGGTTCTTGTACATACACTAAATCCCAATTTCTTTTCATCCCCTTTAATAAAGGAGTGGGGGTGGTAATGGGGGTGGCTAATGCCAAAAATTTTTTTGAGGCCCTAGCTTCTCTTGTATATACTAAATACCAATTTTATCGACTCTTACCTGCTTGATTTACCCATTTACCCCAAATTTACTCCCCAACCCTTCGTCGGAACAACATGAAAATATAATCTAGTTCCAGATCTCGTTAAAGTACATACGTGTACCAAATTTAAAGTCAATATCTTAAACGGTTCCAGAGTAAACATGCGCACAAAAAAAAAGTTACGGACAGACCGACAGATAGACAGACAGACCGACAGACAGATTTTTTTTTTCGCTCAAAATTAAAATCTCGACGTTTTATGACATTTTAAGCCTATTTGAACAATAACAATTTAAAATTTTTTTTTAAAAATGTAAACTGTGTATTAGGCAGTCCAACAACCTGTCAAATTATTTTGGCAATATGGCGTCGTGGGCAAACACTTTGTTTATTTTAAATAAATCGCGGAAACGTAGCCAAGGCAACCGAAAAACAAACTCTTTAAGAAACGTTTAACGAATGAAAAGAAACGTTTGCCAGATGTTTGCCCACGACGCCATGTTAAAAGTCACGTGGTTTGGATTGTTTAATTATCTGATTAAATTATTTAGCACAAGGGATTTAATATTGTTTAACAGTAAATTATTCAATTTACTTTAATTGTATTATTATTTTACCAACTTAGTTGGAAGAAAATTTCTTTAAGTTCAATTTGAAAGCATGAGTGGTATTTGGGGAGAATATTTCACAACATATGTCAAAATGGGTGCAATGCGAATTACAGCGATAAATCTGTTGACAAGGAAAATTACAGCGATATTTCATACGATAATTTTGTATACTGGTACACTTGATTTAAAAAAAAAGTAGTATAACTCTTAGATCAGAAAATACCCTATTTTTAGTTGTCTAAATTGTTCTTTTGACAGTAAATTATTGAAATGAACATTATAATGGAAATATAGTCAGTTGTAGATAGGTAAGTTGATACTGATATGTTGATAAAAATTTTACAAAATCATGGGAGTAGACTAAAAATGGAACCGACATAAGTTCAATGAAATTAAACGGACATTAGATGAGATTACTAAATTTATCAGTAATAGTGGTTGTTTTCTAGTAAGTAAAAACTATATAAATAAACAGACTTATTTTTAATACAATCATTGTTTAATTATAACATTTGAACAAAAATTTAAAACACAAATAAACAAACTACAACATAAATAATAGCAACAAATATTTAGTCATTGCTCCATCCCCATCTAAAATTGCTTATAGCCTCCTAAGCATTGACAAAACTAAATTTTCTGCAATTTGGGTATTACATAAACTTCCCATTCATCTTCAATCATGGTACGAAGTTGTTCCGCATTTTAATTTCTTTATATGCTTCACCATAAATCCCGAGATGAATCCCCAAACATTCTCAATGGGATTAATGTCGGGACTTTTAGAAGGCCACGGTAGCTCTTCCATATTATCCCGGAACCATGGCAAAATAACATTTTCAAACCAATACGTTCCCATTCCTCTTTGACTAATTCATGCCCAGCTATTAACAGAAAAACATCCCGATTTAATTGCATCGAACAGGGACGCACCCAGAAAATTGCTGAGGGGGGGGGCTAACAAATAATAATAATAATAATAATAATATGATTAATACATTAAATATATTTATTGAACAAAAGATTAACAGAGAATTTATTGAACAAAAGATTAACAGGGAGTATAAAACTACAAAACAAAATCAATTCGCCTTGGTGATACCTTCATTTTTACTTTAAAACATGTAATCCTGGCCTCCAGGGGGGGGCTTAAGCCCCCAAAGCCCCCCCTTCAGTGCGCCTCTGGCATCGAATATATAATTTTGATTGTATCTTTGCCCACGAGGCCTATAAACACGAATATGTCCATCATTAGAGGACTGGAAAACTTTTTCATCAGAAAATATGACTTTTGACCAAAAGTCTTCATTGTTCAACATATCAACATAGGCAGGAAAATTTGTTTCCAAAACTGCATCAACTGCGGTCTCAAATGGATTTTCCTGAAGGTAATTTATAAGAGCTTCATCTTGTTGCTCATTACTTCGTTTAGGCCTACTAGATCCATGCTTGCGGGATATAGATCATTCATTTTTCCATCTTTTTTAACGTTCATTAAACTGCATTTATTTATGTTATATTCAGAAACAATCGCTCTTATAGACAATTTATTTTCCAATTTGGAAAGAATACTAATCTTCTGAATTTCTATTAGTTGTCTTACCATTATTAAAAATTGGCAAGAATGATTCCTTAGGCCTGCATTAGACTATAAAAGTTCTTTGACAAAGATCTTTTATAAAAGATATTTTATGAGAAATGTGATAGTGTAATTAGACCAAATTCTATAAAATATCGACCAAGTTTTATAAAATATTACCCACTTCTCATAATAACAATCGTTTAACAAAAGATCTTTATCAAAGAACTTTTATAGTCTAACGCGGGACTTAATCAAAACTTGCGTATTAATAAACTTCAACTTGAAAAAAATTGTGACAGTTGACGTTTAGATAATGACTGTTATTAATTTTTTTTGCAAGAGACATGTTTACATGGCTAAGATAAAGTGTACTACTTTTTTTTGAAATCAAGTGTACCTACTGTCAAAAGCCGATCAAGGTTAGTTTACCACTAATAACGACATTTGGTTGGTGCAATGTTGTCAAAAAATGGGCTTTCATTGGCTACTATATTAATGAGTGACATAATCGTACATAATATCATTAGTGCTTAGAATTTGATCGGAATTTATTTTTTATTATACCTCTCTGAAAACACTATGATTACATACCTATTTAGCGCACGGAAAATGGGATTTTCTCATGCGACCGGGCAGTCATTAAATGTGAGTTGCAAACACTATTTTTTTTATCACCAGTCATAATAAAATAGAAAATTAACACTTTATTTCTGAAATTTATTAATCATAAATTACAATTTAGGAAATGTTATGAAAACTAAACTTAGGAAATATTATGGATTATTATTTCAATTCAATTTCACTTTCACTATCACACATGTTTACTGATTTTAATTGCAAAAAGCACAAAGTTTGAAAATTTGCTAAGTATGACGTGTCAACATTGATAAATTTTAGATCTGTCAGATGTTCAAGGCAATAGTTGATATCGACAGAATATTGCTGTGTGTCGCCGTTAATATTGGTGATAAACTTGTGTCTTAATGGAAAATATGTATCTTAATGAATCTCATTAAAGTACAGGTAGGGAATGTATGATAAACGAATTAAAGTATGGGAGTAGAACAAAAATAATTTTTTTCTTGGCAGAACTTTTTCCGACAAATAGAAAACTTTCTAGTGGAAAAACATCCAATTTACGTGACAACAAAATTTTATGTTACATTGATAATGGATAATTTTAGTATGTTTTTAAATACTTAGTCCCGTACAAATTGATCGGTAAACTAAAATGCCTAATGAGACGGAAGGGTTTAATCTCCCAGAAGAGATATGGTTCCAACAAGATGTTGCAATAATCCAGAGTTGATAAACGGCAAGTCATTAAATCGATCAATAGGGCCCACTCAGCCTGTAGCCTTACGAATTCTTATAATGTGCGAGTTCGTATAATGTATATTTTTCTAAATTATACCATTACTTTTATAAACGTGTAATTAGCTAGTTGTTCATAAACTTTCTTAGATTATTTCATTGGCACTGAAAGTTTTCATGATCACCAAAATATTGGATAAAACATTAAGTTATTATTACCACCGAAATTAAACTAAAAGCACTGAAAAAAATAAAAATTACTTTCTACTTTCCAGGATTAAATTCTCGAATAGGAAAATACTTATGAAAAGTGTAATCATAAATGTTATAAGCAGCTGAAAGCACTGTCTCTGTTATTAGAACGGCATACCTACTATTGTACTTGTATACAAAGCCATGACGGCAGACGAAAGATGAAAGCAGAGATGGAAGCAGAGCATTCAGACACCTGTATATGTCCACATATGTAGCGAATGTAGAGAATTTCAAATTTAACCAGTTCTGATGGTTTCCCGAAGCTAATCATTAAAAAAGTTAAATACAGCCAATTTGGGCAACTTTAAAAAGTAATAAAAAACAATAACAGACAAAAACGTAACTCAGATCAGTAACATAAAAAAATATTCTGTGTTAATAACACAACCCCACGAAAGAAAATGTTCTGTTCATCAGACTAGACCGATATATCTATACGTTTTTGGGGTCGCTGAATCCGAATCCTGTTTGACCCCATCAGGTCAGGGTCAAGGTCAATCCAAGGTTAAATTGGTAAAAAAACGATTAAGCGAAGGAAACCACGATTTCTGTACGTTTTTGGGGTCACTGAATCCGAATTCGGGATCTGCTTGACCACATCAGGTCAGGGTGATGGTCAATCCAAGGTCAAATTGGAAAGAAACCTTTTAAGAGCAGAAAACCACGAGTTTTATACGTTTTTGGGGTAACTAAATCCCAACTTCTGGTCTGTTTGACCCATCAGGTCAGGGTTAAGGTCATTCCAAGGTCAAATTGGGAAAAACATGTAAGCTAGAAAATCACGATTCTTATACGTTTTTGGGATTGCTGAATCTGAATTCAGGGTCTGTTCGACCCTATCAGGTCAAAGTCAAGGTCATTCCAAGGTCAACTTTTGTTTATCAAATGGAAACGCGTTTTTGACCACGGATTCTGAAAGAGCGGGATATTCTACGTTCGCATATGGTTTGACCTATGATCAAAGTGACCTTTGGTCATCAGAAAGTCGAATCACTCTCTCAAATTAATTTATTTAAGATCAAAGATGATTCGTATTGAGAAATCTGAGTTACAAATCTTTATCGAACATGGTTTAGCCTCGTGATATTTCCGAGGGAGATTGGAGAACCAAGACAGCAGACACCTATATCCACTCGCAACTAACGGGTGGCGTCTTCCAATCCTCTGGGAAAAACGAAACGTCTATGTCATATACTGATTGCCCAAACATCTCGGTGATAGGGACTTACGATAGTGCTGGAGCATCACTGATGAGGCCAACATCAGTATCCGTGCGATACGTTTAATTTCTGTGAGAATCCTCTGATCCTGTTATTAAAATTAAAAATCCTGCTTCTCAGAGGATGCTGGAAATGGTGATAACTGCCTTAATCGAGGATGTGTAGAATGATCCATTTTCCGATCTTTCCAATCATCTTTGATCTTAGATAAATTAATTTGATGATATGATCTGATGACCAAAGGTCACTTGATCATAGGTCAAACCATATGCGAACGTAAAATATCCCGCTATTTCAGAATCCGTGGTCAAAAACGCGTTTCCATTTGATAAACAAAAGTTGACCTTGGAATGACCTTGACCTGATGGGATCGAACAGACCCCGGATTCGTATTCAGCAACCCCAAAAACGTATAAGAATCGTGGTTTTCTAGTTTACATGTTTTTCCCAATTTGACCTTGGAATGATCTTGACCCTGACCTGATGGGTCAAACAGATCAGGAGTTGGGATTTAGTTACCCCAAAAACGTATGAAAATCGTGGTTTTCTGCGCTTATTATAATTTTTATTTCACCTACTAGCTTCTGTGTTCTTCTTGTTCAAAATCAGACATTTCCTTTGAGCTGGTATTGATTCTTGGTCAGATTTCTAGAGGTCATAAGTGCCAGGTTTCTTCAGGATAATACTTCAATATTTTCTTCTTCACCACATTTTTGTTTGCTCTTACTAGCTCTTCTGGGAGAACAGGGAATCATTTTCAATATATTAGCAGAACGTTTTTTTGACTAACTTTCTTAACTTAATCTGTCTAGGTGGTGATTTAGTCTGTGTTTGGAGGGGGATGAAACGGCAGCGGACGTTCTATGTACCTGTCCTGCTGCAGAAGAACCAGGTTCTTACTTTTTCGAAAAGAGCAATTGCTGCCAGAGGACCTGGACAATTTTTCACCCAATAAGGTAGTCTTCTTTATTAAAAAGCTGAACCTATTGGGTGAAATGTTAGGAGTGAACCACAATAGACCAGATGACCGCAGTGGAAGGTCTGTATAGTAGCCCTCTCACATATCAACCTAACCTAACTTAATCTGAGCGGCGTATGTCAGCTCCTTTGATTTTCCAGAGTTTTCACTTTTCCCAAAACTATCTAAGTTTTCTATAATAACTTTTTCATTTAGCCAGTTCTCGTTCTTGATTCAAAACATTTTTTTTTATTGGTACCATATTTTGCTTATTTAAAGTACGCCTCAGAGTGTTTAAATCCAAGTTTTAAAAACGCGCGCGTTTTAAAGTTACCATGGCAACATCAAAGGTAAGCAAGTACAACTTGTTCATCTGTATCTGTTACCTTTTGCTCTTCCATCCATTTGATGAACTTGTCGTATTCTTTTTTATAAGCGTCTTCCGATTTTTGCGGTATTAACCGCGATTCTGTTTTTCTATTTAAGTAATCAATGTTAGAACTCATTTTAAAGCAATATACAATCAGTGACAACTGTAGTGACAACAATTAATCCTATGTGACAGATTGCAAATTAATTTTTGTTTTCTCATTTTCATGACACTGACAGGTATCCTGAAGTCACATCGTGAATTCAACCATTTTACATTTAATTCTTATTTCCATTTTTTGTAGTAATATTACCAGTATTTATGATTTCAAAGTGTACCAATAAAAAAAAATAGCGTAAAGTATTCGTGGATAACTAGTCTTTAAAACACTTGCTCTATTTCGAGCACGACGGCGCAGCCGGAGTGCGTGTTTTAAAGACCTTAATATCCACTTATACTTTAATATACTATTCTTTCGCTGGGATATTCCTTCACATATTCGTTCACACGCATCTATCCAAAACGAGTGATTTTTTCTTTTAATTTACTCATTCATCATCTCTGAACAATTACATAATATGTTGCTTTAGTGTGCAACAATTTTCAATTTCAATTTATTTTTTATAAGTTATGATGTATAAATGTTACAAAGAGAAGGGCACATAAATTTGTCTTGTGCCCTATAGTGCAATAAAAAAAAATACAACAATAACCTAAATCAACTGCAATATACACCTATTTGTGTTACTATAAGTAAATACAGAATGGAATGGAAATGATGCTGAAATTATATACGTAATTGTTGATAGTAAAAATTGCAGACTATTTGGAATTAAGCATATTTTCATAATTATTAAAAATTGATCCGAATTTACTCTCTGGCAAGACAAACAATTTTTTTACACTAATTGTGGATCTTATACTTGTTGGAAGTTTGTTATAAAATTTTGGTCCGGTAAAGGATACGAAATGTTGGCAAATACTTTTTGTGAAGAGTTTTTGTTGAATTAAGCAGTTTGCAATTGTTCTTGTCTGAGAGGAATGGTTAACATACTGTTTCTCGTTCATAGTGTGAATAAAAATACAACTTTGTACTGCATATTAATATTTAACAAAGTACTTTCATCGTATAGGTTTTTTGTGGAGTATCTTTTCGATTTTTTCAACATTACTTTTATAACCTCGTTTTGACTTGTTTCTAAATATTTTAATGTAGTGTCGCAGGTTCCCCCCCATATTACAATAGCATATCTTAAGATAAATTCTACCAAAGCGCTGTATATCATAATTAATTGTTTGCTGCTTAATACATGTCTAATATTATAAAATACAGGGATTACTGTTTGTAATTTTGATGTTATAAATTCTACATGATGCCTCCACTTTAAACTCTGGTCTAGAATAACGCCTAAGTACTTTATTTTTTCGACCGAATCAATATGGTCCCTACAGGAGCAGTTGTAATGTTTGCAATTATTTGTATGTAATGTTATGTTATTTTGAGGATTACATCCAGCTTTTGAAGGAGAAAGGGATATACATTTAGTTTAAAGTTAAGACACTATGATCAAACCATTTCTGTTCCGTAGTAAGCCCAATTGAGCTCTGATTACTAACTGATTTCCAATCTTTATTGTTGAATAGAAGTACCGTGTCATCTGCGTAAGATGTTATTTTAAAATTATTATTATTTAACATTGAGATACCATTCATATATATTAAAAATAGAATTGGGCCCAATACTGTACCTATTTCAATTGTACCTAGTTCACTAAGAATATTATTAATTTTAACAAATTGTTTCCTATTTTGTAGGTAATTTTACTTCCACATCCAGTGGAAGTATAGTAACGACAAAAAAATTTTTAAAAATTTTTATTGTTCAAATAGGCTTAGAATGTCATGAAACGTCGAGATTTCAAGTTTGAGCGAAAAAAAATTTCTGTCTGTCTGTCGGTCTGTCTGTCGGTCTGTCTGTCGGTCTGTCTGTCGGTCTGTAACTTTTTTTGTGCGCACGTTTACTCTCGAACCGTTTGAGATATTGACTTGAAATTTGGTACACATGTACTTTAACGAGATCTAGAACTAGATTATATTTTCATCCTATTTCGTCGAAGGGTTGGGGGGTAAATTGGGGTAAATTTGGAGTAAATAGGTAAATCAAGCAGGTAAGAGTTCATAAAATTGATATTTAGTATAGACAAGAGAAGCTAAGGTCTCAAAAAAATTTTTGGTATTAGCCACCCCCATTACCACCCCCACCCCATAATTAAAGGGGATGAAAAAAACTGTGATTTAGTGTAAGTATAAGAACCAGAAACCTCAAAATATTTTTTTACTTTATCTACCCCCACTCCCACCCCCTGTCACCACCCGCACCCCACTACCGATGTGGGGTATCGTTTTATGGGTTTTTGGGGTAGAGGATTTCAAATATTATATTATTAAAGTTCCATAAACAATTATTTCCAGATACAAAATTTTTTCGTTGTGTGACTTGGATAGAAAATCCGGATGTGGAAGTAGTGATTCCTTGGGCAGCGGTTTTTAATAATCTCTAACGCAAGGTCCCTGATTTCAATTTTTTCAAGCCTTTCAATCAATATACTATGAGACACCGTATCAAAGGCCTTGGAGAGATCTAAAAATACAGCTATACATTTGGGATGCTTCAGAGGTCTAGCGCCGACTCTTTAATCTATGCCGCCGACGGGCGAGTTTGCTGTTACCTGGGTTGTCATATCTCTCGCGCTACGTGGAAGTACATGCTCAATTCGCAATTACACGCAGTGTATTACTACGTATATAACACAAGACTACAATTTACAAGTTACGTTAACAATTAGTAATAAGGTATAGAAGTTATCTATAGATAAAACTTAAACGCACGAGTGATTTTATTTGCGGAAAACATTTCACGAAATAAAACATGACATATGTCTAAATATTACCCTGATGTTTCTCGACGTGTCGATACAGAAAAATAGAGCTATACATTTTTCGTGTTGGCACTGTCAAAAACCGATCTAGGTTAGTTTACCACTAATAATGACATTCGATTGGTGCAATGTTATAAAAAAATGGGCGTCCATTGGCTATCACATTAATGAGTGAAATAATCGGATCAAATGACTTAACAACACCTCCGTTTGCTGACGTGCTATGGGGAAGTACTCAAGTACCGACGATTGATGTCGTCTTCATGGGTGATTCATGTCATTCGGAATATAGACATTTATTCTAACTTATATTGGAGATGGTTTAAAGATGTAAGGTTTTTCGAATTTTGATATACTATAGAAATAAGAACTGGCCCAGTGTGCGTGTATCTGAAAGAGGGTCCTCGAATACACATCCAAGGTAGCAAAGGCACGTGAAAATGGCGTGAAAAAATAGTCAGGAGTGACGAGAAATGACGAGTTAGATGACGTAAATGAAACGTGAAAATGACTTCCTAATGTCTCAGATGAATGACGTCTTATGCTAGACGTTAATTTGATGTCTTTTTCAGATTATATTTGGTAATCCCCCCCCACAGGTTTTTAGTAACAGGAACATAACAAAACTACATTACATACTAGTTAGTAGTCTACTTGATAAAAATGAAGTAAAGTAATTAATGCATAAATAAGTATTGTCCTATGAATTTGTTTGTTAGCGATCAGTATATTTTATTTATATTAACATATCTAATATTGTTTACCATCACTCCAATTTTTTCTCACAAGGGTTGCCTGCAAATTATAATGTTTATTATTAAGTTATTAAATTCATTTTTACTTAGTTACCTTTACCAATTGCGGTCGGCAGGGGTCGAACCTGCATGTCTCCGTTGTCCGTATTACTGTACTCTTCTATCAACTGAGCTATCTTAGTGACCGTTATTTCGGATGCTAAAAGCAATATTTATGGTGACGTGTATGAAGTCTTTATTATGTGAAATTAAATTTCTAGCCTTATTTAAAATATATGAAAATCTTTCAAATTCTCTTTTTTTTTCTATTTTTTTATATGTTCCCAAACCTGAATTTTTCGAGTTACTAGTATTTTTATTTATTTATAATTATTAAGAAGAACTTATTTAATTTATTAAACTGTCACCAGTGTCACCTGAGAAGTACGAGTAGTTGTTGAACAACGTAATTATTACATTAATTCAGTGGCGGTTCGTTAAAAAAAATGTTTTCCTCAGATCTCGAAATTGAAGAGCAGAGAGGGAGAAATCCGAAAAAAATTTTCCTCACCTCAAATTTGATGAGCGGTAGGGAGAAGTCAAGAGTCAACTATTTTAAGAATTTAAGTTTAAAGTTGAGGTACTTATACTAAACCTGTTGGAGAAAAAACGGTAAAGGTATAATATCGACATCTACAATATAAATAGAATATTTAATGGTCTAAAACAGACCTAAAATTGAAAAAGTACATTCGTACATCGTTTTATAGGCAATTATTACTTAAAAAAAACAACTATATTTTTTTCGCAATTAGTTTACCAAAAAAAAAAAAACGGAATGAGCAGGGGTCGAACCGCCGACCTCGTGACCTGCCTTAACTCACTCGACCACTAACCTTTCTAAGAGTACTTACTTAAAGACTTTATAGTGGAACACGCAACGGCTAGATTTTGCTTTTTAATGCATTTTAATCTAATTTTATTATTAAGAGAACTCGATACCTGCACAAATAAACTCCCGAATCTTTGCAAACTCTTTCGAATATAAATTATTTTGGATATTGTTAAAAAACATTATCCTCGAATAAAAACGCCAATACTTATCCCTCACACAGTTTCTTTTTTTTAAAACTTTAGACTCTGCTTACGATAACAAAATGCCATTAGCGAGTTTTATAAAGTTTGCAATCCGATAAAATATAAATAAATTTAACACCGAAAAAGACGACAATATGACGTGATGTGTAGCACGTCAATTTAATGTCATTTATAAGACGTCATTATGTCGTCGATTTTTAGTGCACTGACGTCTTTTTGACCAGAATCACCAGATTTTGACGTCATTATAACGTACCCTTACTACCTGGGATGTGTATACATTTTTATTTCTAACCGATTATAGCCCAACTCATCTAGAATAACTAAGTCATGAGCTTCATTGGCATGTAAATGTGTAATTGTAATAATTTAATTATTATACAATTAATGTATTTATTTGATTAATTCTTAGTTGTCTACCGTTATAAGATACGACAAAATAATTCCTACAAATGCTTGATTTTGGCGTAAATAAATTTGCCGTCTCTCGGATAACTGCGTCTTGAAAATTAATCCGACGCTCTTCAATAAAGTCCAGAGTTGATTTATTACCTTCACGCCTACTGAATTTCTATGGAAGATATCGACCGAGGTCTATGGGGCTTTTGTGTTCCGCGGTTTAAAGTTTGATTCAGTTATTTTGGATATTAAGCACTGATGTCCCATAATAAGAAATATTGATTAGAGTTTACAACTCGGGATTAAAAGGTTCTCTCAGGCTGCAGTTCTGTCGATCAGCCGCATAATGAACAAAGTTACCAGTAATAGCTTTAGTTAGACGTCTACAGAGTTGGATTTTGACATTTGGGGTTTACTGAGATTTGGACCAGATTAACATACCTACCCTAGACTAGAGTAATACATATTATTATCTCACGACGCTGTAATTGAAATTCTAGTGATGGAACTAAGGTCGAATATTATTTATAAACTACCCTGCAACACGGGGACAGAAAGCGAGATACGTAGAAATGTAAAACAACCTTATATAACCGCTGAAATTCTAACTACAGTAGAAGCCAAGAAAAATCTGAAGGCTCAAGATATTAACACTGCTTTGAATTCGATAGAATATAATAAAATGACACGGATAATTTAGACTCTTTATCTCAGATGTAAGAACCCGAATGTACAAGGCATCTGTGAAGAATTGGAGTTACATACTGATCCCAATAATAGCAAGAACCTTTTCCGAACAGTAAGGGCGATATAGCTAAAAAACCCAAATCGTGGTTAATTAGGGACTCTGTATCTGGATCTGGGATGTTTGGCGGGGGGTGAGCTTGCGCTCATGTACACTCAGGCCTCATAGGTGGGCCCATTGTGCTGCCCCCGTAGGTGGTGGCATGTTCACCGAGCCTCTCATTCTTCAAGTCTACCAACACTTGTGATGTATTTGAGGAGAAGGCCAGGTGAGATGCCATCTATGCTGGTCATACTGAGCCAGAAGTCCTCCAGCATGAATCCTCTTTTCGTTGAGAGAGCAGGGCATTGACAGCACATGCTCGGCAGTCTCCTCATCCAGATTGCACCCTCTACACTATTACTCCCAGCGTGTGGAGGTGTTTGTTTAGTCTTCAGTGCCCTGTTAGTAATCCTACATAGATGCGCAGATTACTCCTGAACATCTGGAGACAGTGTTTGCCTAGCTTGCGACTGGATGTGGCCAAAGCCAGTCTGCTATATCTGCAGCTGCTTAGACCACTCCAACAGTTCGTGTGGCGATTGAGTATATAGATAATTTCGGGTTCTGAAAATTACCATCCTGTCAGGAAGTTTGCGTAGTTCCTTTTGACGCGTTCGGATTTGGAAACTGCACAAACTCCTGACAGTTCTCGGACGGTAATTTTCAGATAAAATGGAATTCTGCAAAAAATTAAAATGAAAAGAAAAAGAAGAAGGATAACTATAAAAAAAAGTTTAATTTTGCATTTTAATTCAATAACATTCCTCGTTAGGAAAATGATTAGAGTTTTAGATCTATTCATTCTTTAATATAAATGCAAATTCATAAATTTACCTTTGTCATAGTTCTTTCTACTCGGGACATGTCGCTTTTGTATATTAATAACATCAAATTTAAAAAGTTAATAAATATTTTCCTCATTTCTTAAATATGGCATCCTTTAACTTATTTCGTAAAGTCTCAGTTATTGCTTTTCAGTCCGGCGCTGAACGAACCATACGTCAATTTCTGCGCATGTAGCATGTTATCTCATTGTTACTGTAGGAAACAAATTAACTTTTTGACCTAATTTTAACATGTAATTGAAAGTACGGATAGGCTTGGTTCAATCCAACATCACTTTGATAGTATTTTGCTTTGATTATAATTAAAAGTAGACATAACACGTAAT
Organism: Rutpela maculata; assembly: GCA_936432065.2. Classification (NCBI taxonomy): domain Eukaryota; kingdom Metazoa; phylum Arthropoda; class Insecta; order Coleoptera; family Cerambycidae; genus Rutpela; species Rutpela maculata. The sequence continues at coordinate 74,085,281 of OW386285.2, read as the reverse complement.
GAAGCGTTAATTACTGTTGCTGTAGTTTATATTGATCATTTGTGGGTAGATACCTATATATTTTGTTCTTCAAATGGTTAATGAAAAGCAGGATGGATAATAACTCTTCACCTGCGAAAAGGCAAAGGTTAGTGCACTGATAGTAATCCTTTGCCAAACAAGAACCATACCTTCACGAACCTGTCAATATTTTTTTTTTTTTTTTTTTTTTATTCCAGGAGACCAATGTACAAAGGTATAGGAAAAGTCATCGGCACTTAAAGTACCATTTGAAAAATATTTATGTGTTATCCAGTTAAAATTTGACTACAACAATAAACAAAAATAGATTCATAAATAGATAAAATCGACGTATTAGTAACACACTAAGTTAATGTTAAATTGACAGATACTAAAAACTTCTAAATGACATATATACAACACAATAATATAACAAATAAATTTAAAATAATGTACATTTTAGTATAAATTACAATAATTCTTACTAATCTAAGAATTCTGCAACACTATAAAACATGCCGTCATGTAAATACGCAAATAGTTTTTTCTTAAACACTTTAATATTGTCTATACATTTGAGATTATCTGGTAGCTTGTTGAAGCACTTAATTCCAACAAATTTCGGCCCTTTTTCATATAACGTTAAGCTGTGATCTGGTACTACCAGGTTCATTTTATTACGGGTATCATATGTGTGTAAATTATCGTTACTAATAAATTCTTCTAGGTTATTTTTTACGTAGACTAATACTTCATAAATATATATACATGGCAAGGGTAGAATATTCAAATCTTTAAAAATAGGCTTACAAGATTGAAGTCTAGTAGCACCAACAATGTTTCTTACTGCCCTTTTTTGCAATTTAAATAGTCTAGATGCGTGCGGAGAAATACCCCAAAAAATTATTCCATATCTTAATCTGGACAAAAAGTTCGAATGATAAAATGTTAAGCATATAGATCTTTGCGTTACTTCTTTGAGTCTATATAGTGCGAAACATAATGACGATAGTTCAGATGACAAATTTTCTACGTGCGATTTTTAACTCAAATCGTTGTCAATATATAGACCGAGAAATTTTGTAGATTGTACTTGTTTTAATGATGTGTGGTCTGCCTTGATTAAACAACTTTCGGTCATTAAGCTTTTTCTAGGCGTAAAATTAATGAAAACAGTCTTTAATACATTTAAGTTCAGCTTGTAGGAGTAAAACCAACTGATAAATCGATTTACCATATTTTGTAACTTTTCTAAGACTTCTGATTTTGATTTATCAGAACATAAATATGTGTTATCATCGGCAAACATAACGATGTTATTTTCTTGGTCAATATTTGGCAAGTCGTTAACAAATATCAAAAACAACAGTGGCCCCAGAATGGACCCTTGCGGCACTCCAACGCCTACATCCATTTCACACGATTGTATACCGTTTATGTCAACTACCTGTTTTCTATTTGAAAGATAAGAGGATATCCAATCATTTACTTTTCCCCTAATACCATATTCGTTAAGCTTTTCAATGAGCAATTTGTGGTTCACTAGGTCAAAGGCCTTGCTCAAATCCATAAATAGACTCATACATTTGTTGTTAATGTCTAAGTTATCATATAGCGTATTTATAAAGTTTAAAATGGCACCGCATGTGTTCCTTCCTTTTCTGAATCCGTATTGAAAACTATTTAATATATTAAATTTGCTGAGAAATTGCGTAATTTTGTTGAAGACAATCTTTTCCAAAATTTTTGACACAGCACTTAAAAGGGAAATCGGTCTATAATTTTCCATTGCATATTTACTATCCTTTTTATAGATTGGTATGACTTTGGCTGTTTTGAAAATATCCGGAAACTTACTTTCAGTTAATGATTTATTTATAAGAAAAGTCAGTGGACGAACAACAAAATTTATAGCCGCTGTTAATAAATTTGACGAAATTCCGTCTATTCCAGATGCATTTGACTGTTTGAGCGTTTTTATTGCTTCGTAGATATCATTTTCTGACACTGGAGTAAAAAACATTGTTGGAAAATTGCTCTCAGTTATACGTGGAATATTATCATCTGTTTGAAAACTTGAACTTAAAGTATTACACTTTTCAATAAAAAATTTATTAAAGCCATCTGATATTTGCTTAGAGTCTGTTATTATGTTTTCTGCTATATGAATTTCCTGAATCTTATTTTTCATTTCATTCTTACCTATAGATTTATTAATAATATTCCATGTAATTTGACTTTTGTTGTTTGAATTAATGAATGTTTTTTTATTATCCAGTAACTTTGCAGCTTTGACAACTTTTTTGTAAATTTTTTTATATCTGTTATAGAAATCAGTGATATTCGGATTATGTGATTCAATTGATAGTTTGTAAAGATCTTTCAACTTCTGAGAGGATTTTCTTATTCCAGTAGTTATCCACTGTTTGTTTTTGTTTGGCATATTTTTCAATTTTTTTAGAGGAAACGAGATGTAAAAATAGTGTTGCAGAATATTTATAAATTTATTGAAACCATCATCAGCAGAATGACTTAGATAAATATCTTCAAATGTTTCATTATTGATCAGACTTAGAAATGTCTCATAATTACTATTACTAAAAATTCTTCCATAACCAAGGTCAGTCTGTTGATAATCATATTTGATACTTAAAATTTGGGCCAAATGATCTGACATACCATTTTCTAGAATAGTACAAGAATATTCATTATTCAACATATCAATATTTGTGCATATATAGTCTATAGCACTAAAAGAATCTGTAGAGTATCTAGTAGGTTTGTCGGTCATAACATTCACATTGTATGCTACCAATATATCCATTAACTCATTTCGTTGGCTACTATTTGACAAAAGATTAATGTTGAAATCCCCACATAGGATAATTTGTTGCCTATTTCTAGTATATTGGCATAAGAACTGATCTAATTCTGATAAGAATAAATTGACGTCTGCTGAGGGCGATCTGTACAAACAAAAAATTTGTATACAGTTATTATGTTCATCAATTAATTCGATACCACAAATTTCAAAAGATTTTTCACTTGATATGTTTTCCAGATTTTTTATTTCATGTATAGTACCAACTAAGCCATTTTTATAGTAAATTGCAACCCCACCATTTTTAAATTCTTTCCGACAGAAAGAGGCCCCTAAGCAATATCCATCTATACATACAAACTCTACCTCATTTTTATTCATCCAGTGTTCCGAGACGCATGCAATGTCAATGTTATTTATATACCAAGAGGACTCTAATAAATCAGTTTTATTTTTAATACATTGGACATTTTGATGAAAAATATTTAAAGAAGCATTACCTCCATTTGTTGATTGCTATTTATTATCATCATTGGTTCTTACCTTCTGTTTTTCACTATAAATTCTTTTATGCAAGACAGGTCATGTAGAGTCAAACATAGAGTGATTCACATTTAGCTCCAAGTTTAACTTCTGGTTTGCACTAACACAGTTTGCACATTTTGGATCAACAACGCAGTTTTCCTTTTCATGGTCACTGCCTCCACAATTTAAACATCTTATATCACTGGTACATAACTCGGCTTTGTGATTAAATCCACCGCATTTGAAACAACGAAACACCTTGATATATTCAAATACTCGACAAGAAAATGACCAACCTATACACAGGGAGCCTTCTTCAAGAACTTTCTTATATGTCATTAACTGATTTAAAGCTTCTGATTAAAAAAATTTGTCCAAGGTTGTTTTCTGTGTGTTTGGATGTATTCCTTGCCCTCAAAAAAATATAAAATTAGACATTTATACCATGTATCTAGGTCACAGGAAAAGAAATAAGATACGCGGTTGGATAGTTTTTGACTTCATATTGGCTGCCATTTTGAATAGCTTACTTCCGGTCGGGTATAAGTGTGTTTAAATGTATTCCTCGCCATCAAAAACGTATAATTCGATATTTAAACCATATTTCTAGATCACAGGGGACGGGAAATGTGCTGTTTTATGGTTTTTGATGCCATATTAGCCGCCATCTTGAATATCTTACTTCCGGTCTGATTGGATTGTATTTAAACGTGTTCCTCAACCTCAAATATGTCTAATCAGACATTTGAACCACATTTCTCGATCTAGACAGCAGATACAATGTTTAATGGATTTTGGCGCGCCATATTGGACGTGGTTATTCAATTGTTACATAAAATGCTCCTTGCATCGTACTTTTCTGAAAATAAGCCTAGTCTACTATGGCCACCAATCTGTTACAAACAGCGATTCTTTGTTTCTCAAAATTTAATTCAGACTTTAAGCTACATTACACTTGCTTGCTATACTGATACCCTATTTTCAATAATAAAAAGTTTCCTCGATACAGACTCTTTCAATGCCGCTACTGAAAATGTCATGTGATATCGAATGAAAATATTTTTCCTGTAGCAGATATTTCATCTTTGGTATAATTTTATTATATTATGTTTCAAAATATATGTATCCAAAATAGAGCAAATGGTTAGAAACAAAGTTATAGAATGGGAAATATAAAATACTGTATTTCCGAGAATCATAAGAAAATGGAAAAGTGCGATTTTGTCAGATTTTGCAATTCCGAATCGAGTCGCGACCTTCATAATAGATTCGGCAGGTCATTTTACATAAGAATATGGCTTCAGTTTTTGTATGTTCGCGAGTTGTATAGGTACGCCATCGAAGTAAGGAAAGAAGCGGTCTAGCTTTATCTAACTTTTGCACGTTTTTTTTCTAATAATGTTATCTACTTGTCAAATATTAGCTTCGTATGCATACTAAATGTAAGCCTTGTAAAAATGATATAATTTCTTTGTTTTTTATTTCTTGAACTATAGTTAAACTGACATAATTGGAATGTCCACAAAATTTTAATTTCAATTGGAAATGGTAGATTTATCGCCGTTATAAACAGTAAAAAAATATATATATATTTTTATTTTGCCAGTTATTCGTAGTAGAAATGACCCCGATGCGGCGAGGCTAAGAAACGTTCCCAGGCAGAATATAATTTTAGGGGACCGTAATTCGAAAATCATAAATCAAAATGTCTTTAAATTTTGGATATAGAGATTCTAAAGCATGCTGATCAATAATATTACATTAGTCTTTCAATAAAAAACAACGGTCCCGCATTACACACACAGACTTGCATACCTGCAAGTAAGTGACGTCATGTTAATAGCCTCTACCTTGGGAACGTTTTTTAGTCTCGCTGTGTTCGGGTGATTTCTATTACGAATAACTGACAAAATTAAAATATTTATTACTAAAAAAAATCTGATTTATGGTACTAGGGGCTCTAATGTATGGTTTTAATAGTTATTTTTATATCTAGGGTGCAAAATACTACTTTGGTGATCGAGAACAAAAGTTTTTTGACGAGGCGCAGCCGAGTCAAAATATCGTTCGAGATGACCAAAGAATTTTGCACTCGAGATGCAAACAATATTTTTTTCTACAACTTTCATTTGATTAAACTAAAACCATTAGTTAAAAAAATCATACTGTTTTTAAAATAAAATAATTTAAAAAATTCTACTTTCAGTTGACTTATTTGATAAAACAATAAATATTTTTGAACTAGATGTTTGTTTAATTCTCGTGTATACATTAAAAATTATAAAAAATAGGCCATAATAGTATATGGTGTGCAAAATATTTTGCACCCAAATGCGCAAAATATTTGCGCACGGTGTCATGGTAACAAAAAAATAATGTCAATGAAAAAATGTCTCATTTTAGACACTGACACTAATGCGCAAACATAGCCTTGTTTGACAGTTGTAGAAAAATAATATTAATGTATATTATTTTTTATTTTTTTCCAAAAAGCCTCATAGCCCCCGCGCCATAATTAACGCTCGAAGTATATTTATTTCATATTTATTAGCAGCGCATGGTGACTTTTTTCATACATCAATCAAGTTCCAAATTCGTAAGATAAAAATTATTGGTTGTTCGCTGAAATACCTGAATTTACTATTTGATAATATTTGCTAATAAATAATTAAAACTGTTGTGATCATTCGGTGTTACACGCAGGAAATTTTACGTAACTTTTTAGGGTTTTAATGTAATTTTCTCGTGTTTCATTACTTATTTACATGGGAAACATATTTGGATCAATAACACGGTATTTACATTAACTAGCACATTTACCTTTCTGACATCATGAAGTAAATAAATAATTACCGCGTGGTATTCGAACAGATATAAATATGAAAAGAAAAATACGTAAAATATATCTTGTATTTTCTAATCCACACCCAAATAATTGTTTGAGAAACAAGAGTTTTTTAAGAGTCAGATTCATTAAAATTAATTGGATAAAATCAATTAATGCAAGAATAATTGACACTGAAAATATCGGATTTCTGAAACAAAGTTTAATTATAATTGTATAAGGCCTGTTTCAACAAAAATTATAGACTAGTCAGACGTAATATGATTGATTGAAAACAATATCTGATTGGTCGGTTGACCACATCAGACAGAGCTGATTGGCTTTGGCTAGTTTGTGATTTCCTGTAAATAAGCCCATAGTCTTTTGAATCTCAGCTGGAATAGCATAAAAATGTCCAACAAATCAATTTAGTTAAATTCATGGTCTTCCAACAAAAATGTTTAGAATTATTTCTTAACTTTAGGAATAAATCCAATACCATATACCATATGCAGGGTGCAAATTAGATGGGATTTGAAGTTTTCTCTAAAACTATGACAGATAGACAAAAACCAATATACTAATATAGGTGTCCTGAGCTCGATTTTCGAGAAACAAACAAAGGCGCAAACCGCGATCGTTTATCTTTTTCGACTACCGAGCTACAAAGCATTTCTGGAAAATTGGCACTTTTGGATGACCTCACCTCTATAGCTCAACTACCAAGTGTCGAATAGAAAATCGAGTAACACATTCTTAAGGCACCTTTTTGAGTAGAATCCGTTGCTGATAAGAAGACAATTTTCGAGATATAGACATAACATGTGTTTTTTGGAACAGCCTGTAAATCATTCCATTATTCGATCACAACTTAAATTAGCCATCCAACGATATATCATATGTCATATTTATCTCTATATATGAAAAATACTAGGTTCACGGGCTGAACCGCGTCTGAGATTATTGGAGTCTCGACGTTTCGGCTCCCACTTTGGAGCCATTTTCAAGAGAAAAAGAAAGAAGAATCGATAATATAAAGGTATATAGGAAGTCTAGGAAGGGTAAGGAATGGTTCGAGTCCGGGGCCTCAATCTGCCTACTCCCCAGGTCGAACCTTGGTTCGTCTCTAAGATCTCAGTCGCTGTGTGGTGTTAGTGAGGGTTGTGTAGTTAGTGGAGATATTAGTGATTTCCAAGCAGTCGTCAATTAGGACGCTTCTCGATTCCAATTGCTTCGCTGATCGTTCGTGTTTTTCGGGAATATACAGGTGCTATTGTTTTTGTGTTGTCAAAGTCTATGTTATGTCCAGTCTGGAGACGGTGTCGTGCTAGGGATGAGGTAGGGTCAGTATTTCTGACTGCTAGGCGATGTTCGTATACCCTGTTGTTAATGCGTCTGTTTGTTTGTCCAATGTAAGTTTGGGGACAGTCGGAGCAAGGTATTTCGTAAACGCCATGGGAGTCATTAGGGACATGGTCTTTTGGGGACTTGATAAGGTTGGAACTAGTCTGTTGTGTTGTGAATATTGTTTTTATGTTGTTTGTTTTTAGGACTTTGGAGATTCGGTCTGTGACACCTTTGATGTAAGGTAGGAAGGCTTTGTGTTGTTCAGGTGGGGATGTATCCGGGTGTTGTGTTTGGGGTGGGTACTGTGCTTTATTTATGGTCCGTCTTATATGGTTTCTGTCATAACCGTTTTGTACGAGTACGTGTTCTAATGTGTGCAATTCCGTTTGTCTGTTATGGCTGTCAGTTAGTCTGAGTACCTAGTATTTTTCATACAGACAATCGCAGAAACCTATATATATATATATATATATATATATATCCCCTATCAAATCCTCCCCAAATTGAGCATTTAAATAATTTCGTGTTTCATTTGACGTATGATCTGGGGCGCCAACGTGTTGGTAAATTAATCTTTCGAAAATGGCTTACAGGCATATTGTCTACAAAGGGCTCTATTTCCTGTCATAGAATGTTAATAAAAATTTCGGTATTCAAATTATTGTGAAAAAAATGGTATTTGGTATCCAATAAAACCACACCATACATCATATCCTAATCGTAGCGGTTACGTGTGGATTTTCATGAGCTCAGTGGTGGATATTATGCCGATTAAAAATTCCAGCACTGCTTATATGGGCCTAGTCTGTCCATATATATTGTCCTTCAAATCCTGGTACTTCATTGCAATGGTGACTAATTCTAATTTTGTAGGGTTTGAATTTGTTTTGGTCACCTAACTCAGATGATGACGAAGAAGCAGTATATCAAAATTCAAGTGATGAAGAAGATATATTAGATTAATAAACATAACTGGTAATAATGTTATTTTATATTTACAGATTCTTTACGTTTTAAAAAAATTTAAATATTTAGTTTCTTCTATCAAAATAATGTCTTCTGAGTATTTATACTTTACTATATTCGTTTGTATGTATTTACATTGGCACATTGTTTATTATATCTATTATTTTGAAAAATAAGCGTTTTTATTTAATATATTATTAAAATAATAGCATGATTTGAGTTTTGAGTAAAACAATATAAGTACGATTTTCTAAATAGAAATATTACTGTTACTATTTGTTTACAACAATCACCCTCTATCACAACGCCGCTGAGGCGCAAAAAAGAAAGGTGAAAAGACAATCTTTGACAGCGTCTGCCGGCGAAATGGAACCGTCTGCTCAAGTTTTCGTTTCATATATTTAATGAGCATAATTTTATCTACATTTTGAACCAAAATTTATACTGGTATGCGATCACGCGATTGTGACAGATTTTTCGGCATTTTCAATGGCGTCTGCCTCAAAAGAGCTATCATCTAGCGCGTCTGCCTAGTTGGTTACTTGGAACAATGATATTTCCGTACATTTTAATCACGAATTTAGTCTGGTATAAATAACGAGATTGTATACTACTTTTCCCAAAATTAATTTCATTATTGCTAATTTGGGTGACCAGCTGCGAATGGCAGACGAGCGGCTACGCATTTAACGAACTATACACTATTTATTTCTAGAGTTAACCCTTTGGTATTTTATCATGCGGTTTTTTTCACGCGAGCTCTGAGTCTATAATTAATGCTACAATTATTTAAGTATAGGAGGTCGAATTATTTTCTCTCAATTGAATATTTACGTTTTTCTCTTTTTGTTAATAACATTTTCATGGTATTCTTCATTCATTTGAAGATAGAGTTGAATACTTGATGCCACGGCCAGGTATTTCTATTAGGTAGCTTTTGAGGCTCTATTCCAACTTTTGCTCATTATTGCGTATTTTGCCACTTCCATAAAAATATTTAGAAAAAAAAATGAAGATTGCTAAGATTTATTACTGCTGCAGCTTTGCTACCATGGTATATTACTTTTCTTTCTTTTCTGTCTATATTAATACGTAAGAGGAAGATAGTGACGAACTGAACTATCAAGAGTTCAGCACAAGTGGCATATACAGTATCGGAAAGTGTTTGATTTGGCAATAAGAGCAAGCGAGAGCAGCAACTCTTGAAGGGGTGTGTCACTGTTTCCCTGTGCTAGAGTACTGGTAGACGTCTTTATTGTGGGCGGTCGGTTAAGAGAGCAATGCAATACGCAGGACTTTCCGATTCTGTATAACAGAGCGACGCTGATTTGATAAGCGTTTGTACATCTTATTATACTCTTCACAAAAACGAAGGGGATATTGAATTTGATCGGCACATTTCTAAAACTGTAAATATCGCTCATAGAGAAAAAAAAATCGGATCATTGTGTTAGTGAACGAATTCTGAACAAGTTTCAAAATGTCGGTCTGTCCGTCCGTCTGTCACGTTTCTTGTAAGCACGATAACTTAAGAAAAAAATTTCAGATTGTAGTGAAATTAGGAAAGTAAGTTAGTGTTAGCTAGAGGCTATTGTTTTTGAAGAAAATCAATCAGTAAATAAGAAAGTTATTAATCATTTAATTTAAAAAATATATATTTTTTCTTAATTTTTGTAGCTAGTACTTAAATAGAAATCTTGCGGAATGTTATCTCTATAATATGTATTTTATTGCTTATTCATTTTACTAATATATATCTCATAATAATATATCTAATGCGTTGAAATATGATTCTCAAAAGATATATATATTACAGACATTTAATTTTTGTAGTAATGTGTGATGGTCTAGTGGCTAAAGTTTCGTCTTGCAATCAAAGATCGTGTGTTCGAATCCCAGACAGGTTGGATATTTTTCTTTTCAATTTTTTTTTCATATATTTTTTTTCACAATAAAGTTGGTATCGCAAAATTTAGGTTGTCCAAAAATTAATATTATTTACAAGAAAACTGCGAAGAGTATCCTATAGAATGTGTAACAATTATATAATAACTCAGTAGATTGGCGAATAGTACGTTTTTAGCTTGTTTTTATTACATTTCCTCTTTATTCAAATGTCAATTAGTTTCATTGTACGCGCTGATCACGAGCAAGTATAACTACTCTTCTCTTGCGGGTTTCAAAACGCAATACATAATATTGTCGAGAGAGAAAACAAATTTAACACAATTTTAAGTTATCTGATGACAGTGACCACCAAAGACCCACATTATAATAATATGACCGTCAACGCTTAATCTTTTCTACGATACTTTCAGTAATTGCTCGTATCGACTTCATATTATAAAACATTCAGCTTGGTAATCAAAATGTATAGATTCAAACATATACTGCGACTACAGGCTTATTTCACAGCAGGAAATCGAGAACAGTAAATTTAAATATACATGATTTATGTTCCAATAAATGGAGTCATTATCAATAAATATTAATATTGTAGCATTTGGCGAAGGCGGGTGAATAACTGCTGATAGTCCATTATATCGATTTTTTAAAAGACAGTTGTTTAGTGAACATTCTCTACTTTTATTAACATTACAAGGGTGTATTTTTTTGCTGACTCTAATAACACACCACTTACGCATACAATTTTTACCCAGGTTACTGGATTATTTAGATTTAACTGATTCAGTTTTGTTCAGTTTTATTTTATCGAAAACCCTGTTTAAATTTTATCTCGAGTGGAACGTCCGACGATGCTTTCTCTACTCAGTTTTAATTTTATGTGTAGCGTCTAAATGTAGTGTGATCTCAAGGTTCTTGAGTGAAGATACCCGTTTTATCTAATTCACTTGGAATAATCTGAAGAAGCGGAACATGCTATTCCGATATTTGAGATTTTTTTTTAATGTCCTGACGGTTATTCCACTACTCAACTAGAACATTCGCATTTTAACGCATTGAGTTTAATTTGCCATTTTCAAAATATGCCTGGAGCACTAAAATTGCATCTTGCAAGATTTGTGCAGCTGTGTCTTGTAGCATGCATATTGCTGCTTCATAAATTATAACATAATTTAACTCAAGCGTGAAAAACCTCGGAAGTTTGAAATATTGTTTCTTTAATTTACTTCATAAACAAACACAACAGTATGCAATCAGAGTTACGTCTAAGCTGTACTCAAAGTAGCTGGGTATTCTAACTTAGCTTTAAGAGTGGAAAGGGTAAAGAGACGACACGATTTACATACTACGAATAAGCGAACAGAACTAAAAATTTCTCCGTTACATGAAGGTACTTCGTATCTTGTCTGCTAAATTTTTGAATAGTGATGTGTCCTCATTAAGCTTCTTTTTACGACTTCAACATCGAAAGGGTTGATAGTCCCTCTTCATTAACATGAAGCAGGCCAAATTGTTTTCACCGGTTTGATCCGTAAGTAATTTATAAAGAAATAATTTTTTTTGTACCTTAAATTTGGCAACGGCCATTTTGCAGCAAGTCACGCTTACACTTCATTTCATTCCAGGGTTCTAAAGTTAGATGCAAATCTTCTTAAGTTAGATGCAAATCTTCTAATATTAGATGCAAATCTCTTAAATTTGGATGCACATCGTAGATATGCATTTATTTTAATTTGGATTGGAAACTTTAATTTTTTTTAACCATCCAATGGGGTTGTCTTTCTTCTCCTCTACGTAATTAGAAGATGGAATGTATATATTAGTCTAGGACAACTTTTTACGGAGATCGTGACGATAGTATGGTAGAATAGATGTGATTTGTCCTTATGGAATTTCTGGAAGCGTCGAACATGGTACTGGGAACTTCTTGACTTAATCAGCGATTACATCAATGTGGGTTGGATTTCACCATCATCATCCCTCACTTGGAGTCACTACTTTAATTCACTAAGAATTCCAGATAAGTGTCGCAAATAAAATTTTTATCTGATTTTATATATATATATATATATATATATATATATATATATATATATATATATATATATATATATATATATATATATATATATATATATATATATATCATATTTTTATGCTTTAACATTTTTAGAATTCTTTAAAGTATCAAATTGCAAATGTTTTTTTTTTAAACTATTTCTATTTTCAATTTTATCTTTAATATGTTTTCAACGAACAATTAGTATTTTCAATTATTATTTAGGTATAAATTATCGGCGTAACATCTAACTGAAAACAAATATATGAAAAATTCTGTAAAGACTTTGTGATCACAATTTCTACGAAACGCTTATATTTAAATAATAAATTTTGACCTTTAAACACCATATTGTCGGTTCATGTTTAAGACAATATTTTAAATAATATCTACATAACATATTATCGTCCATTCATTTTTCTCTTTTGTACATAAATTTGTTTAATTTTTAAGGCCTCAGTTTAGTTGTTTTCTAACAAAAACACATCCAGTTTGATTGGTTTATAATAAAATCAATTTTATAATCACATTGTCCACTTATTTCAGGTATTTTGAAACAAACTATTTTTAAACAAACTATTTTTATACAAACTATTTTGATACAAACCATTTTGATAATATATTTAGGATTATTAATTTACACTTTTTTTAATCAACAATTTATACTTTCTTTATGATTTGATTAGTTTATTTTTCTTGTAATCAAACTTCAGTTTTAGTGTAAATTACAAATATAGAAAGATTGGCGCCCCGCCTCTCTGGGAAAATTATCTTTATATAAGTCAAATTAACATCTTTTTAAGAAAAATTATAAAAACACCTGTCATATATTAATGACAATCTATCAAACACGTAAAACCATTTGTAAAGTGTTTTCTGACCCATGACTCATCTGCCGAGTCTCTGAGCTACTGGGGTAGTAACAGTTTTCTCTAAATAACATACAGTTTAGTCTAAATCTCGAACACGTTACAAAAAAATAATTAATTAATAATTTATTAAACAGCGAGGAAATAATGTTATGGTCTATATCATCGTATTGCGTAATGACATCTGGGTACATGGCTACTATTGCTGAAGGTGGATGTGGTATGTCATGTAAAAATATATTAAAGAGAACTGGTCCTAAAATTGAGCCCTGGGGAATTAAATATTTGAAACTATAATAATAAACCAGACAATGTTAATCCTTCTTATATCATTACTGTATATCCGGAACCTTGAAATTCACTTCCAATTCCATTTTAATAAATTCTCTAAGAGCTTGTGCTTATAAATAGCCTTAATTTGCTTTTTTTTTGTCGCGGCGGAAATCATTTTGACAGATATTATAATATACTGAAAATAAAACACCATTTTTGGTTTGGCCATTCCAGAAAAAATTTAACATAGTCCACAATCTACATAATTAAATAGTTGCCGAGAACTATAATGGCAGATGTAAAAGGGTAACAGCTGTATTTGACTTATTAGAGAAATTAGTAATCTGAATAATTTGAGCGACGTTAAAGCAATGTTTGAGAGGATGAACTTCAAAGCATAAACAAATTAACATTACTAAACTGTCATTTTGTGCCTCTAAGAAATCGTTATCTGCCATCGCAAAATTTATAAAATATTTCTTAATTATTGTTCTATTTAATCTTGATATTTATTGAACGAGCTTTTATAACAACTACAAATAGTTGGAAATAATTTCATTTTAACAACTAGATAAAATAGGGTTTCAAAGAACAATAATAAGTCGCAAAAATCCTACAGTTCCTCTTAGAGATTCAAAAAATTTAAATTTCAATTATTATTCATTAATTATTTAATGTCTAAACATGATGTACTTAGTCATTAACAACATAAAAAAACGATTAAACTACATTTGGCTGTAAAACTGACACTGTCATGTACCCTAGTGGTCTCTTATAAAAGTAATTATGAACAAATTTTGTAGAACATAGTCGCCTATTTCATTCAACTACAATATTAATATTAGAAGTTACACATTGATTCATCTTCAAAGTTACTCCTTTGTAGTAAAACTTCAGAATACTTCAGAAGTTTCTAGTGGCTTTTAAAGTATTCACAAACATTTCTCTCTTTTATCAAGACTCGTTTGAAACCTACAAGTAATATAAAATATTTTCGTGTTTGCAGAAGCATTCGTACATCAAACACCTGTTCTAAATTTCTTATTTACAGACACTACGCCGCAAATCCCAGTGCTTATAAAGGAATAATTTTCATCTTCTTGTTTGCGTTCGTTCTTTTCTATTATTTCCAGTTATCAGTGGAAAATTGAAATTGAAAGAAAGATTCATTGAAATTACAATTCATATTAATGAAAAAGTAGTAGGTAATGAATATTTTAAATTATTTTTTGCTTGGTTATAGTTACAGTAAAGAATACTTTTCATAGGATTTCACAAATAACAGGAAGAATAATGTATGAAAAATCAAAAGAAAATCTATCTAAGAAAATAATAATTTTAAATCTTCTATTAGCCTTTCATTACTGATTGAATAGATAGGCATTTATTTTGTAAATAAATTCATTTTAGAATTTCTTAATTTTTAGCATAACCAGGAGTAGGTTATCAAAAAAATGCAAGATTTAAAATTAATATTTTCTTAGATAGTCTATTGATTTTTCATAGATTATGCTTTTTGCATTGGGGCAAAATATAGAATGTCTTCAACATGAAAACAAACGAAATTAGTATAGTCAATCTCTCATTCGATTCGTGAATAATTTTTGCAATGAATTTTTTATTTATACAATGTAGAGGAGATTGCCACAATCATTAATTAACATTTTTCAGAAAAATATATTTGTCGCTACGACCGCCATGTCGAAAAAATGACGGTCAAGATAGGTCTTTCTCAGTTATCTTCTTTTCTGTTAGATTTTTCCTAAAATTAGATATCACCAATATCGTAGAACATGAAAGAAACTACAACTATTTTTGTTCTAGTATTAATATTTTACGATTTGCACCACTTAGAATGGTGATAATGTATGCTTCCCTGCAGATTCTTACAATTATCTGTCTCCGTTGCTCCTAATAGTAATTAGTAATAATCAATATTATAGAACATACAATAGATATTTGCACTTTTTTGTTCAGCGGGTATTCATTTTAGCTTTTTCGTAAAAAAAAATTAAGAAAAAAGTATTGTACACATTTTGCAGAATATTACAGTTTTCGAGATATGACATAAAACCGGTGTCCAAGGAATCACTACTTCCACATCCAGACTTGCTACCCAAGTCTCTCGCAACGAAAAAGTTTTGTATGTGGAAATAATTGTTTATACAACTTTAATAATATAATATTTGAAATTGTCTACCCCAAAAACCCATAAAACGATATCCTACATCGGTAGTTCAGATCTCGTTAAAATACATACGTGTACCTCAAGTCAATAGACCGAATGCATGTAGGCGGCGTCAGAGTCGCGTTTGGGTACTGCAACATAACCTCATTTTCTGTGCATCTTTGTTTACTACTTCTTTAAAATGCCAAGCAATTGTTGTGTGCCTCAATGCACTTCCTATTAGAGAAAAAATAAAAATTTAAAGTTTCACCAGTTTCCAGTATGCAGCAGTTTTAGAAGAAAGTGGATAGATGCTCTCAAATTACAAAAAAGCCCATCTAGTGTGTTCAAAACATTTCACAGACCGAATGCATGTAGGCGGCGTCAGAGTCGCGTTTGGGTACTGCAACATAACCTCATTTTCTGTGCATCTTTGTTTACTACTTCTTTAAAAATGCCAAGCTTTTCTTTTAGTTCACCTAAACTATCCATTTTCCGTAGGTTTCAAATAAACAAACTTATTTCAACACATCAAAACTACAAAGCACAGAACACAATGAATAGTGTACCCAAAGCCGATCGGTAACCGCCTGGCGGCGAAATATTTTACTAAACCTATACATTCCTCCTATATTTTAAACGGTTCCAGAGTAATCGTGCGTACAAAAAAAAGTTACAGGCAGACCGACAGAGAGACAGAATTTTTTTTTTGCTCGAACTTAAAATCTCGACGTTTCATGACATTCTAAGCCTATATGAACAATAAAAATTTTTTAAAAATATTTTGTCGTTACTATACTTCCACTGGACGTGGAAGTAAAAAGTGAAAAAAATGACCTATTTTGCCATTTTCACCTCGAGCTGGTTTCTGCAAATCGTACACTTTATTTACGTCGAAATACACCAGAAAATAAAGGGAAACTCCAGTTTGCAAACATTTTCTCTTTAAACCCTTCCAGAACTGATATAATCACCGCCTGGCAAGTATATGTTACATTATTATAAGTATTTTGAAATTTCAATTTCGTTATAACATTTTACAACTAATTACTTCCACATCCAGTGGAAGTATAGTAACGACAAAAAAATTTAAAAAAAATTTTATTGTCCAAATAGGCCTAGAATGTCATGAAACGTCGATATTCTAAGTTTGAGCGAAAAAAAGTCTGTCGGTCTGTTGGTCTGTCGGTCTATCGGTCTGTCTGTAACTTTTTTTGTGCGCACGTTTACTAAATCAAGCAGGTGAGAGTCCAGAAAATTGATATTTAGTATATACAAGAGAAGCTAAGGTCTCAAAAAAAATTTTTGGCATTAGCCGCCTCCATTACCACCCCCATCCCATTGTTAAAGGGGATGAAAAAAAAATGAGATTTAGTGTGTGTACAAGAACCAGAAACCTCAAAATATTTTTTTGCTTCATCCACCCCCACTACCACCCCCTATCACCAACCCCACCCCACTACCGATGTGGGGTATCGTTTTACAGGTTTTTGGGGTAGAGGATTTCAAATATTATATTATTAAAGATCCATAAGCAATTATTTCCACATACAAAATTTTTTCGTTGTGAGTGAGTTGGATCGAAAATCTGGATGTGAAAGTAGTGATTCTTTGGGCAGCGATTTTTTCAAAATGTACTCTACTAATTAAATAATAATGTGAAGTCGTAATCGAGTTTTCTATCTTTGTCGGAGGTTGCGAGTCCGCCATTGCCCTTAGACCTGTTTGTATTAATAAAAGATAATCGATACGAAAACACATGTCAAAATCTCACTTTAATAATTGATTTTATACAAAGTATATATAGACTGAATATCAGGGAAGTCTCTAAGAAATTTGAGTCATTTTACTTTACTAACGGTAAAAAAAAATTGAATTTCTTTTTCTCAAATAGGCTTAAAATATCATAAAATATTGAGATTTTAAGTTTAAGCAAAAAAAAAATCTGTTTGTCGTTCTCTGGGTCTGTCTGTAATTTTTTTTTGTACGCACAATTGCTCTGAAACCGTTTATGGTATTGACTTGAAATTTGGTAAACGGATATATTATAATCTTTTTCCATTAGTCTCCCACTCTACCACCCTAACACCATTAGTAAACTGGGTAAAAAATTAAATAGTGATTTAATGTGTGTATAAGAGTCAAAAACCATCCCATTTTAACCCTCATCCCCATTATGGAAGGGGGTAAAAAAATGAAATTTTGATTTAGTGTGTGTACAAGAACCAAAAGCATCAAAGGTTTCTTTTTTGCATCAGCCTTCCCCTTTTTCACCCTCACTACCGCGTGGCATGTCGTTTCATGGGTTTTAACGGTAGACAATTACAAATATTATATAATTAAAGTTCTATGAACAATATTTTCCACATAGTGGAATAAAAATATTAGCATCAACATTTTTTTCATTGTAAGAGACTTGGATAGGAAATCCGGATGTGAAAGTAATGATTTTTTAGGCAGCAGTTTTTAAAGCTATATTAAGCTACAAATAAATATATAATAAATCTTAATTTCATTTACCAACAGAAAATATTTAAAGCATGTGATTATTGCTTTCGAAGAAATTACCAATCTACCGGCAAAAATATTCAAATATTATAAGTAATTCCTGTCAATGGTTGATGGTTTCTATTTTAATTCTGATGGTAAAGAGTATAGATCAATACGTAGAAAGTGACTTTTTTAAGTAGTCGACGTTTTGCCACAATTAGGTGTTTTCACTGTCTTCTCCGAGGAGCTGTGAGACCTTGTCGATGGTGGAGAAGCTTAAGTAACTGCGAAGATCCTGAGAGCAATGCCGGCGGGAGCTATAGGCTCCCAGCAGGGTCACCCATGCCGGTAAGGTCGAAGGTGAGCGGCGAAAACAAACGACAGCTCAACCCCAGGACCCACACCACGGATGGTGTGGTTACGGGAACTGGCGCACCCGGGGTTAATCTGAGCTACGAGAGAGCTGTGCCACTCACTCGCTTAATACCGTAATCACGGTCCACACTTCAACGACCTCTGCGGAAAAGAAAAAAGTGGCACCGCAGGGAAACGTCATGTGGGAACTGTGACCGGGGGACTTGCCTTAACCGGCCGGCCCGCGAGGAGGCAACCTCTATAAATAAACCGACAGCGAAGTCGAAAAAACCTGTGGGGCAACGGGCGCACCCCACAGTATAAACGCCTTACCTCCGGAATGGGCGTCACCCGGGGGCCGACGACCCTATCGACCCTACTCGTGGGAAAAACATGGAAAGAAACTTAGAAAAAAATAATTTAACGATAAAGGACCTAGAGGAAAATAGCATGCAAGAGGACAGCGAAATCGTCGCTCAAAGCACGAGCGAGGCGTATGCAAGTCTGGGGCTGGATATATTAACCCCCAACTTCAATCCCTTCCAAAGAAGGGACTCAATAGCGAGGTCGCCTGCGAAACATATAGACGTGAGAAAAGAAGAACCAGATGATACAAAACTCGAGCCAGAAACTATACAAATAGACGACGATAGCCCTGAAAGAACCGACTGTAATGTAAAGGCCAGCAGAGAAGCAAAAAGAAAAAGGGTGGAAACCCCAGCAAAAACGAGTATTGATGCTGCAGAGCGAAATGCCCTCACTGAAAAAATAGGAAGGGAGCACAAGATGCTGAATGAATTGCTGAAGAAAGTGACAGATGAGATAAAGACCATCGGGAACCTAATAATGGAAAACCCAAATACTAAAAAAGAGATAAAGAAAGCGGTAACCAAACTAGAAGGATTTACAAGAAGGCTTCCTGCTGCTGTAGGATTCATTGAGGAAATGATCGAGAAAATGGGAGAGGAAGGCGGGAGCCACGGACCAAGGGAGGTGGCAGAAATAGGCACGCAAACAAAAATAAGCAGCAAGAAGAAAAAGAGGTACTAATGGAGAGAATTGAAAACGCATTGGGCAAGGACCTTAGTGAGGATGAATTGCAGGAACTAGTGGAGCTCAAGTGGCCGGAGGAGGCATACAAGACGTGCCAGATGCGAAAAGTGGAAGCCACGATATGGAAAGACCAAGACCTGATCATCATCACAAGAATGGAAGAAGGAACAGACAATAAATATATAAAGAGGGCCATGGAAATGAACCCCCAATTAGAGGCGGTAGTGAAAGAGGGCAAGTTGGAATGCGGAAAAGTGGTGTGCGGAGTAGCCTCAAATGGAATTGTCGGTGAGAATGATGAGGTAAAGGACAATATGGATAGATATACATACCTGATAATGATGGAGGAGGCCGGAGGAACGCCCAAAGATAAATGCAGCCTGTGGGCAAGCCTCTAAAAGGCAATAAAAATAGCCAGGAAGAACAATAGAAACCATATGACCTGCATTACGGCCAAACAGGGCGACGAGCTGCGAATAAGGAGGCTATTAGAATACGCATGCAGAAGAGAAAACACCCTGATAACCATGTACACAAACAAGAAGCAGGACAGCAGCAAAAATGAACGAGAAGACGAAGATATGGTAAATATAAAGAGCCGGAAAACGAAGAATAAAGATACGCTAATACTGAAACCACTGGGAGAAAACACATATGTGGATGTAATTAAGAGCATGAAAAGGGATGTGGGCACAGAAGGTATAATAATTGAAAGAATAAATAGAATTGAGAATGGAAATGTGCAGCTCAAGATAAAAGGAAGAGAGGAAAAGAAAAGGCAAGAATTCAAAGAGCTATTAGTCACAAAACTAGAGAAATTAGCGGAAGTCGACACTAAACAGAGGAGCCAAGCAGTGATGATTTTAGACATAGATGAGACGACCCAGGTGAATGAAGTGGAGGAAACGATAAAAAAGGAATTGAATAAGGGCAACGAAATAGAAGGGATGCAAATTAAACTGGCAGAAAATGCAAACAAGAGCGGAGTCAAATACGCCTTTGTCACGCTGAATGAGGATGCAGCCAAGAAATTGATAAAAATGAGAACGATAGGTGAAGGATGGCAGAGGTGGAGGGTTAAGGAAACAGATACCCCGCCTAAATGCTACAAATGCTACAGAGTAGGGCACACAGCCAATAAGTGCAAAACCACAGAAACAAAGGACACGTGCTACAGGTGCGGGCAAACAGGGCATAAAAGAAAGGAATGCCAAAACCAGCAGCGTTGTTACCTGTGCAATGCTGAAGGGCACAAGGCAGAAACGATGCGGTGTGCCGAATATAGAAAGCTGGTGCAGAGGCAAAGAACGGAGAAGAAGGAGTAAAGTACACAACAAAAATAAGTAAAAAAAATATATTGCAACTAAATGTAAACAGATGCCGAGCAGCACACGATCTGCTGTGGGCAACGGCGGCAGAAATACAGGTAGACATAATGGTGTTAAGCGAGCCCAATAAAAACCTTGTGAGCAGTTCGGACTGGATTACTGATGAGAAAAGGGATGTCGCTATCAAAATACTCAATAGAGGTATGGCAGTGCTAAAAACTGGAAGAGGACCTGGATACGCATGGGTAGAGCTGGAGACCTGCGTGATATTCAGTTGCTACTTCTCTCCAAATGACAGTATTGAGGTATTCACTGAAGCACTCAATACACTGAACACTGATATAAGAAGACAGGAAAAAAACAAAATCATCGCTGGAGACTTCAATGCTAAATCCCCGTATTGGGGTCCCCACAAACTCGATAAAAGAGGTGACCTGCTACTAGACTGGGCAGGAGAACTAAACCTATTCCTCTCAAATACATGGGGGGAAAGAACTTTTGAACGAGGAGAATCACACTCAGTGATAGACCTCACCTTCGCCACGGAGGGAATCGCGGGCAAAATAAGTGACTGGAAGGTTCTGGACAGGGAAACAATGAGCGACCACCGCTATATTTTATTTGGCATCGATGAAGAACAAAAGAGAAACCAGCACTACCTACCTCTCAAAACCAGAGGATGGGTGGTGAAAAAACTCAATGAGGATATCCTCCTGCAGAAGCTGAAAGAGGAGTTTGCCAGAGTGGAAGCGCTGACAGTGGAAGGCTTGATAGCAGCTGTCAGTAAAGCATGTGATGCTGCAATGCCAAAAAAGAAAAAACCTGGCAAACGACCTCAGGTTTATTGGTGGAGTCAAGAGATTGCCACGCTTAGAACAGAATGCGTCGCTGCAAGAAGGAGATATCTACGCGCAAGTGGCAGAGGGCAAGAACCAGGAAACCAACAAGATCTGAAACGAGCTTATAGTGATGCACGAAAGAAGCTGCGAAACGAGATTAAGATAACCAAGAAGGAGCACTGGAAACAATTATGCCAAAACATTGACCAAGATATATGGGGAGAGGCATATAAAATCGCCACAAAAAACCTTAAGATAGGTGCACCAAATGCCCAAATTACGATGGAAAAAACCCGAGAGGTTGTAGACAATCTGTTTCCGGTTCATGATGACCTGAGGTGGGACCAACCACACATTGGGGAAATACGCCCTTTCACTGAGGAAGAACTAAAACAGGCTAGCGCCCGTATAAAAAATGGCAAAGCACCAGGCCCAGATGGGGTGCCGCCAGAAGTAATAAAGGCTGCAGTACAAGAGTATCCACAACTTATCCTTGATGTTATGAACGCAATACTTGAAACAGGATCCATACCCGAAAAATGGAAACGAGCGAGACTAGTTCTTCTCAGAAAAGGGGGAAAATCTATAGAGGAGCCTACATCCTACAGGCCTCTGTGCCTTTTAGATGTGTTGGGGAAGTTGCTAGAACAGCTCATACTAAGAAGGCTCAAGGAAGAATTAGAAGAAAAAATGGACTGTCAGACCGACAATACGGCTTCAGGGAGGGAAGATCCACTATGGGCGCAATTAAAGCAGTGATTGACATAGCTGAAAGTGCGAAAGCAGGCACCCGATACACAAGAAAGATATGTGCATTGGTGACGTTAGATGTAAGAAACGCATTTAACACGGCGTCTTGGCAACACATAATGGAGGAGTTGTCCATAAAAGGAATATCGCCATACCTACTACGTCTGGCGCATAGCTACCTGAACGAAAGAAAGATACTATTGGAAGCCTGCAATGAAGAGGAAGAACGTCAGATAAATAGCGGGGTACCCCAGGGCTCAGTACTAGGGCCCACATTGTGGAACGTCCTCTACGATGGAGTGCTTACCCTAGCGTACCAGAAGGAGTCACGCTGATAGCGTTCGCTGACGACCTAGCCCTAACAGTAGTTGGAAAAAATGAACAAGGCCTGATAAGAAGAGTAAATCTCGCTCTAGAGATGATAAACAGATGGATGACCAGCAAGTCCTTGAAGTTAGCACCGGAAAAGACGGAAGCAATCTTACTAACCGGGAAGAGACGGCTTCTTCCCATAAAATTCGAACTACAGGGGGTAGAGATCAAGCCGAGGGACAAAATCAGGTACCTAGGGGTAACAATTGACAAAAGACTCTCTTTTGCTGAACACATCACCAATGCAGCGGAAAAGGCCATGAAAACAGTGGCAGCACTGGAAAAACTGATGCCAAATGTCGGAGGGCCGAAAGCTAGTAAGCGACAACTCCTCAGCTCGGTAGCACACTCTACCATGCTATATGGAGCACCAATATGGCAGAAAGCACTGGAAGTCGCAAAAAATAGGCACAAGCTAGCAGTGGTACAGAGGAAGATGGCGTTGAGGACCTGTAGTGCATATAGGATGGTATCTACGGAGGCCGCGTTAGTAATAGCTGGAATACCTCCAATCGATCTCATGGCCCTTGAAAGGAGGGAACTCTATGAGGCGGGAAAAAACTCGGAAGCCAGTAGAATGATAAAACAAAAAATCATGGAGCTATGGCAAGAGAGGTGGTACGCGACGGAGAAGGGGCAGTGGACGAAGATCTTGATCCCAGACATCAAGAAATGGATTGATAGAACACATGGGGAGGTAAACTACTACCTGACGCAGGCGTTAACGGGCCATGGGTGCTATAGGGATTTTCTCCATAACATCGGAAAGGCAACAGACGACCTATGTGAATATTGTGAAGAGAGGAAGATAACAACATAAACTTTATGTATGGATGACCCAGTCTACACTGGGTCCCAATCTGGGAGATATTTTAAAAAAACTGAAAAGGTGCATTTTAAAAAACTTCCCATATCTGCCTAATTTGATGACTGGTGACATTTTAATAAGTACATTGTGACTTCCTTAAGTTACCAGAAAATCTCTATCGTAATTTGTCTTTGAGTTAATGCCACTAAGTTATTCTTATGAGCGCCATATTGGATTTTTTAATAGTTCAGTAGTGCTTTAATTCCCCTTCAACCATGTATCACAAGATCAGAAAAAAACTAATTATTCATATTTTAAAATATGAAAAAAAAAATAGTTTCCTAAATAGGCCATGAAAAAAATTCTTCTTCAACTTAAAGTTAATAATGCCAATGACTTAAGATTAATTATTGTTACAAATAATAGACAGCTGCGTGCTATTGGAAGATTACATACTGCAAAGTAAAAAGGATCTATTCCAAGTATTCCGCTTTATTGGTTAGTAGATCACAATTTCTTGAGCTGAAAGTTTTGGTAGGGATGCTGATAATCAGATTGATTGAGTTCCTTCAACGATGATGTCAGTTTAGTAGAACCATAGGATACATTATTAATTTTACTTTAGTTTAATCATGACCAGATGTTGCTAACGTGGTTAGCGAAACAAGAAAAATGAGTATGGAGTTTAATATTCACATTTTGGTGTTTCTGGAGACTACGTTATAGAAAGTATGGTGTAAATATTCCTTATTAAGAGATATCACAAGTTATCAGCGACAAGTAAGTAAATATATTATGAGCTTGATATTTCTAGATATTTGAAGTGATTATCAGAGAACGATAATGCATGTATAAAGTTATCGATTATTTGTCAAGCATATATTGCTTGCTCTAGTTGCAAATCTTTATCGATCTACACTTTTAACTAAATGCAGTTTTAAATCCATTTACTAAAAGATAGACTTTAATATCAACTACTGAATATACAGAAATGTATCAGTAACAAATCCTCCTATAATACTTTAATACTAAAATCCTACTGAAAAATATCATTATGGAGCAAATCCGTTGGACTGGAAGTATCATAAGATTGTAAAATATGATATTATCTTTGAATCTTGAAGGTATATTTAATAGAAAATGCTGGAACTGCACTGACATAAGCAGAAATTGGATTCGGCTTTAATGCCGAGCGACGGAGGTTTCTCTTGTATAGAAACTTTTAAACCGAAGTTTAAATAGGAAGGAAAACCTATTTGGGAAACCTAAATTAATAAAGTTAAATAGAACGAAAATAATCTTTAGAAAGTGCACAATGTAACACTTCCAACTGAATAAATTTACTTAAGGAATGTTATATTTCTAGTTATAATTCAACAAGATTTACCAGGAAGAAATTAATTATTAAATTCTGAGAATTGTAAAATTTGTGACTATATTTAAACTATTAAATGTACATACGGATGCTCCACCGAGATATAACGTGTAGCCAACGAAGATCGTCAAATCACTCCGCAGATGCTGCAGAATGTGCAACAACGTTTTGAGCAAAATCATTACTACTGTTCAAAAAGCTAGTAGTCACCATTTCCAACATTTACTGAAGTACTTACGTAAGTAGAACGCAATTTCTCGAAAACTATTAGTTCAAATTTAAAAAGCAAAATATCGTTGTAAAAAATTTAAAGGACTCTAAAACGATGTGCTGTCGATTGTAGATTGTTAACTTGTGTAGATTACTTGGCCCTTAGTTGGCCTTTCTTCACCTCGACCTAAAAGATCTTTTGTGAATTACGCAGGTTATTCCCCAGGATTCCAAGATTTTTTGCAAAGCTTGTGATTTTACTGGAAGCTAATTTCTTTATGGGTCAATTCCGCTTGTTCTAGGTACTTTAGCCTAATGCGGATTAGTACCTTACATTCTCAAGGTATATGTTCCGCGGTCTCAGTTGCAGCTTCACAGTATTTGCATTTAGGTCGAACTTTTCAAATGCGAGAAACCTTGTGACATTCTTTGTCGAGTTATAAACCTGTTTGCTTGTCTTTGGCCTGGAGTATTCCTCCGGTAGGACTTCTTTTATTCCTCTTCCTATTTTTAGACCTCCTCCGTTATGTGTCCCTTAGATAAGTCACAGAATGATTCGGGTCCGAAAAATGGGGCTTCAGCCCATTTTCTTGCTAGGCTGTCAGCTAATTTATTGCCTTCTATTCCCTCATGCCCTGTCATTAACATCAAGGTAACCTTGTTGTTTTTTGCCAGTTACTTCATGGATTGTCTGCATTTCCAGGAAAATTTTGGACTCGAACGACTGTATATAGATCTTTTCCCTTCGAATGCCCCTCTTGAGGCATTCTTGGGCACAAAGACCTACAGCATAGATTTCGGCCTGGAAGATGGTTGGTGTGTTACTGTAGAAAAACGCACTACCGAGCGTCAAAATGACACGACACCAATTTATATCTCAGTGGCGCCAGCCGCGTGCTGCCCCGTTCTTCTACTCCCAGACGGGTTCGAGATAAGATGCACTTCGATAGCCGAGTAATGGATCAAGGCTGCACTACCTCAGATCATTAACGGCGCTCTCTCTGGCCTTGAATTCTTTGATTTAGGTTTTGGTTACTTTTTGAAAAGTTAAATTTTCGCATAAAAAAATCCCTATCGAAGAATTTCTCTTCGACGGGATTGATTTTTGACGTGGGGGTCACGTTTTTATCTGCTAATAACGGACTCTACACCTGAGGATTTCTGAGAAAAATCATAAAAAATCCCTATCAAACCTCCGTAAGGCAACCAGAAGGTCAAGTGTTAATGTGAGTTAACTCAACACATCCGGTTTTCGATACGAAAGTTAAAGGGATTATAGACTAGCAACAAGTCTCAAGATCAATTAAGATGCAATATTTCAAAGAATCCGTTTATTTAACGGATATGGTTATACAAAAACGATCGATTAGGTAGAGAAGATTCATACATACCTTCTCAGAATCAAAATGCCAGCTTTTTAGAGAAGTCTTAGACTCTTTGTAATTTCATAATTACGGCAGACTTATTATAACTTAAAAAAGTTTTACTAAATAAATTTAGTTTCGCTAGAGACTACTTAGCTTTAAAGTTCTTGTATCGTGGCGGTTCACGTACTCAAACACATTCATGAGGACTTATGACTGCATAAGTTTGATGGCGTTCGATCAGTCCACAACTAATTTGCCCCTATGCAGTTGTTCAATGTTAGCAAAATTACAACGATCCTCCTCCGAGTGACTTTTAGACAAAATTGAATTTTTGTTTTTTTATGCACAGGGCGTTTTCCTCTATAACTTTATTATTTGGAATGCTATTGGCTTTCCTATCATCGCTTTGTATGGACTACTCAACGCGCTCGACCAAATTGTGAGCCGTTGAGTGAATCCAAACTCTTTCTATGCGAGAAACCGGCCTTGTGCATGTGCATTGATTTTTATCAAATTTTTGCTTATCGGCGCTACGCCGTCTTTGTCAAAATCGTCGGTTGCGCCTTTTAGATGCATTGCATCGTTAAAATGTTATGCTCATACTTTAGAACAGGACATTCAATGACCGTACCTCAATGGTCAATGTCTTTGGTGGAGGAATAAAAACGGAAAATATTTTAATATTTTTCAAAGTGCATTTTTGGAGTACCTTTTAAACTAGCTTCGGGGTATTTTTGAAAAATTTATCTTGAAGTCCAATTTTAGCGTACATTTGATAAAAATTATTTTCTAGTCCATTTTTGGCGTACTTTTAAAAAATATTATTTTCTTCAAAGTCCAACTTTGTTGCACCTTTGAAAAAGTATATTATTCTTAAATCCCTGCCAGTATATACTTTCGCTCTCATATCCTGAACCAAAACATATTTTTTTAAGTGAAAATTCGGTCTTTCTTCGAATTTTCACTTGGTCATTTCTAATGCCTTATAGAACTTATAACGGTTCTTATGGACTGGTCTGTGGCTCTGTGTCCCTCAGACTCTTAAAAAATGTCCTTGAATAAAATTTTTGCCTAAGTCGAATTTTTATTCTGTCTTCGACTTAGATCGATTCTGGAGGGTTCTGCAAAATTACCAAGGGCTTTAGATAGCCTGCATTTATGCCCCGCTACGCCCGCACCAACCCGTTCATCCAGCTTGGATACATCTGTATACCAGATGAATCAACACATCAAACGGACAATCAATGTCATGCTTAATTGGCATTGAGTCAGTGGATTTGGTCATGGATCTAAATTGGATTAGCTCCAAAATCCTTAAATGATCAACCAGGTCGCCTGATCCAAATTTAAGTGCCTGATGCAGCCTGATGGCACTAAGTGCTGCCTCCTTCCTCAATGCAAATGCAGAGGAAATAAATCTAGCATTGCTTCCATAACTGCTGTGGGACAGGAGCGCATTGCTCCTGTAGTCTCTGTAGTGCCTGTCTAGGCAATGCGTTGCAGTTTCTGCAGCTTTCCTTGTGCCAGTTTCTCTTCTGTTTTTGGCCACTATACATATGATGCTTAGGTCACCATGGGTCTGACAACCAAAAGGTAGGACTGATGGATCATATTTAGCTTCAGACCTCAAGTCTTGCCAAATAGCCAAAGTTGCTTTTGTAATTGTCGTTTCCAAATGTAAGTTCCAGGTAAATTTTTTGTCCAGGACTACTCCTAGTACTTGACTTCATTGGAAAAAATCAGTATTGTTCCATTTAACATAGGAGCTCTCAAAATTTAGTTTTCTCCTTTAGGTGAAAGGAACAATAACTGTTTTGCTCGGATTATCACTACCACCATTTAGATACTATGTTTAAGGCAATTTGCATGTGGTTTGAGATCATGACCTCATGCCTGCCTCTCACAGTAACGACCAGGTCATCATCAATCGTCGACCACCATTGACCACAGCAAGGGCGATAAGATTCCACCTTGTAGACAGCTCCTAACTGCAGTCACGGTGGCCGGCTCGTTCCCCATATTTGTGGTAATTATTCTGCTTCTTAGCATGGATTGTTGGAAACTGTATTCCCCTTTTTTCCGCGGTCCTTTTTATGGATTCATAGGAGGAGTTGTCAAAAGCACATCCTATATCTATGAAAGCACACAAAACCAATTCCTTTACTGTAAATGCCTTTTCCATGCCTTTAACCAGGCCGTGTATAGCATTTATTGTTGATTTGCCAGCTTGATAGGCAAATTGTTTTGAGTGAAGCGGTTTCTCTGTAATGATTTCGCTTCTAATGTGTTGATCTAAACGATGTGTAGTGGAAGTAAGAAGTCGGAAAGTATGCAAAATTGTGCTAAAGTTATGAAATCTATCCCCCCCCGTTTTCGAGGGTGTTGAACAAAAATAACAGGGTGAAAAAGTTTTTAGTCATGCTGAAACGGCCAAAATCCTTCTTGCCTATTTCTCATATAACAGTTTGGCATCGACTATTTTTGCAGGGATTTTTTATTTTTTCATGGGGATATAATAGATGGTGAAAGATGATGTCAGGTAGTAGACCGCAACCGCCCTTATAGGTGAAATCTACCCTATCGGGGAGTATAAAATTGCTTCTTTTTTTTTTGTTAAAAACGTTTACTCTCCGTTTTCGAAGATGGTGATCAAGGACAATGGTAAGAGTGTATTTTGACAACCTCGAGGGGTTGGTCTCACCCCACTAGGGGGTGTTTTTTTAATTTTCTAATTTGTAAATTGAGTGGGAGTGGTTTCAAAGTCACCATTTGCCTATTTTAACCCTCATCAAAAATGAACCTATCCTCGCAAGAAGTTGAAATTCATGTTCCTTAAAGCGGGATATAAGGAAGAGAATACCTTTGTTAAACATTTCTGTTTTTAATAAATTATATATACAGGACGCGATTTTTAGTACAATATAATATTTGTTACAAGACATTAATATAACCTACGGCGCTTACAAAGACAAATACATGATTCGTATTCCTCGAAATGCTATTGCCTCCTTCATCGCACACATTGTCCGTATCCAATTCATAATCGGAAATATACACTTCGGGTATAAAATTTGGGAAGCTTACAGCACTATCATAACTATTATCGGTTTCGTCTGTTTCTATGCTTGGTTCATCGTCTTCATCCTCTGACTACTGATATCTTGACACATGATTTATCCAGAAAATAGTAAAGGCGGCGAAAACAAATAAAATGATAGTGCGAGTCCTTAATATCAGCCAAGTCACTACCTATTATTATTATTATCATGTAAGAGGTGGTTTCCGACAGTTTAAGGCTGAGCGTATAGCCATTTTTTTTCTTGATCAGCTTCCTCGAAAACGGGGAGTAAACATCTTTAACAACAAGAAACCTGCCCTGACAGGGTACATTTCACCCCTGAGGGTGGTTGCGACATCACCTTTCACCATCTGTTATATCCCCATGAAAAAAATAAAGAATCCCTGCAAAAATAGTCGATGCCAAGCTGTTATATGAGAAATAAGCAAGAAGGGGTGGTTTTTGGCCGTTTCAGGGGGCGCGCATGACTAAAAACTTTTTCACCCTTATATTCGTATTCAGCACCCTCGAAAATGGGGGGGATGTAGGTTTCATAACTTTAGCACAATTTTGCACTTTTTAGGGAAAATCCTTACTTCCACTAGCGCTACTTAACCCCCTTGTCATTTAAAATTTTGGGGGTGGGTCATACCATCATCACATCACTGAAGTAATGCGATTAACAATATCCAATAAAAGAGTCCCTCTTGATAATAGAATCGACGAGTCCGAGTGATTTTAGAAAAGATGACTATACAAGCAGAAAACCTGTTTCATTTTCGGTGGGCCGCCACCTTGTATATTATTGACAGGTGTAATATTTTTATAAGAAATTACATTACCAATGATGCATCCGCCATATTATGCCACTGTCGAGTACGCAGTACTTTCGGGATTCAAGAATGTGTTAATTTGATCACATGGTGACTTTTGTGAACTAAGAACAGACTGTAGCACCTGTATCCTGTACCTAGTAAAAGGATGCAGCTGAGTCTCTTAATTTAAAAGAGGGATGCACCGGACTTACTCCTACATACCACCTCTGGATGATCCAGTCACATTGACCGGATATCTGATTCCGATAGAGTTTTAAATGGCTTCTACCGGCATGGCAGGATTCGAGGTTGGACTTTTTATTATGTTATTCTTATTTGATTTGGTTTCATTATTTTCTTACTATAGTCCTGGACTTTCCTGCTAGCGCTAAAACTTGAACAGTTATTTAAGACAATAAGAACACTTAAGACGTGTTACAAACGTGTATTAATAATATATTCCCTTGTAGATGAGTTAAATAAAATCTATGTGAGACA
The DNA here is from genome assembly GCA_936432065.2 of Rutpela maculata. Classification (NCBI taxonomy): domain Eukaryota; kingdom Metazoa; phylum Arthropoda; class Insecta; order Coleoptera; family Cerambycidae; genus Rutpela; species Rutpela maculata. The sequence goes on along the minus strand of OW386285.2, from coordinate 74,054,208 downwards.
GTCCATAATCAATAAAAAGTAATAAAAACAAATCACAATCAAATTATTTGCTTGTAGCAAATGTTTGTAGCTTGTAATCTAAGTTTACGTCTTGTTTAGACAGGTACAATTTCCTGGTCTTGAACAATCTAAGTCTCTGCACATGCAAAAAGTCCCACCAAATTTTATCCGGCGGTTTGAATCTGATTACTATATTCGGTAATCCGGCCAAGATTGGATACGGTGTCTAATTTAAAAATGTATCTCGACCATGAATTTATGTTCTAAAGAAGTAGCAATAAATCTAATGTTGAAAATCTCACCAAGGTACTATCTTCATAACTCATTTATTAGGTTTCATTATTTGTGGTCCTTGATACTCTTGTCTTAATGTTTGATGGTATCTTTACAGTTAAAACAAGAAATATTTTGAAGATACTGTGTTAATATTGTTAATTTTAAAAATTGTAATCTATGGTTAGTTATTCAACTTATGCCATAACGTAAAGATAAATACTGTAGCTTTCTGGTAGCGTCGTAGAGCAGATGCAGATGCGTTTGTCAGGATCTCCCTGTGGATGTACACTATTGCTATAAGATGCTTTGCCATGGAGCCATTGTCTGGTGAATCAGAGGAAGACAAAGAACAACAGCATCCCAATTAGAATATATTCGGAAATTGGTATACCTCTGTGTTACTGGTGCGATGAAGATGACGCCTATAATTGCAATGGAAACTATATTTTACGTCCCTATTTTGAATTTATTGGTAGAGGAGATGGCGCTGAGGACTTAGTTTTGATTCTGTAAATCAGAAACGCCTTAGATGTGCCCCCACAAAAGGACAATGTCCAGCGCTGCTAGGTGAAAGGACACCATGGCATTCAGGGTAACGAGGAAGCGAATAAACTAACCAGCATAGGATCTGAGAGCGCTATATATGGTTTGGAACCTATAATAGCGTTATTGGATTCAGTCTACAGTTAAAAGAACACTTAAACGCCACGTGGAGTGTTGAAGCGATCTAACCAACTGTAGACACAGCAGAATAACTTTGGCCACATCCAGATATCCAGGAATAATATACGCATTTATGTAGGATTGCTGACAGGATAATGCAGACTAAACAAGCACCCTAATACCCTGGGAGTTACAGATACCCTAAGTGTAGAGAATGTAATCCAGAAAAGGAGACTGCCGACTATGTATTGTCACTACTCTGCTCTCTCAACAAAAAAAGGATCGATCCATGATGGGGGACCTCTAGCCCATTATGGCCAGTAAGTATTAGTTAGCTTGAGGAATGAGGTAAGGGATCGAGGCCTGAATGTACGTAACTACAACTCAACCACTTTCAAACAAATCTCGTAGTCAGAATACAGATGCCAGAGTTAAAAACGCAAAGAGAATGATATGCAATCCCAACTGTGCGTTTATAAATTTGTTAGTGCTAAAGCTGTATGTGTTGTAAATATGAACTGGGTGTAAAAAAATAGTAATATTTTGTAACTTTCTTATACTATATTTCTGGTAAAATCCAATGAAAGATTAGAAAAGAATGGAACATTTTACGTTAAAAATGGTACTGCTTGTATCTTTTGAGAATTTTAAGATAATGCAAGAGGTCACCGAGGATGTCGGATTCGCCTTGGCGTGGATGAATCAAATAATAATAAGTTTGACTCGTCATATCTCCAAAACAAAAACTATGCTCAACTTGAAATTTCGCCTACTTTAAAGTATAACAATAAACTATCATTTAGACCACTTTTGAATCGAATTCATGAGGACCCCAAAAGGGGCGAAGTTTTGGGTCACTCTTTACGTTCATCTAAGACTTGCGTCTATTTTGGAAGAATTGACCAAGATATATTGTTTTGATGTGACCTTTTTTCACCCCTTTAAGAAAATCATTTTATTTTCACAATTTACGCAAATACGATGTCTTCTATGTTAAAACTGCACTCTATGAAGTTGAAAGCACATTAAATTACCTTTAGAGTCACATCTGCCTCTAAAAACATTTTTTTTGTAATTTCTCATAAACAATCATATTTAGACAAATAAAATATTTAAAATCTTTTTTTGCCATAAAATGTAATAAATTATCTTTCAAATGCCGCCCACTGCATCTCTTTATCTGAAGTATAAGTTTAGAAATAGCCATTTCAATATAAGCAAACTTATTTCACAAAACTATCGCAAAAATAATTGTTTTTAATGAGACTCTTGAATAATGTCTGAAATATTTTTATCTGTTCCATTTGTACTTGTGAAATGAGAATTTGAAATTAGCCTATTTTTTATAAATTCAGGAAAAAACGATAAATTATTGCTTTATTGGGAATATCTGGTAAACTACTGATTGATTTTCGAAAAAAAAAAAATTAAGATAGAAAAATTCAAGCTTATAAAATAGCTTACATTTTTTGTTTTTGTGCGATGGACATAGTAGATATTAGCGACTTAAAAGTTGAACTGAAATTTTGTTTTTTTTTTTATTTAAAAAAGATACTTTACTTTAAGCGCCGAAATATGAATATATGAGCAAATACAATAAAAAATGAATTTTTAAGAATATGTCTGCCCATAATAACAATCATTTAGGTAATTATAGTGGCTTATTAAACTACTTCCAATTTCACAGTGTTAAATTTTATTTGCAAGAATCTATTAAACCTGAAATTATCATTTAATAAGCCAAGAGGGCAACAAAATTTATTACCACTAAATGCATTTTTATTTTTAACCGCTAGAAAAACGAATACGCCACTGATGTTAATCGGCCATATTGATCACCTAATCCGATTAGTCTTTTTGTATTTAATGCTACTTTCTTACGATATTATTCCGATGATGGTAACAAACCCGTTTTAATTATGAGGACAAATATTAGCATTATTTTCTGACTTCCCTTTCTGCAGTTTTTTCCCTGGGAAATAACTCTCGAGTTAACTACTAACACAAGAAGTTTTCTACTTTCTTTCGCGTCGGACTTTCCTGACCCACTATCCTTCAATTCTAGATTAAATCAACCCTTATGGCCTATTAAATTTTTTTGTATCTTCCGGTTTTTGTTCTCAAAATGATTTTCCTGGGATAATGCGTCTGTTAGTAACAAGTTGCGTAATTGTCCAGGAATATTGCTATAATCAATCATATTAATCGGACTTTAAAAAAAAGTGAGAGGCAGTCACTATGCGATAACAAGTCTTCGCAATTACTACACGATCTACATTTTTTTTGTTTCGGTTAAACTCTACAGCACTCATTTGAGGCAGATAATCTCACTACCCAATCATGTGCATTCTTTATAATTTATTTTTTTGTATGATGTAATGTTAACACAAGGATATTAACTAACTTTGAGTTTATATATAGAGAGAGAGGGATAAAAACGGGGGTAGAATGGATAGAGATATGGGATGGAGATGGAGAAAGACGTGGATATGGGGAGGGAGAGAAAGGGGGAAGGATATGTTGGAGGGCATGGAGAGAGATGGAGACAAACAAAGTTTAATTAACATAACACAAATGACATTTTTAAATTGATCTTCCAAAGCACACAAAAGAAGTACATATATATTTTAGAAATAACCCAACCAGCAAATTTGTTTTATAATTTAAATGTTATACGATTATTTTGTTTTATTGTTACTTTATTAATGCTTATAAAATGCTAATTGATTGTATTAGAGTTGCAGAAAGCACTATTTAGTTGTCTGCAACTGAACTATTTTATAAATTTATCATTAAAACGTTTTTACAGCAAAATTATAAAATATCTTATAAAGCAATTAAGAAACTATTTTAGAAACGTTTCCGGCACTAAGCTATAAAGCATTTCAGCTTATAAAACTAAATAAATTTATAGTGCTTTTTTAGTAAAATTATTTTATAGTTGTTTTCTACTATCTTATAAAACAATCACATTAAAGCACTACTTGGGGCAGTTTTGCTACTGAAGGTAAACTGTTGTCCCAGAGTCTGCTACATAATTATCCGTTGCAATCTACCGCAATATGGCAACGGCAATAAATAAAATTGTTTAAGTGAACATAAAAATGCTGCTGCTAACTATGCAATAAATAATTTGAAACAATTGATTTCCTGTGTCAGCCGTGTGTTTATATTTCATCAGAACTTATGTCTAACACTGAACAGACTGATGTAGATCGTACGTGCTAAAGTAGAAATTAAAAATATCAGATTTAGGACAATGGAAAAAACTTTAAATAACTAATTTTTAGGTTTATTATGCAAATTGCGCCAATGCTGTCTCAGTGGCTGCATTTACAACACAATTCAACATACTTGTTATAAAAAAGTTGCTAAAATATCGCGAAAGTAAATAATTTATTGTATAAGAATCACGTAAAAGTTATCTAGCAGCATATTGGCCCGCAACGTGCGTATGCATGAAAAACAACAAACAGCTGTTTTCTGAGATGAAGTGGGCTCTAACTAAATGGACAGAACCATATTGGAACATTTTACTTCACGCGTATAATTTTTCAAATTTTAAATTTTGTTTTTACGTCTGTAATGTCTAACTGTAAATATATTTGCTTTTTTTGTTAGTGAGTTATCAGAAAATTCTATTCTTGATAAAATGTTCTGCATGAAGAAAAAGTAATTCCTATACTACAAAAAACGTTACCGATCCCAAGGTACGTACCGATCCGCCATATTGATCAACCATTAATCAAAATTCTACATGCATTTACATCGTTTCTTATTTGAACTGTCCTCCTTCCTTATTACCTCTATATTCAAAGGATCACCCCAACCTTTAACCTAATCTAGCTGTCCTCATTTTATTTATTTTTTTATTTAATTTAGGAGTGAAATTTCCTTACCGAATCCCCCACGTGCTTTAATTAATTACCAGAAATTATTCAAGCACTAGGGAGACTACTAGTGAAAATTTTCATAAAATGAGCAAGGGTGTTAAAATGAAAACTTAATACGCAATTGATGGTAATAGTTACAATAAATTACAGTTTTTATCAAAATGTTTGTTCCGGTTATTTTTATAGTTATTGTTCTTCGCTTATAAGTTATACCAAAAATTCAAAATAAGACATTTGTGAAAAAAATTGTTATATTTTTCATTTAAGATACGGCCCTGTCACAAGACCGTCACCTTAAAGTCACATTGTTTTATACATATTTTGTAAGAATCACCTATAGTTTAATTATCTTAAAATGCTTGTATTTAACACAAAAGTATTTTATAGAAGAAAGCCATTTCATGAGACCAGCGCTCGAGGTCGTAAATATGACGTAGAAAGTTTAAAAATCACATTTTTTTATTAATATTTATGGCAATTAATACGTGCTAATTATAAAATTGTGATGATTAAAATAAATTGGCATTAAATTTTATTACAGAAAAAGTTTAAAATGTGAAATCGATTTTTATAAATTTCCAAAAAATATTAGAAACCTTCAGCAAACATGAGGGGAACTTAAAATTCATCAAAAACATATGACATAATTCACAGTAAAATTTCCTTTTCATAAAAAATTGCAAGCTGTATAGGTTAACATGTCTCTAAAACAATTATTAAATAAGTTCTTATCCATTATCCAGTAAAATCACTGAAAGCTTGATAGCGTATAGAGACGAGCATATTAAATATTTGTAAGTATATGTATGCCACTTTTTGAATGCATGTTTTATTCTATTGGTGTTTTATAGCAATAATAACAAACAGTGAAGTATGTGCTTTATAACGCAATTAAATGCAGCTTCAATAAAACTGTTTTATAGTGGCGGTACCGAATTTTCTTAGAGCCTGCGGAATTGTTTATACAATATTTTGTAATGGTTTCAATAGCTTTTACAAAATATCAACAATGACTAAACTATTTTGTAAGATGGTGTCAATTTTATATTTATAGCTGTCGTAATAAAGCTTTTAAAGTATTTCTGAGACTAATGTTGTTTTATATTTATATATAAAATTTGTGTCGGCAGCTGCAGCTGCAGCTTTTATAAAGTACCAAATTGCTAGTTGGGAATATATGGCAGTAAATAATCAACATATCAGTATGTATCGCTATGGTGCTCAATAGTCATGCAAATTATATTCGGAATATTGTTACGGCCCTACTAAATTGTTTACGGATACTTTCAAGTTATTGGAAGATGATTGTAATTTTTTTACTATTGTCAATTAAAGAATTTCTTATAAAACTGGACGATGGAATAGGTAAGTTAATATTATATTGTTTGGCTAGTGTTACGGTGGTTTTTCTATAGTGTTCAAATGTAGTTTTTCGCTATTTATTAAATGAGCGCACCATTTCGTGGATAAAAATAAGAATGACTGTCAACATTTGGTGAGGATCAGAGAATATACCGTTAAATAATTGTTGGCTGCATAATCCCCAAGACGGAATGCCATATCTTAAATGTGTTTCTATTAGAGAAATGTGGGATTTGTGTAGAATACTCCAGTTCGGAGAAAATTGTACAAATATGATAACATCCCGAGAATTTTATTAAGAAATGTCAGTAGATTGTGCTGCTAGCTATATCGTATTGATATCTATTTTCGTAAATCATACGAAAAAGTCTTCGTCAAAACATGGAAGGAAAAGTGAATTTATTGAATTATGTGGGTCCAAAATACAAGGTTTTACCCTCAGGATATTTGTTTTACGTTAATTTTCTCTAAATTAAATCACATCATATTTTTCCAGAATTTGGAAGGATATTATTATAAAATAACTTTTTCATTTAGAAGATGGACGTGGGTGTGTGTCTTAAATATTACTCTCATTTGTGATTACACGCGAAGAATAATAGCTCTGAACATTTACAAACTAACCTGATGTATTTTATACTGCATTTCAATATGAGTAATTCTTCATATAGACAAATCAGAAGAAAATAGACTTTTCACTTCTGCGACAGTATAATGTTACTAACTTGTTTTAATATCTTCTATAAAGGAATATACAGGGTGTTTCTTAATGACGTGCTAATATTTCAGGGTGTGATTCCTTAGTCATTTTACGAAGAAATGGTCATATGAACATATGTCCGCAAAGGCTTAAATTTTTTGCTACAAGGTGTTGAATTTATTTTAAATCGTTATTTTTTAATATCTCGCAAAGTACCTTAGATATTATTTTCAATTTTCGTATGTGTTAATAGGATTTAAAACCACATATTTTAGTTATTTTATCGCTTCACCAGTGACGTCCCTGCAAACATGTCCTCTTATATTTTTTACCAAAAAAATGGTATGTCACTGACATTTTCCCATGTGGATATTTTTTCTGATTAGCAATGTCAACTCTACATGAAAACGGCCTCTTGCGTTCTTCTCGTCAGATGCACAGTTCTTGATTAAAACAATTCAATTCAAATTGAAACTAATTATCATTAACATTGATTATGATAAATTTTGTTTTATAAAAATTGTTGGAATTGGCAACTTTCACTTAATGGCATGCTCCGCGCACCTTCCCATCGAATTTGTTCAAATATTCCCGGCGTATTCCGTATTGTTTCACACGAGACAACTATTCGCTCTTTTAAATTTTCTAAAGTGTTAATGAAAGTTTTATACATCAGGGTTTTAAGACGACCTCACAAAAAGAAATCCAAACTATTGAGATCGGGGGATCGTGTTGATCATTGCTGAGGTCCTCCACTAGGATAAACCACACGTAAATGGTTGCGAACAATTATACTGAAATGGACAGGAGCTCCATCGTGCATGTACCACATTTGATTCCTTAACGCAACTGGTACATCTTGAAGCAACACGGGTAGTTCTTCTTGGAGAAAATGTAGGTAAAATTGTCCATTAAGGCGTCTTGGCAGAAAAAAAGGGCCTATAAGATTATTTCCTGATATATATTTCTGGCTTTTCTTGCATTACCATCTGTGAGATCATTTACGTAATGCATTGACGCTATTTCCGCATTCGTATAATTTACCATATTTACTGAGATATTCGAATAAAAACTGAATAAATTCAATGAAACACTAAAAATAATAATAATAATAATAATAATAATAATAAATTGCCTTTATTTCAGTATTATACATTAATACAATACCTAGGGCGAAGTCTAGCCGAAGCTACTCTACTTAACCCTAACTACTCTACTTAAATCCAAGAAATAATACGATGAGATGGTTTTGAACACCAACAACTTACTTTATGTCAACAAATACTGTTTTGAGAACGATGTTTGTAAAAACGTCATTTATTCCAGGATAACTAGATTTATATGTTCAAAAATTACACTATTCTACAGCCTACATGTATTGGAAGTAGAAATAGCAAATTCTCAGTAACTTCCTCATGCTAAATAACAATATAAAAAGCAAAAGTTCAAGTTGGCTCTGGTTTTCCCAATACAGGTAATAAAGTGTAACGAAGGTATATGGTTCTATAGAGGATCCAACTGCTAGGACCCGACATTGTCGGTACGCTTTAAAAATAATTGGAATTCCAGCGGACCAGTTCACTTTTACGAATGAGTTCAAAGCATACCGACAAGGGTGGCTCCCTGCCGCTGGATCGTGTGTAGACCCCTTATAAACCCTAGTTTATGGGCGGTCCTATCACAAATAACAGATAGAATTATTCTACGAAAAATAGACATACTAGCTACCTACCTACCTCTTTATTTGTCACTAAAACTAATATTCATTCTTAGGTAGTCGTATTTGTACCTTGTACATGATAAGCGTTCATTTTCGAAAGTAAATAGTGCTATTTTGAAAATATGCCACGAGAATGTGTAAATACACCTAACAACTTTTGTTATATTTGTGGTGAAGTGACTTTTGCGCATCAAAAACGTAATTTTACTTCAAAAATTAAGAAGGCGGTCCAGTTGTATTTTGGTTGTGTTTTGGTTTGTTGTTGGTTTTGGTTGTTGTTGGAGATGAAGACAAAAAATGGGCACCTCATATATGTTGCAGCAATTGTGCGAACAATCTTTGCAGTTGGCTAAGTGGAAGAGGACGTTCAACGGTTTTTGCTGTGCCCATCATCTGGCGAGAACCTACAGATCATGTTACCGATTGTTATTTTTGCGTGATACCTCCTATTAGACAAGGTATTAACAAGAAAAAAAGGATGGCAATACAATACCCCAATTTACCAACTGCCATTCCCCCGGTTCTCCATAGTGATGAACTACCTATTCCTAATCCACCTCAAGAATACAGCTTTGATTCTGACGAAAAATCGGATGATAATGTAGATGACGACTTAGTCCAGCCATCAGCATCACAAGATCCCGATTTCTCTGCCGAAGTGTCCGGTGGTGAACCACACAAAATTAATCAACGCGAATTAAGTGATCTTATAAGAGAACTTGATCTGTCCAAGGCAAAAGCGGAGCTTTTGGCATCTCGATTACAACAATGAAATTTACTACAAGAAAATGTTAAAGTTTCCATGTATCGAAGTCGTCAAAAAGATCTTATACCTTTTTTCAAAATGGAAACTGTCTTGGTTGCCTGCAAGGACATTGACGGTTTAATGAGTGCTTTACACATTCCCCATGATCCTAGTGACTGGAGACTTTTTATTGACGCCTCGAAACTTAGTCTAAAAGCTGCGTTACTCCACAATGGAAATAAATTGCCATCAATTCCAATCGCCTATGCTGTCCACATGAAGGAGAATTACAGTAACATGAATGTATTGCTACAAACTATAGAATATAACAAGTATAAGTGGCAGATTTGTGCAGACTTAAAAGTGATAGCTATCTTACTTGGTATGCAGCAAATATTGATGTTTTCTTTGTGAGTGGGACAGTCGAGCGTGATTAGAACATTACAAAAGAAAAATTTGGCCGCCAAGACTGGGTTTTGAACCAGGATAAAAAAATTTTGCTAACATTCCATTAGCTGATTCACAAAAGGTAATACTGCCACCACTCCACATAAAACTGGGGCTTATGAAAAACTTGGTAAAAGCTATGGACAAAGAAGAACGTGCTTTCAGTTATTTAAAACAAAAATTTCCCAGACTTAGTAATGCGAAAATTAAAGAGGGAATTTTTGTGGGTCCTCAAATCAAGAACCTTTTCAAAGATGCTGAATTTGACAACATTCTAGAAGATAATGAAAAAGCTGCTTGGAATTCCTTTAAAATGGTAGCAACGCACTTTCTCGGTAACAAAAGAGCAGAAAACTATAGAGACCTTGCTGGGAATCTTCTTTCTTGCTACCAGAAATTAGGATGCAATATGTCATTAAAAGTCCACTTTCTACATTCACACCTAAATTACTTCCCAGAAAACTGTGGCGCAGTAAGTGATGAGCATGGAGAGAGATTCCACCAGGATATTCAAAATATGGAAAAAAGATATCAGGGCAAATGGACTTCTGCGATGTTGGCAGACTACTGTTGGACATGTATAAGAGATGCTCCAGAAGTAAGTTATAAGAGACGGGCTAAGAAGCGTATAGCGACTATAGCGACTCACTCACTGGAAATCGAGAAGTTCCAAAAGCGAGAAGTTTCCATGGAGTCGCTAAGAAACAAAAAGAAAAACTCGATCCATAATGGAGAAGTTTCCATGGAGTCGCTAGGAAAAAATAAAAACATTCGATATAAAAATATAATATCAATACACTTTAAAAATACCAAAATCATATAAAATATAAACATGTATTAAAAACAAATATACGTATATTAACTTCGATTTTAATTTTATTTATAGCGATAACGCTATAAATTTGGTGACCCCCGACTATAGCGACTCACTCACTGGAAATCGAAAAGTTCCAAAAGCGAGAAGTTTCCATGGAGTCGCTAAGAAACAAAAAGGAAAACTCGATCCATAATGGAGAAGTTTCCATGGAGTCGCTAGGAAAAAATAAAAACATTCGATATAAAAATATAATATCTATACACTTTAAAAATACCAAAATCATATAAAATATGAACATGTATTAAAAACAAATATACGTATATTAACTTCGATTTTAATTTTATTTATAGCGATAACGCTATAAAGCGCAAGAAGAATAATTAATTTTTTGATTAAAGGACTTATATTCTAATTAAATATATAGTATATAACATGTATTTGAAATATATATCAAAATGGCAAATATTTTTTCGCATGATGTAATTAATTGCTTTTTTAATTAAAATTATACCATATGTGTGTTAAGTCAGTTATTACAATTTTTAGAGCCAACAAATTTTTTTTATGACTATGTTAGACGTAGCTGGGACCAAAACAATGCAAATAAGGGTTTTGGTTAACGATACAAAATAAAAGTTAAAATTTGTAGGAGTGTGATAGTCAATACTGCTAAATGAAGCAATTCGAATTTAATTGTTTTAGTCAAGAGATCACTTTCATGTGGAATTTATCAGGCTAATCAGAAAAAATATCCACATGAAAAAATGTCAGTGACGTACCACTTTTTTGGTAAAAAATATCAGAAGACATGTTTGCAGGGATGCCACTGGTGGAGTGATAAAATAACTTTGCTAACTAAAATATGTGGTTTTATATCCTATTAACACATAACAAAATTGAAAATAATATCTAAAATACTTTCTCAAATATTAAAAAATAATGACTTAAGAAAAACAAATTCAACAGCCTCACACCCAGTAAATACACCTACGTTTATTAAACGTTGTGAGCGTTGATATAACGTTAGTCGTTGAAAAAGTCAACGTTGATTTTTGGTCATAAATAGACGTTTGTTTTTCGACGTTAATATAACGTTAATAAAATGAATATTGTAACCACTAGTTTAATTACATTTTTTCAACGTAGTTATGACACGTTAAACTCACTTATAAAAGCGACGTTGATCTTCACATATCCTCGACCTGTTTTCCAACTCTCCGTTGTTATATATTATTTAATAAACATTTATTAAACGTAATATTATGACGTAAAAAATGCATACTATTTGACGATGAAGAAACATTGATATAATAAAGAAAATCAACCATATATTGATTACAGGTGGTTTATTTTATATCCGATAAACGTAGTATTATGACGATGAAACAGACACAACATTGATGTACTAAGGAAATTTTATCGTTTAAATTCGACATCAATTAAACGTTTATCTAAGAAAATCTATTAACTATTAGGTTTAGTCGTAAGTTTAATTCAACGTGTTTTTAAAACGTTTATATTTCAGATCAATATGACGTTGAGCATTATGTACTTTGTGTCTGTTTTATAACCACATATTAACATATAGTAATTATTAACGTAGTTATGATACGTTAAACTAGCTTATAAAAGCGACGTTGATTCTTATTGATTATTAGATATTATTTAATAAACATTTATTAAACATAATATTATAACTTAAAAAAGGGACAATATTTGGCGATGAAGAAACATTGATATAATAAAGAAAATCAACCATATATTGGTTATAGGAGGTTTATTTTATATCCGATAAACGTAGTATTATGACGAATAATAAAAGCGTGAAAGTACCTTAATTAACTAACGTTGATTAGAAGTCCATTTAATATTCAATAGGCACACGTATGTTTAGTAAACGTTTTTAAAACATCGTAGTCGTTGATTAAACCTTTTAAGTTGAAATTTTCAACGACACATTTGGTTGAAAATTTCAACGTTTAAATATGATTAAAATACGTTACTACTACACGCAGTTTTAACCACTAGTAGAAAAAAATACTGGAATGAAACGTTTTAGTAAGTTCGTTTTTTTCTCAAATATGTAATAACGTTTTTATAATGTAAGGAGTTTTAATGTTTGCGAAACGAACCAGTTTAACATTTTTTATTGCATATATTTAATACTGCGATTCAAACGTTTTATTTAAAGAAAAATAAAACGTATTTTTTACAACGTTAAAATAACTGTTGTTTCCAGCTTACTAAATGCAAGGGAATTTTAAACCCATAGGTGAAATAAATGGTAGAAGGTTACGTGTTTTAAAAGTTTTTCTACGAATCTATATTAACGCATAAAATTCGGTTGTAAAATATTATATTTAAATAAAACCTATAAAATACGTTACTCTTACACACATTCCCAACCAGTAGTGGAAGGGATTACTGAAATAAAACGTTTTGGTGAGATACGTTTATTTTACTGATATAATATAACGTATAATATACGTTCATAAAATGAGAACTTGTAACAACCCGCTAAATGTAACGTTTATGAAACGAAAAAATTTAATTGTTTTATTGCATTAATATAATATAGTAATTTTATTTAAAGGAAAGAAACGTTTTTATACAACGTTAAAATAATTGATGCTTTCAACTTATTAAAATGCAGGCATTCTAAATCTACAGGTGAAATAAATGGTAGATGACGACGTTTTTTTAACGTTTTTCTACTCATCTATATTAATGCATAATTCGCTTGCTTACCATGTAGTTTGTAGAAATAATTTCTAGATAGCGCCACATACAAACCACTAACAATAATCAGTCATGCTTTATCTTATACTCTTATGAATTTATAGAAAATAAATAACATAGATTGCAATGTTCAAATTCTTTCAGGGAACATCGATTTACATGGATGGATCTTATAACAATCAGGTTAAAGATCATTATTCTGTGGCTGGGCCGAGATAGCATAAATATTTTAAGCTATCTGTTTAATAGGTTTTAATCACCCACTGGTTTTATGATCAAACCAGTGGGTGCTTAACTTATTAATTGTCTAGATGGCTCATCCTGTAACCCATCATATGTTGGAAAATGGCGACCAGTGGGTAGTGGAAAACTCCGTGGATCTCAGCGACATTTTTGCGTTTATTCTTCGATTATTATTCACGTTTATATAAAGTGATTTTAAAATGTTTTTACAACGTATATTGGTTTACTATAAAACAGGTAAATGATATTACGTGTTTTTTTACCAATAATGAAAACGTTAAAACAGCTTAATTAACTAACGTTGATTAGTGGCCTATTTAATAGTGGAAAACTATAAAATAATACGTATTTTCCACCAATAATAAAAACGTTAAAATACCTTAATTAGGTATTTTACCGTGTTTATTATTGGTGGAAAACACTTAATTAACTAACGTTGATTAGTAGTCTATTTAAGAGTGGAAAACTCCGTGGATCTCGGCGACATTTTTGCGTTTATTCAACGAATATTGGTTACGTTTATGTAACGGTCGGTTATCGTCATTTTCAAACGTTCTTTTAACCTATGTGTGTTTACTGGGACAGTGCAGTGGACCAGAATCCGAAAAAGCTGGCAAACAGTCGAAAAACCGAGTTCCGAATTTAAGATTTTTTTGTACCAGAACGTTTAGTAATTGACCCCAGGTATAATATAAACCAGTCCCAAGGAGCCGGCATCCCCTGAGCTCTTTGTAACTTCATACTGAATGTGACCACCACAAGAAGCGCACCGAGCCATTTGTTTCACGCGTGTTGTTGTAGTCAACAGAAAGTACTGTAAGAATTTAGAAAATAGTGACATTACAGTACATTAATATGGATTCTCCTCCGCAAGATATGTATAATTAAATGTCGGAGGTGAAATTTTGTAATTATTAATTTGTAAAAATTTATTAACATTCAATAGGAGGTGGTCTTTTCATAGAATATAGAAAACATTTTTTTCTTTATCAAGAAAAAAGTTTAGGACTCGTTCACACTCGTTCAATGGAATTTTTTTCAGTTGCTCGTTGTAATAAAATATGTAAAAATTGGCTGCCTCTAGGTGCCACTCCTGTTTTTGTGATCGTTTTTCTGACACGGTGCAAAATACAGCGACGCGTTAACTTTGATTTATAGTGATGTTTTAGCATATAGATCTATTTAAAAATTCTATTTGAACTTAACAATTTATAATATGTATGTGTTATAAACAATTTTTGAAAAAATTAATGCATTTTGTTATGTCAAAAATAATTATTTGATTGGAATTTGAAAATGTTTAAAAGTATGTAAAATTGAATTTAAATTAATTAACTGATTTAATTATTTAAATTTGAATTGAAGTTCGTAATCAGCGACCTTGAAAACCCCCGAATACGAATTTCCAAATGAAATGATTAACTATTCTCAAATGTTTATCGCCATATTGGAGCCGCCATATTGTTAAAAAAAAAACTATTACGAAATTCCTAATCAGCGGCCTCGAAAACCCATGACTACCAATTTTCAATTGAAATGGTTAACTTTTTAAAATTTTTGTCACCATATTGGAGCCGCCATTTTGTTTTTGGGGAAACTATTGTCAAGTTCGTAATCAGCGACTTCGAAAACCCATGAGTACCAATTTTCAATTGAAATGTCTAACTTTTCTCAAATGTTTGTCGCCATATTGGCGCGGCCATATTGTTTTTGAAAAAACTGTTATCAAATTCGTAATCAGCGACCTCGAAAACCCCCACGTGAAAATTTTCAGAACCATTACTTCATTTTTTGAATTATGGCCAGCTTTTTCGGATTCTGGCCCACTGTGAGTCTAGCAAAAAAATTAAGCCGTTGCGGAATTATGTTCATATGAACTTTTCTTCATAGAATGACGAAATATTAGCACGTCATTAAGGAACACCCTGTGTGGATAAGTATTCAGTTTTGTTTTTACTATGATATAAATAATTTCTAAATAAGTTGCGTGTAAAGGTCACAGAATTGAACGAATTTTTTGTGCTTTGACAAATGTTTGTCTTTTCATCGCATTATTGTAGCTTATCATATTTAACTGTCTGTTTTCCCCCAACATATTATGCAAATTTTATGGCCCATACTAATACAAACTGTCATATTTTATGTGGAATATCATGTTCGCAGTTTTAGTTTTATCATGGATATTACTTATTTTAAAAACATAATTCATCAATTCAACGTTTCCTGCGACACGGGAAAAGTAATAATAATCCGGAGGACGGAGGGGGGGGGGGGTCAACAGCTCACTTTAACTTGCACTCTGAGTGTACTTAGTGAATTAAGATCGATCCCCATAGAGCGAAAAAATTTTTCATAGTATATTTTCCCCAAGAAGTGGTTCGGATTTCACTATAAATGTAGGGCCCCATCTCCTTTACTCAGACAAACCTAGATCTCCTGGATTTAAAAGGACCATTGAGGTGTCACGGAAGGCTATTAAAATACAATTTAAAAACATTTTTTTTAATAATAGCAAGTCTCTGTGACTCTTTGTTGTGGTCTAAAATATTATATATTAGGGATATTTCTTACACCTTCAAGGGGACCTAGATACTGTTAGGCTATACCAAAACTTCTTGCGCCGAGCGCTGGATTACGAATTACAAGCCTGGCCGAGTTAAGTGCAATAACTATGTATTGCCACAACACGCTAAAGTTTCGATTGTAACAAAGACCAGCTGAAAGACTTTCTACTCAAAGCAGCTCTCGTGCCAGCCGTGAGTAGGAATGAGTCTTTCGGCTACTGTTTGTTCCATATTTGGTGTGAGAGGGAGCAGATGACTGTGAACCCCCACAAAACTGTAATAGTACCCTTTACCAGAAAAAGGAGGCTGAACAATTTAGTGCCGCCCTCCTGAGCAGGTGAAACTATTCCATTTGCGGGGGAAGTGAAATACCTAGGGGTTACACTAGATACATCACACAAGGCGCAACTCTCCTTGTGGACATGTCGCAGAATTTGTGGAAAAACCTGGGGTATAGGTCCCCAACAAATATACTGGCTATACGTTACGGTCATAAGACCAACGATAGCATAGTTTGGTGGGCTACAACAAACGACCAAAGCCGAACTCTCTGGTCTACAGAGACAAGCATGTCTGGCAGTAACTGGTGCGATAAGTACTACACCGTCAGCAGCTCTGGAAATCCTCCTGGATCTACCTCCTCTCCACATCTACTTGGAGAGAGAGGCCAGGTGGGCAACATACAAACTTCAGCAAGCGGTAAATAATATGCCGCAGGCTAGCATCATGGAACGCAACAGGCTGTCAGATGACATGGAGTGTCATGGCGACCAACTATGACCTGCCTTTTACCGTCCTTTTTCCTGGAAGAGACGAATGTGATCGGAACAAAACTGACCTACAAAGAGCAGACATCTGTTGGTTTACAGACGGCTCCAAAACCCCTGAGGGAGTTGGAGCTGGAGCATACAGTCGCAACCCAAAGGTAAGAATCACTTCGAGCCTGGGTAATTATGCGACTGTCTTTCAGGCAGAAGTTCATGCCATTGAACTGTGTACAAGGAGGCTTGAGCAGATGCATCCTAGACACAGATCAATAAAAAATTTTTCAGACAGCCAAGCAGCTCTTAAAGCTCTTGGCTCACATCGCTGCAATTCTAAATTGGTCTGGAATTGCCAAAAGGCTCTAGCCCGATTGGGCAGATACAACAAATTAACTCTGGTCTGGATACCGGGCCATTCTGGCTTGGAGGGCAACGAAGTAGCCGACTCCTTAGCCAGGGAAGGTGCGGTATCAAAATTTATCGGACCGGAGCCAGTGCTTGGCATATCGGCAAGCACTGCGAAAACAACCATCTTGGCCTGGACTGAGGGGAAAATCCTCCAGTACTAGCAAGAACTGCCAGGATTAGTTCATTCAAGGGAGTTCATCACATACCCTTTGAAATCAAGAACTAAAAAACTATTAGAGTTAAATAGGTTACACCTAAGAACTCTAATTGGCCTATACACTGGGCACTACAGACTTAACCACCACCTACACAGACTCGGAATAGCGGACAACGCTGAATGCCAACTGTATCTGGAGGAGGATGAAACGGCAGCGCACATTTTATGTACCTGTCCTGCTGCAGAAAGAACCAGATTCTCACTTTTTGGCAAAGGGCAACTGCTGCCAGAGGATCTGGACAACCTCTCACCCAATAAGGTAGTCGACTTTATCAAAAAGCTGAACCTATTGGGTGAAATATAATTGGGAGTGAGCCACAATAGACCAGATGGTCGCGGTGGAGGGTCTGTTACTAGCCCACTCACATATCAACCTAACCTAACCTAACTGTTTGTTGCAATCGAAACTTTAGCATTTTGTAGCAATACATAGTTATTGCACTTAACGCGGCCACGCTTGTAATTCGTAATCCAGCGTTCAGCGGGGCATTAGTCCGGAGAATAGCAGTCTG
The DNA here is from genome assembly GCA_936432065.2 of Rutpela maculata. NCBI lineage: Eukaryota > Metazoa > Arthropoda > Insecta > Coleoptera > Cerambycidae > Rutpela > Rutpela maculata. The sequence continues at coordinate 74,036,138 of OW386285.2, read as the reverse complement.
GTTTTTTATTCCCTATAAATTGAAGGTAAGTATAGAGGAGTTCGACATATTACGTTAGTAAATATTCTGCCCTCTAAAAGCATACCTACTAATTCGCTTCCATGTCATTAATTATTTAATGTGTAAATAATGTAATTTTAAGGGATCCGTAATTCGAAAACCATAAATCAAAATATTGTTAAATTTTGGATATAGAGGTTCTAAAGCACGCTGATTAATAATATTGTTATCATTTCGGTAAGAAGAATGCTTAATATGTCTTCTACAAAAATCGACCCATTTTCTCTTAATAAAAAATGGACGCAAATGATCGAAATAAATTTTGTTTTACTCAAAAGTGACACAATAAAGGTTTTTCTTACCGGTCCAACTTTGATTGAAATCGAATGATTATTACATATCCATAATGAAAATTTTTGAGGTTCTACATGCATATTATATGTAGCTGATTGTAGAATTTAATTTTCTCTGGGTAAAATGAAGATTACTGTTGTCAATAAAATGACGCTTTTCGTACTAAAAATTGTGTGCAATCTATATGGATGGCGTTATGTCATATTAGATAATATCCGGTGCATACTCGAATAATAATCATGTTTTGAATGATATATTACATGGATGATGAATTTGTTACACTGAATTGAAAAAATGCAATTAGTACGTTAAATGTGAAACAATTTTAATAACATTTTCAGTATATGCGATGTATCTCTAACAAACTGATTGAAGTAAAAAAGTAAGAAGTTAGACAAATATTTTTACATGTATTAAAACTGTTAATGAAAAAATAAGAAATGTTCTTAACGCTTCATAACTGTATGGTTTATTGGAAGGATTAAATTGGATTAACGAAGAAACTGAAATTGAAAGACAATTTCTCTAATTAATTCAGTTGAGACGCATAGTATAACACAATTACAAGAAGCTGGAATATCTTAGTGAGAATTATATATTCAGTAGAAAATGACCTCAATGTTACCAGCACTTTTAGGTGTATCGCTAATGACCCACACAAATTAGTTGTCATCAGTTGTAATGACAACAATTGGACGAACAAACAGATACTTACTTTTATCAACCTTCTGGTCGATATTGGAAAAATAACCAAGAAGCCAAGTGACATATACAGATGGATCAAAAACACATCATGGGGTAAGGATTGCGTTCTCAATCCTGAACAGAACCTTTTCATGGTCACTTCAACATTATACGTGCATCTTTACAGTTGAGTTATATGCTACTTGGTAAGCATTACAATATATAGACGAGGCTCCGCTGCGAAATACACTAATATGTTCGGACTCCTTAAGTTGTCTACAAATACCCACAGCCTTGATCCTCTCGTGCAAAAAGTTCTAACACTTTCAAACAAACTCAAAAACGATTCCAAGAACATACTCCTTGTATGGGTTCCAAGTCATATAGGAATTCGAGGTAATGAACTTGCGGACCAAGCAGCACGGGACGCAACCGAAAATGAACTGCTGAAAACATTCCAGTGCACCATCTTGAGATGAAAAATTACATCAAAAACAAAAGCATTGAAAGCTGGCAGGAGGATTGGTCTCGAAATGAAGCACGTCTCAAAACGGCGAAACCAAAAACCTTCAGGTCGAAAAATATTATCACCATCGTATTCCCCGCCCTCGAAAATGAGGTCCGGTCGCAGAATTTTTGGGGTAAAAGCTTTACCTCACGGGACTATAGTCGCTGTTATCTCTCCTGAGTTCAAGTCTCAGTTGCGAGAAATGGCAATGTCGCAGGGAATGCTTGTTGTGTTGCGTGTCCTGGTTGACTGGTGGGCGATTAACTTGTGCAAAAAAATCGCACCTTCATAAAATTGCATAAAATGAAATTCTTTAGCCCTCACTTGGTACATTTTTAACGCACAGATACAATAGAAAAACCAGGTTATAGAAAATTTAATGAGGTACAAAGTTAAGATTAAAAATTTCCGTACCTGTGATACTTTTCAGAACATACGTGAAAAAAAACCTACATTTTAGTGATCAAGATCACTCTTCAACAGAACTTTTGTATAAAAAGGCAACATTATTCTTAATATGTTCCACAATAAAATGCATTATGAGTTTTGTTTTTATTTTTTGCTTATATGATTGGGGTATAAAATCATTACTTCAACTCGTGTAAACTTCTGTTATGGTTTCGACTCTAAATAAAAATATATAGTTTGGCATACAGATTTTATCTAATATGAATAATTCATATGCATTAATGCTATTTGAGATAAAGTAACAGAATATTTAACCTACATAACAACTTTATTGAATAAATCCGTTATTATACTTATTTGATTTAATGAAATCGGTATTAGAACAAACAAAAACTTTTAAGTCATTGCAGAAAAAAATATTACGCAATATTGGTTTCATAACAAGCTGAATACAAATATAGAATAAAAAATGTAATATGTATGTATATATGTATGTCTGAGTATGTCGTTTCTTGTAAACACGATAACTTCCGTTAGACACAAAATGTTTATTTCAAATTGTTCACAAAATATGGCAGAATGCTTTCTGTTGAAATTAGGCCATATTCGTCATATAAGGTGAACGTCAGAGGCATGTAAACAGACATGTTTTATATAAGTTACATTTAATTTTCTAGCAATTCATTAATGTAATGTATTTTTAATAGAACTACCACGAACTGAATCATTTTCTATCAAACCAGCTTTTTATATATGACAAATCATTTTCTACTATGCTTTGCAAATTGTTCCATGTTTTGGCTTTATAAACAATTGCGGTGTCATCTGTGAATTCTACAATATTTCCTGCGTTAGATAAAGTGAATAAATCATTTAAATAAATAAGGAATAGTACAGGCCCCAAAACTGTACCTTGTGGTACACCATATTCTATTTTAAATTATTGTTACAGACGTCTCCTACTCTTACGCATTGGTGTCTATTTGATATATAATTTTTAAATAATTTTAAACATACACCAATGTCTTTCAAAGCTTCTAAGAGCAGGGGGTGTCTGACTGTATCAAAAGCTTTGGATAGATCAATAAAAGTACATAAATACGGTGTTAACTATGAAAATGAACACTGGACATTTACACTTTACACTTTACACTAATTACAGAATTTATGTTTTAAAAAATGTATAAAGAGAATAAAAGATCACAATAAAAGGTAATTTTTCACAAGCAATTGAATTGTTTTATAGACACTGTTTGCCTAGGCTTCCAATACAAATTTCTCTAATGGGTTTTCTAATCCGATAAAAGTATTTAAAGGCTACATAATCGTCTACAACAATGTATTTTATAGACTGCCGTGCAATCAATTTTAATCTGTTCTTCTTTCATTGAACTTTTAGAGATTTTATTGATGGTGTTATTGGAATATAAATAAACATAGATGTTTCCAGAGGCCTTGATTCTGTAATTCAAATTAAAAATGTATATATCGAAACTATATGTGACCATTATACACTTTTTCGATATACTGAAGTTTTTATATCAGTGTTGACTATTCTATACAGGGTGGACAATTAATAATAGGCCATAGTTCAAGGGTAGATACTTCGGACCAAAATATGAGGATATAACCCAACATGCTTTAGTAAATTGTTGCTGTGGAAAAAGATACAGGGTGTCAAAATTGTATTTTTTTTGCAATATCTCAACAACCTCTTGACCGATCTTCTTCCAATTTGCTAAGGAAACATTTTTTAAGCTAAGAAACAATAATTTATGTATTACAGCAGGCTAGCCCGTGGAGGGCGCCTCATGAGCCATACCTGATGATGAATACTTTTTCTCTATTTTTTACGAAACGTAGTGGCACCTCTGACTAGAAAATCCCATGCAGGAGTCATTTCTACGTAAAAAAGGTACACTTGATAGAACTTGATAATTCCAACTGCTTTCGAGAAAACTGCCTCATAAATCGGTATCAGGGTTCAATCCTGGAACCTCTCCTATTTTTATTATATACCTGCGAATTCCATAATTGCTTAAGTTTTCGCAACTATCATTATTATGCCGATGATGCTCAATTGTACTACACTTTCGAGGAAAATTATACCCAGTAAACACACATATGTTTTTTAAACGTATTATCAACGTGTCATTGGTTGATAAATCGTGTTACGTTAGAAATTCGACGGTTTGTTTTTGGTGTATAAAAACACTGTTTTATTTTTACGTTATAAATACGTATTTTTCTAACCAAAACTTGAATATCCAATATTCTCACGTGAAAATAACGTTATTTACATACCATATAGGTACTTATATCATCAACGTTTTTGTAACGTGCCTTCTAACTAATTTAGTAAGTATGGGATATTTAAAACTCCTATAACGTTTCGAGATTACGTTATTAAAATGTTCCTTTAGATGGTTTCAACAACGTTTTGAGATATAAATGTTTGTACCCAGTTACTCATATAAATGTATGTAGTTTAAAACGAGTTTGAAATATCTCTTGGTGCGTCAAATAAACTAAATATTTGCCATTTTCGGCGCCGAGTCAAACGGTTCTTGTTTGACTCATAGGAAAATATTAGCTTCTTAGAAAATATTATTACCAGGATATTAATTCACTCTCGCAAACTTTGCCTGTATAATACATACGCTGAAATATATAATTTGACACATTTACACATTTCTATAGAAATTCGTTTCAAAACATTTAAATAAATGATTTACCGTTGTTTCTGAATCCCTTAGAATTCAAGAGGCAAGAAACGTTATTTACACGTTCAAGCAAACGTGTAATTAATCGACTTTAATGAACCAATGAACGAAGCATTCTGATTTGTAAAGGAAGGATCACGTGATGGCATGCTGATTATTATTTCTCTGCTAGAACTTCGTTACAATAATAGTAGCAAACGGTCCGACTACGTTTTCGTTGCTGTGGTTTGTGGCTCTCTGTGATTTTCTTGTGTTTGATGTTGTTTTGGGTAAGTACAAGCTGTATGTTCTTAAATTAAAAGTAATAGACATGTCAAGGTACATATCTAGACAGTGATATGTTACCTAGGGTTTTTAAAACAGGTGCACACTTTATAGCGTATCCTCGACTCAAGTTTAATTTGCAAACATGGTTATTGTATTGAAAATATCGTTATGCAAAAACTCTCTATTGTCAAGTATCGCATATGATTATGTAGGTGGCAGTAATATATATGTACTTCTCGTGCATGGTGTGCCAGAACACCATGGCTTCTTTGTTACCAAGTTATAAAAGGACTTACCTTCAAGTTTTGTTTAATTTTGTCGCTAGGGCTAGATCCAACCTTGAAACTTGATTACATGTAGGCCACATTTACGGGGTATTCTGAATTTTCAGACAAGTGTTTTCTACGACCAAAAAGTCAATTCAAGGGTGCCGGGAGTAAATATGCCAATAACTTTTTAGTATGGTATTTTTTTCTAGGTACTATGTATTAAAATGAAAACGACTACGCGGCAACAGTTTTTCTCAAATTTTGCTGCAATAAAAGCTTTTTTTCGAGCCATATGCAGATTATAGAATGACTCGGGATGACGTGGCGCACTATCGATCGGAGCTATGCTTAGACCACGTTTCGTTCCCTTCCCTGTCTTCATTTTCCCGAATTTCGTTCGTAATTAAGAACTATATAAATTAGAGTCGTATAAACGTTGATTTCGGCATGGAACGTGTAACGTGGCCGATTTGCATCGAATGCTGACAAATTACATGAACCATACACATTTCTTAGATTGAAAATTTTGTTTCAGAGGCAGCGAAGTTGGACTTTCCAGCCAATGAAAAAAACGATATGCAGGTTGCCTGGGCTATAAAGGGATGGCTAAAGTATTCAGCAGCGCGACTTAATCAAGCCAATAGAATAAATAAATATTATTATCTATAAATTTTATAAAGTAGAATGTTTTATTGTTGTTTTTAACCGATTTTTTTTTCTAAATAATATTTATAATCACAAGATTCTTTATTATTTGTTTATATGTTATTACAGACTGTATATACTTTGTATTTTAGTATTTTTAACATATATAGGAACGAATAAAACTGTATTATTATTAGAAATCCGGGCGTATTTACAACAGTTCATTTTCCATGCAGCATTTTTGAAGCACAATTTTTACAATGCTAAATATAGCTAAATACATATTTTTGCCAGCATGTGAAATACAAGAAGGTGGCAACAGTCAACTGATTTACTATCCTTGCATTTTACATCATCGCAAAAGGGATTTGCTATATTTACCACTGTAAAAATTGTTTCAAAGATGCTGTATGAAAAATGCACAAGTGAATACGTCCTAATTTTAAAAATAACGCCTAAAGAACATTTGAAAGTACCAATAAAAGTAATAATTATTAGGGTACTTCATACGTTAAAGCAACGTTAATAAACACGTTTTTAGAACGAACACTGTTACTCCTTCATTTAAGTTGAAAATATATGTATATAAAACGCTACACAATAACGTTGAAATTATAAGATCTTAACGCGTATAATATTCGTGGTTTATGTGCTAAATCAAACGTTTATGTATTCGTACTTTGCAACGTGTAAATCTGCGACATTTAAAAGTTGATTCTACGTAATGAAGACTCGTATTTTTCTAATGGTGTTTATAATATAAAAAACGTTTTATACACGTGTGTGTGTTTACTGGGTATTGACCAAGCATGCGAAAATATAAATAATGATTTGAATGCTCTTGTTACGTTGTCTAAAAATTTCTGCCTGTCTATCAACGCATCTAAATCCAATGTTATTCTCTTTGGAAGGACTCTTGCACGTAATCGATGTAAAGATCGAGTTAAAATTTTAGTCGATGATGAATTATTATTTCTAGAAGATAGTTGTAAAAATCTTGGTCTATATTTAGATTTCTCCCTCAGATTCTCCTCACACGTTACTGCTGTCATTCGAAGAACATTTTGTAATTTAAAGTTAATATACGCTAACCGTCATTTACTCGACAGAAAATGTAAAACTATGCTTTGTGATAGTTTAGTTCTATCGCAACTTGTTGAAAAAAGACTCCGTAAGACTCCAACGTATTCAAAATTCCTGTGTTCGACTGATTAGATGTGATCATGTTAGTGCGAAATTAAAAAATATCGGATGGCTGAATATGGAAGAGAGGCGTAATAGTTCACGCGGGCACTCTCTTTCATAAAATTATAACTTCTCACAAACCAGCCTATCTTTACAATAATATTCGATATCGCACGGACGTGCATAATGTAACCATTCGCTTTAAGACACAATTGACTGCACCGAAACACAGAACATCTTTGTATAAGGGCTCATTTTCATATTACATTACATGGCTGTACATAGGATACGCGATTCTTATAAAAAGTTGTCAGTAACTTCTTTCAAAATGAAATTAAAAAGAGATTTGTTTTTAGGCACTATTATATTGAAAAATTAATATTTTCTTGTATTTTAGTGCTAGTAAATAGTGAATACGTTTGATTGTACTAAGGTATGTACCAATATGTACTTATACCTAGGTCTTTTGTAAGTTACTGCTTATATTACTGTTTATGCGTAAGTTTATATGTAATCTGTACACTTTCACATGTTTTGTATATTGTCCATTTCTACGTTGTTTTTTCCCTATTGATTATTTGAAATATTGTAAACTGCTCACTGTCTGCACACGATTGATGTAGATACTTTTTAATTTTTGGTTGAGTGGAAGAGCAAAATTTTGAACTCTGCCTTTTGATGAACATTTATTACTGTTGTTATTATTTAAGTCTAAGTAAGTATAATTTAAGTCTAGATCTCTTTGTAAATTATTCATCAATAAAAGCATTATTATTATTATTATTTTTTTTTGCTAAAAACCAGTCACCCTTCTCTGTGGCTCCGACCCTCACAGAGGGGAGCTGGTAGTACCGGCAGCCACTCCCCACACCCGTGGGGTAAGTGACTACTGGGTCCGGGAATCGTGTGCCCTGAGCAGACGTAATGAACCGAGAATGACGGCCTTCTGCATTCTGCCGGCTAAGACCTCTGCCGAATTTCGGCATGCCGGTATGATCTTAAGTTCCGAAAGCAGTGTGTGTCTCGTTCCACCGAGGGCTCCTATAATCAGTACCACTATATTAACAGTATGGTCTGGATACAGTCTGCGGAGTTCGAAGAGCAAATCTCGATATTTTGTCCGTTTTTCCTCCCCCTTCAAGACAATGTTGTTCTCCGCGGGAGCCGAGAACTCCACGACAAACATTGTCTTGAGTTGGTGGTCGAGGAGGACCACGTCAGGCTTGTTGGCTTGTATTTGCCTGACTGTGGGAAAAGAGTAGTTCCAATAAATTAGACACTTCTTATTTCCCACAACGGACTCAATATCCCCCGGAGCGTAAGGCAGCACTGGTGTTTCGTCTATCCCATACGAATGCCTTAGATGGTAATAAAGCACTCGTAATGCTCCGTCGTGCCTCTGGATATAGGCCGAGACTGCATATGTCGGACAAGCCGACAACAAGTGCATCAGAGTCTCTGGCGCCCTGCGGCAGGCCCTGCAGCTGACATCAGGGACCTCTATACCCATGACACGACTTCGATAGACGAGGGTATTAAACACACCGTCCTGGCAAGCCATTATGAATCCCTCGGTCTCAGACTTCAGCCCGGCTGACCTTAAGAAGACAAAGGTCAGCCTTTCGGATAAGCCAAGGTTCTCTATATTTTTATAGAAAACTCCATGCATTGACTTATCCGTGTGAAGCTGCAGAAATATGTTGTGTTCTGCAGCTTTAATTTGGGCTTTTCGTCGAGCAGGTTCCAACTCGGTGACAGAGTCGGGATTTACCCGCTCGACGTCGAAGGAGAGACCAAGTTCATCGGCTGCTCTTTGTGCTGCCTTAAACAAAAAGGCTCCTATTCCTGCACTTTCATGGTCCCGGACCATGCAGAGGAGGGGATCCGAACTCCTGATGACCTTACAGGCTCCATCCAGAGCCATCCTATTATGGAGACTCTCCAAACTCAAGAGTCCACGGCCTCCCCGATGTCGTGGGAGGTATAGCCGTGGAACGGACGATTTAGGATGCAAACTTCTATTGAGATGCATCTTCTTGCGGGTTCCTACGTCGAGTTGACGCAACTCCTCTCGAGTCCATTTCACTACTCCAAAGGAGTAGAGTAGGATCGGAACGGCAAGCATGTTGGTAGCAGACACCTTGTTCTTCCCCGACAGTTCTGAGGACCAGATCTGTCGGAGTCGGTGCTGATACTTGCCGCGGAGAGCGTTTTTCACTACACCCACTTCTTGGGTGGAGCGTTGCTCGACACCCAAACTCTCCGGCATCTAGATGATGTAAGATGTTTCCGTCCACGAGCTGCGCGTCCTCTCCGTAGTTCCCGCATCGTCCTCTCTTGAGATGGACCAGTGCACATTTGTCATCAATATTCATCAATAAAAGCATTATTATTATTATTATTATTATTATTATTATTATTATTATCATTATTATTATTATTATTATTATTTTTTTATATATAATAAAAGCCAGTCACCCTACTCTGTGGCTCCGATCCTCACAGAGGGGAGCTGGTAGTACCGGTAGCCACTCCCCACGCCCGTGGGGTAAGTGACTACTGGGTCCGAGAATCGTGTGCCATGAGCAGCATTCACGTACAATTTCATTAGTTTGACATTTTGACAGAACTAAGACGTCACCAAAGCACACTTTTCAATAAATACAATTTTTCCTTTTCAAATTGGGTGTGCTTTCAAAGAATTTTTGAGATCTATGCGGCAGTTTTCTCGAAAAGTGTCCCTTTTGTACGTAGAAATGACTCCTGCATGAGATTTTCTTATCAAAGGTGCCACTATGTTTCGTAAAAAAGAGAGAAAAAGTATTCATTATCAGGTACAGCTCATGAGGCGCCCTCCACGATGTAATACATAAATTTATTGTTTCTTAGCCTAAAACATGTTTCCTTACCAAATTGGGAGATGATCGGTCAATAGGTAGTTGACACCCTGTATCTTTTTCCACGGCAGCAATTTACTAAAACATGTTTGATTATATCCTCATATTTTGATCCAAAGAATCCACACTTGAACTATGGCCTATTACACAGCCCCACAAAAAAAAGTGGTCTGTCCGGCGAACTATACCAGTGTATCCGTATGTACTTAGACTCGCTGAAACCGAATCCGAAGTCAGAATTGTCAGATTGGCTCTTTTTTACCCTTAACACCGAAAAACACCCCCCCCCCCCAAAAAAAAATGGTCTGTCCGGTGGACCAGACGAGTGTATCCTTTTGTATTTGCACCCGCTGAAAGCGAATCCGAAGTCAGAATTGTCAGATTGGCTCGTTTTTCACGCCAGCCCCAAAAAACATCCCCAAGACAAAAACAAAGTGGTCTGTCCGGCTGATTATACCAGTGGATCCTCATGTAATTTGACCTGCTGTATCCGAATTCGAAGTCGGAATTATCAGATTTGCTCGTATTTCACACCTAACCTCAAAAAACACCTCCAAAACAAAAAAATGGTCTGTCCGGCAGACCATATCAGTGTATCCTTATATATTTGGACTCGCTGAAACCGAATCCGAAGTTACAATTGACAGATTGGCTCGTTTTCACCCCCCAACCCCCAAAAAACACCCCTCCCCCACAAAGTGGTCTGCCTGGCGGACTATACCAATGTATCCTTATGTATTTTAGGGTGCCCCTTATTTTTGAAGTTTTAATTTTTGGGGAGTGCCGGGCGGAATTTTGTTCCATTATGTTTAAAAAAAATCCCCACCAATTTTTAGCTTAATGGAATATAAGTAACACGTCGCGCTTGTGGCCTAAAATTTTCAAAAATCAAAAATAATTTTTTATCGATTTTATTTTATTTTTAGCCCTACATCGTCTTTTAAAATGGTGTACTTTCTGGTAATCATATATACATGTTAAGTTATTAATTTATTTACTGTTTGATTCGAGAATATAAAGTTTTAAAACTAGTCCATAATCTAAAGTTCTACATTTCGAAAGTTTTCTGCAATTCTTTTTTGGTTGTCTGAGGATATTTACGGCGGTAATCTTGGACAGTCCAAAAAGAAAACCAAAGGGGCAAATACATTAAGAAAACGAATTCTGTAGAAAGTTTGGAAATATCAATGAAAAAATGACCGACCTGCAATAAAAATTCTTTTTATCCTGAGATTTTGTAACTTTTTCGTTAAAATCTTGAATTAATTTTATTCTCCGTTCGACGGAGTCATTTACTAATTTTAATTCTCCAATGACTAGCTGTCCTTGTTTATACTCATTAGAATTTTTCCATTCGGATGGATGCAAATGTAAAAAATTGTCTTTTTTAAATTGGTGAAATAAATTTATTATAAGTAATCTTATTAAAATTTCATCATCAGAGAGTTTTAAGAATTCGAAAATGTCTTCTTTCCTCTTTGGAAATTTCTTAAGATTACGTATCTTCTGTATCATCTTCAATTTCATTTTCATCTTCTACATTTACTGCTTCTTCTAAAAATTTTTGTGCCATCTTTAATTTTGTATTTTCTGTAATCGAGTCATCAAGCGACACATTCATCAGTCAAATAATACAAATGGTTCACAAATTTCCCAATAGCTACTTCGGCGATATTTTTATCAATTTCTTTATACTGATCTAATTCTCGCAAGAATTTAATATCCATTAGTGAAGCAGATATTGTTTCTGACGCATAAATCCAGTATTTTACGTAGCATTTTACAATGAAGCATGTTGTTTGGCAAAGTGATTTTTTCTCGCCTTTTGTTAAATCGAATTCTGTTCGAAATAAAATGATTTTTAAGAAATATATGGCTTTTGCCATCCACCTGGCCATGTGGTAAGCACCCGGCTTTCTAAATTCTACGCTAGCCTCCTAGGAATATTATTACGAGATTCAGATAGTCTTCTCGTGGAAACTTTTTAAAAATCGCATCATTTATACTTTCTAGAATAGTTTCAGTATGATCGCTAACAAATTGTTTAATTTCAGAGTTTACCACAGCTGGAACGAAATTTTGAACGTTGATTCTAGACCAATAATTTTTAAATCTTTTAAATAATGGGTCCTGAAATAGTAAAGGACCCCGCACTAATCTTATGGAAATTGGGTTTCGGTCAAATTTGTTCATATTACAGGATTTTGTAGGCCTTGAGGTCCTGATAAAAGTCTTCATGGGCACATTGTTCCAAATGCCTTACTTTTGGAGTTACAGATGCTTGAATGTTAATAACACAGGTCTACAAAAAAGGAAAAGTCTAGTCCTAAGGTTCTCATCTAACTTTTCTAAAGTATTCTTACCACCCCTTTCATCCCCTAAAAAGGGCAGACACAAGGTCTTGTCCCAAGATTCTCATCTAACTTTTCTGAAGTATTTTGACGTTCTGACGCCAATTTTGACCATCCTCTTTATCCCCTAATATTTTTGTTTTGTCCAAAATTGGTTTCAGCGCGTCAAAATACTTCATAAAAATTAGGTCAGAACCTTAGGACAAGACCTTTTTCTGCCCTTTTTAGGGGATAAAAGGTATGGTGGAGGAAAATTTTTCTTGTCCAAAATTGGCTTTAACACGTCAAAATGCTTATACAGAAAATGCATTAAAGTTAGATGAGAACCTTGGGACAAGACCTTGTGTCTGCCCTTTTTAGGGGATGAAAGGGATGGTAAGAATACTTTAGAAAAGTTAGATGAGAACCTTAGGACTAGACTTTTTCCTTTTTTGTAGACCTGTGTTATTAACATTCAAGCATCTGTAACTCCAAAAGTAAGGCATTTGGAACAATGTGCCCATGAAGACTTTTAACCAGGACCTCAAGGCCTACAAAATCCTACAATATAAACAAATTTGACCGAAACCCAATTTCCATAAGATTAGTGCGGGGTCCTTTGCTTTTTTCAAAAACTGTTGCCAAAATAGTTTCGAAAACATGGGTGGGTGACGGCAACCAAAAAATCATATATTTCTTTCAAGTTTTTGTTCTAACGGCGCACAAGCGCCTTTAATTAAACCTGTATTTGAAGCAGTGGTGTCAAAACTAAATTCTTGTACCTTTTCTATTAAATTCCAAAATTCGCATTGAGGGTAAGTGGGGCAAATATTTCTTTAAATTATTTTTCACAGTGATTATTATTTGTCTAAATCTTATTGAATATAAGTGGGAATAATTATTTTAAGAAATACGTAGCCACATGAATGCATACATAATAATCGATGCCGTTTATTAATTTCTTGTTTAATTTTAACTAACAAAATTTTGTAATCGTTTTCTCCAGTTACTCCTAGCTACCCGGGTGATGTCATTTGTCAGGTTTCATTGTATGCCTCTTTTATTCCTTCGATATACTACAAAATCATAGCTAATTAGAAGGTTCTGTGGATTCAGCGATAGAAAAGCATTACGAATACACTTGCGCATAGATTCTCATTACGTTAGACGCCAAGCGCGACGTGTTCGATCGAGCTAAAATTTGGTAAGACTTATTTTTAGATCCATTGGAATAAAATTATGCCCGGCACTCCCCAAAATCTGAGAAACAAATTTTGGTTATATAATGATAAGGGGCACCCTAATGTATTTGGTAAGGATATACTGGTATGGTCCGCCGGACGAATCACTTCTTTTTTATTTTGGGGATGTTTTTTGGGGTTAGTGGTGAAAAACGAGCCAATCTTACAATTCTGACTTCGAATTCGGTTTCAGCTGATTTAAATACATAAGGATACACTGATATGATCCGCCGAACAGATCAATTTTTTGGGGGTGTGTATTTTTCGGGGTTGGGGGTGAAAAACGAGCCAATCTGTCAATTCTAACTTCGAATCCAGATTCAGCAGGTCAAAATACATTAGGATACACTGGTATAGTCCGCCGGACAGACCATTTTCTTTTTGTATTGGGGGTGATTTTTGGGGTTAGGGGTGAAAAACGAGCCACTCTGACAATTCTGACTTCGGATTCGGTTTCAGCGGATCCAAATACATGCGGATCCACTGGTCTAGTCCGCCGGACAGACCACTTTTTTTTTGTGGGGCTGTGTTATTAATGGTCCATCCTGTAGAATACTTACTCTTCACAGTCTTTTGAACATGATGATATAAAGTATATTTTTACGATTGCTACGATTGCTTTGAAAAGTGTTTAAAAACGCACGTCGACAGTGTGTGAAAAGTAACCCTTCAGAGCACAACTTTTCTAATATTAAGTTCTAAATTGAGAAGTTACAAAAATTGCCAAAGTCAATTAAATTTAAGATATCAGAGATGTCATTATTTTTTTGTAATAAAACGAAACATAACCTTGTAAATGTTTTTATGATACTTTTTGAAGAACAAGACGGATTATACTAAAATAAATGAAATTATATTTAAAAAATTCTACGGAATAAAATGAAAATATAATATAGTGTCAGATCCCGTTAAAGTACATACGTGTACCAAATTTCAAGTCAATATCTTAAACCGCTACAAAGTAATCGTGCGCACAAAAAAAGTTACAGACACGCAGACTGACAGCCTAGCCTGATCGACAGACAGATTTTTTTCTCGCTCAAACTTAAAATCTCGACGTTTTATGACATTCTAAGCCTATTTGAACAATAAGCTAATAAAGCGGTCTATTTGGGACAAGGCCTTTGTCACTGTTCATACTCTTATTACATTTTGCAATTTCTCTGCTTTCTAAAGCAACCTGCTGCCTTTTATTTATTACATTCCTAATTAACCTTCGCTTATTTATCAGGGAACTTACGGCATAAAAAACCGCTGCCTTAGGAATCACTACTTCCACATCCAGATTTCCTATCCAAGTCTTTTAAAACGAAAAAAAAAAAAAGATACTATATTAGTACTCTACTATGTGGAAATAATTGTTAATAGGACTGTAATATGATATTTGAAATCGTCTACCCCAAAAATCCGTAGAACGATATGCCACATCAACAGTAGTGGGAGGCTGATGTAAAAACAAATTTTGAGGCCTTTGGTTCTTGTACAGGGTGGACCAAACTAGATGGAATTTGGAGTTTTATCTAAAACTATGGCAGACAAAAACCAGCTCGATTTTCGAGAAACAAACAATTGCGTAAACCAAGATCGTCTATCTTCTTCGACTACCGAGCTACAGAGCGTTTTTGGAAAACTGGCATTACCGAGTGTAGAATCGAAAATCGAGTAACACATTCTTAGGGCACTTTTTTGAATAAAATCCGTTGCTGATAAGAAGAAAATTATGCATGCCTCAGTTTTCGAGATATAGACATAACTTTTGTTTTTTTAAACAGTATACCCGGTAAATTATTTCATTATTCGGTCACAACTTAGATTAGCTATCCAACGATATATCATATGTCATATTTATCTCTAGAAAAAGTGGTTAATTTTCGAAAAATTTAATATATTTGTGAGGCCATGGAAAACTATTAACAACAACACTAACACATAATATAAAATAATTTTGCCAAAAATAGGAAAAACTAAACTACAATAAATGTTCAAATTGCCTTCCATTAACATCTATGCATATTTATCACATTTTTAGTATTTATTGAGAAGGCCATGTTACAAAAAAGAAAATGGAAATAATCGTAAATGTCAAAAACTAATTTGTGAGTTAATTGTGAGTGAGCATTGTTAAAAATGGTTCATTTTAATAATGGTGAAAAATATGATATGATTAAGTGTTTTATAGAATGCGGAGAAGATTCAAATTTAGCTTGCGAGCTTTATTTTAATATGTAAGTAATAGGCAGCAAAACTTTGTGCCAAAAGTGAGAGGAGAGAAGAGACAGCCAGACATAAAAATATTCAAAAGGCTACAACAAAATTTAAAAGAGTTTGAATCATTTGTAAATTCTCGAGCAAAAATATATAATAAAGCAAGTAGAGAGGCTGTAAAAAATATTGGTTTAGAAACTGTAAGAGAAAATCCTAATCTATCGTCTCGCGAAATAGAGGAAAATTTAGGAATCCCAAGAACAACTGCGTTGCGTCCCTTAAAAAAAATAAATTCAAACCCTACAAAATTAGAATTACTCACTATCTATACCTAAACGACTTTCAAAGACGTCTTGATTTTTGCCAGTGGTTTTTGCGTCAGTGCAATGAAATGCTAGGCTTTGAAGGAACAATTATATGGATAGACGAGGCCCATATAAGCAGTGCCGGAATTTTTAATCGGCATAATAACCACAATTGGGCTCATGAAAATCCGCACGTAGTTAATCGTCAAGGACGATTTGGATTTGGTGTATAGTGTGATTTTATTGGATACCAAATAATAGGTCCTCATTTTTTTTACGATAATTTGAATACCGAAAATTTTATTAACATTCTACGACACGAAATAGAGCCCTTTGTAAACAATACGCCTATAAGGAAATTTCAAAGATTAATATTTTCCTACACGATGGCGCCCCCAGGTCATACGTCAAATGAAACACGAAATTATTTAAATGCTCAATTTGGGGAGAATCTATATATCACTCACGCCTAGTTTATCAATGTCTAGTTAGCTAAGTTTACTAAATTGATAACTAACTATTAATTTAGCTAACTGGACATTAATAAACAAAAAAGTAGTTCAGATATTGTTTAATTTTTAGGAAACAATGGTCCTATTTTGTGGTCAGCTAGATCTCCCAATATAACCCCTGCCGACTTCTGGCTTTAGGGTTATTTAAAAAAATACTATACCGGGTGCCACAGGCTAATGCCCCCTCCCCGCCCTATATTTCCTTTATTTTTTAACTTGTTCATTTGAAATTTGGGGTGCATGAACTACCTGTAAAAAGGGATTTTTGGACATAAAAACGGTATGAGACCATTTCCGGTTTACCCGAAAATGACCGCAACTTTCTATTTTTAAATAGAACACCCTATATATTTTTACGTATTTGGATTCAACATTCTGAGTATACCATGAGATTTTCGCGAATTTTTGAGTCGATGTTCAGTTTTTTAAAGCATTTTAAGACATTCATCTAGAGTGCTTTGGAATACCAAAAGGTGTTCTATGGCAGGTAAAGTCCAAGGGAAAAATGTAATTTCTCGATTAATTTCATTAATAAACTATTTACGAAGCCTCCAAAATTGAACACTTTGTTAGCGAAAACTTTTTTTTTTCAAATGGGAAGGTGGTGGCTCATAGTGTTCAATAAATTATATATTTGTTTCTGAATTCATTGATATCCATTTCAAATCTATGCTATTTGTTTTTCTATTTTATTAAATTTATTTAAAAATAAAAAATCACTTTCAAAATAATTTTTATTGATCCTTATAGTTTGCACTAGTTCTTATACCTATTAAGAAACAAAAGATAGAACCAAAAGACTATTATTCACAAAAAGGTAGTTATTATACTCTTCGCAAAAACGAAGAGTATATTGTATTTGATCGGCACATTTCTAAAATCATAAATATCGCTCGTAGAGAAAAAAATTTCATATCATTGTGTTAGTGAACGAATTCTAAACAACTTTCAAAATGCCCGTCTGTCCGTCCGTCTGTCCGTCCGCCCGTCACGTTTATTGTAAGCACGATAACTCAAAAAAGAAAAATCCGATTGTACTGAAATTTGGACAGTAAGTTAATGTTAGCTAGGGGAAGAACCCTATTGTTTTTGAACAAAATCGATCAGTAAATAAAAATGTTATTAATAATTTAAATTTGAGAATTTTTTTTTTGATTTTTATATTTTTGTAAAAATTTATATTGTTTACATTTTTTTACGTGTTAGGTAGTTCTTACGCTTTTGACTCGGAATCCAAGGGTCCCAGGTTCGAAACCCCACATGTGGTATGGTATAGTTTTTTTAAATTTTACTTCCACATCCAGTGGAAGTATAGTAACGACAAAAAAATTTAAAAAAATTTTTATTGTTCAGATAGGCTTAGAATGTCATGAAACGTCGAGATTTCAAGTTTGAGCGAAAAAAAAATTTCTGTCTGTCGGTCTGTCTGTCGGTCTGTAACTTTTTTGTGCGCACGTTTACTCTGGAACCGTTTGAGATATTGACTTGAAATTTGGTACACATATGTACTTTAACGAGATCTAGAACTATATTATATTTTCATCTTGTTCCGTCGAAGGGTTGGGGGGTAAATTGGGGTAAATTTGGAGTAAATAGGTAAATCAAGCAGGTAAGAGTTCATAAAATTGATATTTAGTATAGACAAGAGAAGCTAAGGTCTCAAAAAAAATTTTGGCATTAGCCACCCCCATTACCACCCCCACACCATTATTAAAGGGGATGAAAAAAAATGTGATTTAGTGTGAGTACAAGAACCAGAAACCTCAAAATATTTTTTTACTTTACAAAAAACTGCGAAGAGTATCCTATAGAATGTGTAACAGTTATATAAAAATTTAGTAAACCGGCGAAGGGTACGTTTTTATCTTGTTCATATTTCATTATTATACATGTGATTTTTGCAAAGGCAACTACGTTAAAGTTCAAGAAAAATTATATTGAAAGTGATTTTTTATTTTCAAATAAATTCAATAAAATAGAAAAACGAATGGATATCAATGAATGCAGAAAAACATCTATAATTTATTGAACAGTATGAGCCACCACCTTCCCATTTGAAAAAAAAAGTTTTCGATAAAAAAGTGATTTGTTCAATTTTGGAGGCTTCGTAAATAGTTATTAATGAAATTAATCGAAAAACTATACTTTTCCTTTGGACTTTACCTGCCGTAGAACAAATTTTGGTATTCCAAAGCACTCTAGACGAATGTCTTAAAATGCTTTAAAAAACTGAACATTGACTCAAAAATTCGCGAAAATCTCATGGTATACTCAGAATGTTGTCTTAAATCCAAATACGTAAAAATATACAGGGTGTTCTATTTAAAAATAGAAAGTTGCGGTCATTTTCGGGTAAACCGGAAATGGTCTCATACCGTTTTTATGTCCAAAAATCCCTTTTTACAGGTAGTTCATGCACCCCAAATTTCAAATGAATAAGTTAAAAATAAAGGAAATATAGGAGGAGAGCCACTAACCTGTGGCACCCGGTATAATATTTTTTAAATAACCCTAAAGCCAAAAGTCGGCAGGGGTTATATCGGGAAATCTAGCTGACCCTAAAATAGGACCATTATTTCCTGGAAATTAAACAATATCTAAACTACTTTTTTGTTTATGAATGTCTTGTTAGTTAAATTAATAGTTAGTTATCAACTTAGCTAACTAGACATTGATAAACTAGTCCTGAGTGATATATAGATTCTCCCCAAACTGAACATTTAAATAATTTCGTGTTTCATTTGACGTATGACCTGGGGCGCCATCGTGTTGGTAAATTAATCTTTGAAATTGTCTTATAGGCATAATGTCTACAAAGGGCTCTATTTCTTGTCGTAGAATGTTAATAAAATTTTCGGTATTCAAATTATCGTGAAAAAATGAGGACCTATTATTTGGTATCCAATAAAACCACACTATACACCAAATCCAAATCATCCTTGACGATTAACTACGTGCGGATGTTCATGAGCCCAATTGTGGTTATTAAGCCTATTAAAAATTCCGGCACTGCTTATATGGGCCTCGTCTGTCCATATAATTGTTCCTTCAAATCCTGGCACTTCATTGCACTGACGCAAAAACCACTGGCAAAAATCAAGACGTCTTTGAAAGTCGTTTGGGTATAGATGGTGACTAATTCTAATTTTGTATGGTTTGAATTTATTTTTTTTAAGAGGCGCAACGCAGTTGTTCTTGGGATTCCTAAATTTTCCTGTATTTCGCGAGACGATATATTAGGATTTTCTCTTACAGTTTCTAAACCAATATTTTCTACAGCCTCTCTACCTGCTTTATTATATATTTTCGCTCGAGATTTTACAAATGATCCAAACTGTTTTACATTTTGTTGTAGCATTTTGAATATTGTTATGTCTGGCTCTCTCTTTTCTGGATATCTACAAAAATATTTTTTAGGCGGCACTTTTGGCACAAAGTTTTGCTGTCTATAACTTACCTATTAAAATAAAGCTCGGAAGCTGAATTTGAATCTTCTCCGCATTCTATAAAACACTTAATCATATCATATTTTTCACCATTATTAAATTGAACCATTTTTAACAATTCTCACTCACAATTAACTCACAAATTAGTTTTTGACATTTACGATTATTTCCATTTTCTTTTTTTTGCCATGGCCTTCTCAATAAAAATTAGAAATGCGATAAATATGTATAGATGTCAATGGAAGACAATTTGAACATTTATTGTAGTTTAGTTTTTCCTATTTTTGGCAAAATTATTTTATATTATAAGAAGTGTTGTTGTTGTTGTTGTTATTAATAGTTTTCCATGGCCTCCTCACAAATATATTAAATATTTCGAAAATTAACCACTTTTTCTAGAGACAAATATAATATATATTATATCGTTGGACAGTTAATTTAAGTTTTGATCGAATAATTAAATAATTTACAGGGTGTTCCATTAAAAAAAAAGTTATGTCTACATCTCGAAAACTGAGGCATGCATAATTTTCTTCTTATCAGCAACGAAATTTACTCAAAAAAGTGCCTTAAGAATGTGTTACTCGATTTTCGATTTGACAATTGGTAATTGAGATATAGAGGTCATCCAAAAATGCCAATTTTCCAAAAACGCTCTGTAGCTCGGTAGTCGAAAAAGATCGACGATCGCGGTTTACGCCAATATTTGTTTCTCGAAAATCGAGCTCAAGACACCTATATTGGTTTTTGTCTATCTAATCTGGTCCACCTTGTACACAGACAGTCTCAATTTTATTTTTTCACCCCCTTTAATAATGGGGTGGGAAGGTAATAGGGGTGATGGTGGGGCGGCTGATGCCAAAAAAAAAAAAAATTGAGACCTTGCTCCTTGTACATACACTATATTCCAATTTGGACTCTTATTTGCATGCTTTATCAATTTATCCCCCTTCAACGAATAACATCAAAATAGAATCTAGTTCTAGATGATCTCGTTATACCAAATTTTAAGTCAATTCCATAAACCGTTCCAGAGTAATCGTGCGAACAAAAAAGTTAACAGACAGACTGACATAATTTTTTTGCTCAAACTTAAAATCTCAACGATTCATGACATTTCAAGCTTATTTGAATTAAAAAAAAAAACGTTCACGTACGCTGGTAAATCAAATCAAATCCAATCAAATCAATACATCACATATTGTTTAATTTCCTTTTAACTATTTGCAGATGATGCTAATATAATTGGGGAAACGCGCGTCGAGTATAGCATGTTTGCAGAACTAATTCCGACTTAACAATTGTGAATTCCGATTCTGAGATAGATTACAATTGTGGATTCCGAGACATAATTATCAATACCGACTTAACAATTGTGGATTCTGAGATAACAGTTGTCAATCCCTAGTTAAAAAAAATAATATAAATACCATGGCCTTTCTACGCTTTCGTAAAAATCAGAGGTATAATAATTGTTTTATTTTTTCAAATATTTGTTGTTTAAATATTTTCAATACTTAAATGGGGTGATTTTCACATTTTTTCGCAAAAAGAAAAAATACACTCTGCTTAGAATTTCCCAAAGGTTAATTTGAGACCAACGATTTTGCACCTTTCCTTCGCTCGCAATATACTACGCAAAAAGAGGCGAATTTCGGGCTTATTTTGCTGTCGCTCTTTAAGGATTTATGAATTTCACCCTTCATATTAGAAAACCGGAGAGTCTCTTACTCCAAAATGTGTAGAAGGGCATTTCCTATTGGTGTAAATGGGTGAAATATGAGTTTTTAAAAATATCTCTGAAAACATTATTTTTAAAAAAGATTTAGCTCAGTCTAATACTTTCAATTTGATTTTTTACTGACCTTTGTATGATGAAAATTGACCTGTATACATATAGTTGAAGGTGGGGTACTTTTCTATATCCATTAAAAACTGTTTTTTAGCGAGTTGAGAGTGCGTGAATTTTTTCCATATCCAAGAAATATTGTTCATATTTTATTCGCACTAATTGTACATAACGTATACACACATTTTCAGTTTCCTCCTTATACATGAGAGTCATTTGTAGTTAAATTAATTAATATTGTACTGTCTTTCATCCCTTGACATCTATTTACCTTTGTATGTTATGTAAAACATTATTTTAATGTAATTACCAATAGTAATTATTTTCTTATTACAATTTACATCAAATGAATATTATTAGTATGCATATTCAGAAACAAAGCGAGTATGGGAACGTGCGTGGGAGCAAATAATTGTGAACGACTTGAGTAAATAGCTGCGCAAATTGCCGAGGCAAGTGCTTGGGTAAAGAGAGATAAGGTTAATTTATTTGTATCGTATTTTACAAGAAATGATTACTTTGCATATTTTTCATATCTTTATCTATTTATTATAGTATTACTCGTTCGGTGTACTCAGAAGAAATTAGACTTCCTTTTGTAGTGCCAAATTAACTTGTCTGTTCAGTGAAAAATTATTCTGCAGAGGCAGATATATCTGATACTGTCCAAAGTTCTCCATTAAGACTAGCTCAGAACACATTTATCAAAGTATCCGTGAAATTATACCTCATAAATCTTAAATAGTATCAGATAGGTTTTTTCTACTTTTCCAATAAGATAGCGAGCTTTGGTTTGGAACATTTATGAATTCAAACTTGTAATATCTGCAATGACGATGTTACAGTTATGATGAACCTTATAAAAAGAATTTGAAAAAACAATTTTTGATGGAAGTGGTGAAGGAATACATCACACTTTTCATATCATTGTGTTAATCATCGAATTCTGAATAACGTTCAAAATCTCCACCTGTCAGTTTGTCTGTCACTATGTCCGTTGTTATGTTGCATGTAAGTGTTATAGAATATCCCAGAATCGACTTAAGTCAAAGAATAAGTAAAGGTTTCAACTTAGGAAAGATTTATTAGAAGGTAACGTAGATCATAACAGACCATATTTAAGGCATCGGCGCCGAAAACTGGCACAAAAGGATTCATACAAGTTCGTAGAGACGCAAGGTAGAACCAGGTGAAAATTCGAAGAAACACCGAATTTTCACTTAGGAAGATATGTTTATGTCCAGGCCGTAAGAGGAAAAGTATATTATGGTCAAACAAAGTGTACTGAAAATAAAAGTATATTTTTGGTTCAGGAAAAAAATATATTAAACTTTTTCGAAAGTACTCCAAAATTGGGCCGAAAAATGTGGTAAAGGCGAGTAGCATCTATAGGCAATTATTAGACAAAAATATTTTTAAAACTATTTTTTTTATGATGCATTACCAATATGTAAAATAAATAAAATAATTAAAGTAAAACGCAAAAATGAATTTCAGAAATATAATTCGTATGAATAAGAGCTTATGTCACTGCATTGTGCATATATGCCTGCAAATGGTGTTTAATAATTTATCTGTTCATTTATCTATATTATTAGTCCAGTGTTTGACGGTTTTTCGCTCAGAATTCTTTCAGACAAAACCGATTGACATAAAATTTGGACAGTAATTAGAAAATGGCACAAGGAACAGAAGTTATATAGTGCCGATGTGTGCTTTTACCCTGGGGGTGGATGCCCTTCTCGGGGGTGGAAATTATTACATTCAAAATAACGGCAGAAATCGATAGGGAAATAAATTCTAAGCAAAAAATATTCTATAAAGTTTTTCGTGATTGAAAATGTTGACTTTTCATCTAAAAAATGCATGTTTTAGAACCATTTTTCGCGAATAACTCGAAAATCTTACGTTTCATCAAAAAAATTATTATAAGCATAAATGAAGCTTATGAAATAACAAATCGATTGTTTTTTTTCTATTTCTGTAGATGTAATACGGACCGAGTTATGGCTCGATGAAGGTGACTTTTTGTTCACCGAAAACTGAGTTCGAACCTTTCAACGTTAAATAACGGAAAAACGGAAAATTTTTGGAGGAAGACATATACGACATTTTTAAAAGTACGTGAAAAGACCTTTAAAATGAGCTTTGGTAGCATAAAAATTAACAGAATTATGATGAAAATGAAATGGTTGTGTCGTTTTTTCGGAGAAAAAAATCAGCAATAAAACTAACGGCTTCACCACAAGAATTGAAATTGAACGAAATCTATTTACAATTTACTTAATTTAAGTACTAACAATATGTTCTAGAAGTTTGATCGGTTTGGAATGCCTAGATTTGAAAAAAGCTTGATTCAAATTTGAAATGATTTTTGAAATTTCTTAAAAAATTTTCATTTTTTCACAATAATTAAAAAACTAAAGAAGATACGTAAAAAATACTAGGGTACAAAAATTATGTTTTTCTTTTGCTGAAAATTAAATTTTAATTTTCTCTAGGATAAAAATTAATTGAGATAACACTGTTATAAGTTTGCATTTGAGTGCGAGGACCACCTTTCCCGAGCCCCTTAAACTCAAAAATCTCAAATACGATGCTTTCAATGAAATTCAACTTTACATGCCTTGTAGCCCTTAAAATTCTCTGCAAAATTATTTTTGGGGCGATTGAATAGCTTAAAAATTAAGAAAGTTATCGTTGAAAAACTAATCTCCCTTATTCGGTGAAATCTTCGGAGCATGTAAATTGTTTTATTCTCGACAATTTTGGAGTTGACGAATTAATAGTTGAAATAGCCATTCAGGATTACTTGAGATTACAAAAAGTTATAGTTACGGAAGATGTCGATATCTTAGTAATTTTGATCGCAGGAGCAAAGGTGGACGAAGAAATTTATTTCCTGAAATTAGGTTTTGAAGTGGATCATCCAAACAGTGCAAAATGAATCATTTTTTCGCAGTGTTTCACTGGATGTGATACAACGTCCGCATTCTACAATAAAAGTAAAAAAAAAAAATCGATTTAAGAGATCAGATGGGGATATTTTATGACAGTACTTCAGAGCTGGAAGAAATTTTAGAAGCCGGTAGGTACTGCACAATATTACTGTACGGAGCTGCTAAGGAGATACAGTTAAAAAAATTGAGCCGTGTCGAAGACTTGTCAGCGTTTCTCGAGCAGATGGTCTATGAGTCCTTTATTAAGGCTACCACTAAAAACAGTGCTGTGAGATTATCATCTCTTGTTCCGACAGTTGATGCTCTGAATGAGATGTGGCTTGTGAACGAAGATATTCGTCCAACTGATTGGGGATGGATTAAGAATGAAGGATTTTTACTACCAATCAAAATGCTGGATATGCCTGTACCGGAAGAACTCATCAAAATGATATTTTGTAATTGCAAAAAAGGATGCGGTGGAGCTTGTAGCTGCCGAAAGGTTGGACTTTTTTGTAACACAACATGCGGAATATGCTCCAGTGACAACTGTCAAAATTGTCCTCCAATTACAGACCAAGAGGAGGAGGTCGATAGTGATGATAGTGATGATAGTTCTTCTGATGATCCATAGATTTTCAGTAATAAAACATGGTATTATAATGTAAATAAAATTTTTATTTTTCCCCTTTAAACTCATTCAATAACTTCAGTTTTAAATTTTAAGTAAATATGGTAGTTAATTTCATCACGAGGGTGGTTTGTAATGCATGAAACGTTGCAATAAATCATAAATTGTATTATAAACAGTGACGGGATTTCAATTCATAATAAATGCAAGCTGTTGAAAACTAATTTTTTTAAAATTTCGTCATAAGAGGTGGTTTTAAAGGATTGAAACGTTGTAACACATCATAAATTATATTCCAGGACATGAAATAATGTTTATTCTACATATTTAAACATGAATTCAATATATGTAACGGTTCAATCTATGTTTTTAAATTTTTTCTCAGAAGGAGTAGTTTTCACCCCCAAAAAACAAAAAGCACACATCAGGAACATCTAACTTTTGAAGAGGAGGGTTAGCTAAGCTTAGTTACAAATTTTTATCAAAATTGATGTTGTCCGAAAGAATTCTGAGGTAATACATTATTTTTACCGTCAAACACTGGACTATATAATTTCTATCTAAACGTCACATTTTTTCTATGCAATAATATCCCCAAAATTTACCAATGGAATATATTTTCAAAAGGTTATGAAAGTAACTTAAATAAATAAATGTTTATCTTATACGACTCAATTTTGAATTTATTTGTAAAATAATACGTATAAGGATATTTTTTAGAATAATTTACTACATTTTAATCGTGGCGATATTCAAATGCATATTTGCATTTATATGCTATAGTGGCATACTAGTTAAGCGCATGATATAATCTTATGGTAATTTAGAAGTGGTATGCTCAAAGCTTGATGGGCTGATTATAGAGTGACTGGCAACAAAAAAAGCCAGAGGGAATAAATTAAATAAATAGTAAATGGAAAAATATATATATTCTTATTCATGTTTTATTCCTTAAACTTATAATTTATTTATTTTATCAAAGACAAATAGTTTTAGCAAAATTGCAAAATTATATCAGTAAAATCTTCGATTAAAGAACTTATATCTAGATACATAATGGCATGAATTTTATGATCCCGAAAGACTCCCATTCTAAGGCACTTCTTCCCATAAGTTGCTGATTGGCCCATCGGCGTATTCGCGGCCGCTCGTACACGATCGGCTTCAGTTCGATTATCATAATCTCAGTTGACAGTTCGGCCATTAATGTCAATAAATGTTTTTCGTGTTCTCCGACCAAAAACTGGTGAAAAAGTAATTTTATTTTAAGTTGTGATTTGCTTAATACCTAAATAATATTCTCTATTCATATTTACACAGTTTAGTGACAATATATTTTGTGCAAATAAATAGTGAAGTGCTGTGCCGTTTGCAGAAAGCAGTTTAGAAAAGAAGAAAATCGATCGTTTCATAGTCGTAAAATGATGAAGTTCAGTTTACAGTTATAAAGTAAATAGCAATTAAATTTTAGTATCCTTTCAATACATATTTATCTTACTGTTTTATCTTACTGTAATATCGTATGCCTACATCACGTTATGTAAAGAGCCGGTAATGCAGGAATTGCAAGAATTCATTTTAATGAAAATATTTACCATTCTACACATTTTCTACACACACAACGCCACTGTTGCCTATGGGATGTGATGTTCATCTATCCATTTTAATGGACATATAGTGTGACTATGTTAGGAGCAAACAAGGTATATAGTGAAAAGATAGCCTGTTATGTATCTAGATATAAGTTCTTTAATCGGAGAGTAAAATGAATTAATTAAATCTTCTGTTTAAAATTAAATTTCTTGTGGTATCTAGGCATTCATTGAGAGGGACATATCTCCCAAATGACGAATATGCCAAATAGTATAATATACCGTTCTGGATAACCCATTACCTCCCACGAATTTTTTTCTTTATTCTTATGAGTTTTTTGGTTTAGTTGGCCACTCCTATGCACAGTTTACTAGAAAAGTTTTTGAAAAAAAATGGTGTACTCAAATGGGTACAATGGGAGAATGTATAGGAAAATAATGCAAAATTTTAGAAGTCATAAAAAGTTTTCATTTGTTTTAAAAATGCATCACAGATGAATATTATTTATTTCTTTGAATGAAATGCTATGAAACAGTTAAGCTCAACATATAAAGTGACGTCACACTTTCGACAACTCCATCTTGCTCGAAAGTGACATTGACGGTACCTTGGTTGTTTTTCGATTTTTTTCGGAAAATGACCCTCGCTGTTCTTCCACAATACTTCTTGGAAGAGAAGCAGGTCGCCTTATCAAAAGCTTTTAGGTAATGGCGAGCAACATCTCTCATAAAACCAGGTAAATCAATTTTATCGTTATGAGCCAGTAGGTGCACTCTCCATGCATTTACGATTCCAACGTTTAACAATGAGTAAAGAGAAGCCACCATCATTTCTTTCTGCGACTAGATACTCTATAGTTATTTACTGCTTGGTCGAGCAGGTCGACCTCACCCATAACTTGAAAACAAATGTGGCTGAGGTACTTAATTTTTTGTTTTTCTGCCAAAGCCCACTGTTTCACTTTTCCCAGGGGCTCTATAGCGTCATGATTTGTTACCATAGTGATCGTCATAGTGATCGTCATCGTTACCGTAGTCTCTTTCTGCAGGTTCCCTATTTCTAGCAGCTACTTCAGTTAAGGAAATTTCGTCGTCTGAGGGATAGTGAAGTTGTACATCTCCAGGAATATCGCTGGGAAAGTTGAAAATACCCATATCGTTATCGTCGAATTCTTCCTCATCTGTTTATATATTTGCCTCAGGCGGGATAATAACTATTTCTGGCTCGTGCTTTGCAGAAGAAACTTCTTCCATTGCTTCTCCTAATGTTTTGGAACGTTTGCAGTTAAAAACTTTTTGAAGCAATTGGCTGGAATTCAGAATCTATATCGAAGCAACTTCTGAAAAGATATTCCGAATTTACTTATACATATCTTCCCATTGTACTCAAATGGGAACACTGCCGTTTTTCTCATTTTTTTTAGGTATAATGCAAAATGGTGTGTCCCGATATTATAAACAACTAAAATACATACCTGAAAACCTAATTTACCACCTCAAATGGAATATTTTAACTTTCACGTTATAAAAAGTAATTCTTGAGAGCACAGGATTTAGCACAACTTATTTACTCAATCTCCTAAGTTGTGATTTACTACAAATGTCTCATCCATAAAAAAACCTTGAAACTACGCGTTTCCTACACATTGCAGAGTACTACCAAGACATTAGTTTGTAGAAATATTTTAATTGATGTCGCCGGGAGGCAAAAATTCACGGTGTACTCAAATAAGTACAGTGGGAGATAATGGGTTAACTAGCTAGAAAAATAAGTGCCCATTCTTCAAACAAACTGAAGTATTCAGGAAAGGAGAAATTGCCGTGATATTCAGAATGATTTAAATCCTCTCTCACCATATCTCCTCGGTAATAATGTGAACTACATCCCAAATATTATTTACCTCATAGTTTTTTAATAATTTCTTGAGTGACTACTCTATACATTTTTCATTAAAAAATATCGGGTTTCTTTATTGATAGTTGTGTTAACTACATGCCAAATAGCATTGTACTATGTCGGATATTTTACGTTAAATATATTTTAACGCAAGGGCGGATTTAGCTTTCTGTCATGGGACGGGGGCAGGGTAAACTCCCGGATGAGTACGATTTTTGAATAAATGCAGCATTAAAATTAAGCAATAAATAAAATTTAAAACATTTTCTTTTTGTTAAGCGTTTATTTTATTATTACTTCCACATCCAGCGGATGTATAGTAACGACAAAAAAATTTTTTAAAATTTTTATTGTTCAAATAGGCTTAGTATGTCACGAAACGTCGAGATTTTAAGTTTGAGCGAAAAAAAAATTTCTGTCTGTCGGTCTGTCTGTCGGTCTGTCTGTCTGTCTGTCTGTAACTTTTTTTTGTGCGCACGTTTACTCTGGAACCGTTAGAGATATTGACTTGAAATTTGGTACACATATGTACTTTTACAAGATCTAGAACTAGATTATATTTTCATCTTATTCCGTAGAAGGGTTGGGGGTAAATTGGGGTAAATTTGGGGAAAATAGGTAAATCAAGCAGGTAAGAGTCCATAAAACTGGCATTTAGTATATACAAGAGAAGCTGAGGTCTCAAAAAAAATTTTGACATTAGCCACCCCCATTACCACCCCCACCCTATTATTAAAGGGAATGAAAAAAATTGTGATTTAGGGTGTGTATAAGAACCAGAAACTTCAAAATGTTCTTTACTTCATCCACCCCCACTACCACCCCCTATCACCACCCCCACCCTGCTACCGATGTGGGGTATCGTTTTATGGGTTTTTGGGGTAGAGAATTTCAAATATTATATTATTAAAGTTCCATAAACAATTATTTCCACATACAAAATTTTTTCGTTCTGAGTGACTTAGATACAAAATATGGATGTGGAAGTAGTGATTCCTTGGGCAGCGGTTTTTTTTAAAGCAATAGGAGTAGATGAGTAGATATATTTTTTACCAGTTTGTTTTCTGTAAATGTAGGGATTCCAGGCATTTCTAAGTTGCGAGATTTTGGGAAAATAGTTTTCAATGCATTATTTAAAATGAGAGAAACCATATTTTCTTAATTAATTATTTTTGGTTGACCTGCATAATTTTCGTTATAATACCTACATAGCATGTTGCTTCGTTGACAGTTGCATTAACTACATGAGAAATGTTACTGCTTCTTCCTTGATAATTTGTTAACTACATGCCAAATATTATTGTTATTCGCTACACTTTTCATTAATTATTATTATTTTGATAGATTATCCGTCCTGTATATTTTTCTCTAGAACTATATTCGACTTCTTCGATGGCATTAGCGGCAACAAATATTATTCTTCCTCGCCTAATACTTATATAAACCATCAGATATATAGACACCAGACCGATAGAGAGACAGACAGGCGTAATTAATTTAACTTAATTTTCGTAATCTACTTAGTCTAAATCGTGGAAATCCAAAGATATCTCGGAAAGTGATTTTTCATGATTACAATACTTCCCTTCGGTAAGCGAGGAAAGTAAAATGGTACAAATTGAATCATAAAGGTCTTCTTTCATTTGACCAATAACAAAAAACTTAAATCTAAGATTATAAAAAGAAATATATGAGTCTAAAATTGCAAGAATAATTTAAATTGATTTTTTTCCTTTTTCACATTCAATAATGAATTCGGTACTAATAAATATTGTATTTTATAATAATAACAATAATAGCAGCACTTATTCATGTGAATAGACACAAGGAGTACAACCTCAAACGGCCAAAATTTTTAGTCTTGAAAATTTTTAGAGAAAATATCTTAATAATAACTCAAAAGTATATAGTTTTAGTTATAACAGTATAGTGTATAATAGTTGAGCGGTAAATTAATGAGAAATCTTGGAAAATCCTAAAAAATTAAGAAAATATTTGATACGATAATATTATAAAATAAATAACATGATTTTTGCTGTAAAATCAAAGTTATTCATCTTATTAAAACGCCCACTTTTGTACTTACTCTTACTTATAAAACGATATATTATTTTGTTTTAAATTCATCACCCTGCAGCTTAGAAAAGAAACGTTATCCGACTACTCTTCAGAGAAATATTTTTCTTATGTTAATGCAAGGAACATTCCTCTAGGTTTAAGCTATGCCATTGTAATTAGAGACTGTGATAATGAAACTAATTGATGTTAAAATTTTATGTATTTTAAGATACAGGGTGTTTATAATCATGTGGTAATGGATGTTTCCAGTTAATTTACCGATGATTGAAGGTTTGTGTTAGACGTCGACACAAAGCCTACAAGGGGTGGAAGGTGGAACTTGTCGCCTTTTGCGCCTACTTCCCTTTTTTTTGAACTTTTGGTTATTACCAATTTCACCGTGTGTACATATTTTTGTTATGTTTCATAATTCTGCCGTGTGGTATTTTTAATGTAGAGTCATTTAATGTTTATCCTTCATTGGTTATTACCAAATTTTATCTTGTGTAAAGAAATTGTTGTTACATTTTTGTAACTTTGCCGTGTGGCGTACTTTAGAAATTTTTTTGGTCGTTACCAAATTTTACTCTGTGTAGATATTTTTATTACATTTCATAATTCTGCCGTGTGGTATATTTTATAGTAGAGTACAGTAAATTGTTGTTACATTTTTGTAACTTTGCCGTGTGGCGTATTTTAGAAATTTTTTTGGTCGTTACCAAATTTTACCTTGTGTAAATATTTTTATTCTTGTAGATGTTATTGGTTATTACGGTTAAGTCAGTGATAAGTTTTTTTGCGATCGATTTATAAAGGTTGCGTAATTAATCACAAATTTGTGACCATTATCTTATCTATTATAGATTTCTGATTATTACGTAGTGTTTATGAGTTCACTAGTTATTGCTAAAATTGTTGGGTATCAAGCAACAGACTGTGGAATTAAATTGACTACTAAATTGTTATTTTTATAGTAGGGTTTGTTCGCCCGGTATTTAGCTGCAGTATCTAAGTGCAGATTGTAGATTCTTTCGTCAGTAACTATATGGTAATAGTTTTCTTTATAAAATATCATTTCATAACATCGGTTAAGCATTCTGCCTAGTTTAAGATAATTTTATGGATAAAAATTCTGATTATATCTCAACCATATTTTATGGCTACAAATTCTAGGATAGATCGAATCACATTTTAGCATTATCGCGCTCTCATTATCATTTTTGATCCCATTTTTTTGCTTGAACCCCTTACTAACCCTTACTAACCCTTACTAACCCACACTGTATATCATAGGATGTTAAATTTGAATCTCTAACCAATTTTGTTTCGATTTTACATCGAGTCTGTACTATTGTCCCAAATCGATATTAAATCGATACTATCATCACTTCTTGTTTTATTTGTTATGTGTCGTATTTTCTTTATTTCACGGCTTACTAATAAGCCTGGCGCCCTTAAAGTTTTGAGTTTTTTGCGTACCAAAATTTGTTTTTTTCTAAAATAATTAGTCAGTTCCTAACCCTAACTCACGCCCTTGCCTCCAACGACACTGACTAGCCTGGGCCTAATCTTACTTGAGGTTGGCTTTAGTTTACTTGGTAACAAACGGCCACCCCAATTGGATTAGCTTTTGTCTATTTTTTTAGGTCCAAGTAGCTTGATTAAACTTTATTATTAGAGTCACGTGAGTGCTATAATTTTTCTTATGTTATAGTTGACTTACATTATATACTAGAGTGTAATCGTTTGAACATTTTGATTTTGTCGAGTGTCAAGCTACGAGGACATTTTACTTAATACTAGGAGCCATTTTTGCAAAATGGCGCCTTAATGCTTGGGCAGAAGGTAGCAAAATGGCGCCCAACGTGGCGCGGGGATCATGTATTTGCGTATTAACCCAATAATTAATAAAAATATACTTTTTAACATTTTTAATTATATGTATACGTACATGAATAGGTTAGATCACGACCGGCTTTAATGTGAACCACGGTGTATTAAATACACCCTGATGTGAACAGGCCGGTATATGGAAATGTGGCAACGTGTCGTTCAGTCCGTTCTTGGCAAAACAAAACAGTTGTGCAGTAATCTGTCACGAATAAATTGGCATTATAATACATAAAAAGTGCTTCTCTGTTGGTGTAATCTCACAAATTGTGTTTTATAAAGTAAGTAGTTATTATTTTAATTAATTATATGGGTATCTATCGCACCGTTCGCACCTGAAATCACTTTTTGTGCGTCAAATTACGTTATAACGTTACTTTGTATGCAAGCTATATTTTTAATTCAATTCACTTTTACTAGGTACCAAAATCAATAAAATAATTTTAATTAATTGTAGGTCTGGGGTCTGAAAACAATAACAACATGCCGGATAAGTGGTGTGTACCTAGCTGTACAAGCAATTACAGTTCTTCATCTGAAGGTTATGTCCGAGCCTTTAGATTTTCCAAAGAACCAGAACTGAGAAAACAGTGGCTAAAGAGAATTTCTAGGAAAAATTGGCAGCCTACAAAATATTCAGGGGTGTGCATAAAATATTTTTGTGATAGTGCAATATCCAAATCTGAAGATACAAAGGTGCTTATGGTGTGTGGAAGGAGAAAGAAATGGAAAAGTTTATGTTAGAGTCTGGTGCAGTGCCCCAGGTAACGGAAACTTACCCTCATCCACCAGTTATCGCTGGGGCGATGATGAAGGAGAAGAGATCGCGTGCGATGTGCATTTTGAGGAATATGAGGATTGTTATGCTGTTTGTTAACGACTAGGTTTTTTAAATTGTAAGCAAATAATTTATTTTGTCATAAAAATAGTTTTATGTAATTCTTTGAATAAATAACATTGCCATTGACAACAAAATGTATTAACCATTACTCCCCGATAAAGAAATCATTATATACCCTACTCAGAAACCTACACAATAATCGCCCTAGCAATAACTGGTGGATGAGGGTAAGTTTCCGTCCATAATGGGAGTTGAAGACAGTCGGAGATGACGGTGAATATTTTTATCGTGATCAGCGCCTGCGAAAACGGGGGAGGGCGTATTGACGATCCAAAGTGTAATTAATGAATTTTATTGGAAGGGTTGAAGTAACCCCACCTTCTCTTCCGTGAAAAATGAAGGGATATGCACAGAAATAACGATCATGTGTCGAAAAATATGTAAATCCTGGCATGCTTTCTGGTGAGCGAGGGGTGGTTTCTGCCCGTTTGAGGGATGAGGAGGGGTTAGAACTAAAAATGAATATTTTCCCCGTGATCAGCGACCCAAAACGAGGGGATACGCGTTTGAACCGAATCATTTGAAAAAAAAAGATTTTCCACCCCTAGGGAGGGTAAATCAACCCCCTAGGCCTGCTGTCTGGATTCCACTTACTCTATAACCCTCTTCCATGTAACTTCAAGTATAACCCGTCGATAAATCACTCCTCAGTCCAGTTTATATACGAAAACAAAGGGATACATAAAAGGGATGGTTAAAAGGGATGGTTTTTGGTCGCTTCATGGGGTTGTGGCGGTCAAAAACTTTTACCACCACTTCCATCGTGTTCAGCACTCTCGAAAATGGGGGGAAGGTAATCTCGTCTTTGCACGAAATATTTACACTATTTTTTCCTTCATTACATAGACTATTAGTAGGACTGACCGAGTTTAAGATTGCAGCGTTGCCACATCGTACACTCTGGCCTGTTCACATTAAAGCAAGTCGTGCTTAAATAGGTATTAACAGCATGTGTATGTTTAATTAAATCAAAATAAATGTACTGCGTTCTAAAAATTTATCGCTTAATAAAAATTAGGAATAAAATGAACAATTGCTTTGTATTGTAGGGTTTATTATATCTACATATTAGGGGGCCATCCATAAATGACGTAACGCCAATTTTTGAGACTTTAGACCCCCTCCCCCCCCATTGTCACGTTTTGTCACGTTTTGTCACGCTGTGTTAGACCTCCCCAAAAAAATTGCGTCACGCTTATATTTTTCGATTCCGTTATTTATTATTCACGATATTTTTCGCCTCATTGGGAGGGGGGGGGGGGGGTGCTAGTAAAAATCAAAAAAAAAAAATTAATAAATTTTCCGCGAGTGCTAGTAGAAATCCAAAAGAAAATTTTTCCACCTCATGGGGGGTGCTAGTAAACATACAAAAAAATTTTTACCGCCTCATGGGGGGGGGGGGGTGCTACTAAAAATAAAAAAAAAAATTACAATATTTTTCTTTTCTTGATTCGTTCACCATTCGTTACGTCACACTGAGTCAGACCCCCTCCCTCCCCCTTATCATACTTAGTCACGTAATTACGAACTCCCTCCCCCCTCTGGAGCGTGACGTCATTTATGGATGACCCCTAGTATAAACAATATTATTTTGGGCATTCAGCAGATAACTTTCAAATAAATCATTCGTTCCTTTCATATATCATTGATCTAAATCTGACCAAGCTAGAACATCAACAAGGGTCCCTTTACGAACAGACTTGTCAATGCTTGAAAGATTTCCTCGTAAGGGAGGATTTCTAATATATTGGCATGATCAGACTTAGGTCTTCAATGTATAGAAAGAATGGTTATTTTTATGTTTTTCATATTGAATATTAGATGTAGTACATGTATAAATAAATTGGCAAGTCTATTCGTAAGGGAACCCCTGTTGATGTTCTAGCTTGGTCAGATTTAGATCAATGGTATATGAAAAGAATGAATGGTTTCTTTGAAAGTTATCTGCTGAATGCCCAAAATAATATTTTATAACAATGATGTAAACAGAAATACAAGATCTTTATTTTTAAAAACTATACGAGCTATGGGGCTCCAAAGAAGAGTGATTCTTTTTTGTTTTTGATGTGTCAAGTAAAAGTATTTCCTGTCACTTTCTTTATACAAGAAAATATTTTCTTATTTTTTGATAGCAATTATGTTTGTGAATTGAACATATATTTCTGCTGATGAGTTCTAAAGGGAATGATAAAGGTTGCGCAATTTTTATAGAGATTTGATCAGTCAAACATTGGTTGAAATATTTTATTTATTAAGACATGTTGGTGAAATTTTATACCTATATTACATAGGGATTGCAATTTACCGGAAGTTTTAATAACCGGTAAATCGGTAAATAAAAATGTAAATAACCGGTTAACCGGTATTTACCGGTAATTTTTAGAATGGATGAAATGGCGAAAATGGCAATTGTCTTTTTCCATGTACAAAATTATCTAAATTTAACAAAAAACATTTTTATATACGTATATTTAATATAATGAACAAACAAAAGGTTTTTTATCAACAGTAAAATCACAAGAGCTTTTTTTTATCGGATAAATTTCTCTTTGTAACGAAATAATTTTGCCAATCAATGATTTTATAAGAAAAACTGACATGAAAAAATCGCGAGACCGGAAGTTGAGCGATTTTGTCAAATGTCAGTTTTTCGAGCAAAATTACTCATTGGCAAAATTTTTAGTTGAAATGAAATTTGTCCATAAAATAAAAGCTCGAGTGTTTTTTGGCAAGACAAATTAACGACAGAATATGTGAACAAACAACAACAATAATTTATTAAAAATAATTATAATTTTCCCAAAACGACTCATATTGTACAGTATAGTTTCCACAATACTTAAAAATTATAGCTGACAGTACAGATTTCAAAGTGACGTGCGACTACTAGATGTACTCTGCTTTTGAGGAACAGGCATTTTTATCGGTGATTAAAAACGATGCACCTTTTTATCGCTGTCAAAGTGACAAAAATGTGACTGTCAAATAGACTTTTTTATATAGGAGTTAATTTACCAAAAGGAAAAAATACAAATGAAACTAAATAAATAATTATTCTGTAAATAACAAAAATATCCACTTAAATAACAAAAATTATAAACATAAACTCAAATATGGCATTTACTGAATACCTAATCTAAAAATACAATATTTTTTAAAAATAGCCTGTTAAAAGGGTTAGTTTTTTAAAGCTATATCTGTTAGTCGTCTGATATTTGTGCATAGAATACCACCAGCTGAAGATGCCCTTCCTCAATCTATATTGGTGGGTCAATAAGTTAATAAGAATTGGTAATAACATAATTCTAAATGTATTCCACGGATATTTGCGGCAGTGAAATATTCAATTTTCTGTCGTAAGATATTGTCAATGTCTCTCTTGTGTTTCTTGGGGCTTGGTGTTTGGAGTTTACTTTTTATAATATTATTTATTTATTGTTAAAAGTGCTCGGTGTTGGGACAGTCACTCTGTATTTAGTGAATACTAGTCAGTAACATAAATAGAAACGTTGAATACGTGACATATCTTAAGTTCAGAATTTACCGAAATAACCGGTAAAAAATTAAAATAACCGGTAATTATCGTCATGTGTTTTTTGTCCTAATAACCGGTTAACCGTTTAACCGGTTAACCGGTAATGCAATCCCTAATATTACATTGTGCTTTTTAGTAGTTCTTGGCTTTGAAATGTAACAAGTGTTTGTTTGTGATGGAGTATCCTCTAGAGATGCTTGAAAGATTTCCTCGTAAGGAAGGATTTCTTATAATATATTGGCATGATCAGACTTAGATCTTCAATATACAGGGTGTCCCATAAGTTATGGATAAAATGAAGGGGAATGATAGATGAGTTCATTTCCAACCAAAATAACTACATATGTTGTTATCCAATTTTTGACGGTTCAAAAGTTATTTCAACTTTTGTATTTTTGTCCGCAATCTCCTAGTACCTTTAGTAAGAAAATGGTACAAAAGGGAGTTTTTTTTGCTCTTTTTTTTCTTAAACAGGTTACTGAAGGTTGTACTTTCCGATAGAAACATTTTTATAAAGTCTAGTTAGCAACTGTCAATTATAATAAAAGATGTTACGATCATTGTTCGGTTCATCAGAAATTATTTGAATTTTAAAATGATCCTTGTAGAAAAAAAAAATTACTACAAAAATATTTAATAATAATTAATAATAAAAAGTAGTGCAATTTATGCAGCTTCCAACAAGGTAGGTTACTAACCATTTTTTTTTTATTTCCGTTTTTTACAAGTAAGGTATGTTTTTATGACAAACAACATTTTTTGTTATAATTGACAATTGCTAACTAGACTTCATAAAAGTGCCTCCATCAGAAAGGTACAACCTTCAGTAGCCTATTTAAGAGACAAAAAGCGAAAAAACCTAGTCTTTTGTACCACTTTCTCACTAAACATACTAGGCAATTTCAGACAAAAATATAAAAGTTGATATAACTTTTGAACCATCAAAAATTAGATAAAAATATAGTTATTTTGGTTGGAAATGACCTCATCTAACACCCCTCCGTCGTTATGGGACACCTTGTATAGAAAGAATGGTTATTTTCTTGTTTTTCATATTGAATATAGTACATGTATAAAGAAATTGACAAGTCTGTTCCAGCTTGGTCAGATTTAGATCAGTGATATATGAAAGGAAAGAATGATTTCTTTGAAAGTTATCTGCTGAATGCCCAAAATAATATTTTATAACAACGATTTAAGCAGAAATACAAGATTTTCATTTTTAAATACATATTAGTGTTTGTATCTGTATGATCACAAACAAGTACATTAAATAGTGCTTCCTGAGAAGTTTTTGTGTTTATGTAAGAATATGTCAGTTCTGTTTTACAATTTAGAAAATAAACGTTATTATTCATGTAATATTAGCATGCCAAAATTTATACAATACATAAAGATACTTCGAAATTAACTATTTTAGATCTTTATGCGAAATACATTCGAAAAATAATCAATTTTTTATATTATTATCACAGAGAAATAGAGACATATTCGTTTTGACTATGAACATAGTAGAAATAAAGAGACGTGTGTGGCAGCTCACTTACCGACTCCTTAAGAGTTCGAAGTAACCAAGGACCGGAGCAGAAATAACAAAAAACAACAAAATATTTATATTTTTGGTATATACACTTTTCAAGATGTTAACATAAATAATTCAATTTTAATATAGATATTTATCCCAAAAGGTTTTAATTTATTATTAAAATTATTTAAATGGTTAGAAACTACGAATATCTATAACGTGCTTATGTTATAGAACCTCCCAGAATTGACCTAAGTCGAAGACAAAATGAAATTCGACTTAGGTAAAAAATTCATTTAAAGGCATTTTTGAGCATAACATACAAGTTTGAAAGGCGTCAGAGCCGAAAGCTAGCACAAAAGAACAATGTAAGTAAGGCACAACCAGGTGAAAAGAAAAAATACCGAATTTTCACTTAGGAAAATATGCTTTTATCCAGGCCATGGGAGTGAAAGTATATTGTGGTCATAGAAACATGTACAAAAAATAAAAGTATAATTTTTGGTCAAGGAAAAAGAAACAATATACTATTATGAACTACTTTGAAAATATTTATGAATATTTTTAACCTTTTAATCTCTTCATAAAAGGCAATGAAAGTGAAAATACAGTCATTATGGGTATCATTCAAAAGAATGAATATAAAAGTTTTAACGATGCGACCACAAGGGCGAAACCGCCAAATGCAACAAAAGCGCGTAGCATCTATAGGCAATTATTTAGCAAAAAATAGTAAAAATTTACAAGGCTGGTTTCTCGAATAAAATAAATTTGGATTCATCCAGCGGTTTGTAATTTCTACGAGTGCGTTGGATAATCAGCAGAAAGCGATAGTAGGAAAACCAAATACAGATCTTTCCAAATGGTAAAGTTAGGAGAAAACCGTCTTGTGCAAAAATATGACAGAAACCATCTTGCCAAAAAGTCGCTCGAAGGCGAAGTCGTGTCAAATTCCCTATATTGAACATGCATGGGGTCGTCGCGAGACTGACAGAAAGTTATCTAACTCATGTATTAGTTGAACGCACTTTTGAACTCCATTCTTGTGAACGATATAATCACAAATAAGAAACTTAAAGCTAATCACAAGCGAACCAAATTTTTTTAAGTCAAATATTTTTATATTATTTTAAGTCAACCACAATAAAAACATTAGTGCTTGCTTTAAATTCTGAGGAAGTTGTATGAATCTTATCTACCAAATCGACTGTTAGCGCACGCTCTCATTTGTATGGTAAAATTTACCTTGCCTTAATTGGAGAGGCGATTCAATTCAAATTATATAATTTATTGGATAGGATATTGCACACTTTCATTGTACTTATTTCAAAGTTAACAAATGATATTCTTTGAACTTTTGCATTTTATTGATAATATGACTTGTAAGTCTCATCTCTCGAGGGTTTCCGTTTAAAAGACCGGAATTGAGTTTATTGGGTGACCCACTAGTTTGAAAATCTCAATTCGCTGGTTATAGTACGGAACCTCGAGAGTGACTTTTTTTATGAAAACAATTTAGAAATTTTTAAGCATAAAAACCATTATTATTAGGTAAATAAGTAAAATTCCGTCAGAGAGAAACACCAAATTTTATCAGAGAGAGTAAAATCCAATTATTATTAAAAAGAGAGCGTCGTTAACAATCTACCGTAGTGCAGCCTTGGCCTATTACTTGTTCTATCGAGTTGTATCTTATCTCGAACCCGCCTGGCGGTGAATGAACAGGGGAGAACGCAACTGGCGCCCTTAATAAATAAATTGGTGTCGCGTCACTCACACGCATGGCAGTAAGTTCTTCTACACTCACATATTCCACCTTCATTCCGTCGTAAATCATCATATCTGCACTATTTTCGAAATGGCCAATAATCGTCTTCATATAAAATAATGATTACACAGCCCCATAAAAAAAAAAAAAAAATTTGGAACTGCTATCGAGACAACCGTATGTAATTTTTGACACTGAATCCGAATCCGAGCTCAAAAAAAATCAATCCCTAGCGCTAAAAAACACTGCATAAACACTCCACGAATAGTCTTAAATCTCAATAAATCGAATTAAATATAAACATTCAAGTATATAACGCATAAACACTACTATTCATTGAAAATCACCCCCATGAGTGGGTGAAAACTACCCCTTATACAACAGGAAACTTAAAAAAATGCAGTGATTGTAAAAAAGCTTACGATGTCCAGTTTTTTTGGAAAGAGTGAGTAACTGCATTAGTTCCGATGCGATGTTCAAAATCTACCCTCATAGAGTGGCGAAAACCACCCCTAGATTAATAACAGAAACAATGAACGCCCCAATGAAGAGCCCAACTTGACGTATACTTAATCCGCATTCAACACTTGTATGCGGTTGTTAATGCGCCACCTACCGGCTGGTCAAAAAACTATATAGTCAGAAAATTGTATAGATGTTTTTTCTGAATTTTTAGACGATTCTTTTTAGAGGCTATATAAATAAGTAATAGTATATTCAGAGAATTCTTTTTAGGAGTCATCTAAGCAACTGCAATTTAAATTTGGGGGTGGTTTCCGCCACTCTATGGAGGTAGTTTTTGAGTATCGCATCGAGACTAATGCAGTTACATACTTTTTCTAAAATAACTGGGTATCGTAAGCTTTTTTGCACTGCAGTTTTTTAAAATTTCCTGTTGCGTGAGGGGTAGTTTTCACCCACTCATGGGGGTGATTTTCAATGAAAAGTAGTGTTAACTCTGTATTCATGCGTTATATACTTGAATGTTTATATTTAATTCGATTTATTGAGATTCAAGACTATTCGTGGAGCGTTAAGTCATTTTTACCCTGTTTAGGGAGTGTTTTTTAGCGCTAGGGGTTGATTTTGGGGATGTACGATTTTTTTTGATCTCGAATTTGGATTCAGCGTCGAAAATTACATGATACAGTTGTCTCAATAGCAATTCCATTTTTTTTTTTGTGGGGCATTTTTGGAAC
The DNA here is from genome assembly GCA_936432065.2 of Rutpela maculata. Lineage (NCBI taxonomy): Eukaryota > Metazoa > Arthropoda > Insecta > Coleoptera > Cerambycidae > Rutpela > Rutpela maculata. The sequence goes on along the minus strand of OW386285.2, from coordinate 73,994,375 downwards.
TGCTATCGAGACAACTGTATCCCTATGTAATTTTCAACGCCGAATCCGAATCCGATGTCAAAAAAAATCGTACACCCCTAGCACTAAAAAACACTCCCTAAACAAGGTAAAAATGACTTAACACTCCACGAATAGTCTTGAATCTCAATAAATCGAATTAAATATAAATATTCAAATATATAACGCATAAATACAGAGTTAACACTATTTTCCATTGAAAAACACCCCCATGAGTGGGTGAAAACTACCCCTCACACAACAGGAAATTTAAAAAAAACTGCAGTGATTGCAAAAAAGCTTATTGTCCAGTTATTTTAGAAACAGTATGTAACTGCATCAGTCTCGATGCAATGCTCAAAAAATACCCCCATAGAGTGGCGGAAACCACTCCTAAATTTAAATTGCAGTTGCTTAGATGACTCCTAAAAAGAATTCTCTGAAAATAATATTACTTATTTATATGGCCTCTAAAAAGAATCGTCTAAAAATTCAGAAAAAACATCTATATAATTTTCTGACTATATAATTTTTTGACCAGTCGGTAGGTGGCGCATTGACAACCGCATACGAGTGTTGAATGCGGATTAAGTATACGTCAAGTTGGGCTCTTTATTGGGGCGTTCCTTGTTTCTGTCATTACCTTTTTTCCCCGATTTTCCTTGCAATTTTAATCTAGGGGTGGTTTCCGTCACTCTATGGGGGTAGATTTTGAGCATCGCATCGGAACTAATGCAGTTACTCACTCTTTCCAAAAAAAAAAACTGTGCATCGCAACTGTACAATCACTGCATTTTTTTAAGTTTCCTGTTGTATGAGGGGTAGTTTTCACCCACTCATGGGGGTGATTTTCAATGGATAGTAGTGTTTATGCATTATATACTTGAATGTTTATATTTAATTCCATTTATTGAGATTTAAGACTATTCGTGGAGCGTTAAGTCATTTTTACTATGTTTAGGGAGTGTTTTTTAGCGCTAGGGGTTGATTTAGGGGGTGTACGATTTTTTTTGACCTCGGATTCGGATTCAGCGTCGAAAATTACATAGAGATACAGTTGTCTCGATAGCAGTTCCAATTTTTTTTTTGTGGGGCTGTGTTATCGAATAGATTGATACGATTTTCCAACTTGTTTCATTTAGGAATATGAGGAACCGTGTCTTATTCCTGGATTGGGCTGGAACCTTCGATGACATGATTAAAGAGTTTTTAACGTCTCCAAATGATACCTACATGGTTAGCAAAATGCGCGTTGAGTGATAGTGTTCAAGTGTATAGTGTGTAACGTGCATTTTTCTTGGAACCGACTATAAGCGCGTAGTATGCACGCTTGGTGAAACCGACTATAGATATTATGTCCTTTGGTCAAACGCGGGATTTGTTTACCTCCTACTGTGATGGGAAGAGATCCCGTGCTCGACGACATCATCCTTCCATATAAGGTATTAAGGCGCAGTTAAGGCGCAGTTAAGGCGCAGTTACACGGCGCGTGGTTCGCCGATCCACGAACCTGGTGCGTGGTTCGGCAAACCACGTGCCGTGTAACGGATAGCGAGCCAGATGTGTCAATACGGCGCGTGACCAATGCAGATTTCGTGTGACGCGAAATCTGCATTGGTCACGCGCCGTATTGACACATCTGGCTCGCTATCCGTTACACGGCGCGTGGTTTGCCGAACCACATACTCGTTCCTGAAGGATAAGAAATACAGAAGTTATGACGGAAAAATGTGCGTCTTTATATTTTTTTTTATATAAAAAAGTTGACATTTCTTACTCTAGTTAGCCAGTAATTTAAAAAAATTATCTCAAATACAGTTTTTCGTTAAGATGTAGCATTACCTAGATGCTCAAATGTTTTTGCTCATTGAAAGCACTTGCTTTAGAAAAAAATGCATCTTAAACTTTAGAGGTAATTTCGAAACACTTGGATACCAAATATAAACTTAAATATCTCCGAAATTATTAATACTACAACAATAAACAAAATATATTTAATTCCCAGTTTGTACTTTCTGTAATTGGTCTGTAACATTTTTTCGATGAAGTAATACTTTTCAAGATACTTGACGAAAGCCGTTTGGAAATACCTTTTTTTTTTAAGCTAAAATCGTAATTTTGAAGTCGTTATAACTTAAAAACTATCAATTTATGTGAAAAATTGCATAGAACCTTTTCTTCTTAAAATTTGATTCTATTTCGGCTCCAATAAATATATAATGAACGAAATCCGTTCAATATAACATTATTCCGAAGTTAAAACCTCTAGTTACTGTACTATCATTTAACCTGTTTATTTAATGATAAATACGTTTACCAACTAATCACTTCTTTTTGCAGTAATATTTTGTGTATTGTGGCCTTTTGACAACAAATATGTTTTTATCTTTTTACGTTACCGTATATGTTTACCTTTCTAGTATATTGTAAGTATGTCTGTCTCGCTGTACATTTTTTTGCTCTGTTTGATTTTTGTAAAAGTAATCCAAGCACAAATTTTATTTGCTCACCCTTGATTTGTCAATTGCTCTACCATCTCTTTTATCTTTACAATACATTTTGTTATTTTTAATTACTTATTTTACTTCCACGTCCAGTGGAAGTTTAGTAACGACAAAAAAATTTTTAAAAATTTTTATTGTTCAAATAGGCTTAGAATGTCACGAAATGTCGAGATTTTAAGTTTGAGCGAAAAAAAAATTTCTGTCTGTCGGTCTGTCTGTCGGTCTGTCTGTAACTTTTTTTGTGCGCACGTTTACTCTGGAACCGTTTGAGATATTGACTTGAAATTTGGTACACATATCTACTTTAACGAGATCTCGAACTAGATTATATTTTCATCTTGTTCCGTCGAAGGGTTGGGGGGTAAATTGGGGTAAATTTGGGGAAAATAGGTAAATCAAGCAGGTAAGAGTCCATAAATTTGGTATTTAGTATATACAAAAGAAGCTGGGGTCCCAAAAAAAATTTGGCATTAACCACCCCCATTACCACCCCCACTCCATTATTAAAGGGGATGAAAAAAAATTGTGATTTTGTGATTTAGGGTGTGTACAAGAACCAGAAACCTCAAAATGTTTTTTTACTTCATCTACCCCCACTACCACCCCCTATCACCACCCCCACCCCGCTACCGATGTGGGGTATCGTTTTGTGGGTTTTTGGGGTAGAGGATTTCAAATATTATATTATTAAAGTTCCATAAACAATTATTTCCATATACAAAATTTTTTCGTTGCGAGTGACAGATAAAAAATCTGGATGTGGAAGTAGTGATTCCTTGGGCAACGGTTTTTTTATTTCAAAAGTCCTTTAGTATATTTACCTTTAAGAAAATGAAGCTATAAGTGTTCAAGTGTTTTAGTGTTTGTGGAGACTACTTCAGAGGCACCCTGTTTTATTCCCTTTGGCGCTGGCACTATAAGTATAAACTGGGATTCCAGCTTTTTATAGCCAATAATTATTAACATTCCCGTTAGAACGGATCTTCCCCCTAGCGATAAAAACGTACAGTTTATCATCCGAAACTTTGATATGTTCCTGATAGGGAAACTTCCAGTCTAGATATTCGACTATAAAATGTGCCTGGCCGCTTGGAAAGTTCATAAAAAGTTTGCCGGCTTCTGCGATATCTTAGCCAGAAGGGGAGGCGTATAGTAGGAGGAGACAATAGTCGTGCATCAACTGTCAAACAGCTAGCTAGATTAACTAATCCAGGTTGCCTTGCAGAGGCTTAACTCGACACTAGTTCCAAGACTTCTATCACAGACAGGGTTAGACAGTTTCGTGTTTCCGTTTCCTGTGTAATTAATTGCGAATCATTAATTATTCTAAATCGCATAATTTGTTAAGGTTACAAATTTAAACCAGTAGTTGTGACTGAGAAAAAGGCCAATATGTAATAAGACGAAAATATGCTTTCAAACTACGCTTTTAAGCTTGATGTTAAATTTTTACAGATAAGCAATTTGTTTCTTATGGAAAAGATACAAATTCCTTAAAAAAAATTATGGGCACTACCGTAAAATACGTATTTAAAGCAATTGTATGCCCAAGACACAGTTATCTCTAACGATAACATACCTATTTGTAATTCTAACGTATATGTGTAACATTCATTTAGTTAGTCTATTTTGTAGCTTTGTGGCCGATGGTTGTAGAATATACTCAATATTCAATCCTTAATTTTGTTTAACGAAATAAAGTTATTTTTTAAAAACATTATTTTCGGAGTGAATAATTTAACTAAGCTTACGTTAAAAAAATTGTCTAATTTCAAACTCTGTTGCGCTTTTTAGCCGTTAAAATTAGCGTTTTGACTGATGAATTGGCATAATAGGTAATAGTACTAGAATAACTAGAGGTTTTAACTTCGGAATAATGTCATGAATTAGATTTCATCCATTTTGTCAACTTAATAGTAAATGCATCAAAGAAAAGTTTTGAGAAGAAAAGGCTCTATGCAACTTTCCATATAAATTAAGAGTCTTCAAGTTGTAGCGACTCGAAAATTGAGATTCTAGTTTAAAAATAAATTAATAGTTTAAAAAACAAAAAAAAAAACACGTTTTTTAAATACTGTACTACAAAGCAAAAAATAATCATTGAACCTGTTCTCTCTGTCTACCCCGTAAGAGCCTTAGTGTAAGCTGGGTTTGTAATTAAGTGTAATATTTGAGGATAAAAACGAGTTTTTCGAACGTTATTTTGTACAGGTTCGATAATTAAAACGCTGAAGACATCATTAAATTAAATGAAAAGCACCCCACGCTTTTATACTATTATACGTAATTGCAAACACGGCTTATACTAAGGCACTTACGGGGTAGACAGAGAGATCAGGCTCGATGATTATTTTTTGCTTTTTAGTGCAGTATTTATAAAAGCGTGTTTTTTTAGTTTTGAAATTAATAATCTATTTTTATACTTTTTAGTCTTATATTTAAGGAAAGAATTTTGGCACTTTCGACATTTATGTAAAGAATTCGACTAAATATTTATAATCTGCGACCTCGAAAACCTCCAGATATTTTTAAGTTTTGATCACGCATTTGTTTTCTACTTATCAAGCCCTTTCCTTTGATACCCATATCAAGGGGGTTGTAAAGAAAATTATAATCCGCCATATTGGGGCGGCGGCCATTTTGAACATATTATAATATTGAGTATACTATATTGTATTATCATCAAAGCTACACACAGTTGCCAAGTTTCATGATGATACGACAATTAGAAGTGGGCGAAATTCAGTTCTTTTGACTTTTTACATACATACATAGTTACAGATCGACCCAATAAAAGCGTGTTAAAAAAGAGGTATTTCAAAACCATTTTCGTCAAATAACTCGAAAGGTATCACATGCTAGATACAAATAAGGAAGCTACTAAATTAAGGATGAATTTCGTTTTCTAATTTTTATAGAATTAATGGTTTCGGAGATCTGGAAGTATAAAGATGAAGTCCAAACGATTATAAGATGTAGTGTTTAGTTTAAATGTCTTAGAAACTATGCCACTTGCGTTAAAAATGATGCTAACAACCAAAATGAGACACTATTAACTAGGATCTTTAATAATTTTTTAACTATTTCTATAGCATAAAAACCAAAAAAGTTATGGCAAAAACAATGTGCTTCTTCACATCCTCTTAGTAAAAACCGCTGCCCGAGGAATCATTACTTCTACAACCAGATTTTCTATCCAAAAACTTTATATGTGAAAATAATTGTTTATGGAACTTTAATAATTATATTTGAAATCGCCTACCACAAAAACCCATAAAACGATATGCCACATAGGTAGTGGGAGTTGTGGTGGTGGAAGAGGGGGTGGTAGTGGTGGGTGGATGAAGTGAAAAAAAAAAGATTCCATTGGCTATTGTACACACATTAAATCAAATTTTTTTTTCACTCTCTTTAATAGTTGGGTGGGGGTGGCTAATGCCAAAAAAATTTTGAGGCCTTAGCTTTTATTATATATATATTAAATACCAATTTTATGGACTCCTACTTGCTTGATTTACCCTCTTATTTACTCCTATTTTCCCCAATTTCAACGGAATAAGATAAAAAATAATCTAGTTTCAAATTTCGTTAAAATACATGTGTACCATTTTCAAGTCAATATTTTAAACTATTCTAGAGTAATCGTGCACACAAAAAAGTTACAGACAGTCAGACAGACTTTTTTTTGCTCAAACTTAAAATCATGATATTCTAAGCCTATTTGAACAATAAAAACTTTCAATTTTTTATTTGCGTTGCTATACTTCCAACGTCGCCATGTGTGAGTAGTGAGCAATTAAAAAATATATTCGTTAAAATATAATATGACCCAGGCGCACAAATTTGTCGCCATCTTTTTTTAAATGTTGTTTTTTCGTTAATACGTAGCATCACTTCAATGCTTAATTTGTCCGTTTAAAGCACTTGCTTTAAAAAAACTCCATCCGCCATATTTGAGCCGCCATTTTGAGTTTTTTAATTTTAACTTCAGATTCGTCCTCAGTGATCTCAAAAACATAAATATCCCACGTTTCAAAAATAAATCAGTAATACTTTGAATATCTACATTGAATATCTATATTTAGGGGTGGTTTTCACCCATTGAGGGTAAGAGCAAGTTCCGGACCATATAGAAACTCAAGACGATACTACAATAATAACCTATAAGAGAAAAATAATCATTACATATGAGATTATTCCGAAATTTTACATGTTTTTTGACCTTTGTAGTGTATTATAAAGTGAACTAAAAAATTTTTGACCGATATCAAAAATTTTCGACAGGAGGAGGTTCTCAATTCGATTTGTGTGCTTTTTTATGTTTATTCAATCATCACTTCTGATTGGATTAGCCGGTTTTTATAAAATATTTAGCAAATTTTAGGATATACGTGATCCCAATATGGTTTCAGTAAGCCACATATTAGGCCAGTCGTCAGGTAAATTAACATCGTTTTACATCGTAAAAAAGATTTTACTGTTGGAACCAGTTCGTTATATGCGTCTTTTAGACATACTAATTTTTCTCCCTCGCCCGCCCCCCCGGAACACCTCCAATTTTGGGGGAATATCGCTTAAAAATCATTTTTTTGTCAATATCTCCGTTCTAACGGTCCTACGAAAAAAGATGGTTATCAAATTTAAAGATAAGTAAATTCTCTATCGAAATGCTTGGGACACATTTTTACGTAGCATTAATATTCTTGGAGTTATGGGCGGGAGACGTCAAGCATCCGCACTGTATATCTACAAAATGGTCCCTTTCAATAAAACTGCGAGTGTCGATTTCATTGTCGTCTGCATCGTCTTTGTCAGATTCAGCCTCCTCGTGTTTATCATGTTCCAAGAAGGCTGATCGGCTTGATCTGAGTCGTCTACATATATTTCGACATTTCCACATTATTGTCCTTGACATCCAGAACAAATAACGAAACATAGTCCAGCTTTTCTACAAGTACGCACGCGGCTTTGCAGCTTTTTGTACACTTACAGCATATTGTTTCTAATAGTTTTTGTGGAGCAGCTTCGTTTTTGGTAGTAATAGGAAACAAACCCAATCTTGAGGACTGGTATTTCCATACCACTGCTGAATTTTATAGTACGTTCTAAAAGAGTGTTGGCGTGCAGCAGACTCAGTAGGAGGTAACGATGCTATAGCGACTATAGCGACTCACTCACTGGAAATCGAGAAGTTCCTATGGAGTCGAGAAGAAACAAAAGAAAAAAACATTCGATGCCTAAAATAATAACAATATACTTTGAAATACACAAAAATCATATAAAATAAAAGATGTATTAAAGAAAACACATTATACGTATATTTACATAAATTTTAATTTTATTTATAGCATTAACGCTATAAATTTGGTGACCCCGACGTATATATGCCCGACATGATCATATCACCTTCATGATGAGATCTAAGTTATCTGATTAATTGAAGAAGAGACAAAATTATTTCTACTCTAGAAGATAGAAGAAAATTCAGATATAATTACCCGAAGATCAACACATTCCTGATTTAGAACCACTTTTATCAATGATTTCAAGAAGAAATTCAATATACTAACTACCACTATAAATTGATCCAGATGATGCTTATCGTTTAATGAAGAGAAGAATTTTCCTGATAAATTTTGAATTGATGTTCCTCTAATTTATGGTAATTCCCTGTTTCCCAATTGAAGTTGAACATTACAAGTACTGTCATCTGCTAGTGAGTGAGTCGCTATATATATAGTGTTAATGCTATAAATAAAATTAAAATTTATGTAAATATACGTATAATGAGTTTTCTTTAATAGATCTTTTATTTTATATGATTTTTGTGTATTTCAAAGTATATTGTTATTATTTTAGTTATCGAATGTTTTTTCTTTTGTTTCTGCTCGACTCCATAGGATGTTCTCGATTTCCAGTGAGTGAGTCGCTATAGTCGCTATATACCCCCCTCGTTAAAAAAGAAAAAAGTCAATCAACCAACGTGTCAATTGCGAAACGTACTTTTTTAATCGGGGTAGGCAAAGTGTCACATCTGTCAACTAATACAAAAGCTGGTTTAACCCCATCAATATTGACAGTTATGACTTTTCTTTAAGGTAAATAACTTATCTGAACGAGATAAAACTTTAAAGGGTCATTCATATAAAGGAGTAAACGAACGTTTAAACCGTTCATTGCGAACAAAAATAAAATCCCAAGAGGAAAGATCTGAACTAACAAAAGTTTTGTAATCGCCATGCGAAATTGGAGGAACAAATTTTAAATTATTAAAGTAAATGCGTAATTTGTCAATGAAATAAGGAATATCTGGGGAATTATACGATTCAACGAAAAATTCGCCAGGTAAACGAAGGGTTTGACCATATATAAGTTCAGCAGGTGAACATTGCAGATCTTCCTTGGGAGTTGTCCTAAATGCTAATATGCTAATAAAATAATCATCTGTCCAATGTGATGTATTGGCTCTAGTTATCAAGGAAGTTTTAAATGAGCGATGAAATCTTTCAATTAGAGAGTTCCCTTGTGGGTGATATGCAGTTGTACGTATTCTATGAAAACCTAAAAACTTTGCAAATTCATTAAATAATCTTGACTCGAATTGTACCCCTTGATCAGTCGTCACCGACAAGGGAACACCGAATCGACAAACAAAATTTTGAAATAAAGTACGCGCAACTGTTTCTGCTGTGATGTCGCGAAGAGGGTACGTTTCCGGCCACCTAGTGAATCGTTCAATCACCGTAAGAATGTAAGAGTTACCTTTGGATGGAGGTAATGGTCCTACCAAATCTATATGAATGTGGTCGAATCTACTTTTCGGAATGGTGAAGTTTCCAAGAGGACTTCTCGTATGTCGGCTGACTTTGACAGCTTGACAGTTAATGCACGATTTTGACCATAAATTACAATCTGTGTTCATTTTCGGCCAAAAATAGTTATTTGAAATCAACAGTCTAGTGGCTTTAATACCAGGATGAGATAAGTTGTGAAAAATATCAAATATCGTTCGTCTGTAAACAAGTGGAACAAAAGGTCTAACTTTTGTACGAGAAACATCACACCAAATAAATTCATGTAAATCTGGAATTTGTATCTTTTTTAAAATGAAATTGGTTTTAGTTAGTGATGATCTGACAATATATGTTGAGATTTGAATCTTTCTCCTGAGCTTCACTAAGCAACTTTAGGTCAAAGTTAACATTAAGGAAGGGAGAATTTTTAAGTTGAAGTGGTAAAATATCTTGTTTTAAAGTAGAAGAGTCGTAAATACGTGACAAGCTGTCAGCTATTACGTTATGTTTTCCTTTAACATGTTGTATTTTACAAGAAAATTGAGCTATATATTCTAAAAGACGTATTTGACGAGGAGATCTTTCTGCTTTTGTGAATAAAGCGTTGATTAAAGGTTTGTGATCTGTAAAACAATTAAACTTTCGACTTTCAAGTATAAATTTAAATTGTTTAATTGCAGTATATAATGCTAAAAGTTCTTTGTCGAAAACCGAATAATTGGTTTGTGCTGTGGTTAATTTACGGGAAAAGAATGCTAACGGAGCAAGAAATCCCTTATTATCTTTTTGCTCTAAAACTGCACCCATGGCAAGGTTAGAACAATCGACTGAGAGAGATAAGATAGTATCGTCATTATTGCAAGGATGAGCTAAAACTACTACATTACTTATAGCGTCTTTGGCTTTCGAAAATCTAACTAAACATTCATCAGGCCAACTATTTATCTTTGTAATTTTATCATGGGATAAACTGTTACAAAGAGAATATAGGGGAAGTAAAATTTCAGCAAAATGAGGTATGAAACGATGATAAAAATTTACCATACCTATGAAACGTTGTAGTTGTTTGAGAGTTGTCGGTAAAGGGAAGTTATTAATGACTTCGACTCTCTCAGTTGATGGTAAAATACCTGATGAAGAGATCTGATGACCTAAAAAGGTTAAATTGTCAACTCATAAGATACATTTAGATGGTTTAATGTTAATTCCGTATGTGTCTAATCTTTTGAAAACTATTTCCAAATGTTCCAAATGTTGTACATCTGATTGACTTGCGATTAATATATCATCCAAATAGACGAAAACGAAAGGTAAGTTGACAAGTACTTCATTCATAAAACGTTGGAAAATTTGACCGGCATTGCGTAGGTCAAAAGGCATGCGGGAAAATTCAAACAGTCCGAAAGGAGTTGTCATGGCTGTCCTATAAACGTCATTTTCAGCGACAGGTATCTGATGGTACGCTCGCACTAAATCAATCTTGGAGAAAATAGTGCAGCCGTGCAACTGAGAGCTAAAGTCGTGAATATGAGGTAATGGATATCTGTCTGGAATAGTAATTGTATTTAGTTGTTGATAATCTCCACAAGGTCTCCAGTCATTTTCTCTTTTTTTGTTACTAAATGAAGTGGTGAAGAAACTTGAGAAGATGATGGTTTACAGATACCCAATTCCACCATGTTGTTAAATTCTGTTTGAGCTATTTTAAATTTAAGATTGTCTAATCTACGAGGAAATTGTTAAAAGTCAATCTAAACTTACGCAGATTGTTTCGTTTCGTTTTCAATATTGCAGACATTGACATTCCAATCATCGGAGCAGATTTCTTGTCTCATTTCGGTTTAGTTGTCGACCTTAAAGGAGCTCGAATAATTGATAACAAGACTAATTTGTCAATTAATTGTTTTATTAAAAATAGTCCTTTAGACAATTATAGATTAGACACACTTAAATTATTTCCTTTAACAGATAAATATAACAAATTACTTTTACAATTTCCTAATTTAATTAGATCACCAAATTTATACCGTTAATGCTATAAATAAAATTATAGTTTATGTAAATATACGTTAAATGTGTTTTCTTTAATACATCTTTTATTTTCTATAAGATTGTGTATTTCAAAGTATATTGTTATTATTTTAGTTATCGAATGTTTTTTCTTTTGTTTCTTCTCGACTCCATAGGAATTTCTCGATTTCCAGTGAGTGAGTCGCTATAGTCGCTATAGATGCAAGTTTACATGTACTTTTGCCACTGACTTAATGAAGCATTTGTACCGGAATTCATTCAAAGAATGCTGATCGGGTTCTGCCCTATAAAGGGCTAAGATAACTTTTTGTCCTGCTATTAATATCAGGGTGAGAATTGGGGTCTTTAAAGCATTTCACGTTTTTTTGTAGTCCTGCAGATTTTTGTAATAATTTAACAAATTTCGCTTTGCCTTGCCCAAAAAATGCAGAAGTTTTGTCACATCCACTGAATGCATGGAGGAATAATATGTTATCCGCAACTTCTTTTGAGTATTTAAAAGAGTTCGATGAATAAATTCGTCCGTCCGTTTTCCCCTTGCTTAGTTTGATAAAATACACGTTAGAACAACGAGCAGATAATTCTTTCACAAGGAAAAATAAAAATGTTTCGATTTTTCAGTGAAAATTCTTGGCCTGTGAAATGTGAAAGTATCGATGACACTATGCGGTAGAAAAAGAATTTAAATAGAAAATGACTTTTCTTCGAAATAGAATGAGTTTTCAAGTTATTAACCCTTTCAAGCTTAGTGGTCATCCTGTGGAACCACCTTATGTACGCAAAAATGAACTTTGACAAATAATTAATTAATTAAATTATGTGATTTTTGTGACCAAAAATATTTATCTTCTTTTTCATTATCTGAAATAATGTTGAGAATCGTTTGTCAAGAGTTGTTTGATTTTGTGTATTCGGTAGAACAACGATGTCTCAGTGCCCCACGTGTAGAGGTACGCAGTACTGAAGATCCACTAGTAAGAGATATTTAAATCGCGAACTGTCCATTGGAAAAAAAAATTGATAATGATATTAGTAGAATTGGTAGACAATACCTTGACCACAAAATTTTTTCCAACTCAGATAAGAAGTTTCAAAGTTCTAAGATTAGACATCCTTACGTATATTGATGATAATAATAAGGTTCATAAGGGCTCTAATCGTATCTCTTGTAATTTTTTATCTGCCCTGAAAGGGTTAATTAAACAATATTTGTATTAAGGGGGCCGTAGAAAACCTTAAATTAAAATGGCATTAAATTTTGAATCGAGGGGTTCTAAAGCCTGCTGCTCAATAATATTGCATTAGTTTTTCAATAAAAAATTGCCTAATATGACTTCCACCCTTTTCTTTTTTAATAAAGATGAACGCCAATAACTGAAAAATATTGCATTTACGGCAGCCATATGGAATTCACCGTCTTAAATTTTTAATTTCTGAGATCAGATTCGGTATCAACTACTAAAATACGTAGTACCAAATGCAATTTAAAAAAACTAGTATGTATAAAAGAGGCATATGGGACAATTAAACCATTACATAAAGGTGGTGATAAATTAGAAATAATTAACTACAGACCGATTTCCTTAATTTCTAATGTTGCCAAAATAATTGAAAAAATCATCAAATGTAGACTAATAAATTTCTTGAACAAATATAATTTAATATCTGAACATCAGTATGGCTTTAGAGAAGGAAAATCGACAGAGGACGCAATACACCATTTAACATCTTACATTTATAATAACTTAGATAAGAAAGTACCTACTTTGTGTGTCTTTATTGATCTTGCTAAAGCCTTCGACACTGTTTGTCACAGAAAACTACTGGACAAATTAGAATGCTATGGTATAAGGGGGAACACTTTCAGTTTAATAAAAAGTTATCTATCAGACCGAAAGCAACACGTTAATATTGATGACACTATTAGCAGTTTTAGACAGGTAAAATACGGTGTACCTCAAGGGACTGTCCTAGCTCCAGTCCTATTCACTATTTATATTAATAGCTTACTTTCTTTTAATACAACAGGAACAATACTCAGTTTTGCAGATGACACGGCAATTTTATATGAAGCAGATTCCTGGCACAGTTTAAAGAAAAAGGCGGAAAAAGATCTTAAACAAATAAATCACTGGTTTAAATATAATAAACTAACCCTAAATTGTGAAAAAACAAAATATCTGCCATTTACTTCTTATTCCAATCATTTACCCAAAATGGGTTCGCTAATTATCGACTCAGAAACCCAAATACCGGAAGCAACATCAATGAAATACCTCGGCATAGTAATTGATAGACACTTGAAATGGGACTTACAAATACAAAATATAATTAAAAAATTACGTGGCCTACTTCTGAGATTTAAATATCTTAAAAGTATTTTAAACGAAACCCACCTCAAGACTATTTACTATGCCCTGGTACAATCGCAATTATCATATGGTATTGTAGGTTGGGGAGGAGTGAGTGACATTTACCTGGAGAATTTAAATGTCATCCAAAAATGGATACTTAAAATAATATATGGAAAGTGCTTTGCTTATTCCAGTGACGATTTTTTCCTCGAAAGTAAATTAATGGATGTCAGACAACTCTTCTGTTTCAATAACATCATTAACATTTTCAAACAGAAAATACCAGTACAACACATAACTCATAATTACCAAACCAGATATAAACAAAATAACATAAATGTTCCTCGATGTGAGAAGACGATAGGACAAAGGCACTGTAATTATTTAGGTCCTAAACTTTACAATATGTTACCTAATGAACTCAAGAATATAGATAGTTTAAACTTATTTAAATCCAAAACTAAAAAATGGCTTTTGAACACCCCAAGAAATATATTTCATAATATAATTAACCAAAGGATACACTAATTAAAGAATGAATCCTTTATTATTCGTATACCACTCTCTGTTTGTTTGTCCATAGTTGGTTAATACATTTATACACCTATATAAGCTATGAACATTAGAAAAATAGTGAATTACTTAATTTAATTACCGTAGATCAGGCACAAGTAGCACACCAACTACTTACAGTGATATACATGCTTGTTTATAAACAAATTTTGTTATTTTTTAAATTTTTTTATTGTTATTGCGTACTTCTTTACTGTGCAACTCTTTATTGTAAACCTTTATTATTATACTCTTCGCAAAAACGAAGAGTATATTGTATTTGATCGGCACATTTCTAAAATCGTAAATATCGCTCGTAGAGAAAAAATTTTCATATCATTGTGTTAGTGAACGAATTCTGAACAACTTTCAAAATGTCCGTCTGTCCGTCTGTCCGTCTGTCCGTCCGTCTGTCCGTCTGTCCGTCTGTCCGTCCGTCTGTCCGTCCGTTACGTTTCTTGTAAGCACGATAACTTAAGAAAGAAAAGTCCGATTGTATTGAAATTTAGAAAATAAGTTAGTGTTAGCTAGAGGAAGAACCCTATTGTATTTGAAGAAAATCGATCAGTAAATAAAAAAGTTATTAATTATTTAATTTAAAAAAAAATTTTTTTTGTTAATTTTTGTGGCTTGTACTAAAATGGAAATCGCGAGATATTATTTCCATAACAATTTTTTTTTTGTGTATGAAGTTTACCAATATTTCTTAGAAGTGAAATATGTATGAATGTCGACAGATATATATTACAGACAATCAATTTTCCTAGCAACAGGTGGTGGCGAAGCGGCTAAAGCTTTTCGTTGCAATCCAAGGGTCCCGTGTTCGAATCCCGCAGGTTGGGTTTTTTTTTCATTTTTTTTTCATACAATTTTTTTCACAACAAAGTTTATATCACAAAATTTAGGATGTCCAAAAACTAACATTATTTACAAGAAAACTGCGAAGAGTATCCTATAGAATGTGTAACAATTATATATAAAAAGCTCAGTAAATTGGCGAAGAGTACGTTTTTAGCTTGCTATATATATTATTACTATATTATTATATGTATATGTGTTTCACGTCTAATTATTACCTTAATTCATTTATAGCTGTAATTAACATTTATTATTCATGTATAATCTTAAAATTAACATTGAATAAATATTATGGTAATCCCCACTTACAAGTTTTCTTTTGTGGGTTTCCTTTAATGTTTATTTACATGTTATTGTCACTTATATTCTGTCAAAAAAATGTATGTCTTAAAGTGAATAAACATTATTATTATTTATTATTATTATTATAATGAACTGGTTCCAACAGTAAAGTCTTTTGTACGATTTAAAACGGGATTTACGCATCCTGAACTCCCTGACGACTGGCCCATATAGTGTAAGGTAAATGTGCAAAAATTGAGAACAGGTTTATTTTAATCGCAGATTTGGCGAATGCGCTAGTGTTAATTAAAAACTATTTATAATAACTTTGTTTATAAGAAAGAATTATAGAATATTATTGCTCGGTGGTGGAATCATTATAATTTTTTCATGAAGCTACGACCATGGCACAGCGGATCAGATTCTCAAAAACTTAAATTTCGTTGCATTAAAATCAATAGTTAGGTATTTTCTTAGGAGTTGATACCGGGCTTGATGTGAATAGTTAAAAATTCTAAATGGCAACCTAAATGGCTGTCAAAGTCGCAAAATCTTTGCAGATTCATATGAAATTTGGTACATGGTACAGGATTCTCTGATATTCAGTCTGATATTAAAGCTCAAAAATTAAAAGTGACGGATGTTTTCTATTATCATGAAGAAGCTAAACACGAAGTCACAAAAAGGGTGGAGAAAAATTAAAAAAAAAAATTAACCACCTTCAAAAAAGAAGACTAGATATACGTTTGATGTAACTAAGTGTTCATTTTTACTAGTGATGCAACGATTATGGTTAAGATTAACCGTAATCGCCGATTATTAGCATTTTACGATTAATCGTAATCGCCGATTATTGCAAACGATTATTTACGATTTGTAATTTTTAATTTCTACGCTGCGTCGTCTAATATGGAAGATACGATTCGACACTGGAAAGAAAAATATAACCTTTCTTTGCTTAAAATCCATGGCACGCAAACATTTTGCATTGAAGGCTTCCAGTGAGGTTGTTTTCCACTGCTGGTCTCATACAAACAATTAGGAGAAATAGGTTGGGTATACAATTAATTATTGATTTTTGTTTTATATGGTTACATGCTTGCCCAGGGTTGGCACAAAAACCCACCATTAGAAAAAACCGGTGGGTAAAATGGGTGGTTTTTTATGGGTTTTTGATTTTAGAAAAACTCATCTGGGTTTTTGTTTGATTTTCTTTTTTTTGCAGCAAAAAAAAGCAATTATTATAAAAAATTATATTTTTGCCTCACAAATACTTGAACAAAACAATATACTACGGGAGCCCGCCTTAAGTACCCGTGCACCCCCCTCCGACCCTTGGGGACAAGGTTTTTCATAAAGATTAAAGCCTAAGGAACAATTTTAGATATGTCCCCAAAAAAAAATGGCTGTACTTTCAAAATGGCGTCCGTTAAAAAAACAAAAATTTGCAAATATTGTTTTTGTCATTCAACACAAAAACTAAAAAAGATGGAGAAAAACTTTCTGCACAAAAAACAAAGTGTATAAAATTTCCTACAATTTTGTTCCTATACAATATTTGGATAGGAGTTACCATTTTTCAGATAAATTATTCGACTTTTAAAATAAAATATAAAATTCAATATAAAACGTAATACTACGGGAGCCCACCCTAAGTGTCCGTGCACCCCCAAATCCTTGGTGACAATCTTTTTCATAAAGATTAAAGCCTAAGGAATAATTTAAGACATGCTCTCAAAAAAAAACTGGCTCTACTTTCAAAATGGTGTCCGTGAAAAAAAAAATTGCAAATATTGTTTTTCTCATTTAACACGAAAACTAAAAAAGATGGAGAAACATTTTCTATACAAAAAACAAAGTGCATAAAATTTCCTACAATTTTGTTCCTATACAATATTTGGATAGGAGTTACCATTTTCCAGATACTATTGTTGCCGTTTTCGAGATAAACTGAAAAAAGTTTCAGTTTATTTTATTTTTTGTTGTTGATAATATAAAGTTATATTATACGCCTTACAATAATTGTCACAGTTATTTCCTCTAAGTGATTTACCGATAAATGAATTTCCATGTTTTCTTAATTTTGGACTCATTTATCTGGAAAATATTGTATAGGAACAAAATTGTAGAAAATTTTATGCACGTTGTTTTTTGTGGAAAAAGTTTTTGTCCATCTTTTTTAGTTTTTGTGTTAAATGACAAAAATTACATTGGCAACAGTTTTTTTTAACATATGGCCGCCATTTTGAAAGTACAGCCGGTTTTTTTTTGGGGGGGACATGTCTTCAATTGTTCCTTAGACTTTAATCTTTATGAAAAACATTGTCCCCAAGGATCGGTGGGGGGGGGGGGGGGGGGGTGGTGCACGTACATCTAGGGAGGGCTCCCCGACTAATAACAAAAATGTGACTTGTCAATATATTAGTAAACAATAAAACAAGCAAATAATAAACTTGAGAAAAATAAAAACATGAAACAAATAACAAAAACTTTAAAAAAATTCCTCAAACTGGAATGTGAAAGGCAAAAGATAAATATCTTTCGAAAAAATATTTGTTTTATTTAAATGTCTATAAATCTTAACTAGTTTTGACGCCTTTTCCAAGCTTATTCCTTAGTTTGCTTCAAATATCGCCGAATGTAGAC
The DNA here is from genome assembly GCA_936432065.2 of Rutpela maculata. Classification (NCBI taxonomy): domain Eukaryota; kingdom Metazoa; phylum Arthropoda; class Insecta; order Coleoptera; family Cerambycidae; genus Rutpela; species Rutpela maculata. The sequence continues at coordinate 73,976,357 of OW386285.2, read as the reverse complement.
AAAATTATTTCCATTGCGGGACAACTATGCAATTTTGAAAAAAAAACCGCACATATTTACTAGGTTTTCATAACTGAGAATGTGAGAATATTTCCAACACAGTCCAGATGTTGTCACACGCTATATTGTCAAAGCAACGCTGAATGAAAGGTGGGAAATTAGACGGGAAATTTGAATTTTATAAAAACCCACAATTACTCAGAAAAACTCACCAAAAACCCACCTAAATACCCAGTGGGTCGTCTTTTTCTAAAGAAGGTGGGTTTTTGCACAATCTTGGCTTGAGTGTTAATAATTTCCAATTCAGTTTTATTTTATCTACCAAGATTTTTAACTGGGGCATCTTCATTTACATTATTTACCTTAATCCCTTAATTTGAGAACATTAATAGTAAACTGACTTTATATAACAAGTGGTTGCTCTTAGTAATTAATGATAAAATAGTTTTAATAAAAACAATTGCTTTTTATTGTTATGCTATAAAATTTAATTTTCTAGATAATCGTAATCGGAATCATAATCGTAAAAGTAAGAATCGTTGCATCACTAATTTTTACATCGATATTAAATAATAAGCTTCAATTAACCGAGCGACGCGCGACGGTGAAATTTTATTTCATAATTTTTACTGACCTTCTTTTGAACATGGTTCAATTTTGTTCAACATTTCACCCTTTACAATGACTTCGTATTTAGCTTTTACCTAGTAAAAGATAACATCAACATTTTTTCTTCAGTTTAGGTGTGGCAATAAGTGTAATGAGAAAAATTTAAACAATTTATGTTGCAAAATTAAAATTTTCTGCTATCTTCCTTGTTATCTCCGGTTCAAGTAACCGCATGGCAACAATAAAAATGTCAAATTGTTGACAATAAAATTTCGAATAAAACCGAGAATAAAACCTTGATAATTCTTTAAATTGTGTAAAAATAAAAACCATTGAAAATTGCCCTTTAAGTATTATTTAAGAAATATGTAATAATACATTCATTTCAAAGAAAGTAAGTGAAATTATGTCGTTTATTAAACTAAATCTTCTTGCCATCTTTTAGCGCAAAATATTTATTTAAACTGTTAAAAATTAAAAAAAAAAACGGAATTTGATTCATTTATTGTTTAAGTACATCGACTCGTAGGAGGACGAGTCTTTTTCAAATGTAGGTTTTTACATGTATTTTAACACGGTACAAAAAAATTTTTCGAATACTGTCAATAAATTTTAAAAAAGCGGTTTAAATGAAGATAAATTTCTGTTTCCTTAGTACTATGAAATGCATGTAAAAATCTACGTTTTGAAGCAAAACTTGTCCTCCTATGAGTCGATGCACTTAAACAATAAGCGATTGATATTTAGAATTTTTCTTTAATTTTCAGCCCTTTAAAGAAATATTGTGCGCTAAAAGAGTATAAGCGGGTAGCAATGTAAAAAGTGCCCCCGCACCTACCGAACTAAAATGGCTTCCATAAGATGTCTCGTATGCTGACTGTCTTGTGTACAAAGTTTTAAGCTCGTGAACTCTGCATGGGGTGGAAAAAAAAATAATTTACCCCTAAATGTTTTATTTTTTTTCTCACCTCCTATTTGACGCATCGCTTTGTAATTTGGCACAAATAATATTAGTGTATAGATAGTTTATTGGAAAAACTCTTCTACGATATTTAAGTGAATCCATTACGACCACAAAGCCTTCAATCCTGCTACTTTGTTTGAGACATCCTTCCATTTTGGTCGGGTTCCCCCTTCTTTTGCTCGCAATATGGGTCCAATTTCTGCATCATTCAGTTACTCTTGTCTGAATGAATTATATGATTACCTATCTAAATATTAAATAATATTAGAGATTATTATTTAGGTATTATGCAAATCACAACTTACACACTTTTTTATTTCTTATGAAAATACCTACTTTCTGTATATTGTTGCCCTAATCTGGGTAAGCTAATATACTAGTCAGGTAAATACTTTAAAACACTCATTATTGGAGAACTAATCAAAACAACTACTCTTCTAGCTAATACTGACGAAGTATTAAATTACGTGATAGTATTCTTAGCATTTTAAAGAAAAAAATATATTGAAAATACTTAAATTATTTATTTACATTTAGTCATTCACGCTGTTTTTATTTAATATGAAATTATCTACTGTCTGACTAGTATATTAGCGTGCCCAGATTAGGGCAACAATATACAGAAAGTAGGTATTTTCATAATAAATAAAAAATGTGTAAGTTGTGATTTGCATAATACCTAAATAATACTCTCTTATCATGATAAAAGCAAATAAATAAAAAAATAATTAGTTGTAAAAAATTAAATAATATACTCGTAATATTGCAAGTTCAGATAATTTTTATTTATTTTTATCCTGTTCCTCCGCATTAATAAAACTATAACTGTTATATGTTATAGCTATAGTTTAAATACATATTATATCAAAATATGGTAATAGTGTCAAACAGGGTAGTCACCCTTCAGGCCATTGAAAAAATGTATTAATTTTTTTTTAATGCATAAAATCATCGTAGAAGAGTAATATTTTTTGCAATAAACTATCTATACACTATTATTATTTGTGCCAAATTACAAAGCGATCCGTCAAATAGGAGGTGAGAAAAAAAAATAAAACATTTGGGGGTAAATAATGTTTGGTTTATAACGTAAAACCTGGGGCGAGGATACAAGCATATTGACTATACATGCATTTCGATACATACAGTTAGGTAACGTTCATCATGGTTAGTACTTAGATAGGTGATCAATCGAGGAAACTCAAAGATCTCGTCCCACCGTCTAGCGGTTTGTATATCATGGTATATGCAGAAGCTATGTAACTTAAGGCGAGAATACGTAGTCGATATACCATCCTTCGAAGAGGATGTAAAGCCTTGTCTATTAAATGTTAGGTAAGTATAAAATTCCTACTCTTCTAAAAAAGAAGAGGATCAGCCAAATTTCCATGTTGTTACATCTGATCTCCTGACGTCGGTAATAGTCCTTGGTAGCGGTGACAATCTCATAAATAAATTTTAAAAAACCGTGAAACTTATATAACAATACAGATCTGAAGATATTTCAAAAATTTAGATGTTTTATAAAATAGTCAGTCTTCGCCAAAATATTGAAACAAATGCTTCTTTCTTTTGAATATTTTATTCCAAACAGAAATGGCACTGAAATTGAAATGAATAAGATATTTAGGACACAAAAGTTGGCAGACTTGTTTACAAACTGGTATTACGTGATAGTATTTTATAGACCCATTTCGACTACAATACAACGATTTATAAATAATGACTTTAATAACTTTCTGAATGATAACCTTGACAAAAACATAAAAATAGCTATTGATGTCTTGAATATCGACATTTTAGACAGAACGATCCCTTGACGAACAATTTGTTTATAATTTTGGTTCATCACCTATTGATATGGAAAATAATGTTCTGTGTTTTATATGTATTTTATGCAAGAATTCAAGATCAGATTATGTGCCATCAGTCTGTCTGTATTCTACAATTTCTTTAAACATGATAATTTGATTACAGAATACTCAAAAATGCCTACAAAAAATATCTATCTATGCACCGAACCTATGGAAAAAAATCACTGAAAAAATACACGAGAAAAAGTATCGAAAAAGACACGAGGACGAAAAACTGATAAAAACAGTCGATGATAAAAGACTGCTTTACAAAAATGCACGAACACAGGACACTATCAACTACCAACCCTAGAAACGGAAAAAGCTGTGGATAATACAGCCTGAAAAGAACAGCTGTAGATAAAATAGCCGAAAGAAGGTCTGAAAAAAGCCAAAGGAAATGAAGATAACAATAAAAAAACTATTTAAATATCGGTGTACCGGATGGCCAAGAAAAAATAAAAGTTATTATATTGGATAATAAAGCCTGAAAAGAACAGCTGCAGATAAAATAGCCGTAAGAAAGTCTGAAAAAAACCAAAGGAAATGAAGATAATAAAAAGAACTACTTAAATAGCGTTGTACCGGATGGCCAAGAAAAAATTGAATTTAGTATATTACTTAAGTGCTTAACTTTTTCGTTTTCAATTTCAAATATAACTAATACAGTTCCTAGAGGTAAAAAATATGTAACATTTCGGAATAATCTCAGATGTAATGATAATTTCTTTATGTGTAATTATTGTAGTAAAGGATTTCATCTTCAGTTTGCTCTTACCCACAAAGGGTGAAAACCATCCCTAAATTTGGGTCTTTAATATTTGAAAAAGTATTGCTGATTTTTTCTTGAAACGTAGAATGTTTATGGTTTTGGGATCGCTGATTACGAATCTGAAGTCAAAATAAAAAAAATCAAAATGACGACTTCAATGCGGCGAACGCATATTCTTTCTAAAGCAAGTGTTTTTAAATAGACAAAAAAAAATTGAGAATCTAGGTGATGCTAGATAGGGTGTCTGTGGTATACGTACAAATATTGTAAGATGATATGTTTGCCCAAAAGAAGTAAAAAATTTTTATAAACTTTTTTCTAACTTTTTTTGATTTAAAATAAATTAGAAATAGGCAATATTCTCAGTTTAGACAGTACAACTATAAACAGAAGACAGAAGAGACAAGGATGTCGCGCTCATTTCTATGAATAATATGGGTTTTACAGTGTTGCAAGATTAGCATTTAAAAATAATGAAACAGTTAAACTTTTACCTTGTTTAATCATTTTGAAATAAAAACACTAACTGACATTTAATATTAATTTACTAATTGCCATAGCAATTTTTCACAAATCACAATTATTCCATATGTTTTATTGGAAAAAGTAGGACGTCCAGATCGGTTTTTGAAGCTCCTTGTGTCTTTATTGCAAAAAAGTCACTGATCTCAGTAATTTAGTCTGCAAAAAATGTATTTTAGCGATGAGAATAAAATATTACCATTTTTTTTTTTACTTATTACAGAAAATTTCTTTAACCATTGTAGTAATTAAATTATTAGAAGTTAATTTAATTTCAATAGACACTTAATTCATCACTTCGTTCATTACACGGTTTGATTATTTTTACTATAAATTTACTTTAAAACTAGATAAATCGAACTCATTAACAACATTGTATGATTGGTAAGCGTATCAATACAATAAACATAATAAAAAGAGAGATGTAGGTGGCAAGAAGACACTGAACTTGGTTCTAGTTTGTCCGGAAATACTGACCTACACAATATTTTGTATACATAACCTGGCCTGAAAGTATCGTATATTTAGAAAATAATTAATTTAAGCAAAACGACTGGAGTAAACGTTTTATAAAACTTTTTGATTTTTTTGGGTCAATATATTATCATGCGCAATATTTGTATATATACATCAGACACCCTGTATATTAACAAAAAACAGTATTTTGGAGAATTTTTTAATTGCAGGACAATTATAGTTGCGAAATGACGATTTTTGTTAAGAAAAATGTGAAGATGGATATTGTTTCGGCAATAACTTCTTTGTTTTTATAATACAAAAATAAACTCAAAATTAGTTTAATGGCTGATTAATTATTCTTAATTCTGGTCATTAGAATCTTTGAGGCAAGTAGCCCAGTCGATGAAGGTATTTACCTACAAAAACTTGCAAAATGAATAATTTTTTTAAATGAGTTCGCGAAAATGTATAGAATAATATACTGAAAAGTTTCGCTCGGATGCAAAACATAAAAAAAGTGCAAAAAATTTTTTTTCATCCATTTTTTCAAAATTTTGAAATTAAGTCAAGCTAGGAAAATATAAAAAATACAACTGGATAGATAACGTATTTATGAACAAAAAATGTCCTAACAAAATTTAATGCTAAAGCTGAAAAAACAGTGTAACGTTAAAACTCGAAGTTAGATCCATGCGTGCGCACGCTTGAATACGCATGACTGTGACACTGACGCACTGAATTACATGTCACTAAATCAGTATTTGTTCAATCTATATGAGTGTTGGTTCATTTAAAAGATGAAAATTTCAGCTTTCTGATGCTTTTTTATTTTAAACAATACAAACAAAGGATGGGTGGGAAAAATATACTTATATATATTATCACTCCCGAACTCAATCGTCAGAACAAAAAATAAAGAAAAAGATAAAAAAATTCTTTCTTCATTGAGAACAGTTAAAAAGAATGTACACTTCATGATTATTAATGGTTTATTAAGTTGTAATAACGTGGATTCACAAAAAAGTACATCTAAAATCATTTTAATTTCCTTGCTTGATGATTTTCTTCATAAATATACAGTGTGTCCCACTTTTCACGGTAACACCTTTTTAGCTCAGTTATTAGTCACCCAATTTTAACCAAGTTTGGATGGGTATCAAAGACCTTCATTATACCTTTTTTAAGTAAAACAAAACTTATTTCAGTCATTGGCGTACATTTTTATTATGAAAAGAAAGGGTCGATTTTTCGAGAAATTATATTAGGCATTTTTTTGTTGAAAAACTAATGCAATATTATTGATCAGCATGCTGTAAAACCGCTATGTCCAGAATTTAACAACAATTTGATTTTTGGGTTTTTGAATTACGGCCCACTTAAAATTACTTATTTTAAACATTATTTTTTTTCTAGGAATACCGTGGCTTTAGCGATCAATTTTATTAGGATATTTTTTGTTCAAAAAGGGGTCTATGCACCTGTATTTTTTATTTTTTCCTACCCTGACTTAATTTCAAAATTTTGAAAAAATGAATGAAAAAAAATTTTTTTTTCACCTTTTTTTATGTTCTGTATCCGAGCGGAATGTAAACTTTTTAGGATATTATTCTATACACTTTCACGAACTCATTAAAAAAAAACATTATTCGTTTTGCATGTTTCTGTAGGTTTCACTATAAAATGTTCTCTGTCGTCTGGGCTAAAGCTGCATGTTGATTTCTGTATCTGATAAATATTTTAAGTTACAATCTATATCTGTTTGCAAGTAAATTATTTACTCTCAAATTTTTTTCTATTTTGTTTTCATGATAACAAATGAGAATATTTACGTATAAATAATAAGCATAATGAGAACGTTTTCTAAATATTTTATAATCACAGTGTATTGTGGTGCAAGTCACTGATATGCCAGAGTACGCGGGACGTGCACTTATAAACTAAAAACGGTAATTGTATCTAGTGCTGTATAGAAATAAAGCAATGCAGATAATTCTTTTACTAAAAATTGCTCCAATCTTTTTTGCAGATTCTGTATCACATAAGTATACATCTATCTGCAATAGTTTTAAAAAAGCCTGAATGCTAAAATTTACAATGCACTTTTCGGGTACGCTTTGTTTAAACAATTTCTGTAGCATTTGTTAACAGCAGTTTCGAGAATGATTGGGCAGCACCTGAATCTAGAAGAAATAAGCTTTATATTGCTTTATATTGGTTTGAACATCATCAAGAAATGTTAAAAAATAAGCCTGAAAATTCGGTAGGAACATATTTATCAATTTTCTCAAAAAAAAAATTATTTACGCCTTTGGCACTGCTGATTCCCAACTATATATTTAACTCATTTATTATATTTTATTCATTACCATATTATACGGACTTGTTTCTTTTTTTTATCTTGTGCCATTATGAAACTAGAGGGAAGAGGCAAGTTTTTTTCCAATCCTTTTGCAAACAAAATATAGCCAATGTTAAATGTTGACGTTTTAATTTATGACATTGACATTGCCACCAACATTGACTTTAGAAGATATTCGTATTTAAATGAAATAGCATTACCTTATATATTGATACTACTTAAACAAAATTGCTTGCAATCTTCAACTTACTATACAGGATATTTCATTAATAATTGGAGATACGCTAACTGGAGAATCCCTACTGAGATGCAGGGTGTCAAAGTTGTAATTTTTTTTCTTTTTTTGCAGTATCTCTACTACCTCTTGACCGGTTTTCTGCCAATTTGGTAATGAAACATTTTTTAAGCTAAGAACAATAATATATGTAGTGGCACTTTTGACTAGAAAATCCCAAGCAGGAGTCATTTCTACCTAAGAAAGGTACACTTGATAGAACTTGATAATTCCAACCGTTTTCGAGAAAATTGCCTCATAGATCTCAGAAATTCTTTGTAAACAAACCCAATTTGAAAAGGAAAAATTGTATGTATTGAAAAGTGTGCTTTGGTGACGTCTTAGTTCTGTCATTTACGTATAATTTCATTAGTTTGATATTTTGACAGAACTAAGACGTCACCAAAGCACACTTTTCAATAAATACAATTTTTCCTCTTCAAATCGGGTTTTTTTTTCAAAGAATTTTTCAGATCTATGCGGCAGTTTTCTCGAAAACTGTTGAAACTATCAAGTTCTATCAAGTGTACCTTTTTTACGTAGAAATGATTCTTGCATGAGATTTTCTAGTCAAAAGTGCCACTACGTTTCGTAAAAAAAAAGAAAAAAAATATTCATCATCGGGTATAGCTTATGAGGCGCCCTCCACGGAATAGCGTGATATAATACATAAATTACTGTTTCTTAGCTTAAAAAATGTTTTCATACCAAATTGGGAGAAGATAGGTCAAGAGGTAATTGAGGTATTGCAAAAAAAAGAAAAAAAATTACAACTTTGACATCCTGTATCTCCGTAAGGAGGCACATTTTATCTAAGTGTTTCAGGTTAAATCTTCATATTTTGGACTGATTCTCCAGTTAGCGCATGTCCAATTATTAATGAAACACCCTGTATAATTTTACTTCATTTTATTGCTTGTGGAAAAAATATATAGTCAGTGTGTGTAACAGGATCCTATTGGTGTTTAAAGGAGGGGTTATAATTCAAAATAATTTTTGCAAGTGCTTATCAAATCAACGTCGCTCAATCACATGTGCCGCTTGACACTATAGACAGGTCAATTCATCACTATCCTCCTTTCCCGGCTAAGGTCTAGTTATAAAAGGAGTGGCTTTCCAAACTGAACTGACACTCAAAAAGCTGTTAGTTCGCAACAAGTTTAGAATAAGGTATGTCTTCCACCCTGTTACGAACTGCTGGAGAGGCGGAGAAAGTGCCAAATGTAAGTAGATAATGCAAATTAAAAAACTTACAGAGTACACTACAATGCCCTTTTTAGTAAAACTGCTCAAGGCGTGTCTAATTAACGCGCTTTTTAAAATGGCTTGTTAAAAAAAAGCATATCCTGATATTTATCCTGCAAGATTATTTTATAAAATTCCTGAAATACGTAATGCTTTGAAATCTTTTATTTTTAACTATCAATGACTTATAGAAAATTGGAAAAAGTTTTTTCAAAAATCGTTTTCCTGTGGGAAGAAATAATTTTGCAAAAACCACACAACCAGGTGCTCAAAAAATTGATTTGACCTTATATTAGTAACAAGAAAATAACGAACATCCTCCAGAGCTAATACTGTGGCGTTTAAGCCATCAAAAAGTGATATTGTGAAGCAACAATTCGTTAAAATTAAAATCACCCGACATTCACGTTGTAAATCTATTATAAAGCCATATCTCTAAAGTGAAAGTACTGATAATTATGTTGACATTAATAGTTCTTCAACCTCTTCCAAAAATCATATTGTGCATTAATATAACTACGTTTTAATTAGGGTAGAATAAAAAAAATACTTTCTTATACATAGAGGAGATACCATTTGGGTTCAAAATGATGTGAAAACAAGTTCAGCTTGTTCTAGGAATATCTTGCACAACGATCTTGAAAGTGAAGGAGAAAAAGGTCGATTTGTGGGTATTTAACAGTCAAATAGACAATTACAAATTTTTGTGACTCCAAATGTTGTAAAAGTGAACAATAATAGTTTGCGAATAAAATATTATTTATTACAATTAATTATTTTTTATTTATTTGCTTTTATCATGTTTAGAGAATATTATTTAGGTATTATGCAAATCACAACTTACACACTTTTTTATTTATTATGAAAATACCTACTTTCTGTATATTGTTGCCCTAATCTGGGCACGCTAATATACTAGTTAGGTAAATACTTTAAAACACTCATTATTGGAGAACCAATCAAAACAACTACTCTTCTAGCTAAAACTGACGAAGTATTGAATTACATGATAGGATTCTTAGCATTTTAAAGAAAAAAATATATTGAAAATATTTCAATCGTTTATTTACATTTAGTCATCACACTTTTTTATTTAATATGAAATTATTTACTTTCTGTATATTGGTACCTTAATCGGGTCACGCTAATATACTACTTAGGAAAACACTTTAAAACACTCATTATTGGAAAACCAATCAAAACAACTACTCTTCTAGCTAATACTGACGAAGTATTGAATAACATGATAGGATTCCTGGCATTTTAAAGAAAAAAAAAAATTTAAACTACTTAAATTATTTATTAAAATTCAGTCATTCAAAACAATTATTGAACCTTACATTCTATTTCAACTCTAGAAAAGTTGTACAAGTTTTTTCGAACTCGTTAGTTCTCATCAGTAGAGTATAGAAACATTCATTCATTATTTACAAGCCTATTCTTGATTTATTTTTTACAATTAATTATTTTTTATTTATTTGCTTTTATCATGTTTAGAGAATATTATTTAGGTATTATGCAAATCACAACTTACACACTTTTTTATTTATTATGAAAATACCTACTTTCTGTATATTGTTGCCCTAATCTGGGCACGCTAATATACTAGTTAGGTAAATACTTTAAAACACTCATTATTGGAGAACCAACCAAAACAACTACTCTTCTAGCTAATACTGACGAAGTATTGAATTACATGATAGGATTCTTAGCATTTTAAAGAAAAAAAAATATATTGAAAATATTCCAATCGTTTATTTACATTTAGTCATCACACTTTTTTATTTAATATGAAATTATTTACTTTCTGTATATTGGTACCTTAATCGGGTCACGCTAATATACTACTTAGGAAAACACTTTAAAACACTCATTATTGGAAAACCAATCAAAACAACTACTCTTCTAGCTAATACTGACGAAGTATTGAATTACATGATAGGATTCCTGGCATTTTAAAGAAAAAAAAATATTTAAACTACTTAAATTATTTATTAAAATTCAGTAATTCAAAACAATTATTGAACCTTACATTCTATTTCAACTCTAGAAAAGTTGTACAAGTTTTTTCGAACTCGTTAGTTCTCATCAGTAGAGTATAGAAACATTCATTCATTATTTACAAGCCTATTCTTGATTTATTTTTTACAATTAATTATTTTTTATTTATTTGCTTTTATCATGTTTAGAGAATATTATTTAGGTATTATGCAAATCACAACTTACACACTTTTTTATTTATTATGAAAATACCTACTTTCTGTATATTGTTGCCCTAATCTGGGCACGCTAATATACTAGTTAGGTAAATACTTTAAAACACTCATTATTGGAGAACCAATCAAAACAACTACTCTTCTAGCTAAAACTGACGAAGTATTGAATTACATGATAGGATTCTTAGCATTTTAAAGAAAAAAATATATTGAAAATATTTCAATCGTTTATTTACATTTAGTCATCACACTTTTTTATTTAATATGAAATTATTTACTTTCTGTATATTGGTACCTTAATCGGGTCACGCTAATATACTACTTAGGAAAACACTTTAAAACACTCATTATTGGAAAACCAATCAAAACAACTACTCTTCTAGCTAATACTGACGAAGTATTGAATTACATTTTCAATATATTTTTTTTCTTTAAAATGCCAAGAATCCTATCATGTAATTCAATACTTCGTCAGTATTAGCTAGAAGAGTAGTTGTTTTGATTGGTTCTCCAATAATGAGTGTTTTAAAGTATTTACCTAACTAGTATATTAGCGTGCCCAGATTAGGGCAACAATATACAGAAAGTAGGTATTTTCATAATAAATAAAAAAGTGTGTAAGTTGTGATTTGCATAATACCTAAATAATATTCTCTAAAATATTATTTACTTATAAAGAAATATCAAATGCCCTAAAAATCTTATTTTCACTCAATTCTTACTTTCATAAAGTTAAAATATCCGTGTAACTAAACAATATTTTATATGGAAAACTTTTGTGTTAGTGTTTTACATCTGTGAAAAAATATATAATTTGAAAAATGTTAAAATTGCGAATATAGTCCTCTTCTTTATATTTTGAAGACATTTGTGAACCCTCAAAATTTTTTTCGATGGAGTTGAAAGCTTTTTCGCATCATTTTAAACATAAGTGTCATGTTATTCCCCTCTATGAATAAGCAAATATTAAAAGAAAAAAATCATTCCACCTTGCTATACATTCAACTGTACTACTTTAATTATTTAAAGATGTTATTGCTAAGTAGTACAAAATCTTTAAAATTGTGTTAAATATTGGTTTAGTGTCATATTAATTATCAAATAAAAATTATCTAATATGAAATTTTCTCTTTTGAGCAAGGTAAACCATTAAATATTTCTCTTGCAACAAAAATTGAAAACTCACTTGTTTTTAGGTAGCAACCTTCCGTACTTTCTTTGAATTTTTTTATTCACTCCTGATATTACTCCAGACAATGTCTTTTATATTATTATATAATATATGTAATATTATGAATCTACCTCTTTCACAACTATTTACTAAGTATTAGTGCAGAATACCAAACCAATATTAGCAAATATACTGAAGTTAAAATCATTTATTTCCATTTTAGAACTATTTGAAACTAAATTGTTAATGCAAGGCTGAATAATGCTATATAAATATATTCTTATTATGAATACTATATATTTGAAGCATCTTTGCATGAGATAAATAATTTTACTGTGTCAAAGTAATTCTGTACAACATGTAGCTCATGTACAAAATGTTAGTGTTTAATGAATTTCAGAATTATAATTTATATCCGATTAAAAGTGTGCTTCAGTCTTTTTATTAATAACTACAGTACATATTACCCTTTACGTACGGTTACCGTTGCAGAATGTAAAAGTGGTGGTTTAAATTTATATTGCAGGAGATCCCTTTCATTCCTAATTCTATTTAGGCAATGAAAAACTCATAAAACCTCAACGCTACCCACTTCTACCTACACTATTGTAAATCTAAATCATTTAAATTACCTTTTAAATGTAGGAAGTCAAATTGTTTAATATCTTCTTAACTCAAAACATGAAAGAAAGTCTGTCACTATCTACAATAGACCCGCAAAAATCGTTAATCCTGTAAAAGCTGTATTAAAGAAATTAAGAAATCACTTCAAAGTAGTTTCCGACATAAAAATTCATGAAGCCATTGGCATAGGACAGAGTTACATGCATTGAAATGCACTTGAAATGCATAACGCATTATGCATGCTATAATATGGAGAAAGGGCGCGCGGGGTCAGCTCAAAGCAACCCGAGAAACTGATGCGCCCGGCTCAGCTAAACAGGAGTCGATCGGGTCGACCGTGAATCTTTGGGAAATGGCGCAGGCGCCGGTTCTACCACCGTGACGTCACGGACGTCGGCTGAAACGTCACTATCAAACCACCCCCTAAACACGGCGGAGACAATGGCAAATGAAATGCAGCCGCATCGGGAGGCTGGGGGCCAGTAGCGCGGACATTGAGGGGGCCGTAGTAATAAAAGTCATCCAAATGCTTGCGAGTTACCCTTGAATTGTCTGTTATGATGGGTTTGTTTTCGGAAACTGCCTCGAATGTGTTTATGTGCTAGTATCAGTTGTTTGTCTAACTAAACTGCCATGGTTTGATATAAATTCTGTTTTTCTTTTACTCAATTCTTTTAGTTTATATTCTTTTTATTGATTTGTGAGAATTATTTTATAAATCTTTTGTAAACATCCTCTTATTAAGTAATATTCAGTCCTATATTCTCTTTTTTGGTTAGTAAATAGCGTGGGAAAGCAATTCCATGGCAAAATAACTTTTGTAAGTTTATTTTACGCATTGCACGTGTTATACGTAGATAGTTTGATAAACATTTAAGACATTATGAACTAAATAATAAAAGCATGCTCAAATTGTCTCACTTTTTTTACATTTTGATATAAAGCGAACCGAACTTATACCCATTTTAAAAGGTGATAAATATAATTTGGTACTATAGCCCAGTCACTATGCTTTATGAATCTTCATTTCAGTAAAGTGAAAAATAATATTACTGTGCTTAATAGGGTGGGCTGAAAAAAATTTTTATTTTTTTTTTCTTTACGCTATACCGAAAATAACTTGTCTAGGATAGGCAATTAAAATGCAACAAAGAAAAACATTTTGTACCTAACCCCCAGCTAGCGCATTACACTTGAAATTTTGAAATTTCACGAAAATCATAAGATTTTATAATTTTTTTGAAAGTACCTAAACAGCTGCATATTGGGCTGCTATAGTGAAAATCCTTTATAGTAGAGTTATAAAAACACAGTAAATTATTGAAAAAGTAGTATTTTTTAAAGTTAGCGCAAAGCGCTTCAATATCGTTAATTTATCACTTTTTGAGTGCCCGCCGGCTGTGGCTCGGTGCGGCGGCATGTAGCTTGTTTGAGCCCACCACTCTTGTGGTTTTAGCTTTATAATGTTGATACAACAAATACTTAAAGGAATAATATAAATAAATAGATAATATATAAATGTATCCATAAGAGTTTATTAATTACAAAATTCATTGTGAAATACAAATTTCCAATTCTCACACTTCAACATTATTTTTGTAACCTTCTTAAATCATAGTCCTTTACATAGTTGGAACATTGAAATTACGTTTGCTTGAAAAACTTGGCATTGAAGCTCTTGATAGCAGCATTGTTCGGATGAAACCATCTCTATTCTTAGCGCCGACGAGTTTTGAGGAGGCTTCAGTTACCAATTTCATACAGCGCTCCACCGCTTACGTGTGACACGGGAATTTGTGGAAGTTCCATTCTTTTGCTGTTTTGGCAGTTGAAACCTTAGCCCAAATATCTTCGTCAGATACTCCTCGCAACAAAGGTGGTGGAGAAAGAGCAGTAGTAGTAGTCCAATCAGTAATTTCGTAATATTCTTTTGCCTGGAAGTTGATTTTTGGCGGTTTGAAAGTTCGGATTAGCTTTTTTTTTAGAAGTCACGACCCTTGCTTTTATAATTCTTCTAAACCCCAACTCTCTGATATGGGCCCTTTCATCGACTATCATGCTAAGGAGCAAGTTCTCCGGATGCGCGAAGAACGCATTTCTTTCAATTACCGGATGCGTTCTTCGCGTATCCGGAGAACTTGCTCCTAAGCATGATAGTCGATGAAAGGGCCCATATCAGAGAGTTGGGGTTTAGAAGAATTATAAAAGCAAGGGTCGTGGCTTCTAAAAAAAAGCTAATCCGAACTTTCAAACCGCCAAAAATCAACTTCCAGGCAAAAGAATATTACGAAATTACTGATTGGACTACTACTGCTTTTTCTCCACCACCTTTGTTGCGAGGAGTATCTGGCGAAGATATTTGGGCTAAGGTTTCAACTGCCAAAACAGCAAAAGAATGGAACTTCCGCAAATTCCCGTGTCACACGCAAGCGGTGGAGCGCTATGTGAAATGCTGCTATCAAGAGCTTCAATGCCAAGTTTTTCAAGCAAACGTAATTTCAATTTTCCAACTATGTAAAGGACTATGATTTAAGAAGGTTACAAAAATAATGTCGAAGTGTGAGAATTGGAAATTTGTATTTCACAATGAATTTTGTAATTAATAAACTCTTATGGATAAATTTATATATTATCTATTTATTTATATTATTCCTTTAGGTATTTGTTGTATCAACATTATAAAGCTAAAAACATAAGAGTGGTGGGCTCAAACAAGCTACATGCCGCATCGAGCCACAGCCGGCGGGCACTCAAAAAGTGATAAATTAACGATATTGAAGCGCTTTGCGCTACCTCAGATTTAAAAAATACTACCTTTTCAATAATCTAGTGTGTTTTTGTAACTCTACTATAAAGGATTTTCACTATAGCAGCCCAATATGCAGCTGTTTAGGTACTTTCAAAAAAATTATAAAATCTTATGATTTCCGTGAAATTTCAAAATTTCAAGTGTAATGCGCTAGCTGGGGGTTAGGTACAAAATTTTTTTCTTTGTTGCATTTTAATTACTTATCCTAGAGACAAGTTTTTTTCGGTATAGCGTAAAGAAAAAAAAAATAAAAATTTTTTTCAGCCCACCCTAGTGCTTAAGCTTCTTTTTATAAAAGGAAGGTCTATCTGCCACTACACATATTTTTTGTATAATAAATAGTCCGGTGATTTTAGCTTCGAAAATAACGATTTTGAATTGGAATAGACATGGCACTTTTTGTAAGTACACACTCAGGAGGAATATTCAGTTAAATTTTCAAGTAAAAATATTTTCAAATTCCGCCGTAATCGCAAAAAAACGTGAATTCTTCATATCTCGGCTCCAAAGCATCGTAGCACAATTTTTTTATTTCAAATTCATGTTTTTTTATAACAATTGAAATGCCGTTGGTTGCAATCAGTTTTATGCAAAATCCACTGAGATATTTACATTTGTTTAAGTTGCAAAATTGATTTTTTACGTAAAAAATTTGCAAATTGAAATTTGTTTGCAATATTTTTTTTTGATTATGTAAATGTACGTCAAATACAATGCATTTACTGAAACAGAACTGTAAAATATTAATTTGATCTTTTAATATAACAGTTTGATTTTTCTTTAAATTAATTGCAACAAAAGTAATTAATATCTTGCAACGAGACGAAGTGCATTTTATTAAGGGTAAAAATAAGTACTATTTCTCATAATATCGTATACAGATTTTATATTTGTTTCTACAGTACTTCAAAGTTCAGGATTGAAAAATTTTTTCAGTTTTTTGCCATAAAAAGTTATTAATAATCAAAGATTCGTTCTTTGCGTATACTTAGCTTATAGGGGAGCTCATGACGAAGAAATTGACGGGTCGAACGTTTTTCTACGGCTGTTAAAAGCGAAGATATATACAAAAAACTAAGTTGCAAAATACATTTTGTTTACAAAAAGTTAAATAACAATTAAAGCCGCCGTTTTGAGTGGTCAACACTAGTTTTTTCGGATTCCTGAGGATATTCTGTAGGGGGTAGACTAATTTTTTACTAGTCCCAAAACTTTCCGAAATATTTTCCTAATATCACCTGACTATAACTCAACATTTTGTTCCTGCTATTGAAGGCAATGTTATATACCGACTTTTCTAAGGTCTTGAACTTCAAAAAAGAAGTATTTCAAAACGAGTTCCGTCAAACAACTCGAAAAGTATTACAGACAATTAAGCGAAT
This sequence comes from Rutpela maculata, assembly GCA_936432065.2. Classification (NCBI taxonomy): domain Eukaryota; kingdom Metazoa; phylum Arthropoda; class Insecta; order Coleoptera; family Cerambycidae; genus Rutpela; species Rutpela maculata. Next base: position 73,959,098 of record OW386285.2, on the reverse strand, counting down.
CTGTATAAATGTGGCATCCGAATATTTACAAGACGAAGTATTTAGTTCTGTTCCTGTTGAAGTAAAAGTCACAGACGTAGAGGTTATTTTCTAGTAATATACTGATTTTTTGCATTATCTTGTATATTCCACGGAGATTCTTTTTTGGAGAGAAAACATGTGTGGTAGAAAGTCCCAGATAGAAAAACAAAAAAAATTAAAAGATTGCCACAAGTAACAATTGAACAATAGTTAAATAAGAGATTAAAATGAAGAGAGGAATGGTTATTGCTTAAATCAACTGGGTCAGAATCTCCGATTAAAGAACTTATATCTAGATACATAACAGGCTATCTTTTCACTATATATCTTGTTTGCTCCCAACATTAGTCACATTATATGTCCATTAAAAAGAATAGATGAACATCACATCCCATAGGCAACAGTGGCGTTGTGTGTGTAGAAAATGTGTAGAATGGTAAATATTTTCATTAAAATGAATTATTGCAATTCCTGCATTACCGGCTCTTTATACAACGTGATGTAGGCATACGATATAACAGTAAGATAATACAGTAAGATAAATATATATTGAAAGCATATTAAAATTTAATTGCTATTCATTTTATGACTGTAAACTGAACTTCATCATGTTACGACTATGGACCGACCGATTTTCTTCTTTTCTAAACGGCTTTCTGCAAACGGCACAGCACTTAACCATTTTGCACTAAATATATTGTCACTAAACTGTGTAAATATGAATAGAGAATATTATTTAGGTATTAAGCAAATCACAACTTAAAATAAAAAGACTTCTTCACCACATTTTGATCGAAAAACATGAAAAACACTTATTAACCTTAATGGCGGATACTGTCAAAAGTGTCAAACTGAGATTATGATAATCGAACTTACCGATCGTGCCCGAATCGGCCGCGAATAGATCGACTAGCCAATCAAGAACTTATGGGAATAAGTGCCTTAGATTGTAACTATCTCAGCAACATACAAATCAGTACAATTATGTATCTAGATATAAGTTCTTTAATCGGAGGTCAGAATATATGTATAACTATTGCTAATATTCACTACCAAAATTTGTTTAATAAAAATTGTATTAAAAATAGTTGTGAAAATTAAATAAATCATTCAAGAACGGAAACTAATTGGAATGAACAAGATGAACCTAAATACTGCTTTATAAAAAATATTATAGTATTTCTTTATCTTAGGTAAATTTTTTGTAAAACTACGGTTAGGGAACTTAAGCGATTTTAACAAATTATACTATAAGAGCTAGTAAAGAAATTGTAAATAAATATACCTAAATAAGTTTAGATGTTAGATATTTAGATAGATTTATCAAAAATAAATAAGAATTGTCTACTTCAGTAGAAATTATTGTAAAACTAGGTCTGTGTTATAAAAAATTATAACTGAAAAAAATGTTGAAAAAAGGAGAGAAGGAAGTTGATTGATCTGAAAACTAATACAAAATAAAAAGGAAGCAAAGGAGTTACTGGCTGGACTGTTAAAAATGTTCCTTCAAAGAAAAATATAATTTTTAGCAGAGAAAAAGAAGTTGAGTTTCAAACAAGAAAAAAATGTAAATTTGGAGAGAAAAGCTGAATTTTGGAAAGAAATAGTTGTTAATTAGCAGGAAGGTTTATTATCCGAATCTAATAAGGCTAAAAGGTAGTAAAAGAGGTTTTGAACTGTTGAGAGTTTTCCAACGGGGATAAGTACTGATGTTTCTGAAAGAAATATCAAGTGAAATAAAGACAATTTGATTTGTTGATTAATAATAAAGAACAGAGGTCGTATACTTTAATTTATCTTGAAAAATAAACAATAAAAAAAAAGGACTCGTTCAAGTGAATTAATTATAAGGTTTTAGTTTTAAAGTATTTTCGTTTTTGTGTGAATTAGTTTTCAAGCAAGTAATATAATTTAATCTGTAAAACTGATTTAAGTCCCTTTCTTCTAATAAATCGAACATAAATACAAATATTGAATTGGCTCCCTGAGATAAAGTAAACTAGCTTGCAGGCAATGCACAATTTTTCATGCTACAGTATTTGGGTGAGTATCGAATTTTAATTTTTATGTTAGTCAGTTTCGATCTAGTTCTGATTTAGATAAACATTTTTTAAAAATAATTAAATTGTCACAATTCACTTTAAGTGTCTAAATTGACAAAACATAACACTGTATTATTTAAACTATGATCTCCCATAATAATATTTTTAAGAGGAGAAGTTATATTGAACACAGTGCAGCATATGCTGAAAAATAAACGCTATTTAGTGTTTATCCATATATCATGGCAAGTTAAAAAAAAATCATCCATTTAGAATAAAACGATAATGGAACTGTAAAAAGTTTAGATAATAATTATTATTAATATTTGAGCTCATATTATGCGTTTTACTTACAGAATATTCCACATCAGATAATTCAGAAAGATTTATTTAGACATTTTTCCATCTAAATTAAAATTTTTATTCACATAAGTGCTAGGAGATTTCACGCTGTAAAAAGAAAGTCATTAATATTCCTTCAGCATTTCATAACACAATCGCCACAAATACTCTAACAGATGGTGCAGAGTTTGCTCGGAAATGAAGAGATGAATACTTTCATTCCGGTTTTGAAGTGAATACGGTATTATAATAATTTTCCACGTTCTGTAAATAACAAATCTCTTGATCGGGAGAGTACATTTTTAAATATTTTATTGTAAGAAGCATTTCGAATTGGTAGAAAGTAATTTAGAAATAATTTTGCATTTATTTTTCAATTTAAATTTGGAACAATATGGTGTGACAAATTTCATTACTAGATTAATAATAATTAAAGAAGTAATAATATAGAGGAATGGTAGATCAAATATGCAATTTTGTCGTATCCCTCTTGATTTCCTAATTCTACGATTAGGATGTTCGTTCTAGAGGTGGGTAGTACTCGTATGATTCGTATCATTGGTACGAATCCTTACAGTGATACGATTGGTACGAATCCCACAAAAAAAAGATTCGTACATTTCGTATCGCCGATACGATTGATACGAATATGGAATTTCGGTACCGGTATTGCGATGCGATACTCTTAAGGCCAATTATATAAGGTTAAACTTCAAACGGTGGATGGGGACCGTTTAAACTGGAGATTTCAGATTTTAAAATATTCGTAACCTCATAATTGAAAAAATTCCTTGTTTTTATATGTAATATGATGGATATATTCGAAATATTTGATTATTACTATATGATTATTATCAGTGTACTGAGACAGCATTCGTTTTATACAACGTACTGATTAAAAAATCTGATATGATATATTACATTTTTTTTCATTATTTGTTATTATTGTTTTTGTTTATGCTACACTTGCTACACAATTTTGTACGTGTATATAATGTGGTTAAATAAACACTATCTATCTATTTACTGTCTAATGACGACGAAGAAATTATTAATGTAATACATTATAATATTGGCCCCAACTAACATCACATATAATATTCTATAATCTATGCTGAACAGGGAGTGGGAGTGTGGGTACGAATAGTACGAATGGTACGAATCAGTACATGATATAGTTTAGTATCATTGATTCAGTGGTACGAAACGTACGAATCTCTCGATACGAATCTTTTCTTGATACGGATTCGTTTGGTACGAATCATTAAAAAGAGTCGAATCGCCCATCTATAGTTCGTTCCGAATGATATTATCATCATTACTAGAAACGCAGTGTGCTTGTAACAAATGCTGGTGAAGGGAACTGTGTTTAAATTAAAGGAGTAACGCCGCTTCTGCAGATATCCAGAGTCATTTGTGTACTGGTTTCAAACTTTTGGCTCTCGTTGGCACAAAGCAGACTCAGACATCTTGGACGCTGCGGTCTCTTTTGCTTTCAATAAAGTCAAGCAATACAAAATCAGTGACTTGTAAATAATGTGAGTAGGCCCCTCTAACGGCATTTGCATCAAAAACTTTATAGAAGCATCAACTAAGCAAATACTACTAAAGAAGTAATAATATAGAGGAAGGAAATATGCAATTTTCTCGTTCTCCTCTTGGTTTTCTAATTCTACGATTAGGAAACATTAGACAGACATTATTCACAAGTCACTGACTTTATATTGCTCGACTGTATGAAGAGCAAAAGGAACACGAAGCGTCGAATGTGTCCGAGTTCGCTTTGCACTGACCAGAGCCAAAAACTCGAAACCAGTACACGGCAAACGAGACCAGCTCGTTGCTCCATTTTTGAGTTGTTAAACGGAATAATAATTGTTTTACTTATCCAACAGACGCCGAGAATAAGAAAAATGGGCCGCGAAAACTCGTGAACGGTGTTAAATAATTATTAAATATACATAATATATAGAAAAATTCGATGTTCGATGAAAACTGGGCGAAGAATAGAATGGTCAAAGAAAATGCATTTTTGAAAATTGTGAAAATGCATTGAAAATTAAAAAAAAAACGAATTCTATCCCCTAAAAGCACATAAAATGACGTACAATCAAAAAAGTGACGTACAATGCCACCTTGATAATTGACGACGAATTAAAAATTTTATTTCGTCTGCCATCTTTGACCGTTCTATTTGCCATTCGGCGTTCGGGATTAGTGCATTATATTTGGCCATAAATAAGTTTTTTTTTGCCAACTTTGGTGAAATTAATCCTTCTTATAGGAAAGATATTCAATTTTGATTTTTTGGGCCATTTTTGGTGTTTTATGTTTTTTCCAAGATGGCGGATTGACCAATGCATATGTGTACTATTTAAGAATTTTATTTCAAATAAGCCAATATTTTTATTTCCATCCGATTACTAGTACAAGATATATTAAGCAGATAAGTTAAAAATCCGCGAAAGCGCGTCAAAAAGTGCATATAACTTTTGACGCACAAGAAATTTTTGAGCGGAAATATTTTCTTTGTAATAAGGAGGTCAGAATAGATAAAAATGTCTTAATTATTATATAAAATTTCACCGTCATCTAGTAATTGAGCCTTATTACCTACTATAGATATTGCGCTCGGTATAAAAGTGAACAAATAATGAATTCAAACGTATTTTTCACCGACTTCAATATCTATATTTTAGGTAATAGAGTTCAATTAACTGGGCGACGCACAGTGGGGCAGGAATTTGAAAACGTGGAATTTAATCGTAAAATGAAACGAGCTAAATGACTATATGTTGTTGACATATGGCAAGAGAGCATATCAGTGTATCATTTGCACCACTAACCGCCTCTAACTTCATTCAAGGTCGCATCGTCTACCACCTACATGAAACTGTTGTTGTTAAGTAGTATTTGCGTATGATCGATGCGCTAAATTTGATAGAACTTTTAAGTGGATAAACTCTAGTTTTTTACTTAATAAATTATGGATCCAATACCGTCATGTATTCAATATATAACGTTATTTTACTATAATTGTTATATAGTATAAGTATAAGTTATATAGTAATTATAATTTCAAAAACAAACATATGCAAATATATATAAATAAACTACAATATATTTTGTAGCCATAGGAAAAGTTTACTTCCACATACGTCCACATTGTGAATTTGATGTATTATTATAGGTGAACTATTTTAGTTTAAAAATTAAAGTCAAACTAGTACTCATGTGTACTCTGTAATTTTCTTGCGATTTTAACTAAAAATTTTGGCAAATGCAGTTTGAATTTATCAAATGCAAAACCAGCGAAAACCAGTGTTCCCGCTTAATTACTTTCCGCTAAAATTCATAAAATTTATAAATGAATATACTGATTACAAGCTTTAAAACAATTAGTTATCAAAATTAGGAAAAACTCTCATTATAAGGGCAACACAAAAATAACAAAAAGAAATGTCGTTGATTTAGATTTTATTAAATAAATATTAAATGTTTTATTACTACTGGTTCATTCTTCTACATTATTTCTTACTTCTCCTTCCTGCCTTGTTAACTCCAATATCGACTCCCTTACCTTTGAGTTAGTAACGTCTTCAACAAATGCCTTACTGCAGTTCTATCCATATTAGTTGATGCAGAAGATAATCCGTGAAGTTTATATCCTCAATAAACTTCCAATAAAAAAGTGGCAAGCAAGAAATGAAAAGACTATTGTGGGTGAAAATAAAGGAATTTAAAAATCGAATGTTATTGATAGTTGATCAACCTAACCCTGGCTTCGGAAATTCGAATGACAGTCACATTGCAAGGCGACTTTTCGAAAACGCAGAACTTGGCATCTGAAATTACAGGGGTGGAAACCTAATAAAAAGAATGCACACCATTTTAGTAACAATATCGAGTGGATGCGATATTCACATTATCAACTTTAGAAAGTATACACTTGATACTGCAAAGGGTTTCGTTGAAATGTATTCTTGGCTTTATATGCCTCCAACTATACATAAGTTACTTATTCATGGACCAGACATGATTGCTTCTTCATTGTTTCTGATTGACCAATTATCAGAAGAGGTCTAGGAGGCTCGGAATAAGGATTTTAAGCGATATCGTGAAAATTACTCCAGGAAATGTTCTCGTGAGAAATGTAATGAAGATGTTTTTAATTTAATGTTAATTAGTTCTCACCCGGTGATCACTAGTTACATGAAACTTCTCAAAAAACCATTAAAACGTTTTCCTACCGAAGTTCTTGGTTCAGATATTTCAATATCCGAAATTTCAAACACGGAAGATGTTTCCTCATTATAATAATAATAATAATAATAATAATAATAATAATAATAATAACCTTTATTTCCCAATCACAAGTACAATTAGTTAATAACCATACAAGTAACTCAAAAATCTGAGCTAATATGCATAAGCATAATACAATACAAAATATAGAATAAAATATATGTAAAATTGTATAAGCGACAACACATACATAATAACAAACTACAAAAGTATAAAACACAATAAATAAATAAACACATAAATATATAAATAGTCAGACTGAGTAAAATTCATTAACATCATACAAGCACTTTTCAACTAGTAAATTCTTTATCCTCTTTTTAAAAGTAAATAGGCTTTTACAATTTTTTAAATCAATGGGCAAATGATTATAAATTTTACATCCGTTGTAAAACACACTTTTTTGATATATTGCTGTTGTATGCTGATGAGGAATTAGCTGATCTTTGAATCTAGTTTGATAATTGTGGTGTGTTTGGTTGATAAGGAAAGTTGATTTGTTTTTAAAAACATAACAACATATTTCATAAATATATATACTAGGCAGAGTTAATATTTTGAGGGCTTTAAAGGATTCTCTGCACGATTCTCGGGGATGTAAACTCTCCATAGTCCTAATGACACGCTTTTGCAGAATAAATGCCCGACGAACATAGGTAGTACTCAAACCCCACAACATAATTCCATACCGTAGATGGGAATGTATGTTAGAGTAATAAAATGTCAATAGAGAACCTTTACCGCAGTGATTTTTTAAGTTACGCATACCGTAACAACCTTTACCGAGCTTCACACACAAACTATCTATGTGAGCAGCCCACGTCAAATTTCTGTCGAACATAACACCCAAGATTTTAGCAGAATCTGTTACTAAAAATTCGTCGTTGGGGTTTTGCTCGATGTTGTACCTAAATGATACAGTAGTTGTTTTTGCTTTATTTAGTGTAAGCCGGTTTTTCTCTGACCAAATTATAACATCCCTGTATAGATCTTTCGATATATTTTTTATTGCGTCGGGACTTTTTTGAACAATTAAAAAGTTAGTATCATCGGCGTAACAAGTAATGCAAACGTTGTATTTGCTTTGAATGTATAATGCAAGATCGTTGGCAAAAACAAGGTAAAATAAATGGCCCCAGTATGGAGCCTTGTGGTACACCGGCATTTATTAGGTATTTGTTGCTCTCTGTTTTATTCACATAGACTACTTGCGCACGGTTTTTAATATAGCTGGATAAAAAATCTAAAGCAGGACCCCTGATACCATATCTGAACAACTTGGCAATAAGTACATCATAATCAACACAATCAAAGGCTCGTGAGTAATCTATAAAAAGACCAAATGTATATAATCCTTTATCTAGGGCGTCTACTACTGAGCTGTGAAAGTTTACTAATGCAGTGTCAACACTTCTATTTTTTAGGAAACCGTGCTGAACTGGCAATAAGAGGTTATTTTTATGAAAGAATCCACTTAACTGTTCTAAAAATGCAAGTTCTATAACCTTCGACATACTTGAAATTATGCTAATCGCACGATAATTATTATAAGAGTTTTTGTCTCCTTTTTTAAAGAGTGGGATTACTTTACTAATTTTTAAGTCGTCAGAAAAAACTCCATTTACAAAGCACAGATTAATTATGTAAGTTAACGGTGAAGCGAAATTATTTTTACATTTCTTTAATAGATTGTTAGACATATTATCCAGACCACTGGAATTAGATGGCTTGAGCCTACTAATAAATGATAACGTATCAATTTCAGTTACTGGTTGAAGAAAAAATGATTGACGAAAAAGTGGTATGTTTGTATTTAAGAAATTTAAATCGATGGGGTCAACTTGGGGATTTATATGACCTGTAGTAAAATAGGCATTGAAATTATCTGCGATAACATTATCTGGCAAAAGGGAACCATCCTCGTGAACAACTATTTTTGTCTGTGAAGCAGAAGATTTTCCTACCACCTCGTTTATCATATTCCACATTGTTTTAACCTTGTCTGTTGATTCTGAAATTTTATTATCATTATAAGCCGTTTTGCTTTCTTTTAGTTTATTTTCATACTCATTATTTACTTTTCTGCAGATAGGCTTTAGTTGAGGATATTTTTGAGCAAGGTCTGAGATCAAACACACTCTTTGTCTTAACTCTAGAAGCTCCTCCGAAACCCACACAGGCGGAGATTCTTTTCTGTTTTGTTTGACACGTTGAAGAGGAAAGCAAATCTCAAAATAATAACTTAGAGTATCCGCGAACTCATTAAAGGCAGAGTTTGGACAGGTTTGAGAAAAAACATTTATCCAGTTTTCATTTTCTAAAAGGTCATTAAACCTGTCGATGTTCTTTTTACACATGTTTCTTTTGGTTATAGATTTTGATTTTTTCGATTCATTTCTATTACAATACACATTAAAATTTAATATTTGAGTATAATGGTCAGAGAGACAGAAATTAATGTTATTGATCATATAATCGACAAGATCTACATTTACAAAAAATGTTGTCATTAGCAACATCATATGATTCATCAAATGAGGCATCAAATTAACAGCAGTTATTAATGATTAAGTACTATTGCCAAAAGTATTAAAAGTTCACAGGGTGCCTCTAACTGCCTATGCCAAATATGACAAGGTGAAAATTTACATTGGTGGTTCATTGTTTATAGATTATAAGACAAAATAATAACTAAAACCGAAACCATCCCGTTTCACCTGATGAAGATTGGAGAATGCAATTAATCTCGAAGTAAACGTTTTACGCCATCATATTGAAACCGCAATTTTTAATTTCTACATTTCAATGCCAGATTTAAAACGTACACCCTCAAAAATGAAAATAGAATTATTGCCACGTTTTCGAATTCCTGCCCCACTGTGGGGTGGTGAAAATTTATTTCATAATTTCTTGCGATGATCTTTGAAGGTGGTTCATTTTTGTTTCAAAAATTTTCTATTTCATAATTTTTAGTTATCTGTTTTATGAAAACGATTCATTTTTTTCAAAAACTTTTTAATGCACACATTTTTAATATGATTGAATATTGTCCAAACTAGGTAGGTACTATATTTTTGACAATTTCTACATAATAAAATAACTCCTTAAATAAACGAGTTGTTATTATTAAGTAGTAATTGTAGAACACATTGCACGTATGTTTAAAAAGGAGGAAATCACTTGTTCCTTTAACGGTGACACCGGTAAAAGGGACTTCAATATATTACTGAGCATGGTGGTAATGTTCCAGCATTGTTCCGGTATTAAATCAATAGCTCTTCGCAAACGTAAAATGGTCATAAATAAGGGGTCTTTGCATTCCAGATTCAGCAGGTTAGCTTTTTGTTTCGGGTCAACCGGATCCTGAGTTATCGGATCTAAACTTCATTGAAATGCGTAGCAAGCTGCCGAACTGTTTTCCCAGATTGGAGAATGCATCATTTAATAAAACCTAACACAATTTTGTCTACGTATAAAATTGTGTGAGCGTTTGGGTTGATTATACATTAGTCCTTAGTCTCCTTGAAAATACTATTACTATTATATATTGCATATAAGGTTGCCTTATTGTATGTAACTTTTCTCTTATACGGGGTTGGTCACTGAAAATGAAACTGGCGGATTTTCGGGTAGTTCAGACTGATTTCTGGAAAACACTCAGTCACGGCAACTTCATTTTCGAGGGGAACATATTTTGTAATATAACTCACCTGCACCTTTATCCCTCCACGCCATAACCACAATTCCCAAAATTTTTCTGTATTTCTTATTGGGATGCTCTGCCATACGTATTGTTTTCAGATAAACTTGTCTTGTCAAAAGGTTTAAATTTTGCAGTAAACCCAAAATCTGTCCTAAAATTTGATATAATAACTGGTGTAGGGAAAATTGCTCAAAACGTGCCAACAGGTGATGGAAATCAATATCGTGTACTTGCAAAAAAAAGAGAAACAATCTATATCTTCCTTAAAAAAAAAAGGTAAACATATTAAAATTTTGACGTTAATCAATGAAGGACCTTACTCAAAATTAAGCAAAGACTCCACAAAATCAATTGAGAGCAAATTTTATAGAACTCTACTCAAGTACAAAAATGAATTTAATGACTTTTAACGAAGGAAGCTCACACCGCATCATAGCAAGCATTTTTATGGCTTGCCAAAAATACATAAGCAAAATATTCTTTTAAGACCTCTTATTAGGTCCATTAATTCGCCTTGCCATAATTTGGCTAAACTTTTTCTTAATATTCTCAATCCGTTATCGAGAAATACCGACTCGTATATTAAAAATAGTAGACACTTTATAGAAAAGATTTATGAAAACAATATTCATGATACACATCTGATGGTTAGTTTTGATTTAGTTAGCCTCTTTACTAATGTCCCAGTAGATAAAGCTTTAAAAATAATCAAGGACAAATTGTTGAATGATAATAATTTGGAAGCTAGAACTAAATTAACTGTTAATAGTATAATGGAACTGTTAACAATGTGTAAAAAAACGACTTACTTTCAGTTGAAAGCTGATTTCTAGCAACAAGACTTTAGTATGGCAATGCCGTCTCCATTGTCACCGATTTTAAATCACAGGTCAACATTTAGTTTGAAAAAATACACTGGACTCTACCTAGGTACCCAGGGGTTTTTGGGGTCGCTGATTCCGATGCCGAGGTCGGTTAAGTTCTATCATGTCAGGTTCAAGGTCATTTGAAGGTCAACCTAAGAAAAGGTGGTTGAAAAAATCTGAAAAAATTCACATATAGGTTTTCGGGGTCGTTGAGTCCGATTCTGATGTCAGCGACCATATTCAAGTCTGCCTTTATACCTGCACACCTGTTTGTTTGCTTGTTAGTCTGTATTTTTCGTCCGCCTGCATTTTCTCTCTGTCCATCTAGCTGACATCCTGCCTTCCTACCTGCCTTTCTGTCGGTAATTCTGTCTATCTTCCTGTCTGATTAAATGACTAAATGTTTCTATCTGTCTGTTTTTCTGCCATCCTCCGTCTAAATGTCCACTGACATTCTGTCTGCCTCCTTGTCAGTTTATCTTCTTACCTTTCTGCCTACCATTCCCTTTCGGTTTTACGTGATTGTAAAAAAATTAGATTAAAAAAAAACTTTTGAAAGCCTTCAACAAATGAATTCGCTTCTCTCAGCATAAGTGTATTAATCGAAATTCGGGCGAGAACGTTTACGTTGTTCATGCAATGATCTAATTTGCTGTTGACATGTGTTGAAATTTACAAAACTTTATGCTAAAAGTACTTACATTTAAAAACCCCGACACAAAAAACAATTAAATTACTTCGATCCTGACATGATTGAGCTCCAAGTGTGTGAAGCCAACGCCCGTGATTCGCCGAACTACCGAACTACCCCAACTCACTTGCGGTGGGCATGCGCCATCTATCGAATACTCAAGGTACTCTCTACTTTCATGTTCGCTCTGCTTCTGCAACTCTAGCGAAAGGCCAGTCTTTGAGTCTTGTTCCACAGGATTTATATGGTGAATATAAGCTCGTCAACTTTCACATAAAAAAATAAGTAGGTGATTCATTGAGTTAAATATATTTGCACTGAGATAGCCGAAGAATCTTCATGTGCAGCTAAAGCTGGAGGACGAATGCTGGCTTGACATGACCTTAAACTAACCTCTGGATGCTTTTAAGGGTAAGCGAACACCGGATTCGGACTCAAATCCATGTCTGAATTTTTTCAGATTTCTTCACCCACCTTTTCTTAGTTTGACCTTCAAATGACCTTAAAACTGACATGGTAGAGATCAACCGGCATCGGATGCAGACTCAGCGACCCAAAAAACCTATATATAATTTTTTTCAGATTTTTTGACAGCTTCCTCTCTGTTTTTCTCAAATTAACCTTGAAATGATCTTCGGATGCCTTTTGAGGGTAAGCGAACACCGCATTCGGACTCAGCAACCTCAAAAACCTATATGTGAATTTTTTCAGATTTCTCAACCACCTTTTCTTAGGTTGGCCTTCAAATGACCTTGAAACGGACGTGGTAGAGGTCAACCGGCATCGGATGCAGACTCAGCGACCCAAAAAACCTATACCGGGTGTAAACGAATAGTGGGCCACCCCTGTAACTTTCTTGTTTTTAAAGATATCGGGATGAAATTTGGTATGGTGAAATTAGGTAGGATTTCCATTTTCCTTTTTGAGACCTATCCCTATTTATCACTTCCGGTTTCACCGGAAATGGTCCCAATAGTCTTTTATAAATGAACCACCCTGTATGTTTTTACATTTTTGAAATAAAGATCACATTTTGGATACATTTATACTATTTTGGACAAATTATACAGTGTTGCATGAAAAATAATTCGAATTTTAGTTGTCAATCTAGATGGCTGCGAATATGTTAAAATTATTTTTGATCCAATGTAATTCATATAAAAAATACGAAAACGTCAGTATGTCCAATAATACAACATCCAGGGTGCTGTAAACTCATTAAAATCACATTTTTCAAAATGACTCATTTTTTTTAAACATTATGATATGGGCCACCTGGTTATTCAGAAAGCTCTATTTAGTAGGGCTTAAACGATACCAAAAGTTCCGTAATGTGTAATCGTTACCGACAGGAATGATAATTTTTCTTAAGAAATTTATGATTTATATCTAACTTGAATTAAATTTTGATCAACCCTGTATATTTGTGTTAATATTTTATGATATGAAAAGTTGTAAATCTTACCTAATTTCACCATACAAAATTTCATCCCGATATCTTTAAAAACAAGGAAGTTACAGGGGTGGCCCACTATTAGTTTACACCCGGTATATAAATTTTTTCAGATTTTTGACAGCTTCCCCTCTGTTTTTCTGAAATTAAACTTGAAATGATCTCCGGATGCCTTTAAAGGATAAGCGAACACCGGATTCGGACTCAGCGACCTCAAAAACCTATATGTGAATTTTTTCAGATTTTTTCAACCACCTTTTCTTAGTTTGACCTTCAAATGACCTTGAACCTGATGTGATAGAGCCTCTGCATTGGAATCAGCGACCCCAAAAACCCTTGGGTACCTAGGTAGAATCCGGTGTATTTTTTCATACTAAATGTTGACCTGTGTAATATGTTTATGGAGGACTTTGAAACTAGACATTTTCAAAATTGCGTATATAAGCCGGTGGCGATATGTTGACGATATTTTTGCAATTTGGCGATTTGCTATATAATTTTTTAGAAAATATAAATAATGCGGATAATAAATTTACATTAGAAGTAGAAAGTAGAAATGAACCACCATTTTTAGAGTTTTAATTAAAAAAGTAAATAATACAGTTGAAACAATCGTTTATAGGAAATCAACACACATCAACAGGTATTTGAATTTTAACTCAAATCAGTCAATTCATGGTAAAAAGGGTGTCATAAAATGTTTATATGATAGGGCCAAAATAATTTCGTCTAATGATGAAATATTAAACATTAAGAAATAGGTTCTTATAGTTCTTATAAACAACCAATACCCTGAAGCCTTTGTTGACAGAACTTTCACATATATAGAAAGTAACAAGCTAAAAACGTACTCTTCGTCGGTTTACTAAACTTTTTATATAATTGTTACACATTCTATAGGATACTCTTCGCAGATTTTTGTAAATAATATTAGTTTTAGACATTTTTAATTTTATAGTATTAACTTGGTGAAAGACTCAGTGTAAAATAAAGTAAAAATAAAAAAAACTATACCATACCATCAAATCATCAAATCATTTATTCATCAATAAAGTTACACTATATATATACAAATATAAAGTTAACTTATCTGACTAGTCAATACAATGAGAAGTAAAATACATCTTAAGTAATTATAAATAAAATTGACAATACACGAGAAAAAAAAAATTGTAATTGAGACAAACATTGAGACATAATAACAGATTAAAATTGATAGTTTAGGAGCTCATCCACCGAGTAAAAGGCGCTTTCTCTGTTAGAAATATGAATAATTTATTTTTGCAAATAGCAATAGTATCCGTGCTTTTAAAGAAATTTATTTTATTATAGCATTTAATGCCCATATATACAGGGTCATTCTGAGTCGTATTTAGTCTTGCAAAAGGTTGATGTATCATACTACAGTTTCTTGTATTATAATTATGAATATCATGGTTTTTGCTGTAGCTATGTATATTCATTCTTGTGTGCATTATAAGCTGGAATATATATAAGCACGGTAATGTCAGTATTTTAAAATGTTGAAATAATGGTTTGCAACTGTTTAAGGGTGGTACGCCAGCCATATGTCTTACTATCCTTTTTTGAATAACAAATGCTTTATTTAAATGTGCCGAGGAATCCCAAAAGAGCAAGCCATATTGTAATGTAGATTGAACCAGTCCATAATACAGTGTTTTTAATACCAACTCACACACTGTTTTCCTAAGGTGAAATATTATATAATTAGCTTTGCTAAGTTTTAAACAGACAGCGGAAATATGTTCTTCCCAAGTAAGCTTGTGATCAATTGTTATTCCCAAGAACCTAATATTATCAGTCTTCTGTATAGATTGATTGCATGATCTAATCAATAGGCTAAAGTCTGGATTAACGTTTTTTGGCAGGAACTGCATATAGTGTGTTTTTGTTATGTTTAGTAGAAGGCCGTTATCACTGCACCATTGCGAGAGTTCAGTGGAGGCTACATTGGATTTTTCAACAAGTGTGTTAATATTTGCTTGGCTCATAAGAATGTTTGTATCATCTGCATAAAGAATCATTCTATCGGAACTTAGACATGTATCTGTGATATCACTGGTGAATATTATAAAAAATAAGGGTCCAAGAATTGAGCCTTGTGGAACTCCACGGTCATTATTTGTAGTTTGTGAATCAATTCCTTGTATTGTTATGATTTGTTTTCTATTATTTAGGTATGAGGTGGCCCATTGATGACATATTCCTCTTACACCAATTCCATATAATTTATCTAGAAGCAGCTGATGATCAACGGTGTCAAATGCCCGACTTAGATCATAGAATAAAGCTAATCTTTTTCATTTAATGAATTGTATATCGAGTGCAGACAGTCAAAGACAGCGGAATCGGTGGATTTACCACGTCTAAAGCTATTTTGAGCTGTTGGGATTATTTTATATTTGTCGACAAAGTTAGTTAGTCTATTTCCATAAGCTGCTTCAAAGATTTTTGCAAACTGACACTGCAAATGAATTAATCGATAGTTGCTGACCTCGAACCTTGATCCCTTATTTTTATATACTGGAATACATTTTGAAATTTTTAATGTTTGTGGAAAAACACCCGAACAGAATGATTCGTTTATAAGATACGATAGTGGACCAATTATGCAACTTCTTACTGTTTTCAAAATGTTGCCTCTTATATCGTCTGAACCTGCAGCTGGTTTGGATGCTGTTTTTAAAATAATATCATTTATTTCCTCTGGTGTTGTTGGGGACAGATAAAACTTGTGTTCATGATTTATTATTTTAGCGTTTTGATTATTAGGTTTAGGACAGTCATTTGTTAAGCTGCCAAAGAAGTCGCTAAATATATTAACAATTTCTGTTGTATCAGTTATTGGGTTGTCTTTATCATTTAGCTTTAATTGTATTTGCTTATTCGTTACATTACCATGTCTAGTCTCATTGATTATTTTCCAGCTTTCGCGCATCATATTATTAGACCGAACCAATCTACTATTATTTATATGTTTTCTATGATTGTAAATGCTACTTTTATATAATGTCTTAAACTCTTTATATCTGGCAGTATAAATTGGATTTTGTAAGTGGCGTGCTAATTTTTCCATTTCGCAAAGTTGACTATGCATAGCTTTAATTTCAGGTAAAAACCACCTTTTTTTTGTTTTATGTTCCTTTCTTTTTACTATTGGAAATGCACCATTGTAGTGATAACAAAATTTTTCATAAAAGCAGTCAAATTTGTTTAAAAATTTTCAGCCATGTACATTTCATTCCAGCTTTCTGCATTAAGAATGTCTATAAACATCTGAATATTATTTGCACTGAAATTTCGACTATAGATATTACCAACGTTATATGAGTTGCTTGTATCTAATATGAAAGTACAAATCTGATATGTGTGATCAGATAAATAAGAGTTGTGTACCTCCGATTTAGTTACCTCACAATTTGAGAAGATATTATCTATGCAAGTTTTAGTAGATTCTGTTATTCTAGTCGGTACATTTATATGGTGTACGATACTATGTGCGGCAAAAAAATGTATAAGAGTTTCTTTTCTGTGAGAATTTATAAGGAAATTAATATTTACATCACCACAAATAATATATTGATATTTTGGATTATATATTTGGTGCAACATTACCTCTAACTTGTGAATGAATACCTCAAAATTACTATCAGGAATCCTATATACTACAATAATGTATGTTTTTAAACCATTATTAGAGTGAATGACACCTGCACACATTTCAAAATGTTGTTCTACTGAGTAATTTAGCTGTAGCGGAGTTAAGTCCAAACCATCTCTTGCAAAAAGGCACACTCCTCCCCTTCCGAAGGTTGTACGGCAATAACTAGATACTAGTTTATATCCTTGGATAGTTGAATACTCCATATCGGCTTCCCGACACCAATGCTCTGTTACGCAGGCAACATCTATACTATGTTCGGTCAGGTGTATACCAACCATATCACATTTGTCCCCCAGTCCCTGTATATTAAAATGCAGTACGGTTATGGGTTTATCACTGGAGATAAAAAATCATCACTGGTGGATTCACTGCTTACATTGTTACTTCTGCGGATGCGTGGATTATCTAAAAAACGTTGACCTTTACGGAAATCAAAGCGATCAAAGGCTACTCCTCTGGGCCAGAAATTTTCATAGTATACTGTGCCTTTCAATGTTTGGTCAACACCAACTAAAAAACACTTGTTATCCTTTACTTGATAATATGTTTTGATTGGTTTCACAGATATACTTTCTTCCTCAGCTTTTGCTTTTTTTGATATAAACTTTTTTATCATTGTATCTGTAACATGGTCCTTTACTTTTGACAAAAATATCCACATCTTTTTTCCATCTTTTTCTGGTTCTTGCCTTCCGTCAAATCGCACTTCTAAGTCGTCTTCTATGTTAGCTTCGCCAGTTCCGATTTTTGCCGTTCTTCTTTGTCGTCCATTTTTTACTTCTTTAAAATCTATTTCTATTGTTCCAGGTTGTGCTGAGTCACCCAGTTTCTGCAGCTCTTGCATTTTTGAGGCCGTTTGTGCCTGTAAGATAGCATTATTTACTTCGGCAGGCTGAAAATTGTATTTTATAACAGGTGCATCGGTATTATTATCAGTAATATTTTTACGAACAGGTATTGTATGAGTTGTGCTAATATGTGGTGTTTTTTTATTTAAATTTAAGTCCTTTTTAGTATTTGCGGTATAAATTCTAGTGCTAGTGAGTGCAGCTTTATAGGAAAAAGCATCAGAAGCTGACATCTTATCTGGACTAGTCAAAGATGGTATTTTATGTTCGGAATTCTTATTAATTGTCTTACTGGTATTAGCACTCTCTGTCCCTAATTGAGTTAATATTCTTAGTATATCCATGTTATTATCATGTATTGCTTTTATTTCATTCTTTAATTGTTGTACTTCCTTATGGTATTTATCCTGTTGTGTTAATATCATTTTGTTTGTGTTATTAATTGCTTGCATATATGAGTCTTGAACTTCCTTTATGAAAGATTCGTAATTCTGCAATTTTGTGTTAATATCTGATGATGATGATAAAGTGTTTTTTAATTTATGCTTCAGTCTGGAATTTTCTTCAGTTAATTGTTCATTGAGTGTTAATATATTTTCAGTTTCAATAATATTATCATAACAGTCCGGACAGTAATACCGTAATCTTCTTTCTTTTTTTAATTCTAGGCATTTAATTTCTGTAGGTGAGAACTTTGAACACCCTTTACAGTGCCCATTTGAAAATCTATCACAGATATAAATTTGCTTGTTGTCAAGGTTTATGCTTTTACATTGTTTATTGTTCACACAATTCATTGTACATCAAAAATTTAATTCAATTTAGAGTCCTGTCCTGTTCTGCTGGATTAGTTTTGTTTTTATCACCACCTTGTTTTATCAGTCCGTAAAAACTTGACAAAAAAAGGGAAATGTATAAATTTGTTAAATTTATGTGTAAATAATCACTGCTTTAATGTCTTTATATGCACTTTATTGCAATATTATTGATTACTGGAGTTTATCCTTCAACACTTTTATTTCTTGGTTTTTCAATTTATTATTGGTGTAGAATTTAAAATTGAAAATTCTATATTTCCACTATGAATCTTTACTATTTAAAGAGTACACACAATCACATCCATTCAAGTACAATGCTCTTCATATAACATGTGGGTTTCGAACCTGGGACCCTTGGATTCCGAGTCAAAAGCGTAAGAACTACCTAACACGCAAAAAAATGTAAAAAATGTAAATTTTTACAAAAACATAAAATCAAAAAAAAATCTCAAATTTAAATCATTAATAACATTTTTATTTACTGATCGATTTTGTTCAAAAACAATAGTACTAACTCACTTCCCAAATGACGGACAGACGGACATTTTGAAAGCTGTTCAGAATTCGTTCACTAACATAATGATATGAAAATTTTTTCTCTACGAGCGATATTTCCGGTTTTAGAAATGTGCCGATCAAATGCAATATACTCTTCGTTTGCGTAGTTGCGAAGAGTATAATAATCAGGTACGACAAAAACCTGAACAACGGTACAGTTAATTCCTTATGTATACGAATTATCTGAAAAGCTACACCATGTAGGCAATAGATTTGATATTAGGACGATATTTCAAACGGGCAATGCGTTGAGATCTATTTTAACAAAAACAAAACCGCTAAATCATGAGCAAAATTAAAAAAACTGTATTTATAGTATTCCTTGTGAGTCTAATAAACATTATGTGGGTGAGTCATCCAGAACATTTAGTGTTAGATTGGTTGAGCACAGGGGTTATATTAGGAAGAATGAGATTCAGAAATTTGCTGCATTCGGTGCAAGTATTGCACCTGTATAATTTTCAATTTCAATTTCATAACTGAAGATTCTAATGATGATGATATTTCTTGGGTCTATAAACTATAAACAACAAGTTTTGAAATTGGATATTTTTGCACCGATTTCAAATTGATATTAGGTAATAAGGTACAGTTCCTTGCCACTTTCCACTAATAGGTAGACAGATATTTGTAGATATTTTTTGAAGATTTATTGATGGCGGTTCGTCTAAAAAAATTTTTTTTTTTTCAACCTTTTTGGTAGCTTCTTTTATTTATTTAAGTTCTACATAGTGAAGGGGACTATTGTAAAATTCTCTTTATCATGTGAATGTTACTACAAAAATAATACATATTTCTGAATTAATTGATATTACCGGCGACTTCGCCAAATCTTCGAATGTTCACATGAAGTAAAAAAAAATTGTTCTTAATTTAAAAAAAAATCCTGACGTGATAGGGCAAAATAAGTTTCAGATTCCAGTTCAGTTTCAGCGACCCCAAAAACATATGCTATACTGGGCCTGGTCAGGAGCAACTCGCAAAAATATTTTGTGGTCCTGTGTATTGATGATAATATGAAACAATAATAGGCTTTGTTTATGATTCATGTTAATTCCATTATCATTAGATTAGATTAGATTAGATTGAAAAAGGAGCTGGCTGATTAGCCTTGGCCACCGCGACCCCTGTGGATCTATTGTGGCTCTCCTTGTCTAGTTTTACTTAGAGCTCCTTATCCAGCTTTGTCTTTTGTATGAGACTCCACAGCCTTACTAAGGGCTCCTTGGTATAGCTATCTGCCCTTGGTTTCTCTTCGCCAAGTAGTTGGAACCTCAGTCTGGCTAGGCCTTTGCAATGACACAGCACATGTACTGAGGTTTCCTCTTCCTCTTGACAGAATCTACATGTTGCATCCTCTGCCAGGCCCATTAGACTTATGTCTATTAAGCCTACAATGTCAATGTCCAGTTAGAAGACCTACTATTATCCTAATGGCCTTTCTATTTTGGCGTAGCAGGTCTTCCGTGAATTTGACCGATCATTCTTTAATGAACTTTTTGGCCTGTCTCTGTTGTGGGAAATTCTTCCACCATTCTAGAGATTTATTTTATACCCATTCGTTAATGGATGTTCGTATGCGTGGCTTAGCCACACCGCAAAAGGGTTCGGGTCCTACTAGGGCCTTCGATGCGCCTTCTCGGGCCAGTTCGTCAGCCTTCTCATTTCCCCCGTGTCCCTCGTCTTCTGGTACCCATGCCACAGTCACTTTGTTCTGACTTCCTAGGTTTGTAAGGGCATTTATACAATCCCATACTAGTCTTGAATCGACTTGTATGAAATCGAGTGCCTTTAGCGCTGCTTGGCTATGGGAAAAAATGGCAATTGACTGGTTTACAGTTCCTTGCCTCATTATTTCCTTTGAACACCATGTATAGCGGCCACTTCAGCCTGAAATATTGTAGCGTGTATTCCTAGACTTATCGGGATTTTCGTTTTCGACCTTATCCCGTAAATACCAGCTACGACTCCTTGTTCTGTCTCGGAGCCGTCCGTATACCAGATCGTTTGCGCCGATATTGGAGGACCGTTTTTCCAGTCCTCTGTCTGGTGATTTGATTCCATTATCATAATAAATCGATTGTTTGAAGTATTTGTGCAGAAGAACTAGTTTTACAGATTAACTTAAGTTAGTGCTAGTGCGTTTATTCTGAGATTTGTTAAATAATGAATCACTTAGATAACACAGCCCCACAAAAAAAAGTTCAAAGCAGCGAACCAGACCCATGTATTCCTATGTATTTTCGGTCGCTCAATCCGAATCCGGAGACAAAAAAATCGTACACCCCCAAAATCATTAGCTAGAGCCAAAAAACACCCCTGAAATGGGGTAAAAGAATATTAAGCTGCGAGAATAGTTGTTATATCTTAATCAATCCAAATATATAAATCAAGGTTAAACAGCAGCGTACATACAATAGATATGAA
Organism: Rutpela maculata; assembly: GCA_936432065.2. Classification (NCBI taxonomy): domain Eukaryota; kingdom Metazoa; phylum Arthropoda; class Insecta; order Coleoptera; family Cerambycidae; genus Rutpela; species Rutpela maculata. The sequence continues at coordinate 73,937,339 of OW386285.2, read as the reverse complement.
ACACACCCCCAGGGAGGGGCGCAAACTAGCCCCCATATATAAAAAAATCGATCCAAAACAGCAATGACTGCTGAAAAAGCTCAAAATGTCTAAGTTTTGTTAAAGTGATAAGAAACTGCATCAGGTCCGACGTAATCTGCATAGGGGTAGTTTATGCAGAGTTTATAGAGTTGAGAACAACTACCCCCACGTTTAAAGGAGTGTCAACTCTCAGACGGTGTGAAAACTACCCCCTATGTAAGGTTTGACTATAAAAAGTTACAGTGACTTCTATAAAAATTCGAAATACCTGCGTTTTGTGGAAGAGAGAAGAAACTAGACTATGTTCGACGCTGTGCTTGAAAACCATCCCCACGGGGTTGAGAGACGCCACCCCTATATAAAAAAAACTATGGAAATGAAACGAATAAGCAGTATAGCTTTTTCGTTACATCTTGAATTACGGTAGTTTACATCCTTTCTGGGGGTGTTACTTAATAACATTTATAGGACATGAGTTTCAAACTCTAAGTGTGCAACGCGATTTTTGCTAATCATAGGATCCATAAAAATGTAAATCCGGTTAGTTTCTCTCTGTTTTTCCAGTATCCTACAGATATAGGGTGTGGGTGGTTTTCAAGCACATCGTTGAACATAGTCTAGTTTCTTTTCTCTTCCACACAACGCAGGTGTTTCGAATTTTTATAGAAGTCACTGTAACTTTTTATAGTTAAATCTTACATAGGGGGTAGTTTTCACACCCTCTGAGGGTTGACAGTGTAGGATGTTGATGGTACGTAAGTTTCTGGTTCTATTTTATAGTGCTACGCAATTTCAGCCAATCATAGCATCCATGAAAATAGAAATCCTGTTGGATTTTACGTTTTTTCTTGTTTTTCTCATGTCCTTTGAACTTAAAGGTGGTTGTTCTCAACCCTATAGGGGCAGTTTATGAAGATTACGTCGGACCTCATGTAGTTTCTTAACACTTTAAGAAAACTTAGACATTTCGAGCTTTTTCAGCAGTCATTGCTGTTTTGGATCGATTTTTTTATATAAGGGGGCTAGTTTTCGCCCCTCCTTGTATGTACGCTGCTGTTTAACCTTAATTTGTATAATTCGATTGATTAAGAAATAACAACTATTCTGGTAGCTTAATTTACTATTTATCAAATTTCAGGGGTGTTTTTTGGCTCTAGCTAATGATTTTGGGGGTGTAACGATTTTTTTTGACCCCGGATTCGGATTCAGCGACCGAAATTACATGGGGATACATGGGTCTGGTTCGCTGCTTTGAACTTTTATTTTTTTTTGTGGGGCTGTGTAATTAAACTAAAGGCTGATAATAAAAAATTTCAATAGGGCTCTATTTTGATAATAGACGAAGAGATTAACTTTACAAGGTTGTCTCCATTCTTTATCTTTATTTCTTCTCGATATACTTGTAATACAATAAAAGTCGACCTTCTCTATAGGGGGTGCTCACAAATAATTCCCGGCAATCTGATTTTTTCAGGGTCGATGGAGAGGTGTCTCCCGAGTATCCGACCAAAAAGTCACAGTCCACGCCCCTTGTAGGGTGTTAAAATAAGGGTGGTTTATTATTTTTTATTTTTTTTTGAAATGTCCTTTTTCCGGCTTGTACATAGTAATATTCTCTACAACTTTGCCTAATAAAATTTTTTTGTAACTTTGATTTTTGACGGTCCAGCGTACATTATATGGAAAAACATTCACCATATCTATTTACTATGGCTCAGGAAACATACAAACAAAAGGCTGAATAGCTGGTTTTTGCAGGGTTGATTGAGAACTGTCTCCTGAATCTCCAACCAATTTTTATTTTTTTTTTGGAGACTGAAGAAATCAGCTTGCCGGGAGAAATTTTTTTGAAAAATGATATCTTTATTGAACTATTGGTACCTATTTCAAAGAAAAAAAGTTTCTCGCTTGCTATACTAAACCTTGTAAATTCTCGAATTTTATCGATATAGCCTTAGAAAAAAAAATCATATCATATTTTCTAACAAATATGTAGTGATAAACGGTAACCATTTGAGACCAATTCATTTTCCGTTTTTGAGCGGTGGATGCAATACAGTCCTTTATCAAAATCGACACATAATTATTTATCGCTGTAATATAAAAAAGATCACTTGAGATCCATTACGGTTTTTAGGTTAAATTTATTACCAAAAATACATTGTAGCTCGCAATAATGAATATTTCATCTTTTCGTCGTTTTTCTGAATGTTCCAGTAGGTGTATGCAATATAATATTATGTCTTTATGAGAGCCGTCTCTGGCGCAGAGATTAAATTCCCAAGCTCTGATTATTACCCACAATAAAGTAGTTCGATATACTTTGTATATAGTTGTATATAGTTGTCTTCAGGTCTACGAAGTACTCAAACACGCCGCACCGCACCGCCAAAGACGCCGACATTTTTTACACGCCTAACAAGTGTGCAGTTAACTATGCCTTAGCCATTTCTTCTGACTGCTGTTCTGTAATTTCTTGATCCAAATACCTTTGGTTATAGTATTTTTCATATTATTATAATATACTGTATATTACGTTTATCGTCTTCCAATATATTTTTCTTAAATTAAGTACGGGTAACTAATAATTTTCAATTTTAGGAGTAATTAACTCGTTATTTAAATTTTGCCGGGTTTGCACATATAATAATATTAGATTATGCACCTGTCTGTCAAATAAATTTTAAAAGTTTGCCGAGACCTAGCTTTAAAAATAGCATTTTCTTATTTGGAACTCATATTTTATTCACACAATATGCATTAGAGAAAATAGCTCTGCTCTATATGCATTGCGATAAGCTTAAATCTACGGAAATCTGCACTTATTCCTCGATATTAGTTATATTTGCATTCGGCAAAGAGATTTAAACCTAGGTACTTCTTTCATGCCATTACCATAAAAACCGAAAGGCTATTTAAATGTTTAAATTGATTTCATTCATAAATATTCTCATTCATTTTCTCAGCCACTCTACAATAATATATTTATATACCTAGGACTACATATTAGATACCTATTAGAGAATCATAATAGTCGCTTAAAATAAAAAATATAGTAGAGTATAAAATATAGTGTTCTGAGATTTATTAAATAATTAATTACTTAGGTAATTAAACTATAAGGCTGATAATAAAAAAAATCAATAGGGCTCTATTCTGATAATAGACGAAGAGACTAACTTTACATCGTTCTGCGCGTCGTTTCATCAAGGAGGACAAAGGTTATTTTGAGGCAATATTCCCAAAATAATACTGTTAAGCCAAACTGTTTTATTAGTAGGTTAAAAAAATGTTTACTTTCTTATTTGTTTCTTAAATATCTTTTGTTCTTTCATAAAAAATGATAAATACTTTCTTTATTTTTACAAACCTAAAAACTGAACTATTTTAGTTCAGTTTTTAGGTTTGTAACTTTTGTAGCAAAATTGTATGTAACTACATTTTCTAAATACAGCATCTCAGTGATATAACAAAGTTGTATGTGTTTTTTTTAATTAGCCCAATTACTACAATTAGCTGTAATTTTTTATTTTGTTTCTATGAAATTATTATAGTAAATATGCCTAGTGGGATAACTATATTAAATAATAACTGATAAAAATGTTATAATAGTAATAATAGTAGCTTTTCACTCAAAACGGTGCAAAACCGTGGAGTATTTTTTGAAAGTTTGGTGAGGGAACTTTTTTTTTGCTAGAATCGGATGTACACTTGCTTTCAAAACTTTCGCGTACACATTCAGAATTAAGTAACAACGACTTTGCAAAATTTTAGCTGTGTGAACGGATAAATTTGAGATCAGGTTAAAAATGACATTGACATTTAATTAAAATTTAATTAAAACGAACATAAAAATAAATAAAACAGAGCTTTTATCTAGTCCATAATGAGTAGCAACCCTTCTTATGGACCACTCCTCTTCTAATTTAGAAAGCATCAAAACTTTGTCTTGCTCTGTCAGTCGAGGCATTTTGACTTTTCAAAAGTTCAAATGTCAGAGTTGATTAATTACAACCTTGATTTAATACAGCGAAAAATAGGTGTACGCGAAAGTTTTGAAAGCAAGTGTACAAATATAAAAAAGCATGACTATAAATTTTGGACCTTCGGGCGACGCAAGAAACATTTATTTGTGTTGTATAAAAAGAAGAAATTATTCTCAAAAATTGAAATTTTGAATAAGTCTGGCTATACAGGGTTGGGCAAAAGTATGAAAAAATCGGTGTAAATCTGCCTGTAGAAATTTCCTGAAAAAATGCTTGAATTTTATTTTTTCGCATATTCGGGTGCCCTCTAATTTATTTTTGCATCAGCGGTTTTTGATATATGACGTCACTGATTTTTTTTTTAAATTGCGACCTATAGTTTTTCCCACTTTCTGGTTTTTCAATCTCTTCTCAGCCATATAATATTTTGTATAGGTTGCATAAGAAAAATTTTGAGAAAATAAAAATCATTTTATTTCATTAATGCGACAAAACTTGATAAAAATTATAACAAGTAACAATAAGAGATGAGAAGTAAAGTTATTCAAGAGATAATGAATAGAAAAGAAAAACGCTTCGCTTACAGCAGCTGCTCAAAGTGTTCCCCATTCACTAACACAGGTCGACAAAAAAAAATTCTGCTCCAAGAACTAAGCTAAGTATTTTGTGTGCTGAATCCGAATTTTTAATCAAAAAATTTTCTACCGCGTAGATTTCGAGTAAACATCAAAATTTGTCAAAAAACTGGGATTTACTCGAAATCTCCGAAGTAAGAAATTTTTTAAATCGAAAATTCGGATTCAGCGCACAAAAATACATAAGAAATGATAGGTTTAATCCTTGAAACAGAAAATTTTTTTTTGTAGATCTGTGCAGAGGTGCACTTTGTGCACAGGTCTACAAAAAAAAAATTTCTTTTCATTCCTTATAAATTTTTGTGTTACGGTTTTTTGAAAATAAAAACCGGGATTTTCTCGAAATCTACGCGGTGGAAAATTTGTTTAAAATTCATATTCAGCACACAAAAATACTTAAGGCATGATAGGTTTGGTCCTTGGACCAGATTTTTTTTTTGTAGACCTGTGTAATTGACAATAACCAAGCCTATCTACAAAGCCTCTTGTCGAATTTACCAGAACATGTTGGGTATTTGCATTATTTCATCACTAATTCATTGTCTTAAATCTACCAAATGATTGGGTAATTATTTGATAAACTTTATTTTTTACGTACCCCTAGAGAGGGATAGATCCGGGGAACGCGCAGGCCATTGCACCTCTTCTTCCAATCCAGCGGTCAGGAAAGGTAACATTTAAATATTCTCGTACTATTATTGCATCCTGTTGAAACCACGTTCTCTGAAACTTCTTCTTTCCCGTTTCTTAAAGCAGAAATAATATCGTTCCGCAGGAGCTCTAAATACTTTAAACCGTTTAATGTCCCGTCGATAAAAAAGGGCCAATAATGCTTCCCCTAAACATTCCTGCTCACTTTTATGTTTTGAGGATACTGGGTGTGAGCTTTTTGAATCCAGTGAGGATTCTCTCTAAACCAAATGCGACAGTTATGCCGATTAACTGTTTCGTTGAGACAGAATGTTGCTTCGTCAGAAAAGCAAATATTTTGCACAAAATTATCATTACGATTACAAATTTGAGCTACTTCTTCGCAAAACTCAAGTCTTCTGTCAAAATCGTCTTCATTCATCCTCAACCAAATGGACTTTGTAGGGAATTTTTTTTCTATTTTCAAAATCCTACCTACACTCTAACGACTTAAATTTTCATTCAATGAATGCATGGTCAATGTTTGTGGATTTTCTTCGAGTCTTAACAGAATATTCAATGTGCTATCATCATTGGTTGCCGATTCTGGTCGTATAGTTCCAAGAGCATTTTTAACAGAACCAATATTGTTAAATTTTTTTAAAACTTTGCTCACTGCAGATTGGGTCAACGGAATTCGATTTGGATATCTCTTATTACAGTCTTGTTTTACAATTTACTTATTGTGGGCTTTATTTCGAACATTAATTTAACTTTATTTAATTCTGGTAGAGCATTTTATCGCAAAGCTATAAATTAAAGAAATAAAACGATTTTTTATTTTTATCTCAAAATTTTTCTTATGCAACCTATACAAAATTTTATACTACTGAGAGGAGAATAAAAAACTGCACTAGAAAATGGGAAAAAATATAGATTGCCATTTTAAAAAAAAATTCGATGACGTCATATCTCAAAAACCGCTGAATCGAAAATAAATTGGAGGGCACCCAAACGTGCGCAATAATAAAAATCACTATACCCCTTGAAGTATTTTTTCTGGAAACTTCTACGGACAAAATTATTGCGATTATTCCATGCTTTTGTCCAACCCTGTATAAAATATGTTAGAGCGCGTGCATGCGTAGAGGATTTAACGAGATCGGAGTGCATCATAGTCCGAACTCGATCCCATGAAACCATACATCAACGAACATTAATTTATGATAAATTTGAAAGAATATATACCAAAAAACACTAAACCGCTGGTCTTCCTAAGCAAATCCTGGCGGGAGGCCTTTAATTAAGCTAATTACGAAGCATGAGAAGGTGTGCTTTATCTGGAATGTAGAGATATATTAATTATTTAAAATTACCTCGGTCTGCCTTGCCTCACCTTAGCGAAAGTTGCCAACAGATCGCCCTATAAAACCATTTAACGCATTTTGAATAGTTCGTCTACTTCATCGAACATCTTGCATGATAAATTCGAAAGAATGTGTACCAAACAACACTAAACCGTTAGCCTGCCTAAGCATATCGTGGTAGGAATTAAGATAATTAGGAACTAATTAGCTTAATTAAAGATCTCCCGTCAGGATATGCTCAGGCAGACCAACGGTTTAGTTTTTGTATATATTTTTTCGAGTTTATCATGAATTAATCGGACATTCGATGACGTAGGGTTTCATCAGGTCATCTTTCGGTCTATGATGCCAATATTCTTGACCTTGCGGTGGCTTTGCATGGTAGGGTCTGAATGATTCTAATCGCTCGATACAACTTTAGGGTACATAGACCTTAATATTTCTCTTTAATTTTTGTAAAATTGTCTTATTTCTAATTGATCTAATAGATTGAGATTGTGTTTTCCAATCTCTGTTAAATTACCTAGAGTACACGCGTCGTATTGAATATGTACCTTAGATGAAAAAAAAAATAATGAAAATAATGGAAAACGCGAATATGTACCTAACTTTTTAAACAATTTAATATATGTTGTTTATATAAATTAGAAAATTATGACCTTCACGCTTGTGTAAGTAAAAATTCAAATATTACATTTAATTTTTCTTCCAAGTAAAGTGAATTCTTCGTATAGGCAGAAAAAGCATTTGATAACTTGGAGAAGTTGATTAGTTAAACACATGGAAAGATATTTTAAAAATAAAAGAAGTCAATCCAAAAATTAAAGATGTGCACTGCCAACATTCTTTAACTTTCTACCAACTACTCCTGGGCATGAGTGAAACCAGCTCAAATACAAATATTTCCAGAGTTATTAGCATATTTAGAGAGAAAACTTTCAACATACACTCGACCAAAAGTATTCCCTAATTAGCGTCATATTGATTTACGCACCACTTCCATGTTAGCTCCAATACTGAACATTTTTTTGCTACCGTCGTTCATTCATTCATGAATTCGGTACGATAATGCAACGGGCTAAAGCGCGTTGTGTGGTGATCTTGCATGGTCACATTCTCTACCGTGTACTGGGTTCGATATCCAACTCCGACAGTGGCAATGTCAGTGGGTAATGGATGTTGTCTGCGTTTTCTTTAATGTGTAAACCCCTTCCTTCCGAAAATTTGTGGCGGAGTTTCCATTCAAATAGTGCTCACATTCTAAAGTGTGATTATCGAATCACTTAAATAAGATTTGAGAAAGTACGACTAGCAGTCTACCAGAGAAAACGCAATTTAATTTTATGTAGGTATAATATACTTTCCACAGTTTAATACAGGGGCGGATTTTAAGAATGGGCGACAGAGGCGGTCGCCTCTGGCGTCCCTGGTCTAATCAAGATAGTTATCAGCTACATTGTGATACTACTGAACTGGCTTCCAAAGCACCACAGAATTCTTTATGTGGCGAATAATGCTATCAAGATGGGGTCTAACTGTAATAAAATTATTTTTTTTTAAATACTGCTCTCAGTGTTGTTAATAACTATCTGTGTCATAATTAATGTGCTTTGATTCATCTAACTATAATTAATCTACAGTCGATTAAATTATTGTTTACTTGCTTATCATTGGGGCATGCTCGTTAAATAAATAAACGTATATTATTAGACTATAACGAAAAGATTAATCTAAAAAATACAACACATTTCTTTCTCAAAACATTTATTATTTTCCACATAGGTATACTTATGTGAAATATTATTTATCAAGTTGAAAACATATCTCTTAACTTAATAATATCATATAAAATGATTAACAAAATATATTATACAGGGTGATTCATAAGGAATGGGTAATATTTTACCTGTAGATTCCATAGCGGAAAACATTAATTTTTTGCTTAATAACTGGGTGTCAAATATTAATACTTACTGAGATACGGGGTGTTAAAGTTATAAAACTAATTCAGTAATGTTGTTATATTTCAGTTATTTTTCACACATAAACATAAAAGTCAGTACAATTAGATTTTTTGATGTGAGAAAATCGAATAAGCTATCATTTTTGGTGTATCACATAGAGGGAGCTACGTAAGCTATCGTGGTTTAACAGAATCCGTCATAACTTTTTTATACTTCGTTTATCTATAATCTCTTTGCACATTTTTGATTTAACCATTATTTTTAAACAAAAAAGGTTTTATCTTCAGAAAATGCACCCTTATCTAGATATTTACATTTTAGAAAATCCTTAAACTTTTTTGCAGTCCTCCTAAAAATGCATATGTGATATTTTATTTTTCATTTTAACAAAAATAACTTTTAATACTAAATCTGAAGAAGTTAAATGGTTAAATGAAAAATTTGCAATGAGATTTTAAATAAACGAAGTATAAAAAGGTTTTGACGGATTCTGTTAAACTAAGATAAATTACGTAGCGCCCTCTATATGATACACCAAAAATGATAGATTATTCGATTTTCTCACGCCAAGAAAGCTAATTGTACCGACTTTTATGTTTATGTGTGAAAAAATAACTGAAATATTACTTTACTGGATTATTTTTATCACTTTAACACCCTGTATCTCAGTAAGTATTATTATTTGACCCATAGTTAGCAAAAAATTAATATTTTCCGCTCTAGAATCAGCAGGTAAAATATTACCCATTCGTTATGAATCACTCTGTATATTGAAACAGTTAATAATACATTAAATGAAGTTGATTTTTGGTACAAATTCTAAAACTGCTCACGTTATTACTTTTTAGGTTTTAGTGTTACAATAAAAGTTCTTATTTGCATAGGTGTTAAAGAAAGTGAAGTATTAGAGGCCCCATCGACAGCGGGAACTACCATCATTTTTTTACCTTTAACTTTCCAACTATACGTTGGTCCATTCCGATAGTCTTTTAACTTTTGATTTGCACCAAGGGTAGTTTCAGTTATTTCAACTATTTTAAATGTTTGAAATAGATCCTAAAATAAAAAAATATATGTTATATAAATAAAGTTTGTATCTCCGGTATTCGACTTTCAATTGTTTTTTTGGTATGATTTTGTTAAAATACATGTGATTATCCTGTTTTTTATTATTATTTTTTTATCTATTTATTTAACGTTGGCCTATTTCCGCTACCAGGGCCTATCACCGACGTCAGGAGACGAGCTACCCCCAACCTGGAAATTTTGCCGAACCTCTTCTCGTAAGAAGAGTAGGGATCTTTTACTTGTCTAACATTTAATAGACAAGGGACCGCCTGTTTTACATCCCCTCCGAAGAATGCTATATCCACTACGTAATCCTCGTCTTGAAATTACGTAGCTTTCGCGTATACACTGATATACAAGCGCTAGAAGGTGGGACGAGATCGCTGTGTTTCCCAGGATGGGTCACCCATCCAAGTATTAACCGCGCTGCATGTTGCTTCGCCGGAGTATCGAGATACATACACAGTGAAGACGCATCTACGCTCGCCCCTGTTTATTTTTTAATTTCTTTACATAACTCCATAAATACGGGGGTTGGTAGCTCAGAGGTCCGAATTCCAGTATATGCAGTAGGGATCCCTCTCCTTTACTCAGACAAATCTAGACCTCCTAGACTTAAGAGGGCCATTGAGTTGGCATGTGAGACGGTTATAACACGTTTAAAATACACAAACGCATTTTTAAACAAAGTTAAACAGGGTTCTAATGTTTGCGTGACCACCCTGTACGTCTATTGGGAAATAAGTTACCACTTTTAGTCGACCAAAAAGACAAAATTGAATCAAACGGCCCAGATTTATGAAATTAGTTGTGAGGATTGTAATTTGAAACATGTTGGGTAAACGGAACATCTAATTATAACAAGATTCAAGGGACATATGACCCATTTCAAATACGGAACTGAAAAGTCTGGTGTTGCCCAATATGCTTTTCATACCAATCATAGAATAGATATCAATTAGAAATGTAACAAATAATAGACACTGAACTGAATTTGTGGTAGGTTCCTTGTGAAATATCTTGAAAATAACTGTTTATTTTTAATTAAACGCTTCTTTTAGATGTATCAAACAATATATTAGAAAAACTCTACGTATATTTCGGCGTGTTAGGTCTTCGTCAGAAGTACTACATAATGAATACTAAAGTTACAGAGTTGGTTATTCCCCTAAATAGATTTTTGATTTAATCTATTTAAGACTTAATCCTTAATTATAGGCCAGGCAACGAATGATTATAGAGGGAAATTTTAGGGACAGAAAATTTTACTTCGGAACTTTGTTTGGGCTAGTCTGGAGATGAACATATCAAAAGTCCCCACTCCTAGGTGGTGATCGGGGGGGGGGGGGGGAGAGGGAGCACTTTAAAGGTCCCATTTTTTAGTTTTTCGCTTATATCTTGGAAACTATGCGTCGTAGTGGCTTGACCACTCTATACAAAATTGAAGCTGATAAAATTTGCTATAACTTACATATGGTCGATATTGTTCTGTTCTCGAGATATCCGCCCTCGAAATTCGTAAATTGCGGAACAATTTTTTCGCCTCACGTTTTGTGCTCTATTTGTTAAGATAACTCTTCAAATGTTGTTCCCACGAAAAAGTCGTGAGAAAGGAAGTTGTAGAATATTAAATTTTTAAGTTTTTTAACGGGAGGCGAAAAAATTGTTTTTCGCAATTTCCGAATTTCGAGGGCGGATATCTCGAGAACAGAACAATATATCGATAAATGTAAGTAGTGATTCTTATAGCAAATTTTGTCAGCTTCAATTTTGTATAGAATAGTCGTCAAGCCACTACGACGCATAGTTTCCGAGATAGAAGCGAAAAACCAAAAAATGGAACTTTTAAAGTGACCCCGCCCTCCGCTCACCACCTAGAAGTGGGGACTTTTGATATGTTCATCTCCAGACTAGTCCAAACAAAGTTCCGAAGTTAAATTTTCTGTCCCTAAAATTTCCCTCTACACCCTTTTTTGAGCATTCGTTGCTTGGATTATTATGGGAATTTGTCAGATAGACCTAACCTGATTATATAATTCTTAACATCTTATCTATTATAGGAGTGTTTAAGAAATTTGGTTGGTCATTCGTTGTACAAATATTGTTTTTAAAGGATTTCTTAATTTCTAATTGTTCAAGAAGATTTAAACGTTTATCTTCTCTTTCTCTATGCAGTAAATTTATGTTATCTATGTCTGTGAAATGGTTATTTTCAATACAATGTGTTGACATTTTCGTATTTTTATTGTTATTTAAAATAGATTGTTTATGTCCCTTCACCCTATTCTCAATACTTCTACCACTCTGACCAATATAGATGACATTACAATCTTTACACTTGATTTTATACATACCAGATTTATTAAGTTTCTTTATTATTGACCAATATTCTTCCTTAATTCGTTTCGTTCACCCTTATTGCAGAAATAGCTAAATTATTTAATGTTCTAGAAATTTTGTCACTATATTTCGGGATATAAGTAATAAAACCATATTTTGTAAATTGGTTAGGTGCGGTGAAAAATTCCTTTAGAAGCATTTTGCGTGGTTTGTTTTTAACAATTGTATCTATTAGCGTTTCGCGTTATCCGTTATTTTTTGTAATTTGTCTCTCAAAATTGTTTTCGTCTAAAGGAAAGTTCGTAAGTCTATGTATTAGTCTATGAGAAGGTGAAAGCTTAATTTGCCACTATTGCTGTGAATTATAATGGATGACTGCATCTGTGGTAGTAAAATAGTCAATTAAACTTTTTAGATATTAATATTAAAAAATATATTAATTAGTTAAAATTTAGCATCTACTGCAAACCTACTACTAGATGCCGTCATCCATTATAATTCACAACATGCATGGCTAATTAAGCTTTTACTTTCTCATAGTCTAATACTTAGACTTACGAAATTTCCTTTAGACGCACACGAATTTTATAGAGAATTAAATATTATCAAACAAGTTGCAAAAAATAACTATACAACGATTCGCTAATAGATAACATGGTTTAAAACAAATCACGTACAATGTTTCAATAGTTATTTTCGTACTGTTAACTCTGTATGTGTGATTTTTTGACGTCTGTCAGTGTTATGAAAGTGTCACTTACAACGTATGGGCAAAAAGTATAAAACTTATTTTTATGCTCTAGGCCAAAAAAGTAAATTTACTTTTAAGCCCTAGGGCAAAAAAGTAAAGTAATAAGGAAGTTAAGTAATAATGAAATTCTGGCACCAATTTTTGGCTACCTCCTGAATGTCGATATTTTCTTCATAATCCATATTTTTATTGCAAAAACTCACGTAAATAATTTGAATGGCGGAAATTATTATGAAGTTATCAATTTGACAACTTGTTGAGGGTAACCATAGCAGATAGCAAACACACTCCAATTAGACTCTAAGCCAACTAATAAATGACAAATCTTGAAATATAATAATTTTGAATGAATTTTCCTAAAAATTGTAATATTGCTAGTAATACGAAAAACGTCGTATGTACCTCGGCTTGTATCGTGTATTTACAGATCTCGAACATTGCACTGTGTTCCCGACATATGAAATACACTTACAAGCCTTGGTAAGTACATAAATAACTATTATGTACCAAGGGTCGTAAGTGCCCTTTTTCTTTTTGGTCGAGAATATAGTTTGCAATCCGAGGCCTGTAGGGTCGAGGTTTGCAGGTATTCGAGATCAAAAAATCGCACTATACTACCCGCGGTGCATATTATATTTTTCGTCATACCCATGAATCATCAAACTAGAAAAAAACCTGAGAAAAACCAGTGGAAAACTATAATTATTTGAGTAAGATTACATATTTGTTAATAGTAAAGGTTGCGATGCTTGGAATATCCATGGCACCCGTCAATAAAATACATCTAGGACTCGGCTTCTATTCAAACGATAACTACTGTCAAGATAGATTAAATCATATTATTATAATTATTGCTCTGAACATTTTTGAAAATAATTTACAATAAGTGTTAATAAAACGAATTTAGGAAAAATGTTGTTCAATTATAAAGACAAATTAAATAAACTTAATAAATATTGTCTATATGAAATCGAACGAGGCGAAAACCCCGAAGGAAATTTGGTGTACACTCAGGAAGAAATCCGAGGAAATCTGAGGAAATATCAGGAAATCTTTGAGGAAATCCGATGAAATCTCAGGAAATATTTCTTTTTCGGATTTCTCCCCACCGCTCATTATTATCTTTTTTTAACAAAGAGGAAACCTCAGGAAATCTTTGAGGAAATCCGAGGATATCTCAGGAAATTTTTGAGAAAATCCGAGGAAATTTGTGTAATCTTCGTCAAAGAGGAAATCTGGTGTACACAATTTTGGGTGCGGTTGACCTTTAAAATCAAATGTAAATATTGTAATGCCGTCTATATTGGTCAGAGCGGTAGAAGCGTTGAAAACATGGTAAAAGAACATAAACAATAAATTTTAAATAACAATAAAAATACAGGAATGTCAACACATTGTATTCCAAATAACCATTTCATAGACACAGATAACATAAAGGACCCTGCACGTTTTTTATGTAAAATAATGACCGGTAGATTTGGCTGAAAATATGTTATTTATGAAATCATCCTGAATAAAATTCTCCACGGGACTAAGGCCGAAAAATTAATAGTTTTTAAGTTATGGAGCTCTGAAGTTGTCTATCCGTGGTATATCAAAATTCGGAGCGAATTATGATGTGGCTGAAGAACAGCTCGAGTTTGAAACAAATTTTCAAAATTAGAAATCCAACAAACTAATTAGCCTCCTCCCTAGATATGGACCACAATACGAACCGGAAGTACGAAGCGGAAGTACATGATTAAGTCCATTTTTTAGAGTGAAAACTTTTTCAGTCTCACTATAGACCTGCCTGTTAAGTACGTATAAAGGGTAAATAAATGGATTTCAGGACTCCTCGCTAGATATGGACCACAATAACACAGGGCTGAAGTCCGAACCGGAAGTTGCATAATTAAGTCCATTTTTTAAGCGTATATATACTGCCCTGCTATGACGAGAAGTCGTATCTGAGAAAATGTACTTTTAGAGAAATCAACTATTTTCTGAATTATGTTATTCCATCTACATTCCATAATTCATCATTTTCATTTTTGGCAAATAAATATGTGTCCCTTTTATCAGTGTAACCATATAACAAAACATTGTATATATGTTAAGTTACGACAAATAAATCTGGTAATGATCGGATATGACTTTTGAGTTTAGTGAATAGGTCTATTTTGTAGATATGACCATAGACTTAAGAATAAGTCTATGGATATGACACATATTCGTTATGTATATTCACTACTTTTGCTTTAGATACGACTTCTATATTTTGTATAGTGGTGAGGATCACTAATACGGTGCAAATGCAATTAAAATCTCAAAAATTAAATTTTTTGCAGTTACGACATCTTGTCTTAGCAGGGCAGTATAGACCTGCGTAATAATTACGTATTCAGGGTAAATGGACGAGTTTCAGGCCTTCACGCTAGATATGGACCAGAATAACAGCGCAGAAATGCGAACCGGAAGTTGCACGATTAAGTCCATTTTTAAGGGTGAAAACTTGTTTAGTCTCAATATAGACCTGCGCATTAAGTTGATATAAAGTGTACATAAATGGATTTCATGCCCCCTCACTAGATATGGACCACAATAACACAGGACTGAAGTTCGAACCGGAAGTAGCATAATTAAGTCCATTTTGAAGGGCGAAAAGTATTTCAGCGTATATATAGACCTGCGCAATAATTACGTATTCATGGTAATTGAACGGGTTTCAAGCTCTCTCGCTAGATATGGACCACAATAACATAGTGCAGAAGTGCGAACCGGAAGTTGCATGATTAAGTCCATTTTGAAGGGTGAAAACTTATGCAGTCTGTATATAGACCTGGGTAATAATTTCCGGTTCACACTTCAGCGTCGTGTTATTATGGCCCATATCTAGCGAGGAAGTCTGAAACCCGTTCATTTACCACGAATACGTAATTATATATACGCTGAAAAAGTTCACCCTTGAAAATTGACTTAATTATGCAACTTCCGGTTCGGAATTCAGCTCTGTGTTATTTTGTGGTCCATATCTAGCGAGGAGGCCTGAAATCCATTTATTTACTTTATACGTACTTAACATGCAGTTCTCTACTGAGACTGAAAAAGTTTTCACTCTGAAGAGTGGACTTAATCATGCCACTTCCGGTTAGTACTGTGGTTCATATCTAGGGAGAAGGTTAATTAGTTTATTGAATTTCCAATTTTGAAAATTTGTGCCAAACTCGAGCTGTTCTCGTCTTCCACATAATAATCCGTTCCGAATTTGATATACCACGGATAGACAACTTCAAAGCTCCATAACTTAAGAACTATTAATTTTTCAGCCTTGGTTCCATGGAGACTTTTATTCAGGATGATTTCATAAATAACATATTTCAATTTCAACCAAATCTACCGGGCATTATTTTACATAAGAAACGTGCGGGGTCCTTTACTTCATGCAGAGAGAAAACTTAACGTTTAAACCTTGAACAATTAGAAATAAAAAATCCCCTAAACACAATCCTTGTACCACAAATGACCAGCAAAATTTCTTAAATATCCTGTAATAGACAAAATATTAAGAATTATTCATTTACATAATCAGCTTATATCTATCCGACAAATTTCCACAATTAAGAATTAAGTCTTAAATATATTAAGCCATAAATAGATTAAGTCATAAATATTTTTAGGTATAAATTTAGAATAATGTTGCGTGTTTACACCCCCTTTGCAAACACTCTGTATCGTGGATCCAGAAATTATAACACCAGGGTAACACTAAACACTAATTTATTAACTTACGTACTAATTACAACAATTAATTACTTTACTAATATTACACTGAGTGCTATAATTCACTACTTTAGTCACTTGATCACTTTACTATCTTTCTCTAGAACTAAACTGTCCACTCTGAGCTTCTCCATGTCTTTATACAGGGTGTTTCGAAAATATTGGAACAGCGCTTAGCCGTAGATACTTGACATCAAAACAAGTCGATTTAACTCAAAAAGTAGTGGTCTAACTCTTTTCGTTTTCAAGATACAGGGTGGCAAAATAAAAAAATTATTCGTAATTTGTCTCTATCTACTTCAAAGTTGGTAACGACATGTTTTTTAGGTCACACATTACAATGGTGATATTGCCGATGCCATATTTTATAGATGGCGCTAGTTACAGGACTTTTACGTGACACTTTAAGCCATAACTCTTTTGAGGTTAGGTTTTGGACATCGTCTTCTACTATAATCGAAACGCAATTTGGTTTCCTAAAGAAAAGGTGTACTTGTTTAAACGCGATAAAATGCACCCTTTCAGAGAAATACGCGATTTACAACTTTGTCACACACCAGTTCGAAGAAATTCAGCACCCCGGGTGTTTTGAAAAGATTGGGACAACGCTTAGCATAGACTCTTGACATCAAAACAAGTTGATTTAACCCAAAAAGTAGCGGTCTAACTATTTTCGTTTTCAAGATACAGAGTGGTATAGTAAAAAAATTGTTTTCATATTTTGTCTCTATCTTGGAGAATATTATACGTATCTACAACAAGCACTATTGACGACTTCAAGACATAGACGTAGATAAGAAAACCGCTTTTAGGTATAATTGAATTTCCTCGAACTGGTGTGTGATAAAGTTGTAAATCGCGCATTTCTCTGAAAGGCATTTTATCGCGTTTAAACAAGTACACCTGTATGTTATTAATCTAAATTTTTATAACAAAAGTAGAATAAAATAAAAAAAAAACTCACCGTTTGGACTGTATCTTGTTATCTACCTGGTAACCGCTGCAATGTTGTAAGGGAAGAAGGAAAAAGGATAGATAGGACTTTCCTGGATACAACACGTTCACGGATATTATAAATGTTAATCAAATAATTAAATAAAATTTCCCTTTTTATCACTAATTAATGCAAATTACATTCTTTGTCACCACGTGCTAATATTACAATCCTCAACTCCCGGTCTTCGTTGTTTTCGCATCGGTTAGCGTCTGCGCAACAGCTATCGCGGCTATGCGAACTAATGTGCTTAGGGCTGCAACACAATTCTCCGACAGGTATGATTCTTATTTTTAACATACGCGCAAACATACCCCCCACCATGAAAAATAAGTTTTTTCAGCCCAGATTGAAACTGAATGGGAGGAAAATATGATCATGACAACAATAATTAATGATCCCAAAGAAACAATAATTTTGAGATTGACCAATCTTAAACCTAATTTCCCGATTTACCATACCCTAGGATTGACCACAAGCTGCATTCTAGCTAGGATATGAATAATTTAAACACCCATTTTAAAAATAAAATTTTACTATCATAAATATTCAAAATTACCCCAATTAATTTTTCTTTGTTAAGACAGTAGGTACTTCGTAAAAAAAAGTAACAACAAAAAAAAAACAAAATATTAAAAAAAAAAAAGAAAAAATCTAAACCTACTGCGTAGGCAAAGGACATACTTTTACTACCGGTCTAGTAAAGATACCTTTGCTGGTCTTTATAGTAACTACTCGAATAGTGCCATCTTTGCCAGGATGCACTTCCGTTATAACTGCTAACGGCCAATGAAGGGGCGGAGAATTCTCAATTTTTAAGACTACTACAGTACCTACTTTTATATTCGGAGATTGTTTATCCCATTTTTCCCTAACCTGTAGAGTAGTGAGGTACTCTAGGTGCCATCGCTTCCAAAAATCTTGCACCAACCTATCAATTAACTGAAAACGATCTAATCTATTAACTTTAACTTCCGTTACATCTTCGGCGGGCAAACTTTTCAAAGGCGATAATGTTAAAAAATGAGACGGGGTCAATGCCGTTGGTGCAGAAGGATCTGCTGATAATCTACACAACGGACGAGAATTTAACAAGGATTCGACTTGCGTTAAAAGTGTAGAAAATTCTTCATACGTTAATACTTGGTCTCCCACAACCCGATAAATATGAGACTTCGCTGATTTAACGTTACTTTCCCAAATGCCTCCCATATGCGGCGCTGATGCAGGATTCAACCTCCACTCAATCCCCTGAAGAGCTAATTCAGTTAATAATTTATCATTAAATTCCTTGGAACACAAAAACGTATAAAGTTCTGACAATAATCTTTTGGCGCCTATAAAATTTGTCCCCTGATCCGAATATAAAACGCTGCAAGGTCCCCGACGAGATAAGAATCTTTTAAATGCTTGCATAAAATGAGGCGTTGATAAAGAACTCACTAGTTCCAGATGAACTGCTTTTACACTCATACATACAAATAAGCACACATATGCTTTCTGAACTGAAGCACCTCTTTTACGTCCTAACGTAATATTTATTGGCCCAAAATAATCGACACCTGTATGAAGGAAGGCTTTAGATTGCTGCACCCGATATGCAGGCAAATCTGCCATTAAAGGATTTGGAGCTGACGGCCTGGCACGAAAACAATGATTACACGCATGAACTCTACTCCGGATTAAACTACGCCCAGAAATTATCCAAAATTTCTGTCTAATTAACGCCTCCAATAAATGAGGACCCGTGTGCAAATTAATCTGATGATAATAATCCACCAATCTGGTGACTAATGGATCTTTTGCTGGTAAAATCAAGGGATGCCGCTGCTCAAAATTCATTCGTGCATTAGCTAATCTACCCCTCACCCTGAGGAGCCCGTCCTTAACAAAAGGCCGTAATCTACGTAATTTCGCCGAACATTCTTTTCCTGCCTTCAAACTTTGAATATCAGACTCAAAATGTTTGAGTTGTACTAATTTAATTAATGCTAGTTCAGATTTTTGTAAGTCCGCCGCCGAAATATATTCTCCAAGTGGCATTAATTTTAAAAACCGAAGTACCCACACCGTTGTACGTAATATTAATGTCCACGAAGAACACCGTAATATAAAATCATGTAAAGGATGATTGTTCATCTCGGTGACAGTGGCCAAAATAAGCGATTCTTCCTCTGACGAATTATTCTCGCGACTAACCACTGTAGTGGGCCAATTTGGCTCCTCGAGAACTATCCAGTCTGGCCCGGACAACCACCAAGAATTCTTAACCATCTGAGAAGGAGATAGTCCCCTTGACAGACAATCCGCTGGATTACTAGTACCTTCTATGTGTTGCCACGAAGCTTCTGGTAAGTTTTCTCGAATTTGAGTAATTCGATTAGCCACAAATATATCTTTCCAATAGGATGCATTCAACCACTGAAGAACGGTAGTCGAGTCCGAAAAGGCAAACATTTTAGAAATGAAAATTCTCTTACCACAAATATCTGTTACATGCCTAACTAACTTTGACAACAGCACCGCTGCGCAAAGTTCTAATCTGGGAATCGTAACTACTTTGAATGGCGAAACTTTAGATTTCGCACACACTAAACTACTCACTACTGTTCCCGTGGCAGTGGTAGTTCGCAAATAGACTACCGCGCCGTAACCATCCATGCTTGCATCAGCAAAAGCCAACAACATAACTGGTTGATTTTCTTCAGCCAGTACATGACGTGGAATTAAAATTTTACTAAGTTCCGACCACTCGTCGAGTAACTTAGACCATAACCGACAAATATGTAAAGGTGGTTCTTCGTCCCATCCTAGTCTGAGTCGGCATAATTCTTTAACAAGTAACTTTAAATAAAGAATAAACGGGGCGATCAAACCGATCGGATCGTAACACCTTGCAACCGCCGACAACATAATTCTTTTAGTGCATTTAGCATCCGGAATTACTAGACTAAAACTTAATAAATCTTCTTCCGGGTTCCACTGCATTCCCAAAATTTTGCTATCAGTTTTGAAAACAACAGTTTTTGCTAACCTTTTTTCATTTGGTATCTGTTCCAAAAGAGCTAATAAATTTGTTGACCATTTGGTCAGTTCAAACTTTCCTGCCGCAAATAAATTCATTAATTCCGTATACAACAGATAAGCCTCTTCAAGTGTAGATACACTCGAGACAATGTCATCCACATATAAATCTCTCTCAGCCACCTTGGCTGCTAAAGGATATTTTTCCCCTTCCTCACGCAATAATTGCTTAACCGTACGTAAAGCTAAATAAGGAGACGATTTAACACCAAACGCAACCGTATTTAACTCGAAAACATTAATTTCATCATCCGGTCTAAATCTCCACAATATCCGCTGAAACTTACAATGATCCTCTACAATATTTATTTGCCGATACATTTGGCGAATATCAGCTGTTATTGCTACTTTAAATAACCTGAAATTAATTAACAAGGTACAAATATCCGTTTGTAGCTTAGGCCCCCAGTACAACAAATCATTTAAGGACACATCGCTATCTGAAGGCGCACTAGCATCCAAAACTACTCGTACTGGAGTACTGGGACTTTCAGGTTTCAGAACCGCATGATGAGGAATATAAAATGATAATTCATCTAAGTTTCCCGATATTACCCTTCGCATGTGTCCCTGATCAATAAAATCTTGCATAACTTTATTATACTCTAACCGCAATGCGGGATACTTGGCTAACTTTCTTTCTAGCGATATTAACCGACACTGAGCACCTGCCCTGGAATTCCCTAAATTTTTTGGAGAACCTTTAAAAGGTAATGCTACCGTAAATCTCCCTGTAACATCCCTACTATAAGTTTCTAAATAAATTTTTTCGCATTCTAACTCCTCAGGCTCTGGGGGTATTGAGTGCGGCACCTCCTCAATTTCCCAAAATTTGCTCAACAGCCGTTCAACAGCTACGTCACCCGTTAATGTAACAAATGTTTGAACATCTGACGGAGATATAAGTTCTGACGCCTTTCCCATTACGACATAACCTAATGTGGTTTCAATCGCTAGCGGTTCTTTCACTGACCTTGATATCCGACCTAAACCCATTACAAGGGGGAAGAGTTCTGCCCCCAAAATGCCATCAATTTCCTGTGATTCAAAATAAGCGTCATCTGCCAACTGAACACCTCTGAGGTGTGAAAATGTACTTGTATCAATCTGTACTCTGGGTAATTTCTCCGAAATTTTATCTACCAACAAAGCCTTAATTGAATATTTTATATCCGAATTGTGACGAGAACCAATTATCAAATCCGCAATACCTTTAACAGGTTGTGAACTCTTACCAAGCCCTTGTACCGATGAATAGAATTTCGAAATTCTAATTCCTAATTTTTTGCAACATTTAACCGTAAGTAAATTAGCTTGACTTCCGCTGTCCAAAAGAAATCTCGCCGTCTGATTCTTTATTGGACTATTGACAATGTTTACTACCGCCGTCGATAGTAAAACCGTGCTGCCATGTTGAACATTATGAACTGAAGTGGAACACAAATTGCTAACAGCTTGGTGAGCTTCGCCCTTCGTACTAGAAGTCGACGCACCATCCTGTACATTTACTTCATTACTGAAACTCTCTTGTTCAGTAGTTACCCTTGGACCTTTTTCTGTAGCCCATTTACCAGTATGAAGTAATATGTGATGCCTTTTACCACATTCCGTACAAGTCCGTTCTGAGGGACAAGCACGTACCCCGTGATTAGCAGATAAACAATTATAACACCAATTGCTATCTCTTACAATTTCATACCGTTTTGTTGGAGGTAATCGTTTGAATTTTTCACACCGATTTAAATAATGCCATCCCTTTTGACAAAAAATACAAGTATTTTTATTACCAGATTTAGCTTCCCTATAACCATTACTCACTATAAAAGATTTGGGTGAACGTGGTTTCGTATTATCGACATAAACACTTTTATTAGTTACCGTTTTCCGATTTAGACTTAATATTTTTGATTGGTCTTTAACAAACTTAATAACTTCTTCTTAGGTAGGTATTGCTGAACCCCGCCTAGACATTTCAAATTGTTTAACCGTCTCCGAATCTAACTTTGATAAAGCCTGATGAACAAGAATAAAATCGGAAAGGTCACTTATCTCCAATTTTTTAAGTGCCCTTACCGCCAAGTCAAATTTCTCTAAAAATATACCCAAATTTTTTGATGACTCACCCTGTATCGCCTTAAACTCGATTATCTGATTTAAATAATTATTAGCCAAAGCCCTCTTATCCTGATATTTATCGATTAACGCTCGCCAAATAATTTCATAATTTTCCCCGGTTGGCGCTAGCCCCGAACAAATACTTAAAGCCGGACCTTTAAGACGTCCCACTAAATAGTGAACCTTGTCCACGTTGGTTAAACTTTCATTATCATGAATTAAACTCTTAAAAATGGAGTAGAATGTTTCCCATTCGCGAATTTCCCCTGAAAATTGTGGTAATTCAATTTTAGGAAGTCTGGGAAGACTCCGTCCCATATTCACAGCATCCGCATTATTATTATTATTGACAGTTGCACCTGATGTACTAGCACCCGGGATAGTTCCCCCTTTTGGGATACCAGCTGCCGCTACCCGTATATGACAACATATTTCATCTATTGTTTTAAGTATAGCAAAATTAGGCTCAAAATTATCGTCCACCTCAAAACTCCACTGTACAATTTCATCTAGAACGTTGAGTAATTCCCTGCGAGTTTCATCTATAGTAGTATATAAAGTCTTGAACTGGTTTAGGCAAATAGGATCATTAAGTTTTTTACTCAAATCTAGAAGCGTTTGCAACATACCAAATAAGGACTCTTTTTTTGCCGTTAAACTCTTCACTTTACGCGCAGCTACAGTGGCCATTATTGCAATAAATCTTTACTATTATAAACACCAGAATTTTATCTGACAAAAAACACTAAATTCGATAGTAAACTTCAATCCAAATACTATTTTACTAAATAGACTAATTTAAATGAAAACTAAAATTACTACTCAATAGGTATTTAATTTGGCAACTAAATTTTGAAGAGACCCTGTATAATTCAAATTTCAGATTTAAAAATAAGCACCTAAATGTTTACTTATTAAAAAAAGTACTTCAAACCAAGGTACAAATCGTGTAACCTTTTTCCAACAATATCAAAAAGAACCCAAGTTTTTAATGTTTCAAAAAACAAAACAAAAATGCTAAAGTATTATAAGTATTGCAATATGTTTTTCCTAGAACGTTAAAATGCAGCCGTGATTCTACAGTAATTATACTATCTAGGCTAAAAACAAATTTTCTGTTGAGGGGCAATACCTAAAGCAAAATGTAAACAAACAAATTTTGCGACGCAATCCACATAAACTGCCAGAATAGCTGATACGCACACCTTCTGTATTTAACTATTAATAAATGATAATAAATCAAAACACTATACAAAAACAATCCAACAAAAAAACTTCTCAAAATGTTTCTTGTAGGATTTTACCTCATAGCAAAAATTACCAGTACTATGTCATTTATCTGAAATAACATATACGTAATATAAGTAATATTAAATAAACCACTTGTGATTTACCGTCTCACAAACCCGCTGGTTTATAATATACCGAATATTATACTAAATTTAAGTAACGACCCGCCGACGTTAATTTTATAATTTTCTGCCGAACCACCCGAGCTCGCTTGTGACAAAGAAATGTAGGTATATAATCTTGAATTTAACCGTCTTAAATTCCTAGACTAACCAAAAAACACTCAAAAGTATTAAATATTCAAGGATACTTACAACGAACAATTTTGTTTTGAAACCCGATATTTCATTCACAAAAAAAACCGACTATTATCGATGTACAATCCAAGAAACAAATGTATTAAAATAATTTACTCTATTTAGTTTGCAAAGAGAATTAGCAATTCTAATGGCACAATCCGTGCTCGAATCAGGACCAAAAATGTATGTTATTAATCTAAATTTTTATAACAAAAGTAGAATAAAATAAAATAAAAACTCACCGTTTGGACTGTATCTTGTTATCTACCTGGTAACCGCTGCAATGTTGTAAGGGAAGAAGGAAAAAGGATAGATAGGACTTTCCTGGATACAACACGTTCACGGATATTATAAATGTTAATCAAATAATTAAATAAAATTTCCCTTTTTATCACTAATTAATGCAAATTACATTCTTTGTCACCACGTGCTAATATTACAATCCTCAACTCCCGGTCTTCGTTGTTTTCGCATCGGTTAGCGTCTGCGCATCAGCTATCGCGGCTATGCGAACTAATGTGCTTAGGGCTGCAACACAATTCTCCGACAGGTATGATTCTTATTTTTAACATACGCGCAAACAACACCTTTTCTTTAGGAAACCAACTAAATTGCGTTTCGATTACGTCCAAAACCTAACCTCAAAAAAGTTATGGCTTAAAGTGTCACGTAAAAGTCCTGTAACTAGCGCCATCCATAAAATATGGCATCGATAATAGCACCATTGTAATTACCAACTTTGAAGTAGATGCGTATAATAGTCTCTAAGATAGAGACAATTTACGAATACAATTTTTTTACTTTGTCACCCTGTATCTTGAAAACGAAAAGAGTTAGACCACTACTTTTTGAGTTAAATCGACTTATTTTGATGTTAAGAATCTACGGCTAAGCCTTGTCCCAATCTTTTCGAAACACCCTGTATAGTCCTAGGTAGTCGCTTCTGGATCATTCTCGATCGATTTGTCGCTTTCTAGCAGTTCTCTAGACGTTTCTAGTTGTCGCGCCACCTCTCGGACAATTGCCGAACTAGCCAATAACTAACTTAACTGTCCAATTATCCATATTAGGAATCTCACATAGACATCTCTGGGGGTAGGACTGTCATAATAACCACCTTTGTAATTTTAGTATTAGTTTTGTGGGTCTCCTGACAAAGGCCTAACAAGCGGAAACATATGTAGAGAATTTCTAATATATTTTTTCTACTCCCTTATGTAAATTTGCTGTTTTCTGTACAGTCTGTAGAATGGATAAGTAGGCAATTCCAGTTAACTGAACGGATATATTTCATATCAGTTCTAGGATGGATATGAAATGAAACCGACCAATCACAGTTCGTGTATTAAGTACATAGGCAACTATTCGTTTTAAAATCAAATTAGTGCGTAAGCTTTCAAAGTAACCGTCAGTGTGTACTGTCAGTGTGTATTTGTGTAATATGTTAATGTATAATAAATTTTGTATTTTTTTGGTCGTAGAAAAAGTACTCGAGTGGATAATCCATATCGCACTCAAAAGATTTGAAGCACTCCTCCTGCGGCGTCGTGCTCAAACTCCTTTATCGTGCGATATGGATATCATATCCACTCTTGTTGCACAAACTACTATTTTGATAGATCTAAAAACAGCGTTTAATTAAAAATAAGCAATTAAATAATAGACAGCTGGATACTTTTTAAATTGCAAAATGTAAGAGTGGTTTGAATATTAACAAAGGGCCTATTCCAAATAGTCTGTTTTATTAGTTTGTAGGCCATAGTTCTTCTAACCAAGGATATGTTGGATTCGTTCAACCATGACATTAGTTCATTATAAATTTAGGAACGTTTTAATCACCTCTAGATGATGCCAACTTAATTGACGAAACGCGCATCGAGTGATAGTATTCAAGTTTAACACGTTCGAGTGTTTCGGTATTTGTGGAAAGTACTTCAGAGCCTAGACTATGTTTAGTAACGTGCAGTCACATAAATGTTAGATACCTTGACTAATGCATTAATACTTTAAAATGTACTACTTACACTGATGTCGAGAGAAATAACGCTAGGCAGAGCAGGATCTTCATCTTTTTCCAAAATATGTTCAAATCGTAAAAGAAAAGTATTGTTTCGCCATGGCTCAAAAGTTAAAATATTAATATTTTCTGGGAGAGCTTTTTTCAGAGCAGAATACTAAAAATAATAAACATAAACATTTATTTTAATTGGTGATGCAATGATGATCAGTTCTCGGATAGAGCCGTGCTAAATTTCCTTTAAAAAAAAACAAGGCTGTTATTCACCTTATTAAGTACCAAGGTCATTTTCTAAAATAGTAGTCTTAACGCGGATCGATGCATTATTTAGTGCTGAATTAGATGATTAATCGAAATATGTCTCGAAACGCATAATCTACATTTCAAAGGTTTATCTGGTTTCTTTCACCATTAGTGGAAATAAGGACTGGGATTTTCTCGAAAAGAAGCAAAATCGTTCTAAAGTTATGAGTATTAGTAGACCGCAACCTGCCCTTAGTGTGAAATTGTTTCTTTTTTTTTTTTTTTTGTTAAAAGCGTTTACCCCCGTTTTCGAGGATGCTGATAAAAAAATGGTTTTATGCTGGTTCGACCTTTCCTTCACTATTAAACTGTTGGAAACCACCCACCTCTTTCAAAATAATAATAGGTAGCGGCTTGGCTGATATTAGGGACTCGTATTATCATTTTATTTGTTTTTGCCGCCTTACTGTTTTCTGGGGTAAACCTTGTGTCCTCAAGGTATTCGTAGTCAATTTCTCTGGAGGTACATCGTTGGCATAGCGTTAGTGTGCTGATATCCCCGGAGTCTCCATTTCTCTGGGAGCGATCAGTGTGTATGCCGAATTTTATTTGTTTTTCGTCGCCTTTACTGTTTTCTGGTCAAATCTTGTGTCCTCGAGGTATCCGGAGTTCATCCATTTTCAGAATATCAATTGGTATTGACTTCTTTTTTAAAGACTATAATTGTAATTGTAAAGGCGGATGTGCGAAACGATGCGGATGTATAAAATTAGGTTTACGTTTTTTGTAACACTTGTCAAGGTAAATTTGGTGAGAATTGTGCGCCAAAGGATAAAGATGATGAATCAAGCATAGAAACAAATGAATCCAATAATAATAATAGTTATGATAATGCTCTAAACTTCCTAAATTCTATACCCGAAGTGAATATTTTCTATCATGAATCGGAAACAGACGATGCGTGCGATGAAGGAGGAGGAAATAGCATTGAATTTAATGTTCATTCCGAGGAATATGAACCATATAATTCTGTTTGTAAGCACCCTATGTTATATTACTGTCTTATAAAAAAAATTATATTGCACTTAAAATCGTGTCATTAAAAACAGAATTTTTTACTAATAATATGCGCTTCCTTATATCCCGTTTTAAGGAACATGAATTTCAAATCCTTGCGAGGATAGGTTCATTTTTGAGGAGGATGTAAAATGGACAAATGGTGACATTGAAGCCACTCCCACTCATATACAAATTAGAAAATGAAAAAAAATCAATCAACTCCCTGAGGTTGTTACAATCGACTCTTACCATTGCCCTAGATCGGCATCCTCGAAAACTGGGGGTAAACGTCTTTAATAACAAAAAAAAAGGGAAATAATTTTACACTTCCTGACAGGATAGATTCCACCCATAAGGAATCCTAAGAGTGGATGCGGTCGTCTACTACCTGACATCATCTTTCACCATCTGTTATATCCCCATGATAAAACAAAGAATCCCTGCAAAAATAGTTGATGCCAAGCTGTCATATGAGAAATAAACAAAAAAGGGTGGTTTTTGACTGTTTCAGGGGATGTGCGTGACTAAAACCTTTTTTTCAGCCTGTTATTCTTGTTCAGTACCCTCGAAAACGGTGGGGGAATGGGGGGAATAGGTTTCACAACTTTAGCACGATTCTGCATACTCTTCCGACTCCTTATTTCCACTACATTAGACGCTGCATATTTTCTTGTCTGATTAAGTCGTGTGAAATGAATTGCGAAACGTCAAGAATACTAATTTATTTTAAGGATCGATATATTGTGTAAATGGAAATAGTGGAATAGCATCACTCAATGGAGCGGGATCTCCAAAACCAAGTGCAAAGGATTATTCGAAGAATTACACATAAAAAATAAAAACTCTTACCTCAAAGTTTAGTTTTTTTTTTACATTATCAAAAGAAAGAAAACGAGATGTGGCATCTCCAATTCCAATCCAGGGCTGGACAAGTTTCTGTTGGGCTAATAAGCGTTCTTCAACTGCTGTGGATTTACCTAAGATAATATCTTCAAATTATTTATTTTGTAAAGATTTGACGGATCGTTAATATTCATATTATAGTAATATTAGGGTGAATTAATGTTCTTCCCAAGTTCTTTTCTTAAAAGATTCCGCCTGTTATGTACTCCATTGCACCCTAAAGTAGTTAGGTAGCGGTCTGTTTGCTTCCGAGATATTAAATATTGAAAGTAAATAACTAGGTTAACGCGTTTTTGGTTGAGTATGGTAAGTGAAGCAGAAAAAAATGGTAAAATTCCTGGCCCGAAAACGATGAAAAGAATTTTCTTGTTTTTTTTGCAATATGCTTTATAAAATACGCACATCAAAATCTATATTGTCGCATTACCTGCTTTTTATTTTTAAGGGTGGAAATCACTCTTAAAAACTGAAAAATTAATAACTCTTCTAATTTTACGAATAAATTAATGAAAATATATATATTTATGTTTTCGAGATCGCTGAATATGACTGTGAGATCAAAACTTATGAGACGATAATACTAAGGGTTGAAATCACCCTTAAATACTAAAAAATTAATGTCTTCTAATTTTACGAATAGAATCACGAAAATTCATATACTCATGTTTTGGGGGTCACTGAATATGATTATGAGGTCAAAGCAAAGGAAAGATGAAAATATTAATGGTGAAACCACCTTTAAATACTGAAAAATTAATAATTCTTCTAATAAATAAGTTCACGAAAATCCATATACTTATGTTTTTTTATGTCGCTGAATATGATTATGAGGTCCAAATTTATAAAAAAAATGGTGGATTAAAAATGGTCACAAAAAAAGTATAGTAATATGTCCAATTTTATTAAAAATACAGATTGTTATAAATAAATCAAATTAATACAATTAAATAACATTTTTAATATGCACTCTAAATGCTAAAGTGCAATGCAACCCGCTTTTTCTGCGTATTCTTCGAGAAATAGACGGCTATTGCTCGTCTCTCTACCTACTATAGACATTCAAAATACGCGTACAAACTGAAAAGTTTCAACACGAATAGTATATTGCATTTGATCGGCACATATTGCATTTGATCGGCACATATTGCATTTGATCGGCACATATTGCATTTGATCGGCACATATTGCATTTGATCGGTACATTTCTAGAACCGGAAATATCGCTCGTAGAGAAAATAATTTCATATTATTGTATTAGTGAACGAATTCTTAACAACTTTCAAAATGCCCGTCCGTCCGTCACGTTTCTTGTAAGCATGATAACTTAATTTTCTTAATTTTTGACGCTTGTACTTAAATAGAAATCTTGCAATCCAAAGACCCTGTGTTCGAATCCCAGACAGTTTGGATGTTTTTTTTTCGTATATTTTTTTTCACAAAATTTAGGATGTTCAAAAACTAACATTATTTACAAGAATACTGCGAAGAGTATCCTATAGAATGTGTAACAATTATATAAAAAGCTCAGTAAATTGGCGTACCTACGTTTTTAGCTTGTTTCAAACTGTCATATATCTAGAACAGTTTGTCGTAGGAAAAAAAATAAAAACCCAAACTCTTCGTTTTTTTATACTTAAGTTTCATTTCATTCTTATATCATGTTTTTATCAATCTTATAGTTTTTGAGATATTTCAATTTTAAACACATAATTTTCTTTTCTGTAACAGTTTGTCGTAGGGAAATAAAAAAAACATACTATTCTTTTTTTACAAGCTTTATTTTTGTACTCTTATCATTTTTTATAAGAAAATATTTTCTGAGCAATTTCCAAAACCCCATTTTTTTCCAAAAAATTATGAACATTTTCATTATTGAAAATAAGGTCAAAGCAAAGGAGAGATGAAAAATGATTATTTAAGAAATTCTAAAAAACGTTAGTAATAAAATGCATTAATAATATCTATAAAGATTTTTGAAATAATTGAATGAATAAGAAATTAGAACAATAAGACTAAAAAAAAAAAATAGCGCCTAAATTTTTAAATGCGCTACTTTTTTGTTTGTAACTTTTTTAGTTTTCATTATAAAAGGTGGTAATATGTCTCAATCGAAAGAAAATTTTAATACCTTTAATTTTTACAAGAATAAAAAGATTTTTCATTTTAAATAGTTGTAGATTTTCAATAATTTTAGATTTTAACGTCGTATATTTTTTCTGAATATTTCGGCGCCATTTTGAAAATGCCATATTTCCAAAACTAAACATTAGCCCACTCAAATTATGGAAAAAGCGAAGAAAAACTTTGCACAGCAGTTTCTCAACTTTTCTGCTTATGCGCAGAAAAAAATAGAAATGATTTTTGTTTTTTTTTATATAGACGTATATATCTCGAAAAGTACGCGTTTTTAAGGCTAAACGAACATAGGTAAACATATTGAGAATACGACTTCCTACAAAAAAGGTTCTATACAATTTTCTGATTATCCCATTGGCTTTTCCAGAAAAGCGACTTGAAAAATATATATATTTTTTTCGTGTTTTTTTTTATTTTGAATGCCAATATCTCAAAAAATGCGCGATTTTAGGGCTAAATGAACATAAGTAAACTTCAGAAAGAGATTTCCTACGAAAAAGCTCCTATATATTTTTCCGATTATCCCATTGGTTTTTCCGGAAAAGCTTCTTGAAAAAAAATATATATATATATATATATATATTTGCTTTTTTGTATTTTTTTTTTCATTTTGACGTATATATCTCTCAAATATATAGAACCTTTTTAGAAGTTTACTGATGTTCTTTTAGCCTTAAAAATGCGTACCTTCCGAGATATATACGTCCAAATGAAAAAAAAAACACGAAAAATCAAATATATATATTCTTCAAGAAGCTTTTCCGGAAAAACCAATGGGATAATCGGAAAAATGTATAGGAGCTTTTTTTTAGGAAATCTCATTCTGAACAAGTTTACTTATGTTTATTTAGCCCTAAAATCGCGCACTTTTTAAGATATTGGCATTCAAAAAAAAAAAAAAAACACGAAAAGAACATACATATATTTTTCAAGTCGCTTTTCCGGAAAAGCCAATGGGATAATCGGAAAATTGTGTAAAACCTTTTTTTGTAGGAAGTCGTATTCTCAACGCGTTTACCTATGTTCGTTTAACCTTAAAAACGCGTACTTTTCGAGAAATAAAACTCTAAGTGAAAAAAAAAACGAAAAAATGTACATATATGTATATATCTCAAAAATCATGTCTTTTTTTTCTGTGCGTAAGCAAAAAATTGTTCTAAAAGTTGAGTACTTACTATCTCTGCAGAGAAACTGCTGTTCAAAATTTTTCTCTAAAACGGCGTTTTTTTTCCTAATTTGAATGGACTACATCGGAAAAAAAAAGAATAAAACCATTTGATTTTTTTTGGTAAAAGATTTAATTTTGTACCCTTTGCATTTTTTATCAAAGTTCAGATTTTTCGAGTAATTAAAAAAAAAAAACGTCTAGGAATACTGATTTTAGGGGGTGAAAATTGCAATTTTCAGTTCGCAATATCTCGAAAAATATGCATTTTGGCAAAAAAGTGTATAAGACCTTTCTTTCTTATAATTTGATTCCCTATCAGACTGTGTGTATTTTTTGTTTTTTTTTGCGAGAAAACTTAACCAAAAAGCAGAAAAAATGACAATATAGATTCTTATGTACATACTTTATGAAGTATGTTGAAGAAAAAGAATTGGAAATTCATTACATCGTTTTCGGGCTTGGATTTAAAAGCTAGCGCTGTTTTACGCTCTTAATATAAAAGCGTACTATAGGGAAAGCTTCTCTGGGTACCTGGACACAGCAACATCGAGGGTAACGAGCGGGCAGACGTTCTGGCCAGAGAGGGCTCTCAGAGGCCCCTACTGGGTCCGGAGCCGGCTCTTCGTTACCCTAGATCAAATGCCAAGAAGTCAGAAGAAAACTGGACATGGTCCCAGTTCTTTGACTTCTGGGCCTCCTACCCAGGACTCCGGC
The DNA here is from genome assembly GCA_936432065.2 of Rutpela maculata. Lineage (NCBI taxonomy): Eukaryota > Metazoa > Arthropoda > Insecta > Coleoptera > Cerambycidae > Rutpela > Rutpela maculata. The sequence continues at coordinate 73,904,793 of OW386285.2, read as the reverse complement.
AAGCGAAGCTCCTGATCTCAGGGCCCTTGCCGAAGCGAGCAGAATAAATCTTGCGACTAAGCAGGAAACAGGTCAGAATCGTGGTAGGTCTTTTGACTGGGCACGGCTCTTTGGGTTAGAATCCGGCCTGAACGGGGGAATTCAATAAATTCGTAGCGGTAGCACAATGGGCAACCCTTCATCGCCCCGCTAAAAGAAGAAGAACTATAAGGATTAATATCTGGGGGGAAAAAACCCACATGGAATACCTCCAGAACCACCTCGAAAACCCGCGAAGGCAAACCCACTCATGTTCAAAACGTGATAGTTGCATATTTAATTTTTTTCTCGTAACCCATAAGAAATAGAGATTTGCGGCTTGCGCCAATCGAAACAAAACGAAGTTTGCATTACACATATTTTTAACATGCTTCTATAAGCTTGACCTGCAACATTGTAAGCAAATCTTACAACTCACTTTTCACCCACTAATTAATTGTCTTAGGGCGAGTTATACCAACTAAGTTCAAGCCGAGTTCAGCTTGATCCAAGATCAAAATCCATGGTTACCATTAATGTAACAATCGTAACTCAGCTTGAATTTAGTTGGTACAACTCGCTCGTATCGATATCAAATTGAAAACTTTTGCAATTCTGGTGACACTACGATAATATGGTACCATCGACCTTGTATGATGATGGAGGTGGGAGGTGGTCATAGGGACTCTCAATGGCGTATTGTAGAAGAACACACTACTGGGCGTCAAATTGACGAGACACCAATTTATTTATTCAGGGGCGCCAGTCGCGTTCTGCTCCGTTCTTCCACTCCCAGACGGGTTTGAGATAAGATGCACTTCGATAAACGAGTAATGGAACAAGGCTGCACTACCTTAGATCGTTAACGCGTTCTCTCAGGACGTGATTCCTATTTTTCACTGTTGATTAGGGCTTTGGTGCCTTCTGATTATTTAGATTTTGGCATAAAGAAAATCCTTATCGAAGATTTCTCTCCGACGGGATTGAATGTTGTGATTTTGATCTGTTTATGTGGTAATTAATGGTCTGACGCCTTTTAGTTTCTGATATTTTTGCATAAAAAAAAATCCCTACCGAAGATTTTTCTCCGACTGGATTGAAAGTTGACGTGATTTTAATCACGATTAATGGACTTTATGCTCTAATGTTTCCCAAAAAATCGCATAAAAAAATCTCTATCAAGCTCCCGTAAGGCGACCACTGAGTATCAATCTTAATCATGAGATTCCGATTACTCAGTTGTTTAGGTCTTCGAAAACGGGATGATATAATATGAAAGAATTACGCCTCCTCAACTAATAAGGCAGACTTTCAAACCATATAAGTGAGAGCGTACGCTAACAATCGATTTGGCGGAAAAGATTCATGCAACCTTCCAGAATCGGGTATATGCCTTTTCAAGAGGTTATACACTCAAAGAAAATGATAGGTAAATTCAACCAAAAAGAGCCTATGAAATCGCGCCTATCTAGTTTCATAGTTAAATCAATCAGAAAAGAATAGTCATACAATTTTATTTGTTTTCGTAAACAAATAGTAGTTTAATAACAAATTAAATAGTACAATGACATTTTTTTTATGTTCACTAACCATTTTCACTAACCATTTTCAATATGGTCTACAATTAAATAGTACAACGACTTTGTTTTTTGTTCACCAACTAACTTTTAGGTTGATCTACACTTTATTGTATGATGGAGTTTTTTTTGGTTAGCCAAAATCTCAGTATTGAGACATCAGACCACCCAAACCAAAGATTAGAGATCGTTTATAAGATCCATCCAAATATATCGATGATCCCTGAGAGAATTTGAACATTGCAATCATGTTATTAATTTTCTATAAATTCATAAGAATATAAGATAATGCATGATTGATTATTGTCAGTGATTTGTATGTGGCGTCATCTGGGAATAATTTCTGTAATAGACTACGTGGTAAGCAAGCAAATTTTATGGTAATTCTTTTAGAACTTCTAGAAGACGAAAATAATATTGGTTTGTCTACCAAGTACAATAATACAGCGAACTGGGTTAGAATTACAATTCGATAATAGTTAAAAATAAAATATACTATTATCTAGTTTAATTTGACAGAATTCAACAAAATAATAGTCAGACGAACAAAATAATAGTCTTATTCATCTATTTTTTAAGTTAATGTTTGTTTTGTTGTACGACAACATTTTATTAATTAAAATAACAATCACCTCTTGTTTAAAAATACCATCAATATAGTTTGGTTTAAAAAAATTAACGATATTGTTAGTTAACCATTTTTTTTTTGTTGAATTTACCCATACTATTTCTTTGAGTGTATGATTTTGGTAATTATGGTAATTACGGCTGACTGAAAATAACATAAAAATGTTTTACTAAAAAAAATTTAGTTTCGCTAGAGACTACTTAGCTTTAAAGTTCTCGTAACGTGAGAGTTCACGTACTAAAACACATTCAAGAGGACTTACTTACTACTTTAATTAGGGTCGACTATTATGGTCATTTACTACTTTACAATGAACTGTCGGCTTTCCGGCTTAAACGTGCCAATATTGTAAATTATGCATTTAAGTAATTAACCGGCAAGGTAGCATAAGGGCAAGGCGTATTGTGTGGCGAATATGCTGGCCGATTCTCTACCGCATTGTGAGATCGAGCCCCAGTTCCGGTACTGACAATACCGGTGGGTATGGATGTATGTCTGTGTTTTTCCAAATGTGTAACCCTCTTCCGGATAACCTTGGCTTTGGATTTGAGTGTTGTCTACTATATGTGGTGTGTTTATGTTTATGTTTAAGTGTTGGAAAATACGCTACAACAGCAATGGTTTAAGATGTCAGTCAGATGTAAGACACAGAAATGCCGTATATATTATTTTCTAACTACCAGTAAGTAGTAAAGTATTGCTTTTTTATATTAAAAGAGCTTCAAATACTGATTATAATATAAATTAACTGCCACCTCCAGCCGTCTCCAGCTTTGATAAATAATAACGAATTAAGATAACACACCGTGTGGGTTAGTTTTGGTTGCAGATCCAAACACAAGATAATGTGAACCTCTAGCGTATACACCAGTCTTAAATTCAGTTTCGTTTAAGTTCTCGTCCACACCTTTCCCGTCATCTCTACGATGCCTTCTGTGAATCTGAAATATGATTTTACACTTATTATCAATTTATATTCAAAGTAGTATTAATACAAACCATTAATTCTATTACTCCATTGGTCAGACTTGAACCACCTTGTGCCCTGTCATTAAGAATTGCTAACTCCAAATCTTTCTTTGGGTCTTTAATGACTATCTTAGAAGTTATCGGGTAGTAGTTGCTGGCAATGGGTTCTATAGTTGAATTATAAGTGTAGTCTGGCCGAGAATTTAATGTTCTTTTAATCATTTCTCGACCATTGGAATCAGTGTAGAAGATATTGTTATTATCAAAATCTCTCACAGTGAATCTACTTATAATTTCTTTGCCCATTGCATCTTCTTCACTATAAGATATTGTAGTATTGTAAATTATGTTACAGATTTTCATAAATAACAGGTGACAATAATAATGTAAGAGTTAAAAAGTATCGTGATAAAATAGAGAATTATGTGTTTATTATTGTATAAGTGGCGAATTTTCTCTGATTTTAATGTTAAAAGAAATATGCAGTGTGACACACTTAAGATGTAGACAGTCTTATAACTTTTTTATTTTTTTTCCGATTTGAACCAAATTTTTCTGAAGTATAGGACAAATTAACATCAAACTATGGACAAAAAAACATTCTAGTCAAAACTTTCATTGTTATCATCACCATACACCATATATAAATAACACAGCCCCACAAAAAAAAGTGATCTGTCCGGCGGACCAGACCAGTATTTGGTCCCGCTGAAACCGAATCCGAAGTCAGAATTTTCAGATTGGCTCGTTTTTCACCTCTAACCCCCAAAAACACCCCCCCCCCCCCAAATAAATGGTCTGTCCGGCGGACCGGACTAGTATATTCTTATGCATTTGTATCTACTGAAACCAAATCCGAAGTCAGAATTGTCAGATTGGCTCGTTTTTCACCCCTAACCCCAAAAAACACCCCCAAAACAAAAACAAAGTGGTCTGTTCGGTGGACTATACCAGTGTATCCTTACCAAATACATAAGGATACACTGGTATGGTCCGCTGGTCAGACCATTTTGTGGGGGGGGGAGGTGTTTTTTGGGGGTCGGGGGTGAATACGAGCCAATCTTACATTTCTAACTTCGGATTGGAATTCAGCGGTCCAAATATATAAGGATACACTGGTATGGTCTGCCGAACAGACTACTTTTTTGTTTTGGGGGTGTTTTTTGGGATTAGGTGTGAAATACGAGCAAATCTGACAATTCTGACTTGGATACATTGGTCGGGTCTGCCGGACAGACCACTTTCTTTTTTTGTGGGACTGTGTAATAATTAGGAAATAATTGAGTAATGGAAAGCAATTCAACATCACCAGTTTATTCAACGATAACGATGAAGAACAATGTTAAAAATAAGCGAATTTTCGCCCCTCTAATAAAAGTAAATCGATAGGATTATATAGTTATTTCCATCCCAAAATAATTTTTAAAACATATTTATTTAGCCGAAGACAGTCGGGAAGATTTTTTAAATGCAGTACCTATATATAGTCCCTTGAGGTAAACCAGGAAAAGACAAAAAGCTCAAAAGTTCAGTGACTGGACGGACATCTTCCACCCATTTTTGAGGGCGGGGAACACGATGGTGAAAATATTTCACGACCTACCTTTCACCCACTACCTCTAAACCGGAAAAACCACTCCCTTTTCCGATTTACCGGTGCTAGGCTTGCGAGGGGTTGGATAGGACTTTTTCTCGTCAATTCGAGTAAAATAAGTGAACCTTGATCCTACCAACCCGGTGGTTCAAGCAGTGAACACGCAGTGAACTTTTCCGTTTAGAGGTAGTGGGTAAAGAGTAAGTCGGGAAGTATTGTTACCATCGTATTCCCCGTCCTCGAAAACGGGGTATACCATTTTCCAGCTGATTTTCATTATTCTCGTGGCATATCGTTATTGGGAGTGGGGTAGATTCAACCCCGGATACCGGAAAAAGGTTTTTCCGGTATAGGGGTAGTGGGTGAAGAGTAGGTCCGAAAATATTGTCACCATCGTGTTCCCCGTCTTTTTCTAGTTTACCTCAAGAACTATACATATATACATATGCACTGCATTTAAAACATGTTCAGGACTGTTTTTGTCTAGACAAGTATTTTTCTAAGTTATTTTGGGAGCAAAACAACTATTTTATGCTGTCGATTTACTTTTATCAGAGGGGAAAAAATTAGACCATTTTTAACATTGTTCTTTCGTATCCGGTTGAATTATTAATCTATCTGTAAGATGTGCCACCAAAAACAAAACTTTAATAATATTCCAATTCATTTTAAATTTTTTGAACGACTCGAATGTTCATCATTATTAAATAAACAATGAGAAACAGCGCCAAATAAACAATTGTCGTCTCGTAAAATGAGAATAACATATTGTTTCATGATGAAAAGAGATATTTCCCAAAAAATACACACAAATACTGTATCTTAGAAGTGAATAAAACGGCATTTAACTATATATAAAATTTATGATAAAAACTGTATATGATTGTATTCCTTAGAGCAATGGGAAGTACCTGAAACTATTTTAAAGATTATACCATTTATGATTTTTTATATATTTATAATAAACCGAGAACAAAATCATATTTCTCATTCTGCAAAATTCTATCCTAGTAAACTGTGCAACTTACATTTCTGTTGAAATCTGATCTGATGTAATATTTTCAGAACTTATTAAATATGTAATCATTAATGAATAGCTTTACACTTACATATTTATTGCCCCAACAAGCCAGTCAAATTCTATGTAATTTTGATCTTTATACACTCTTATAATTTGTGAAATATCCACAATTCCGTCACTCCATTTTTGATGACATTCTTCAACAACTTGCCCTTTCACTGTGTTTGTAATTACCACTCCATTTAGAAATCTAGGAGATGATGAGTTAGGGCGAAATAGATAAGCCCCAGAAGAAACATAACCATTATCTGCTTTGCCCGTTTCACTATAATAGTAGAAGAAGTTTTGGGTAATATTAATTGTTATTCCATTCATAGTAATTTTTTTCAGAAGGTTGGTAGAGTTGTCTATTTCGAATGATGTGTGCTAAAAATATCATAAATGTATATTATAAACAGTATCCTGATTGAGTTGTTAATAGCTCAATAACAGGTCAAAAAGGTGGGCTCGCAATGCAAGGATAGCATAAGACTGTTTTTCTTTTTCAATATGTTCAGAAGGGCCTCCTAAGTATTTTACTAAGTTGGCGGGGCCGGTGGTGGTTGGCGTTAGCCATCTTTGCAAAAAGTTCAAACGGAAATATCTCGCGAACTATTGATGCTACGACAAAAAAGACGAGATTCCTTTTTGTACAGCACTAGCCGATGTCCGCGACTTCGTTCGCGTGGAAGACTTCTGCGCACACAGTACTCGGGGAAACCCATTGCGCATCCACTGTACTCGAGGAAATCCACTGCGTATCCTTTGTACTCGAGGAAACCCACTGCGCATTCGGTACTCGGGGAAACCCACTGTGCATCCATTGTACTCGAGGAAACTCACTGCGTATCCTTTGTACTCGAGGAAACCCACTGCGCATTCATAGTACTCGGGGAAACCCACTGTGCATCCATTGTACTCGAGGAAACCCACTGCGCACAGCAATTTGATGACAATTAATTATTCTATTTTTGTGTTAGAGCGAGTTAAATGAAAAACTAATTATTTTACTCGACAATAGAGCACATGGGTGAGTATGTGTCAAATTTCATGCTTCAAAAAAATACCTTTACCCGTTTACCCGTTCGGGGAGCATCTTTTTGAAAACCATCGAATACGTGTCTTCTTATTTCCTCAGAAGAGTTCATCGCTCGAATAATCACTGACTTACGCGATTTCAGAGATATCATGATTTGAAGGTATAATCCAATGCAGGTCGGGGTATTTGCCCGCTGAGTAGTTGTTTCCTTCAAATCCTATTTCATAAACAGGGAATATAGCCCACTAAGGCTAGAGGTCGCCGCTCCTGGTACTTGCAGAAAAGCAAGTCGCTAGAGGCCAGTGACATTGGTCCGACGTATAGTAGCATCTGACCATATGAGAGTTTACTTCTCACCGTCACTTCATTTGATTCAGTTTGTATAAGACTAGCAAGTTGACCACTATCATTTGTTCGTTCCATGACCTATGGCACACTGAGGAGAACATAATAAGTTCGAAACCGGTCTATGTCTGGTTAGGAACAGACAAACGATAGTTGGTTACTGATCACGATTTGAAGGTATAATGCAATGCAGGTCGGGGTATTTGCCCGCTGAGTAGTTGTTTCCTTCAAATCCTATTTCATAAACAGTGAATATAGCCCACTAAGGCTAGAGGTCGCCGCTCTTGGTACTTGCAGAAAAGTAAGTCGCTATACGCCAGTGAGATTTGTCCGACGTATAGTAGCATCTGACCATATGAGAGTTTACCTCTCACCCTCACTTCATTTGATTCAGTTTGTATAAGACTAGCAAGTTGACCACTATCATTTGTCTGTTCCATGACCTATGGCATACTGAGGAGAACATAATAAGTTCGAAGCCGGTCTATGTCTGGTTAGGAACAGACAAATGATAGTTGGTTACTGATCACGATTTGAAGGTATAATCCAATGCAGGTCGGGTTATTTGCCCGCTGAGTAGTTATTTCCTTCAAATCCTATTTCATAATATATATATTCGGTGGTACTGTCGTGCGTAAAAAAATGGGAAGTCTTATAACGTATTTTTGCTAAAATCTAGTTGTGTACATCTAACTTTAATCTTTGTGACATTGTCAGTTATTTGTCAAAATTCATTGCAAGTGTGCAGATAGAGACAGATTTACATTAGAAAAAATAGTTGTCCTATTTTTTTTGCGCACGACAGTACAGCGCGGGTGTACTACTGTACCACCGAACTTCGCCCTTTCATTTATGTTTATTTAATATATTTTTTCTTGTTTATTTTATTTTAATTTGTATATACAATGAATAAAGGCATTTATTATTATTATTATATATATACGTCCCTGAGACCTGTTTCAGCGAGGCCACTTGCCAGGTTAGCTCAGGCGCCCGTTACACCTCCCACATACAGTAGGGGGCCAATAACACGTAGCCAGTCGCGCATGCGCGCTCTATCTTGTAAAAAAATCCTATTTCAAACTTATAAATAATCATTGATTACCCATAAAAAATGTATAATTATCTATAAGTTTGAAAAAGTTTGAAATGATTTCTATAAGTTTGAAATAGGATTTTTTGACAGGGTAGGCAGAGATCAGCATCAAAAAACCCTGAAGAACAACTTTTGATCACTTAAACTTTATTTATACACTTGAATCTCGAATTTTCACCACCTTAAAAGGTTTATGGTTCATACGTTAAAAATGATTCAAGAAACTGAAGCAATTAAATAATGATGCCATAAAAATGAATTTGGTATCCAATCTACACGAGTACTACTTCGTTTGATTGTGAGTCTCGATCAAGGAGGTTAACTGATTGATTTAATTAATTAATTTTTAGGTTAGGTTAACCCAAAGCCACTTTGTCGCAGCACTACTTTAAAGTACAATGTCTTAAGGGTGTTTTCCATTTTTTTAATTTAAATTGATTGATATCTCTACTGTCGGCAGACCTTTGTCCAGAAAAGGGCACATTTTCCCACTGTGCGCTAGGCCTAGAAACTTCAAGTTTTGCAGAGAGGTTCCTCCTTAAGAAGGAATTTTTCGAAATTCGGCCCCTAAGAGGATGAAAAAGGGGGTTGAAATTTTAGGCGTTTTCGGAATGGGGAGGGGATCTTTTTAAGCTTTTTGGTTAGACCTAGAAGCGTGAAATTTTTGACAGAAATGCTCTTTATTGGAATCTATTAGATACGAGTAAGACGAAATTTCGATTTTCACTTTTTGAAGGGGTGAAAACGGTGGTAGGTGGTCTAAAGGATGCCCGTATCTCTGAAATCTCTGAAATTGCGTAAGTTAGAAACGTGATATCCAGCGACGGGCTCTTCTGAGGAAATAAGGAGATACGTATTCGACAGTTTTCAAAAATAGACCCCCCCCCCACCTGAACGGGCGAACGGGGAGAGTGAGGGAGGTTTTTCGGAAACGGTTAGACATAGAAGAGTGAAATTTGGCAAAGAAACTTTTTATTGAAATCTATTAGACACGAGTAATATGAAATTTCGATTTTCACTTTTTGAAGAGGTGAAAATGGGGGTAGTAGATGGTTTTTAAAGGGTACACCCGTAACTCCGAAATCGTGTAAATCCGAAATGTAATATTCCAGCGACGGGCTCTTCTGATAAAATAAGGAGACACATTTTCGACGGTTTGCAAAAAGAAACCCTCCGAACGGGTGAACAGGGAGAGGGATGTTTTTAGGCATGAAATTTGACATATACCCTCTCATGTGTTTTATTGTCGATTAAAATAATTATTTTTTCATTTAACTTGCTTTAACACAAACATAGAATAATAGGCCAATATTACTCTCCCAAGTTTTCCCCCTCGAGCGAAGTCGACGTTGGCCCTTCTGGCCCTAAGAAGGTACCATTTTTCGGTTTTTTGCAAATATCTCCCAAACCATCAACACACACTTTATCAACAAAATACCTATTATAAAAAATAATCTGGAGAAAATTTGCTACAAAAAAGTTCTTTACCGTTTGTCTCTAAAGTGAACCGTTACGATGCTACGACCATTCAAAGTCGAGCCCTTTTTGATTCTTGCGGAAAAGTTATCGAAATCATATGCTATATCAAAGTTTCTACATGTTATAAATATTTGTCAGCATTCCAGGTGCACAAGCTGTTAACTTGTTACAGCTTTTCAATGTAAACAGCTGTGGCAAAGTACCTACGATTAGTATTATTATTGACTAGTATTGACATAAAATCACTCTTTTCCACAGTAAATGGCGCGTTTTTTTGTAAGTGGTGTCCCCAGGAGGCCTAATCCACTGTTCAAATGTCAAAGTTAGTCGATTTTCAACCGTTTTGATGAAGGCTGGCAGTCTTGATCGTCTGCCTCAATTTCTCCGTCATCGCTTTCATCGTCTGCATCGGTACATTTGTCCGACGTCACAGGGCGCTCAAGATTAACATCGATGTCTCTGTCACAATCATCCATATCATCTTCCTAGGCAGCATTTGTACATGACCGTCCCATACAATTCATGCAGATTTTGGAGCATCGGAGGCCCGCTTTCCTGCAACCACACGCTGCGTTACATCCTTTCGAACATTTGCAGGGCACTGTGTTTAGAAGCGTTTGTGGCGCCGGATCCCTCGTCGTAGGTATGGGAGCCAAACCACATTGAGAATTTTTCCAGCCCCAATCCAGTGGATTTGTATCATTTCCATACCATGTTTGGGCTTGATGGTATGTTCTTAATGAGTGGTCACGTGCCGCTGATTCGGTGGGAGGTAGGCTTGCGAGAATAAATCTATGTTTGCTTAGAGATTTTGCAAACAGTTGGAACCGCAACTCATTCAGGGTGTTTCCCGTGGTTTTGTTGTCATAAAGCCACAACCAACTGGCCCACTTTGTTCATCGGGGTTTGCGTTCACGTCTCGGAAAACCCTAACAGCTGTCTGCAGTCCCTCATTACTCTTCAGCAGTGTTACGAATTTCATTTTGCCCTGCCTGAAAAACGAAGACGTTGTATCGCATCCACTAAACGCATGCAACAAGAGGATGTTTTCTTGCACACACGGCGGGAGATTGAAACTTGTGCAAAATAGTTGTTGTTTGGTTGAACCTTTGCCGGGTTTCATAAAATACATTTTCGTGGAGGGTGGCACACGAGCCACCAAGATGACCAGGATATCTATATCTTCAGTCACTATAATGACCGAATTGTCGGGCCGAGATAACTCGAGTGCGGTGGTAACGATGAGCACATCGGCATCTTCTGGAGCTTGTCTGGTTTCGATTCCTTCGCTTTCGAATTTGACGAGCAACAAGTCGATCAATCTTCGTTTCTTTGTGTCATTACACAAAAATTTTGCTTGTGGCATAGGTGCCGTCATGGACTCATCAAAAAAAAAACATTAGCAGCATCATGCTTGTGCGATCGTCGAAGACGTTCAGCGGACTTGGTACTGCGAGCTGCTGGGTCGTCAGGATATCCATTGAAAATGATGACACTGTTTTTGAAGTATCTTTTGACGTAATTCACATATTTGGCGCTAATGTCGGCAAAAGTATCGGTTTGGTGCCAAATTACACGGTGCAGAAGATATCGATAACTTTTCCGCAAGAATCAAAAAGGGCTCGACTTTGAATGGTCGTAGCATCGTAACGGTTCACTTTAGAGACAAACGGTAAAGAACTTTTTTGTAGCAAATTTACTCTAGATTATAAAGTTGATGGTTTGGGAGATATTTGCAAAAAAGTAATATCTGGGTCCGAATAAAGCGATTAAAGCAATTTCCAGCTTTCCACTAATTATTTCCTTATTGAACTACCTGTCGCCTGGCCTATAATGGATTTTTATCAAATTCCGATGCGCAGTGTGTTTCCTTGAGTACAATGGATGCACAATGGGTTTTCTCGAGTGCAGTGGGTTTCCGAGAGTACTATTGATGCGCAGTGGGTTTCCTCGAGCTCAATGAATGCGTAGTGGGTTTCCCCGAGTACAATGGATGCGCAGTGGATTTCTTTGAGTACTATGGATGCGCAGTGGGTTTCTTCGAGTACAATGGATGCATAGTAGATTTTCCCGAGTGCTATGGATGGGCAGTGGGTTTCCTAGAGTGGATATACAGTGGGTTTCCTCGAATGAATATGCTGTGGGTTTTCTGAGTAAGTTTCCCCGAGTACTATGTATGCGCAGTAGTTTCCCTCGAATGTATTTTCTATGTACTATGGGAGTACTTAGTGAGTATGTAGTACTTATTTATAGGCATAAGTTAGCATGTCAATGGTCTTAATTCCACGCGCAAGAAGTCTTCCACGGGAACGAAGTCGTGAACATCAGCTAGTTTGTCAATACAATAATAAACAACGCCAGACTATTTTTTTTTTCAAGAAAAGATTCGGTTGTTGTTGATATATTAGATCTATGTAGTAAGTTATCTTGCTACTGCGTAGATCGAAATATTAAGCATGATAACCTCAAACATATAGTATTTTTAATTGTAAATATCTGTGACCGACGAGACGTCTTACTTACATTATTTCCAAATTTTACATTAATGTCTTGACTCGAATTAGTCTTAATTGGCATTTTAGATACTGCAGCTGCTTTACTAATATAATACATTTTGATACCTATGGGCGGTATGTTCCTTGCAACGAAAACTAATTCCAAAGTACCTGGTGTTTCATTCTTTATAGTGACAAAAGGAAATGTTGATATGGGATTTACAATATCGTAGATTTCTTTTCCTAAAATAATAACAAAATACATACGTAAGGACAATTATTTCATTAGGGAAATGTAAACACTTTCAAATATACAATGTTATTTAAATGAATAAGAAAAAAAACACCAAACTTGCTATACATGATGTACATATCCATTGTAAACGTTTACTAAGAGGAACCACCTGAAATCCCCAAAAAAATTGCGATCATGTTTCATAATATAGTTGCAATAAAATTTAAATTACCTTAATTATGTTAATATGTATAGTAAATTAGGTTATCTAATACATCTTTTTAGGGAATACTGAATTAAAAGAAGGCCCTAAAACGTTGTCGATAGGCCGAGATATCCAACATTATAGGTACTTAGTTTAGGGGCCCGGGCTTCCGAGGGGCTCGCCAGAGATTTTGGCAAATTTTTTTTTTCAAATCCCCACCCCCCCTACCCCAATCAAGCGCGGGGGCCCGTAGCTAGGGCCCGCCAGAGATTTTGCCAACAAAATTTTTTCCCGCTCATCAATTATTAGGTGCGGGAAACAGCCAGTAAATTTGGAACAGGGGCCCATGATTTGATGCAGGGGCCTGAGTACAGTTTTAAAACCGCTGCCCAAGGAATCACTACTTCCACATCCGGATTTTCTATCCAAGTCACACAACGAAAAATTTTGAATCTGGAAATAATTGTTTATGGAACTTTAATAACCCCTTAGCTTCTCTTGTATATACTAAATATCAATTTTATGAACTCTTATCTGCTTGATTTACCTATTTACTCCCAATTTACCCCATTTTACCCCCCAACCCTTCGACGGAACAAGATGAAAATACAATCTAGTTCTAGATCTCGTTAAAGTACATATGTGTACCAAATTTCAAGTCAATATCTCAAACAGTTCCAGAGTAAACGTGCGCACAAAAAAAGTAACAGACCGACAGACAGAATTTTTTTTTTCGCTCAAACTTGAAATCTCGACGTTTCATGACATTCTAAGCCTATTTGAACAATAAAAATTTTTTTAAATTTTTTTGTCGTTGCTATACTTCCATTGGATGTGGAAGTAAAAGAATTGTAAAAGATTTGTTGATATGTAATACAATCTCCAATTAAACACCAGATTCTTTTACATCATATATGACCATATCATACATGACCACATCATCTACGAGCATATTATCTGGAGCATCTTCTTCCGTGTTTTCTTAATTGAAAAGAAAAGGGAAAATAAGTAGATGCAAAACTGGAGTCGTAGATGCTCCCTGGTAAAATGTGTGCCTGTCCCCTGTGTCAATTCGCCTGCAGTAAAAAGAGCAAAAACACCTTTCCTTGGCCACAAGCCAGCCTTTGACATGCCAAGAAGTTGGATATATTCGGAGCTACGAGACCGGATCACGATATATATCAACAGCTATTAGGTCCAAATCACCGGAATAAGGCAGACAAGAATTTATGTAAAGGTTCCTTCAACTGACTCCATCGACCTCAGAACAAGCATCTATTTAGAATGAGGTTGACAGACAATCCTATATGTCGGATGTGTGTACTGGAGAATGAAACCACCGCCCATATTGTATACAATTGCCCAGAAGCGTCAAAGAATACGTACTCAGGAATATTTATACTATCTACTATCCCTCGTGGAATGATCCTATACCGGGTAACTCAGCCGATAGGGACACTCTTGTAACTTTTGAATGGGCTAATAGATTTTTTTCAAATCAGGTGCAGTGATATGGGACAAAATTTACAATTATATGATGTAAAGAACCAAAATGGCCGACTTCCGATGCAATTTACATGAAAAAACCTGTATATTTTTGCATATTTGGATCCTGCTGGCCAGAATACATGTAATCTGATCCTCAAATATTATTTGTATTTTAAAAAAATATTAAAGAAATTATCAAAAGCTAAGGAAAATGTGTCCCAGTCGAATTGAATGAAAATTTGGTATAATGTAGTATATGATGTCCTGATCAAAAGTCTTAAGGAAGCGAGAGAGAAAAATGGACTGTTTTTGAGTTACAGGGGGCCAAACATGCAGAAAACGGGTTCATTGGATTATTGATTTCACTGCAGTCAATCAATCCGCTATAAAATAGCTACAATTGAACAAGATCCTACATATTTTCCGTATGACGCGTCGTTTGCAAGATATGAGCAGGAAACCGGAAAAACTCCAAAAATTTCGAGTTTTTTGCGTTTTTCGACCTGAGCCGGTACTGCTACTAGGCAGCAAACTTCAGATTCATATTCAGCACCCCAAAAAACATATAATTCCGTTGAGAAACCTTCTACCGGATTCATGTTACGAGACAGACACTTTTGAACACCATTTGATCAGGCTATTAGAATATGCTGGCAGTACTAAGAATAATACTGTCATTTCAAAATTCTTATAGCATCTCTTTAAAAATGTCCGTCGTTTAATTTACCACTCCTTAATTGGAACCCAACTCTTATCTTCATACAACTTAAAATTTACGAAAAGAGATTGAATACTTTTGGTAAAATACATCACCAAAAATGAATATAAGGAAAACATTATCACGTTATAATTATTATACGAGGGCCATTTTGGTCGCCATGTTGAATATCTCGTCCTATGGACTTCCGATAACGTTTTAGGGCCTTTTCTTGATTCAGCACCTCTAAAAACATATAAATAGACACATAACTATCATAAATTTGTTATTATATTTATAATTACCCTTTCAGAGAAATATGCGATTTACAACATCGCCACACATCAATTTGAAGTAATTCAATTGTATCTAAAATGGGTTTTTTATCTAGTAGGTTAGGGTGTCCCTTATAACACTGAATTTTCAAATTTTTAAGACATCCCTCCCGAAGCTTTTTTATTTGTTTCCTTATAGAAAAAGAAATTTTTGTGCATAAATTCAGCTCGATCAAATGATTTTTCACCCTGCCACAAGCCATTCGAAATTTTTAAATAAAATGCAAATTTTGTCTTTTCTATTCATGTTTTATTTATATGAAAAATGTTCAGTGGTATACAATGTTTGTTTGGACGGGTTATCTTATAAAACTACAGGCTTAAAAATGATCTTTTAGATATAGTTTCTTTGGTACATGTAGAACATTCGCGACGTGAGGCGTGGACTACAATAAATAGATTCTGTAAATTTGCTTTGGACTTAACTCGTTCCAAATACTCCTGCGTCAGCGTCACGTCTCTCTATGCCACATCCTTTGTACACTTAAATCTGAAAAAAGCTTGTGAGCAATTACGAAATCTTCCCGAGAGTGCCAGGTTTCCGGTTGGTAACGTAGGAAATCTTACTCCAGCTCAAATCTTTCATAGATTTTGACAGTATTTGGGGTTACGAAATCACTCATATCTTTTCTAAGCCAACTAATCATTTAGTTTTACTATGAGGCATTGTAAGCCAGAACTGTTCACAGCAGATGATAAGGCTGTGCTGCTACTAGTATCGTTTGTTAATTTTTTTTTAGCATGTTCCTTTTTACCGAAAGTAGCACACCTTTATTTAAGAGTGCTAATCCAGCCAGCTCTTCAGTGAGGTACCATAGGTGTCCAGTGAATTTCTTTAAGCCTACATCGGATACAAACTTGGTAGTTTTCTCATAGAGTTTTAGTTCTGTCAAAAACTTGAAGTTGTTTCGGGGAACGAGTAAATTGAGTAAATTGCATCGTGGATCGCGCTCGATTTGTAAAATTTAACAAAGTGTGGTGGAGTCCCTACCAAATAATACACGCGAGCTGCAGCAACTCCCTGTAGTCGTCATAGAATAATGGTCTTCCTGAAACATAAGGCGTGTGAATAAATAAACTTCCTTTTATTCCTTATTACTATGAGTATGAGATTGTATTTATAGTTTATTAAACTTACATTTAGCTTTTGCTGAATAAACCGAAGTAATTCATCTGACTTTTCTTTTAGAATCGGGGGGTAATCCCTTTATATAAAAGAAATAATTTTACTAACTCGTCATATTCATATTCATTTCCTCTTGACAGCGTTCCTTCCTTTTCAGTAGCTTTTTATCTCTTTCTAAGGAACCATGTAATCAACACGTCCCTTCTCTCGTTGTAATGTTAAAAATTTTCTATCTTCATTTTTGATTTTACTTGTTGCGTCTGCAGGAGCAATATCAAACAATTCATCGAAACTATTTTTAAAGGCACCTTCCCTGGAAATTCAGTTCGCTGTCTTTTGGAATGATCTCCATTCGACACAACTTTTTGCTCGGTTAGAAATACGCGCCTTCAGCCATACCTGCGTTATTTTTTGAGCTGTGACACAGTATGCTTTAGTCTGAGACCCTTTACCAGATTTAGCACGTAAGTTATAAATTAAAAGGCTCTGCATGTCTTTTAACATTCAGAGGTTGTCGTGGGCTTACCCGAGAGGCGTAGTACTGACAAGTATCCTAATTTGCCTTTAGGAGGGAAAAAGACGCTCTATTCGGGGGTTCCACTTCCGTCTAAATCTCTCAAAAACGTTTAGGTTTTGAGGGCCTTGTGGCAGGATCAAAACTTTACAAATCGAGCTCAAATTTTGTACATGTACTTTTTAAGTGAAAAGGAACAAAATAAAAGAACTTCCCGTGGTCAGTTAAAAAGTCGATTTTTAAGGGAGTAGGTGTACGTCAAGTATGACGTTTTGAAATCGTTAATAGTACTTGTTGTAGTCTCCAAGATACGAATCCATTTTTATATCTTGAAAATGAAAAGAGACCGCTACTTTTTGGGTTCAATCGACTTGATGTCAAGAATTTACGGCTAAGCGCCGTCCCAATCTTTTCGAAACACCCTGTATATATTTTTTTTGTAAATTAAGTTATGATACAAAAAAATATAATTACTCCCTTTGGGAGTGTAGTGTGCACAATTCGTCGTCGTTAGAGTTAGTAATTTTTTTCTCGTCTTCATTATTGCTAATATTATTGCTGCGTTACAATTTTAATTGACATCGTTTTAATCTAAGTAAAAATAATATTGATACATACCATCTGGTCCCTGAATATCAAACTGTCCGGACTTGACTGGCAAACGAATATGCTGATTTACTGCCCAAGATAATGGATTGTAGACAGCCACTATAAATTTGCCAGAATTTTGTGAAACATGACAAATACTTATGTTGGACAAAAGGCACGAGGAAAGATTCAAATTCATTTTTAGCGCTTCAGTCTTATTCTTTTTTAATAGGTTTCTGTAAATTGAAATAAAGAAAATGAATTCAGTATCATGATCAAGAGGGTCGACAACCCATTGGTTAGCGAATTTAGCTTGGCAGTCTGAGCGTACCCTGCGAAGTGGATTCGAGCCCCACACAGCGGAAACATTTTTCATAACAAATTATCCCCAAAACGTGTTTCGGATTCCACTATAAACTGTAGGGCTCCATCTCCTTTATTCAGAAAAATCTAGATCTCCTAGATTTAAGAGGCTAATTGAGACGATATGATAGACGATTAAAACATAATGTTAAAACACGCCCAATATGAAAAAATTCTACACTTGCATTTCACATATTATTAGGGTAAGATATTTTTAACATATTAACATCAGTACGGCCATGATGTTTTCCGAAATCCGAATTATAATTTATTTATTTATTTATTTATTTTACATACCACTATCCAGCGAGATTATGTCCAGTTACAGGATGGGGAACAACACAACAATATGATGTCAAAACTGGATACAAATTAAAACAAAAAATGCAAAGTAGAAATACAATAACATGACATAACATGACAAACATGTCTAAAAAACAAGTAATACAATAACACAATAAATATAAAACAAAATTAACAGAATTACGAAAAAAAAAGTGTTATTTATATGTACATTGCTAGAGTTTCATATATCAATGCTGTCTTGCACTGTGGGATAATTACGGTACATCACGTACAAAGGAGAGTAATGCAATATATTAGTATTAGCCGTCTTTATATAAAAAGTTTCGCAGCGACGGCGACTTCTTGTATATGAGGGTACATGGAAATTGATTTTACTTAATATTTCACTTGCATCATGAACAAAATTTACCATATTAAACAGGAACATTACAGAATGCATGTTATGATGAACCAATAAGGATTTATATAGACCGGAGGTACATGATCAGTCAGGTGCAACGTTTTTAAAATGCATGCCAATCATTATATATGAATGTAATTACCATGAATATGCCAGAAACGCGGATTTTAGGCAGTCGCTGCGTGTAGAAGGGTGTGCAAATCGATTTTCCATTTACATGGAAATTCGATGTCTGTGAACGATTTTAAAATGGATGCCAATAGTGCCAAACGAAAGGCCGTGAAAAAATAATCTAGCAGAAACTTATTGGCATGTAGTTTCCGCGCGCACAACAAATTTTGGTGCGCACAATCGTAAAATTTTTTGGTATCTCCGAACGAAGTTAAAATGCATGCCGATATGTTTTATGATAAATTTGCATTGTCAAACGACGATTTACTGATTGGCATGCAGTTTTACAATGCAGAACGTTATTAAAAATTATTCCTAAAATTGCAAAAAATTTCAGTTATCCCTGAACGCTTTTAAAATAAATGCCAATAAATTCTATGATAAATTTGCAGTACCAATCGACGATTTACCCATTGTCATGCCGTTTTCTAGTGCAGAACGTTATTAAAAGTTATTCCTAAAAATGGAAAAAAATCAGTTACCCCTGAACGCGTTTAAAATGCATGCCAATATATTTTGTGATAAATTTGCACTACCAAACGACGATTTACTGATTGGAATGCAGTTTTGTAGTACAGAACGTTATCAAAAGTTATTGCAATCCGTGCAAAAAAAATTCAGGTATCTTTGAATGTTTGTAAAATGCATGCCATCGCAGTATGTCGTAGGTAATGAAAACAAAAGATAATATTAAAAATTGGCATGCAGTTTCAACGTGTACTAAAGTGTTTTGGATCCTAAAAAATTATTGCGAATTTTGAAATACACCTTACGCACGTCTTACACTTTCTATACCTACCTATATTATATGGAAGAAAGAGGTGTAATATAAAAGAAAAAATGAAGTGACTTCTATAAAAACTTGTTGATGGAATCTTGCAGAAACGACAACAACAATAATAATAATAACTCTTGAGTTTGGAGGGTCTCCATAACAGGATGGTTCTGGATGGAGCCTGTAAGGTCATAAGGAGTTCGGATCCCCTCCTCTGCATGGTCCGAGACCATGAAAGTGCAGAGGTAGGAGACTTTTTGTTTAAGGCAGCACGCAGAGCCGCCGATGAACTCGGTCTGGTCTTCGACGCTGAGCGGGTTAATCACGACTCTGTTACCGAGTTGGAACCTGCTCGGCAAAAAGCCCAAGTCAAAGCTGCCGAAATTGATCTATTTCTGCAGCTACACTCGGATAAGCCATTGCACGGAGTCTTCTATAAAAATATAGAAGACCGCGGCTTATCCGAAAGGCTGACCTTTGCCTTCTTAAGGTCAGCCGGGCTGAAGTCTCAGACCGAGGGATTCATAATGGCGTGCCAGGATGGTGTATTCAACACACTCGTCTATCGAAGTCGTGTCACGGGTATAGAGGTCCCTGATGTCAGCCGCAGGACCTGCCACAGGGCGCCGGAGACATTAATGCATTTGCTGTTGGCTTGTCCAGTATATGCAGTCTCGGCCTATATCCAGAGGCATGACGCATCATTACGAGTGCTTTATTATCACTTAAGGCACTCGTATGGGATAGACGAGACACCAGTGCTGCCTTACGCTCCGGGGGATATTGAGTCCGTTGTGGGAAATGAGAAGTGTCTAATTTATTGGAACTACTCGTTTCCCACCGTCAGGCAAATACAAGCTAATAAGCCTGACATGGTCCTCCTCGACCACCAACTCAAGACAATGTTTGTCGTGGTGCCCGTCCTGGAATAAGTTTCGCCTGACCTACGGTGATCGTAATGGGGGCAATTTTAACTGTCTTTTTAATATTTTGAAAGAGATTGGGTAAAAATTTTCTAAATTTTTCGACAAAAAAAATTTGTTTTGAATTTTTCCCCCCCGCTCATCAAAAAATTTTTCGGACTTTTTTACGGGCCCGTCCTGAAAAATTGTTTGCCCGCTCTGAAAGCACTTTCTAGCTACAGGCCTGCTTCGAGCTCCGCAGGCTTTACCCTGGCCATACTGTTAAGCTAGTGGTCCTGATCATAGGAGCCCTCGGTGGAACGAGACACACACTGCTTTCAGAACTAAAGATCATACTGG
This sequence comes from Rutpela maculata, assembly GCA_936432065.2. Classification (NCBI taxonomy): domain Eukaryota; kingdom Metazoa; phylum Arthropoda; class Insecta; order Coleoptera; family Cerambycidae; genus Rutpela; species Rutpela maculata. The sequence continues at coordinate 73,884,028 of OW386285.2, read as the reverse complement.
CATGCCGAAATTTGGCAGAGATCTTAGCCGGCAGGATGCAGAAGGCCATTATCCTCGGCTCATTACGTCTACTCAAGGCACACGATTCTCGGACCCAGTACTCACCCCCCGGACGTGGGGAGTGGCTGCCGGTACGACCAGCTCCCCTCTGTGAGTGTCGGAGCCACAGAGTATAAAGGGTGACTGGCTTTTATAAACTAAAAAAAAAAAAATAATAGTAATAATAATACCATACCAGCCTGCCAAAAGTCAGCCGAATAGTTGGCAGGCCAAATGCAGAAGGCAGTTATCCTGGGGTCCCTCCGTTTGCTTAGGGCACATGAGTCTGGAATTTACAGTCACTGACTCTGCGGGATGCGGGGAGTGGCTGTGAATAATTCGCTGGCGCTTCTCTCGTGAGAATGTCGGAGACACGGGAGAACTGTCTAGAATCGCGTGCGCAAAAATAATAATAATAATAATAATAATAAACTAAGGGAATTAATTGACTCAAACAATTAGTTAATAGGTTTTAATAAGTCATTTAAAAAAAAATATTTTAAACCAAAATAAAATAATTTACTTTTATAAGCAAGTCTTCATTAGCATCATCTTCAATGTCAAAACCGGAATCCTTCGGAATATTTTCATCATCATACCTATCATCATCGTAATCGTAATCGAATAGTTGATCTGCTTCGTCGGCTTCGTCATCATCATCTTCCTCATCATCATCATCATCTACGTTGCTCTCTTCCGAAGTCTCGATAGAATCTATAATTACAATAAGGCATTTTCCCAGCAAATCAACGAAATAAGAAATTTGTAATAACAAAATGATTGATAATTAAATTAAATAACTTTTTTCATTAATTTCATTAATTAAAAAACAATAGTGAATAAAAATAGTGCAATTATTAATAGAAAATGCTTATTTTTATTAGTTATTCTTCAGATTTTAACTCTGAAATTAAGAATTTTAGAGTTTGTATTATTATTTTGATGTGCATTTTACCTTGTTTCGCACTTTTCTCCCATATTACATCCATCGCTCTTCATCGTTAATACACCATCCATAGTCCAACGGATTCAAGTTGGTCGGATTTGACTTGTGGGCATTATTCCACAGCGATGCTATATAAATAATTCGTCGGATTTGTTGCAGAATCTGGTGATATCAAAGAAAGAGATAGACACAAGCCGGTATGGACCAAGATTCTTTAACTAAACAGGTTGAGCCGATATCGAAGATTTTGGGTAATTTTTTCCTTGCTTATTCTAAAGGGTCTTCGATGAGAACCTTAACTTTGAGTTTTCGCAGCCTCAGAGTCATCCAGTCCGCTTCCATCTTGGATTTTCTTATTTTTTTAAATTTCTCATACCTCGCGTTCTAATTATCCCACAGCACAACAATAAAACCGACGCCGTTGGTAATTGACTTTATGGTGAAACTCTCTGATGCATTGAAAAAATGTTATTAGCGACCCAAGTTGAAATAAGCCCTTTAGCCCGCTTTCCCCGCCCGTAGCTCTTTTATTTTAATAACGTTATGCAGTAGAAAACTGCATACCAATCGGTAAATCGTCGTTTGACGGTGCAAATTTGTCATAAAACGTAATTGGCATGCATTTTAACTTCGTTCAGGAGATATCTGAAATTATTTATTGTGTATTTGGATGACGGCAAATATTTTAAGCATCCCAAATCTGCATGCCAGTTGTTAACATCATCTTTTTTTTTCATTACCGATAAGATACCTCAATGGCATGCATTTTAAAATCATTCGGCGTGACCTGAATTTTTTACATTTTTAGAAATAACTTTTAATAACGTTCTGCATTATAAAACTGCATGCCAATCGGTAAATCGTCGTTTGACAGTGCAAATTTATCATAAAACAAATTGGCATGCATTTTAACTTCGTTCGGAGATTTGCGAAAATAAAACAAATGAACTCAATAGGAATTTACCTTCGATACACACAAATTCACCAATATGTGACAGCGATTTATATATCATGACAAATTTCCACTGTTACTTTACTATATAAACTTTTCCTTATACATGAATTCCTTTGTATCGAAGGTAAATCCTTATTGAGTTCATTTGTTATATTTTCGCGAATACCAAAAAATTTTACGATTTAATGTGCGCACCAAAATGTTGTGCGCCCGGAAACTGCATGCCAATAAGTTTCCGTTGGATTTCTTTTCACGGATTTTCGTTTGGCACTAGTGGCATTCATTTTAAAATCGTTCACAGACATCGATTCTCCGTGCAAACGGAAAATCGACTTGCACACCCTTCTGCACGCGACGACTGCCTAAAATTCGCGTTTTTGACATATTCATGGTAATTACATTCATATATATGATTGGCATGCATTTTAAAAACGTTGCACCTGACTGGTCATGTACCGCTGGTCTAATAGTTGTTTCAAGTAACAAATCATGTGGGTAACCAATAGTAGGATACACTTTATTCTCTTTATATGACAAGAACTTTAAAAACCTTCGTTGCACTCTTTCTAACGCCTAAATATATTTTATGTAATTTGGACACCAATTTATAGAATTATATTCCAGTCGGGATCTGACATATTAACAAAGTAATGAAGTTTAATAAATAAAAGCATAATGCAGTACTAACAGCACCAAACCTTTTTTGTTGCGGTGTTAACACACCGATAATATTACGGTACTTATTCTAGCAGCTTTCAAAAAGTAAACCAGAAATTTGGTCAAATAAATCGGTGTAGAGGGAGCATCGTTCTTAATAATAAGCCGTTTGAAATATATAATAATATGGGCAACTGCAAATATCATATTCTTCATCTTTCTATACATCTCCGAGGCGTAGACTGTAAGGTAGGCAGGCAGACCGCCTATTGATGCTCTCGAGATGTGGATGTGAAGATGTTTCTTATGGATTTCTTGGACAGTCCATCGTATCCACAACTGATCTTATTACTTTTGACCAGAGATAGGACAATACAGAACGATTAATAGTTCAAGGAAACCTATATAGTAAGAGACGAAGATGACGCCTACCAAATGGTTGGTATCATGTTACCAAGGAACTGATAAGAAAGAGCTTTACTGAAACCATATGCTCAACAGACAACCAAGACATATCACGTGATGCTGTTGGACATGCCATAAAAAGAAGGAAGACTGACTGAAATAATGAATATGACATAAAAACATGCCTAGATGCATTAATAAGAAGGTTTTTTTATAGCTACTCGAATTTTTATGAAAGAAAATTGAGAAACTACAAATGGCAATAGTTGATGCCTAAATTGAAAATAAAATTCCTCAAATACTTATGTTGATCTGTGTATGAAAACGTCCCCAAACGAATTTAAATTTTATTGTACCCAATTTCTTTAAATAAAGTAATAATTACCTTATGATATTTCCCAGGGGTTTCTCAGCAAATTTTATACCTTCAGTTAATAGTCTTACATAATCATTAGCCACATGTTGTTTTTCTGTTCCAGTGATAGCATCATGATGTTGCATGATACCCATAACTTCACATAAAGGTCGCAAAGAGTTGGTGTTGTTTTCATTTTTACGTCCAGTAATTTCATCAAGAGCAACAAGTTGTTTTGCAGCCTAAAAATAATATTTAATTTCGGAAAATATTCAGCATAATTTGTTACTTTTTGAGCGTTTTGAATACTCCCAAAAATGACTATTCCCTCATTTTCCGATGAACTAATCAGAAACTATAAGCTATGATTTTAATAATTTTATTTGATACAGTCATCATAGCAATCAAATTTTTTTTATTAACGGTAAATGAATGGAAATATTGAGATGATAATAATATTCGCGCACCTACATACATACTTCTAACCATGCCAAGGAAAGATTGAGAATCCATGATATACCATGATATACTGGGTGAGACTGAGATACTTTTATTCTTTTGCCTCTTAAGTCGAAAAAATTAAATTTCGGTCAATGCACCAATAAAAAAATATTATTTGACAGTACATATTGTTGACTACGGTTCTCATGGCGCTACTTGTTTTTCGCCTACTAGGCAAACGTTTTTAATAAAACAAGTTTATCTGTAAAACTATTGTAACAAAATATTACATTATTTTAAAAGATGTCTAGATTATGAGATAGACAATTTCATGCTCAACGCAATATGTAAAATCGAACCTAGTTTTATACGGGAAATAACTGATTTATTTACACACTGCCAAATATTAAACTCAAAAAAATAAAGAGAAATAACGAATTTACAGTCCTTAAACTTAATAAATCGAGTCATAATAATACACAATAAGGAAGTAATGGAGTACGTATCATTTGGAATGAATATATAAAATTTTTACTACCGCGATTTCCTCATTTAATACTATATCCGCAGATAATAAAGGAAAATAAAAGCCAAACATCCAAGTATGTCACAATGTCGAACTCAGAGTTTAATGTTCTATTCAAATTCGTAAAAATAAGGAGTAATAATTAAAATCTGACATGCTATTATTTCCGGTAATAATAATAATAATAATAATAATAATAATAATAATAATAATAACGTTTATTTACGAAAAAGGAGAAAATAACAGTGAGTTACAAGAAGTAGTTACGAGTTGGGTGTAATGGTAATATTGGTGCAATAGTTGTAAATAAACATTTTTTCCCAATAAGTGACTTAACACTTGTTTTGGTATGGTGGGTGACAAAATGTAATTTTTAATGATTGTTAATTAGTATTGAGTAGATTGAGTATAAAGCGGGGTAAAAACTTTTGGATATTGTATGTCAAATTACGAACTTATCATATAAGAAACTAAAAAAGACTAAGCTAAACTAATACTACAAACTATTTTTATATAAAAACTAGTACTAAGGATAAACAGACAATGAGGGGCAAAACTTGCACTATTGATAGTTGCTAGGAATATATGTTGTGGTCGGCGAGTCCGTTGGCTAAAGTGAATTCTATCATTGTTTTAATGCAATGTTAGGATGTTTCCTCTCGATGGTCCCGTCAGCCCTGAGCTGAACTACTCGTGTGTAGTTGTGAGAATACGGTTATTTTAGTAGGTACACGCAACTGCGTAGTCCCGGTCAGTCGGAGAGCCAAAAATGGAACAAAGTCATACGGTCTAATTATTATTTAGGTCAATGACGTCATTTACTAATATTCTAGGGATTTCTAATATATGCTGTTTTAATAGTTTCTTGAACTGATATATTTTTGTTACTTTTTGTAAGTCCTTGGGTAAGGTGTTGTAAGCCCTTGGGGCTAAGAAAGGATAAGATCTTTGGCCGATTGTCTTTGTCATAAATGGTACAATGAATTGGCTTCTCTGTCTAGTAAAATCAGAAATGATAAATACCCTACTTATTTGTTAAATAATCCAACAAATGAAAACGGGGAACTTTGAATTCTATCATTGTTTTAATGCAATGTTAGGATGTTTCCTCTCGATGGTCCCGTCGGCCCCGAGCTGAACTACTCGTGTGTAGTTGTGAGAATACGGTTATTTTAGTAGGTACACGCAACTGCGTAGTCCCGGTCAGTCGGAGAGCCAAAAACGGAACAAAGTCATACGGTCTAATTATTCTTTAGGTCAATGACGTCATTTACTCATATTCTAGGGATTTCTAATATATGCTGTTTTAATAGTTTCTTGAACTGATATATTTTTGTTACTTTTTGTAAGTCCTTGGGTAAGGTGTTGTAAGCCCTTGGGGCTAAGAAAGTATAAGATCTTTGGCCGATTGTCTTTGTCATAAATGGTACAATGAATTGGCTTCTCTGTCTAGTAAAATCAGAAATGATAAATACCCTACTTATTTGTTAAATAATCCAACAAATGAAAACGGGGAACTTTTAGTGATCCCATGACTGTGCAAATGGGAGTTCCACAAGGTACGGTCTACATCAATGAAATAAGAAATAATATAAATATCAAAAGTACAGTCATATCGTATGCTGATGACACAGACCTAATTTTCAGCGGAACAACATGAAACGAAGTAAAACAGAAAGTATGCAAGGGCTTCGTAAGGCCCTAAGGCTGCACCAGGCCAGGCGACCTGACACTGACTCAGTGCCAATCAAGCATGACTTTGACTGCCCGTTCGATGTGGTGATGATTGAAAGCCGTCAGGCGAGCAGAGTCGAAGTACTGCAGTTGGAGAAAGAGTCACTTATCTGGTATACAGATGGATCCAAGATGGACGAAGGGGTTGGTGTGGGCGTAGCGTGGCCTTTCCGGGCAGAAATATGTGCTATAGATTTGTGTGCCCAGGAATGCCTTAACAAGTGCACTCGAAAGGCAAAGATCTAGCCAGGCAGCACTAAAGGCTCTTAGGTCCTATACTTTCAAGTCTAAAATTACCTGGGAATGCAGACAATCCCTGAAACGATTGGCAAAAAACAACAAGGTTACCTTGGCTGCCAGGCCAGGGCTAAGGGACACATAACGGAGGAGGTCCAAAAATGGGAAAAGGAACAAAAGAAGTCCTACTGGAGGAATACTCCAGGCCAAAGACAAGCGATAGGGTGTATAATAGGGTGGAGCGAAAAATATGTTTTATGAAATTTGAAATTCCTATACTGAGAAAACTGGCTTACTTATGCATTAGTGCACATTCTAAAATTTGAGCTCAATCGAACATCATTTGGCGGTGCCCCCACTACTTTCAAACTCGCAAGTGTTGATACAATTTGCGACCATTGTTATTAGAGTCAGTTTGTTTTCGGCTGTTGTTAGTGATACGTGTTTCTGTGCCGTAACAGTCAGAAAGACGCTTTAACGTGTCTAAACTTGTTGGACTACAGTAATTACCATCCAACACCTCGTAGAAATTGTGCAACTTTCTGTTAGTTAGTTAATAAATATGCCTAAAACTAAAAAATCTGTCGAATGTCCTGTATTCGGAGCTCCTTCGAAATTTAAGGACAATATTTTACCAACTTATGCAGATGTGATGAGGAATTATTTGTGGATTCGTCAAACATTACTGGAAATGTCGGTAAACAAAGCTGAGCCCACTTTCACAAATATTTCAGCAATTTTAATTACAGAACTGAAAGCGTTATGGTTCAAAGCATCTATTCCGGTGGTGTCAGATCAACAATTATTACATTTGATAAAATGTTATCACGAGAAATTAAGAATATTGAAGAAGCCAATAAAATCTAGGAACACGGAGGCGCTTAAACAAAAAGTGAAAGAGTTCAGAGAGAGTGCAGAAGCTAAACTATTTGACATTTCCGCATGTAAGTGTTCCGAGTTTGTGTCGTGTAAATGCGAAACTAAGGTACCTGTTAGAGAACGAGAATTTTTGATGAATCAGAGAAATGAAAGAACAATGGTTATCGGATCCGTTGACCTGGTTATCACAAAAAAGATTGAACGTTTGGTACACAGGAAAGAGATGGAATATAAGAGTATACCGTCTACTTCGACTTCATACGATTTAGGTGAAGCAAATTCAAGTACTTCAACATCTGACGAAGATTCGCACGCAGGAGATGAGAAGGACATTTTTTCTGGCGAAGTAAAGCCCAGTGCCTCCAAAAAATACAAAAAGATCTACCGAAATGCGCCTTCAATTACCAAGTCTAGCCCAAGCTTGTGATCGCACAGGGATTTCTGATAGATCGGCTGCTATAATAGCGAGTGCTGTCCTAAAAGACGTTGGAATAATAACGGAAGAATATACCTGTAAAACAGTAGATCGGAGTAAAGTCAGAAGAGAAAGGAAAAGAAAAAGAGAAACTGTGAAGAAACACCAGAAGGCTAATGATAAGACACCACATGCTATTTACTTTGATGGCCGAAAAGATCGAACTCTCAGTCAATGTAAATCAGGTAGCAAAATCTGCAGAAAAACAACTATTGAAGAACACATTGTGCTAGTGTCAGAGCCAGGTTCTTACTATGTGGGACACGTTAGTGTATCATCTGGTATAGCGACGGCAATCGAAGATGGCATTTTAACATTTTTGCGTGGACAAATGGATTTATCGTGTTTAGTTGCCTTAGGTAGCGACGGAACTGCTGTGAATACAGGCATTCATAATGGTGTTATTCGCAAACTAGAAACAAGTATTGGGAGGCCATTACAGTGGTTCATCTGTATGCTGCATTCAAATGAATTACCTTTGCGCCATTTGATGACACATTTAGATGGGAAAACAAGTGGACCTTCTGGATTTTCTGGTGACATAGGGAAAAGTTTAGAATCCTGTGCGCTGCTTCCTGTTGCTAACTTTCAAAGAATTGAGACTGTACTTCCACAATTAGACTTGAAACTCTTAAGCACCGACCAAAGATGTATGAAATAAGCCTTGCTATATCTGCTGGCGCTCTATCTGAGAGTTTGGCAAACAGACAACCTGGGAAAATGGCACATTCCAGATGGTTGACCACAGCTAATAGAGTACTGCGTCTATATGTGGGAAGTTGTGATCCTTCTGAGAATTTGAAACTCATGACAGAGTACATTCTGAAAGTGTATGTTCCAACCTGGTTTGCTATTAAAGTAAAATCGGAAGTAAGATATGGTTCAATTCATCTGTATGGCATGATTCAAAGATCTAGATATATGCCACCTAATTTAAAAGATATAGTTGACAAAACGATTCAAACCAACGGATATTTTGCACACTCTGAAAACATTCTCATAGGAATGCTTGGTGATGAGCGCCAGCACATTAAGGAACTAGGTTTAAGGCGCATTTTAAAATCCAGAACTGACAACAGAGTGATTGGAATACGAAAGTTTAAAGTACCTACTATTGACTTTTTCGCAAAAGACTATACTGAATTAATAGACTGGCAGAACACAACAGTTACTGAACCACCAATCACCAAACAATTTTCTAATGAACAACTACAACAAATGATTTCCAACGTTCCGGATAAAATTGAAATTTTAAATTTTCCATGCCATTCTCAAGCTATAGAACACTGTGTGAAATTGGTGACAGAGGCGTCATTATCTGTCTGTGGACCAGAGGCCAGAGATGGGTTTATAAGATGTCGTATTGCTTCCCGACAAGAATTACCAAAATTTGAGACGAAGTCCGATTTTATTAACAGTTTAAAATAAATCTATTGACAATAGAGGTGGTTTTGGGATTGTGGAACTCGACATGCAGCCACCTCCTCGTGGTGAGTTCTGGGTTGTTGTAAGAAAAAACAAGCTAAGAGCTGCATAGATGTAAATAAAATAAATTTGAAAATTAAAAAAAAATCGTTACATTAAAGTGGCCGGGGGCACCGCAAGACGAAATCTTAGAAAACCCACTCTTTTCACAGTGAATGGGCTGTACATGTAGCCACTTTTCTGCATATAGGGAAAACCAAATTGGGACAAAATTTTTTTTTCGCTGTTTTCACTTCACCCTAGTGTATAACCTATTCGACAAAGAATACCACAAGGCTTCTCGAACTGGAAAAGTCCGACCTAAGGCCGATCACAGGCCTTCTAACTGGCCATTGCCCCTTGAGAACATGGACATGGCAGAGGATAGCAAATGCAGATATTGTGAATCTGCAACTGAGATTGCGGAACATATAATTTATGAATGCAAAGTACTAATCCACATTAGGCTGAAACACCTAGAACAGGCAGAATTAACGTCTAAAGGGTTAGGGAAATTAGCTCTCAGGAAAACCACAAGCTTTATAAAAAGTCTTGGAATCCTGGGCAAAACTAGTTGTAGGGTAATTCACGAAAGATCTTTTAGGTCGAAGTGAAGAAAGGCCAACTCAGGGATCTAGTGAAAGTATAGTAACGACAAAAAAAAATTTTGAAAATTTTTATTCTTCAAATAGGCTTAGAATATCATGAAACGTCGAGATTTTAAGTTTGAGCGAAAAAGAATTTCTGTCTGTCTGTCGGTCTGTAACTTTTTTGTGCGCACGATTATGCTGAAACCGTTTGAGATATTGACTTGAAATCTGGTACACGTATGTACTTTAGCGAGATCTGGAACTGGATTATATTTTCATCTTGTTCCATCGAAGGATTGTGGGGTAAATTGGGATAAATGGGGGTAAATAGGTAAATCAAGCAGTAAGAGTCCATAAAATTGGTATTTAGCATATACAAGGGAAGCTAAGGTCTCAACAAATTTTTTGGCATTGGCCACCCCCATTACCACTCCCCACCACATTATTAAAGGGGATGAAAAAAATTGTTATTTAGTGTGTGTACAAGAACCAAAAACCTCAAAAAATTTTTTTACTTCATCCACCCCCACTACCACCTCCCTATCATCACCCCCACCGCACTGCCGATGTGGGATATGGTTTTATGGGTTTTTGGGGTTGAAGATTTCAAATATCATATTATTAAAGTTCCATACACCATTATTTCCACATATAAACAAGCAACAAAAATATAAACTAAAGATTCATAACTTACATCCTCAATCCTTCAACCTATTACCTATACGCATTAGAGACGAAGTCCATCAAAGTTCTTTCAAGAGAATGTAAAAATTAATCTGTGATCATTATTATTTGAGATTTTTGAATATTTTATTCCACCATTAATTAGTACTACTAAGAATAGAACTAAAAATATAAAAACCAAATATGATAACGTTAGAAGAGACTGTAAATGCTTTAAAGTTGGAATAAATTTTGACAAAAAAGATATAGTCTATGAGAAAAACTGTTGGCCAAAGAAAGTTGCTTACAGAAGGTTCGATTTCAAAGCAAGAACTCTTGCTGATGATGGAAAGGACAAGGATTTTTAAATATCAGTAAAAAACTAGAATTACCAAACGAAGCAGTAACTAATTTAAACAATGCCAACGTGAACTCGATTTCAAGAACATCTGACGATTATAATCTCAACGTAAGAAACCTGACTAAACTTTATAAAAATAAAAAAACAAAAAAATCCTACATGCGATGCATCAAAATGTGCAATGCATAACTAGTAAAATAGCGGAAACTGAATTTTTACTACACGAAAAAAAACCTGAGATATTATGTATTAGTAAACACTGGCTCGCCAATGGGTATGCAGACACAGTACAAATTCAAGATTATAAAGTGTGCAGCTTCTATGGAAGAACCAACAAAATTCATGAAGGGGTAATGATTCTAGTTATTGATAATGTGATTTGTGAAGATATACCTGATGTCCAAAAATTCAATATAGAACAAGTCTTTGAGTGTTGATGATGTAAATATAAATTAAATGATTCATCATGTTGCATAATACTTTGTATCTATAGTAGCCCAAATCCGGGACATATTAAGGAATTTTTAAATTGTTTGTATAGTTGTTTAGAACATTTACAAAGGCCTGGTAAAAACAAAACATTGTCTTATGTGGTGATTTCAACATCGATATTTTACAAAAAAAAATAATAATGTAGATAGTTTTCGAGAAATTTTAGGCTCCTTCAACGTTAAACTTACTATGAAAGAACCTACACGATACACCAGCACAACAGCTAGTTGTATCAATAACATTGGTCTATATTTAACGGAACATTATGAATATGAGAGTTCGGTAATTTTCTCGGCAATCAGTGATCATACAGCGCAGCAGTTGAGAATCTATTCTGTTGAAGGAAAATACACAGAGAAGGAGAGCAAAATGATTGGACAGATAAGCAGCGAAAACATTAATACATTTAGGTATTATCTAACTAAGGAAAAGTGGGATAGTATTAAAGGAGATGACATAAATAGCAATTTTGAATCGTTTATGCGAGTTATTACTTATTACTTTGAGATTTGTTTCCCAGTTAAAAAAATTGTAACAAAAAATAAAAGTAACCAATGGATTACGCGAGGATTAACAATCTCTTCAGGTAATTTAAAAAATCTGTATTTTATCAGCTTAACTGGTAACATAGATGACAAACTTTTATAAAAAATACCGCTGCCCAAGGAATCACTACTTCCACATCCAGATTCTCTATCCAAGTCACTCACAATGAAAAAACTTTGTATGTGAAAATAATTGTTTAGGGAACTTTAATAATCTAATATTTGAAACCCTCTACCCCAAAAACCCATAAAACGATACCCCACATCGGTAGTGGGGGGTGGATGAAGTAAAAAAATATTTTGAGGTTTCTGGTTCCTGTACATACACTAAATCACTTTTTTTTTCATTCCCTTTAATAAGGGAGTGGGGGTGGTAAAGGGGGTGGCTAATGCCAAAATTTTTTTTTGAGACCTTAGCTTCTCTTGTATATGCTAAATACAAATTTTATGGACTCTTACCTGCTTGATTGACCTATTCACCCCAAATTTACCCCAATTTACCCCCCAACGGAACAAGATGAAAATATAATCTAGTTCTAGATCTCGTTAAAGTACATATGTGTACCAAATTTCAAGTCAATATCTTAAACGGTTCCAGAGTAAACGTGCGCACAAAAAAAAGTTACAGACAGACAGACCGACAGACAGACAGACCGACAGACAGACAGACCGACAGACAGACATAATTTTTTTTTCGCTCTCGACGTTTCATGACATTTTAAGCCTATTTGGACAATAAAAATTTTTAAAAATTTGTTTGTCGTTACTATACTTCCACTGGACGTGGAAGTAATATAAAGCTGTCTATAAAAAACTCATTAATTATGCAAAAATGCAGTATAATAGTGAACTCGTGAACTAGTGAAAGTAAATCGAATAATAAAACAAGAACCGCTTGGAATATTATAAAAAAAAACAAAAAAAGGAAACAAAATCCACATAAACGAAATAAATTTAAATGGTGAACTTGTAAAATGCCCACTATCAATATGCAACGACTTTAATGAATAATTTAACAACACACCACTTAACCTTCAAAATAAAATTGAGAAAAGCGACTTATCTCGTCTTAACTTTAACAATAATAAAAGCTTTTATATGGCTCCTATAACTGTCTCTGAGATAAAGGAAGCAATAAAATTTTTAAAGCCATCGTACTCAGTGAGTGTTGATGAAATCAGTTCAAACTTGCTTTAAAAAGTAGCAAACCAAATAGCAAAACCCCTTGGATATCTTTATAATCAATCAATAGCAACTGGCATTTTTCCTAATAAATTTAAACATTCCAAAATTATACTTATATTTAAAAAAGGCTCAGAGCTTCTTCTTGAAAACTATCGACCTGTCTCGCTTCTATCGAATTTTTCAAAAATACTTGAGAAATTAGTCGCAACAAGAATAACAGTATTTCACAGAATATAGAATTTTCACACCTCAACAATTTGGCTTTCGACAAGGACTCTCAACTGCCGACGCAGTCACATCTTTTGTAAATTATTTGTATGATTGCTTGGATGCTGGTGATAAGACGATTGGTCTGTTCCTCGATCTCATCAAGGCATTTGACCTCGTGGACCATGATATTCTATTATACAAATTGGAGTGTTTTATGGCGTGCAGGGTGTGCCTCATGAGTGGTTTGAAAGTTATCTAACAGGAAGGAGACATCATGTGGAACTTAATAATGTAAAATCTACAACATTTAACTGTAATATAGGTGTACCACAAGGATCGGTACTAGGACCATTGCTTTTTAATATTTTCATAAATGATTTTCCAAATATTGTCAAAACCACTGAACTTGAAATGTTTGCACATGCTGCCAATCTCTTAGGTAGATCCTCGAATGAGGAAGACCTAAGAATTAAAATGAGTGCCACGGTTGAAACCTCCAGCACGTGGATGTCGGGTAACAAACTACTTTTAAATCAGGAAAAAACAATTTTCATAAAATTTTCAATAAATCATGCAGCAAATGATCAAATAAAATGTAACGGTAGAAGTGTAGAACAAAAATTATCACATACATTTCTGGGAGTTGAAATTGATAATACTCTAACCTGGAATCACCAAATAGACAATGTTTGTAATAAAATCTCCAAATTATGTTTTACCTTGAGGCATTTAAAGACTCATGTCAACAGTTTCATATTAAAAAATTTCTATTTCGCTCAGATATATTCGAAAATTTCATACTGTTTGATATGTTGGGGCTCAGAATCTACAACCCAGGGAGTGTTCATAATGCAGAAGCGTGCAGTAATAATTCTTGCCAATATTGATAGCAGAACAACATGTAGATCTTTATTTAAGCATTATAGCATACTTCAACTCCCATGCACACATATTTATCAAATATTAATACATACCAGAGCTGGGTAATTACTTGTAATTTAAAAATAATTACAATTACAAATTACTTTTTTAAAAAATGAACTAATTACAATTACAAAGTACATGTCTTTAAAAAAGGAATTAGCAATTACTTTTCTAATTACTTTTCTAATTACTTTTATGAAAAAGTAAATTATAGTGACCAAACAGACAAAAAGGTAAGTTAAAAATTTTAATTAAAAGTGTTGTGTAATATTGCGTTTTAATATTTATTAGAATCGTTATTAGAATGTTTGACCTTAAGAGTAATCAGGAAAAATTAAATAAATATATAGAAATGGCAGCTTAATAGTGGAGTCGGTTTAGGAAAGGATTGGGAACATTTTTAAGCTGGATGCAGACCCTGTGGAAATTGTTTGTCATGACGAGTATAATAAAACCCTAAAATTTTAATTTCCGAAAAGGGGTGGAACCATGCTTTTTTGACCGAAAAGGGGTATTTTGGACATTTTAAGAGTCAAACTTGTTTTAATTTTTTTTTGATCACTTAAACAACTAGTTAAGAAAAGAAAATGTATCCTTTAATTCTCAATATTAAAGGAACCTTCAGTTTAAATTTGGGGAAGATATCTGACCATCCCCCCTCCTGATATTAATATATAGGTATATACAGTAGTGGCAGTTTAAAATATTGAGTCGATGCCAATGTAAGATAGAAGAGAAGAGAAACGGACAAATAATATGCTGAAAAGAAACAGATTTAACCTACGCTGTTGCAACTTTTCTCTTTAGCTACTTTTATAAGTCGTCGGCGAAACATTTAACATGCGCTGCTTGGCATCAATGTCAATATATCGGTTTCTTTCACGTACATTATTTTGCTATTTATATTTCACTCTATATTTATAGGTATCGACTCAAAATTTCTAGCTGCCACTATACGAAAAAAAATGAGAAAATCAAATTTCAGCTATCTTGATCAGATCTCAACCGATTTGGCTGAAATTTGGAATGGAAGTAGTCTTTAAATCACACAAAAACTGTTAACCAAATTTCAGCCAAAAATGTTAGAAAGTTTGACTGAAATTACAGTTTCAGTCTTTTCTGAAATTTTCAAATCGAAATATTTTCAATCAAAATTTGCTTTGTGGCAAAAGGTAAGCGTGGTACAATATCAAAATACTCGTTTTGAAAAGTACAAGATAGAGCACGGTTACCCTTCGATTATACATGAAGCGGCTACCTGAGTCACGCACTCAAAGAAATAGTATGGGTAAATTCAACAAAAAAAAAATGGCTAACTAACAATATCGTTAATTTTGTTAAACTAAATTATATTGATGGTATTTTTAAACAAAAGGTGATTGTTATTATAATTAATAAAAAGTTGTCGTACAACAAAACAAAGCATTAACTTAAAAAATAGATGAATAAGACTATTATTTTTTTCGTTTGACTATTATTTTGTTGAATTCTGTCAAATTAAACTAGATAATAGTATATTTTATTTTTAACTATTGTCGACTGTAATTGTAAACCCAGTAGCAGTTTGCTCTACTATTATAGTTGACAGATAAACCAATATTATTGTAGAGTTAACCCGCAGTTCTGTTTACATAAACATAACATCGTTCTGCAATCCACTTTGATGAATTAAGACGTCGCATCAGCGCTTTTGTTTGCAAATAGTATGGGTTAAATCAATCAAAAAAATAGTATATATATATTGTTCATTTTGTTAAATTGAAGTATATTTAATAGTATTTTTAAATAAAAGGTGATTGTCACACAACAAAATAAACATAGATGCATAAGACTATAATTTATTCATCTTACTAATAATTTGTTGAATTTTGTCAAATGAAACTAGATAAATAGTAGACTTTATTTTTAAGTATTATCGAATTGTAATTCTAACCCAGTATTAGTTCGCTGTATTATTGTACTTGGTAGACAAACCAATATTATTGTCGTCTTCTAGAAGTTCTAAAAGGGAATTACCATAAAATTTGCTTGCTTACCATGTAGTCTATTACAGAAATTATTCCTAGATGACGCCACATACAAATCACTGACAATAATCAATCATGCATTATCTTATACTCTTATGAATTTATAGAAAATTAATAACATGATTGCAATGTTCAAATTCTCTCAAGGATCATCGATATATTTGGATGGATCTTATAAACGATCTCTAATCTTTGGTTTGCGTGGTCTGATGTCTCAATACTGAGATTTTGGCTAACCAAAAAAAACTTCATCGTACAATAAAGTGTAGATCAACCTAAAAATTAATTGCTAAACAAAAAACAAAGTCGTTGTCAGTAAATTGTAGACCAAATTGAAAATGGTTAGTGAACATAAAAAAATGTCATTATACTATTTAATTTGTTGTTCTACAAGAAGATATGATTATTAAACTACTATTTGTTTACAAAAACAAGTAACGTTGTTGTAGGACTAAAAAAAATGATTACTTACTTAACCAACTAAATTTCATGTTCAAAATGACAATGAAAATTGTTTGGTGACAAAATTTGTTCGACTATTCTTTTCTGGTTGATTTAACTATGAAACTAGATAGGCGCGATTTCATATGCTCTTTTTGTTTGAATTCACCTATCATTTTCTTTGAGTGCACTCAGAGAAATAGTATGGGTAAATTCAACAAAAGAAAAATGGTTAACTAACAATATCGTTAAGTTTGTTAAACTAAATTATATTGATGGTATTTTTAAACAAGAGGTGATTGTTATTTTAATTAATAAAAAGTTGTCGTACAACAAAACAAACATTAACATAAAAAATAGATGAATAAGACTATTATTTTTTTCGTCTGACTATTATTTTGTTGAATTTTGTCAAATTAAACTAGATAACAGTATATTTTATTTTTAACTATTATCGAATTGTAATTCTAACCCAGTATTAGTTCGCTGTATTATTGTACTTGGTAGACAAACCAATATTATCGTCGTCTTCTAGAAGTTCTAAAAGAATTACCATAAAATTTGCTTGCTTACCTCGTAGTCTATTACAGAAATTATTCCCAGATGACGCCACATACAAATCACTGACAATAATCAAGCATGCATTATCTTATACTCTTATGAATTTATAGAATATTAATAATATGATTGCAATGTTCAAATTCCCTCAGGGATCATCGATATATTTGGATGGATCTTATAAACGATCTCTAATCTTTGGTTTGGGTGGTCTGATGTCTCAATACTGAGATTTTGGCTAACCAAAAAAAACTTCGTCATACAATAAAGTGTAGATCAACCTAAAAATTAGTTGGTGAACAAAAAACAAAGTCGTTGTACTATTTAATTGTAGACCAAATTGAAAATGGTTAGTGAACATAAAAAAATGTCATTGTACTATTTAATTTGTTACAAGAAGATATGATTATTAAACTACTATTTGTTTACGAAAACAAATAAAGTTGTATGACTATTCTTTTCTGATTGATTTAACTATGAAACTAGATAGGCGCGATTTCATATGCTCTTTTTGGTTGAATTTACCTATCATTTTCTTTGAGTGTACTATTTTTTCCACGGTTATGAAGTTATTTCCCTTTTTTAAAGTCTTTCCAAAATTTTAAATTTGCTGCCTGTCAGACTTTATTTAAAGTGACATTTTCCGCAGTCATTTTGAAGTTAGAAAGTTTGACTTTCAGCACAATCGTAGAAAAAAGTAGTTTTTGGAGTATGGCACCATTATTGCACTTCGCCATAAGTATGGCTAATATATTAACGGTAACGTTGTATCATGAACTTTCCAAAAATCTAAATGCCATACTAAAAAATAATCTGCTTCTTTACGGCAGTATGTCGACTACCTAGAACCGTCGAAACGGTATGGCATGGTGATTTTCGTGAATGACTTATTGAACATGATTAGTTGGAAAAAAATAAGCCTCTATAAGACAGTATAAGACAGTTTTGCAAAATTTTAAAAATGAACCTGATTTAATTAGTATGGCGGACTATTAGCCCCACTCGATCGGTATGGCATTTCACTTTCGCCAATTTTTTTTTATTGACTCTCGGACAATACAGGAATCTTTATGTAAAAAATGGTTTGAAATCGAGTAAATCTCGGTTTTTATCGTCAAAACACGATTTTTTGACAAGAGAAACCGGGATTTACTTGAAATCTACGAGGTAGAAAATTTTTTTAATTGAAAATTCGGATTTTGCACATAAAAATACTCAAGGCTTGATAGGCTTAGTCCTTGGAGCAGATTTTTTTTTCTGTAGACCTGTGTAATTGTTAACAGTTAAAAAAAAAAACTTTTATTGGTGTATTGACCAAAAAAGTAATCATTTTTCTAAGTTGGAAGAAACGGGAGTGGTGAGCCATAACTCAGTGTCACCCAGTATATACATAATATGTATGTATTTCCGGAACCTTCTCTGTAGTTCTCGAGATTATCGCTATTGCATAGACATATATCTACATTCAATTGTGGCAGCCATTTTGCGTTTTGATTTTTTTTTTATTTTAGACATCAGATTCGGTATCAGATAATCCGAAAATAACTAACCGCTAACTTTAAAGTCAATATAAACTTCTCCCAGTTTTGAGAGTTTGACCCACCGCGCACTGGATGATTGCCGGCATAATTTCTCGAGGTGGGTCTGTTCGAAAATTTACTATTTTCACTTTTTCTATGAATGGCCAAAAGCATTTTTGTTTTCCTTAAAAGTGGAAGTATCGGAGCAATTTCGTCTAGTTAACTCGGCAAGGATGGTTTATTCGAAGATAGCAAATTTGGTTAAAAAAATGTCATTTACCTGTAATATATTATGTCCTATTCTTTCAAATCTTTTAGAATTCGGCCTAGATGTAAAATATCCTGTCCAAAATGAATGGCTGTTACTACTGTAGGGAAAGAAGTCATCAATTTTGAGTTTTAATGTAGGTTGTTCTCTGTAAACAGCCTGAATGTAACAAGAGGGCGTCGAATATATTAGATTTATTTTGGTATTATTTTCAAATGCCCTAAAAAATAGAAAAGTTGAATTTTACGTACAATTTCATTAATAAATACCACAAATCACATTTTTCTTGTCATAGCCCATAGTCCATTCAGCTTAAGAATGAAGCACTCCTGAGACTAGTTTGCACAGCAACAAGCGTTGCAGTTTGAATTTGAATTGGTCACTGTTCAAGTCGACTGATTCTCCGTTGCAAAATTTTCATCAATATTATAGTCAGAAAGCCGGCCGTCAAATATCCTATGAATAAGATACATGAAAAACTTTGTGTGATTAATACTACCATAGACTTAAAGGGAGCCATTTTTTTCACAAACTAATTTTGTCCGCGTCATGGAATTTTGACCTCACTTCCGGTTACGATTTTTAATGTTTTCTTAAGTCATCAATAGTCCCTCAAGGTAAAGCTTTTACCCCATCGGACTGCAAGAAATGTATCCCCCCGTTTTCGAGGGCGGGGAACACGATGGTGACAATATTTTCCGACCTTGCGTCCATTGGATTTTGAGGTTGGACTCTAGGGTATACTGCTTTCCAGCTGATTTTCGTTGTTTTCGTGGCATTTAGTTGGTGAGGGTAGATTCAACCTCCGATGGTGGGTTAGGTCAACTATTTTATTCTAACTGACTAAAAAAAAAACGGTACGACAGGCTCTCGCAAGCCTAGCACCGGAAAATCGGAATAGGGGGTGGTATTCAGGTTTAGGGGTAGTGGGTGAAGGGTAGGTCGAGAAATATTATCACCATTCGTGGGTGGGGGTAGTTTCAACCCCTGGGCGTAGGTTAGGTCACCTGTGGTAAATATTTAACTATTTTATTCTATTTGACCAAAAAAAAAAACCGATCCGACAAGTCCTTGCAAGCGTAGTACCGGAAAATCGGAAAAAGGGCTGGTTTTTTCGATTTGGGGGTAGCGGTTGGACGCTAGGTCGGAAAATATTGTCACCATCGTGTTCTCTGCCCTCGTCCGGTGGGGTAAAACCGTAACCAGAAGTGAGGTCAAAATTTCAAGACGCGGGCAAAATTAGCTTGTATAAAAGGTGGCTCCCTTTAGGTCTGTGGTTGTATTAATCAATCACACAAAGTTTTTCATGTATCTTATTCATAGGATATTTGACGGCCGGCTCTCCGTCTATTAAGTATGTTCCTTCACTAAGCAACAAAGTAGAAAGGGCGTGGTTTGGGTAGATTCGGCTATCGTCGAGAGTAATCGGGCCCTGCGAAAACGTCACGCACGCTCTAAGGCTAGAGGCACAAGCATATGCGTGTATGAACATAACTTTGATCATGGGTGCTCATAGAATATTTTATTGTAGAGAAATCACAGTAAAGAACCCCTACAAATCTTATGGAAAATGACTTTAGGTAGAATTGGCTGAAATTGTAGTATGCTGTAGATATTGACGTCTTGCCAATTCCACCGAAAGCCATTTTCCATAAGATTTGTGTGTGGTTCTTTCTTCAGAGAGATCAACTACCAAAAATTGACAATAACTGAATCAGGGTATAAGGAACATATAGGGCGTCAATTGTATTATGAATTGTAAATAAACAACACAAATTGGGTATTTCTAAAATCATAAGTAAATGTCGAAATATACAAGTCTCATTATATTATAGAAAATACTCGCTTGTTGTGAATAAATAACTTACGAATGTCACAACTAAATGGTTCTAATAAATTACATTTATTAATCTCATACGAAATATAAACAAGCTTTATAACAAAAAAATACTGAACCGAGATTAGACCAATTGACGATGGGTCGCAAGAAGCCGACTGTAGTGTGAGCTTGCCTCGCCATTTGGCCAATGAGAGACTGAGAAACTATGTTTCATTCTTAAAGTGAATAGACTTCAATGCAGGAAAGTTAGTTATTTTTAACGTAGTCATCGACGACACAATTAGTACAGATTATTTACTTGAAATTGTCTTCCTAAACAAACCATAAAAAGTCCTTACCGATCTAACCGCGATCTCGGAGAAATACCGGACCTAGACCTTTGTCTGACTTTTCCCAGTTATCTCGGAAATAGTTTATTTTATCTAAAAATGCAAACTAAACTGAAAATGTGTAAAATTTTCTACAGGGCAGTTATTTTAGTTTTCCTCAATATTTTTTCATTGTCAAGAAGAAAATGTCAATTTTTAAGGAAAAAATTGAGTTACAAGAATTTTTCAAATTGAGAATATTTATTTAAATATTTTGAACACATAAAACTACTCCCAAAATGAAAATCTTGTCAATTTAATTAGCAGGAAAGAAACATTTCGCCAAATTTTGAAGAAATCTAGAGTTTTATTGTATATTTTATCTCAGAACTGTAAGATCGTTGTAATAAATTCTTTCTAATTTTTTAAAAGAACTTGTGGCGATGATTTTAGTCTTTTGAGACAAAATATATGATAAAAATCTAAGTCTCTTCAAATCTTGCAAAAATGTTTCTTTTTGGTCAGTTAAACTGATAGGATTTTATCGTCTTATTCATATTAATGTCCTGGAGGAGTTTAGCCGTAGGCTATTCTACCAGTCAACCAGGACGGACAGACACACATAGACAACATCACACACCCATTCCCTGCGACATTGCCATCTGCCGCAGTTGAGACTCGAACTCAGGAGAGGAGAACGACTAGACCGTGCTGTCTCTCACACAACCGCAGTCTATCCCACTGCTACTGTCTCGGCAACACGTGAAAAATGCCACTACATTTGCCAGGATTCAAACCCGGGACCTCGTGGTCGCAAGCCTAACACCTTAAGCACTGCGCCACTGAGCTGGTGCCTGCGTTCTAAAAATATATTTTTTTGTGTATTTAAATAAATATTCGTAATCAAAATGAAAGCTTGTAACGACCATATATAATATAACTCAATTTTTTTACAACCTGTAACGATGACAAAGTTCCACTGAATTTTAAAGGGTAATTGAGATGTGTTTGATGAGAAACCAGAACCACAAATCGATGTTGTGAGACTATCATCCATAAAATGATAGTGATTTCATAGAGCATAAAATTACGACTTGTCGAAAAAGCCACATAGCTCCCAGACTATAATGGATAATGTTGATATGTTACTGTAATAAAATTTAAATTATCATAATTATTTTAACATTAAAGTTAAGTGTCTAATTATTTGTTTTCAGGGATGCCCCAACGTTGTTGGCAGAGCTGCCATGATCTTCTAAAGTGTAGATGCAAAATAGAATGCTCTTCAACTTCAAACTGGAGATGTAGCTGCTCCCTGGTAAAATGTTCGCCTACCGTATGTGTCAACTGCAAGAATTGCACCACATGACTTAGTGAATTCTTCGTTTTCAGTTTCAGTTGGACGAATAATTTTAAAAAACTACGCGTTATGAGGAGACCGTCAAACTTGCCATACATCGTGTCCCCATAGTCATCGTTTAGGAAGAGGAGCCACTTGAAACGCATCCCCACAACAAATAGCGGTCATGTTTTCCAAAATAGCCGCCATAAAATTTAAAGTACCAATCTTAATTATTTTAATATATCAAAGCTAGGTGTGCTAGCTGAAATCAAAAAAGGCGCTAAAACGTTGACTGAAGTCCGTAAGATGAGATATCCAAAATGGCCTCCGTGCAATAATTATAATTATAATATGCTTTATTAGTGGAGTCAATAGAGATTTTCACTTTGGAAAAATTTCGGGAAGCGGTAACTTTTGAGAATACATCTCTGAACATGTCAGGAACAACATACCAAAAGTTACCAACAATAGTCCTTGAGCGTAATTTGTTATTAAACAAATTAGTTGAAAATTCCAGTCTTTGTCAAATATACCGAGTGTAAACGAATAGTGGGCCACCCCTGTAACTTCCTTGTTTTTGAAGATATCGGGATGAAATTTTGCATGGTGAAATTAAGTAAGATTTTCAACTTTTTGAGATCCATCCGCCATATTTATCACTTCCGGTTTCACCGGAAATGGCCCCAATAGTCTTTTCTAAATGGACCACCCTGTATGTTTTTACATTTTTGAAATAAAGATCACATTTTGGATACATTTATACTATTTTGAACAATTTATACAGTGTTGTACAAAAAATAATTCGAATTTTAGTTATCAATCTAGATGGCTGCGAATATGTTAAAATTAATTTTGTTCCAATGTAATTCATATAAAAAATACGAAAACGTCAATATGTCCAATAATACATCATACAGGGTGCTGTAAACTCATTAAAATCACATTTTTCAAAATGACTCATTTGTTTAAATATTATGATATGGGCCACCCGGATATTCAGAAAGCTCTATTTAGTAGGGGTTAAACGGTACCAAACGTTCCGTAATGTATAATCGTTACCGGCAGGAATGACAATTTTTCTTAAGAAATTTATGATTTATATCTAACTTCAATTAAACTTTTATCAACCCTGTATATTTGTGTTAATATGTTATGAAATGCCACCCTCCGCAGGAGACAGAATGGGCCTCTGGCTCATTCTTGTTGCATATCGAACTTTGACATAACCTCAAAAAACCTCTAAAAATTGCCCGAAAAATTCCAAATAAGTAAATAAAAAGTTTAAATGAGCTGATCACTATATCTATAAGTAATTTGGGGCGCTGAAACTGAATATGAATATGAGGTCAGAATTAGCCGATCAGTTAGGAATTTTGACATAACCTCAAAAAACCTCTAAAAAATGCCCGAAAAATCCCAAATAAGTAAATAAAAAGCTTACATGAACTGATCACTATATCTATATGTAACTTGAGGCACTGAAACCGTATTCAAAGTCAGAATTTATGCGCGACGATCGAATATCTTGTAAAATCCATATTTAGAATGAAAACGTACCTACCCAAAAATGACTGAATAATAGCCCAAAATTGACTTTGCTCTACATAATATCTGAACATATTATTTCCGACGTATTTTCACGAGCTGAGCACAATACCGTAGTCAGAATTAAAGCGAAATCTGCAAACTTCATAGAGAAATATCATTTTAGCATATATTTTCATCATTGTAGGCGGAGATGGGTAACTTTTAAATGTTCAAGTATCTAAAGGAAAATATTACTGAACAGTGACATTTTTAGGAAAAAATTTTCGGACAAAGTTTGCTCTGTTGAGAGAGGAATATCGTTTGGACTTAACATTTAGAGATGTTTAGAATTGTATAGTTTTCTTTATTCTGTTTGATTGTCATAGGCCATTTGTTTCTTTTTCTATTTATGCGACTAGGACACCTCCACATGGTGACGGCGGGCAACGATTTATTTCGGCTAAGTTCCCAGGTAAAAAAATACCGTCATGGCAAAAGTAGAGAAAGAGTTTACGATGAAGGGGAGGGAAACCCCAGCATCGGCCGCCGGTCAGGTTGGGAAAGCGGGACTGCGGGCGTCGTCATCATGCAACCGCATGAAGTGGGAAACTTGGCTTCCTATGAGTATAAGACTGCAAGAAATTTGCACAACTGTGTAAATAATGCGAATTCCTTCTGTTTTGTTTGTAGTAAATTCTAGGTTCCTTCCATGTTGTTGGACTTTTATATTTTACTTTTTTACTTTCCTCCCATTTGTCCAACATCTTATAACAAGAGCTACATATAATGTAAGGAACCCATGGAAAACCTTTATCCACCACTTCCATACCATAACATTTTAGATAAATAATTTTTATTTTATAGCTCATTTTTTTTTCGATTTTTTGAAACCTCGAATTTACTATAAGCAAAACAGAAGGAATTCGCATCATATACACAGTTGTGCAAATTTCTTGTAACCCTACTCATAGGAAGCCAAGTTTCCCACTTCACTAGAGCTGCGGTTGCATGATGATGACGCCCGCGGTCCCGCTTTCCCAACCTGACCGGCCGCCGATACTGGGGCTTCCCTCCCCTGCATCGTAAACTCTTTCTCTACTTTTGCCATGACGGCATTTTTTATACCTAGGAACTTAGCCGAAATAAACCGTTGCCCGCCGTCACCACGTGGAGGTGTCCTAGTCGCAAAAATAGAAAAAGAAACAAATGGCATATGACAATCAAACAGTATAAAGAAAACTATACAATTCTAAACAACTCTAAAAAAAAAAAAGTAAAAAATCATCAAGGGAGGGTATAGATAAATGTTAAGTCCAAACGAGATTCCTTTCTCAACAGAGCAAACTTTGTCCGAAAAATTTTTCCTAAAAAGTCACTGTTTAGTAATATTTTCCTTTAGATACTTGAAAATTTCAAAGTTACCCATCTTCGTTTGCTAGGGTTGATGAGAATATATGCTGAAATGATATTTGTCTATGAAGTTTGCAGATTGCGCTTTAATCCTGATTACGGTATTGCGTTCAGCTAGTAAAAATACTTCGGAAATTATATGTTCAGATATTATCTAGAGCAAAGTCAATTTTGGGCTATGATTCATTTTTGGGTACGTTTTCATCCTAAATATGGATTATATAAGATATTCGATCGTCGCGCATACATTCTGACCTTGTATTCAGTTTCAGTGCCCCAAATTATGTATAGATATAGTGATCAGATCACGTAAGCATTTTATTTACTTGTTTGTGCTTTTTCCGGCATTTTTTAGGGTTTTTTTAAGGCTAATTCTGACCTCATATTAAGTTTCAGCTCCCAAATTACGTATAGATATAGTGATCAGCTCATTTAAACTTTTTATTTACTTGTTTGGAATTTTTTGGTCATTTTTAAGGTGTTTTTTGAGGTTAGCAAATATGCAAGAGCCAATCGGGCAAAACGGACATCGAATTCGTGTTCAGCGGGTCAAAATGCATGGGAATACATAGGTCTGCTTTCTAACACTCGAGTTTTTTGTGTGTGCCTGTGTAATTAATAAACAATTTCCTCACGATTATATGTTTATAACTTTTTATTTTAAGCTATGTAAAAGTGATATCAAAAGGTTTCAGGAAAATCGAAGCTTCCCGTAATTATTCCGAAATAATGCATATTTTCAGCCTCTGTTGACTCCACTATATATGCTTTTCCGGCTAAAGTATTTTACGAAAAATACTAAATTTGTTGTGTCTTAATGTAGTAGAGTAAAATTCAAATTTGTAGGGAATTGTTTTACAGTAGCAATTTTTTGCTGGAACTTGTCGGAAACATTAGAGAGAGTAGTTTTAGAATAAATCTTTGTCCTGCAAGTCATTATTTGTTCAAATAAGTTCTTCTTAAATATCTCTGGTTATATAGCTCGTATCACAATGAATAAAAAATGATTGTTCATAATAAAATTCTGCAGAAAACTAGATTTTTTGATTAATTTGTTAAGTTGAAATACGCTTGTGCAGTGGCTATAATGGTGGCGCATAGTGGTGAAAACGTATCAGAAAATGAGTGGTAAACAAACTGTATTCTGTTCATGACGCTGATAAAACCAGGATGAAAAGAGTTTCAAAAACAAATTTGTTGTGTGAAATAGACATTTTATAACACACACAAATCAGGAATAACAGTTTTATGCATTTCCAAATCATCCATGGGAAGCTGAAAGGAACAAGAAATGGATCATAGATCTGTTAGAGGTAAAAAGTAAAATATTCACAGGTTTTAAATAGAAAACTTTAATGCAGTTGATCTGTAATTCTGTAAGTTTAGGTTAGGTGTAATGCTTGTCAAAATATGTAGAAAATTTGTTTCAAAATAATTCTGCGTTCTGCTAAATATTTTTTGAATTTATAATGCACAATTGTATTTCTTATAGAATTAATACCCTGTACCCTGTACTCCTACAAAACATACCCGGATTTGTAGTGCACATTTTTCGGCAGGAGAGAAATCTAATGATCCACGAAAAGAGGCATATAATCCAACAATATTTCCAATGGAAAAAAGAAAATCCAAAAGCTCGTGCAGCAAGAGCAAAGAATCGTTCCAAAAATAATAAAAAAAACTGAAGGTATTTTTATTTGTTAGTTATTAATGTTATGATTAATGTTATTACTACTAGACTACAGGCCCATCGTAATTTTTAAGTGACCCAGCATGAATTATATTCAGTACGATGCTGGTATATGAAACCATAACTTTAGGCACTATGCCGTCACTTTTGGTCGGTACAGGTGAGTACACAGGTAAATTAAATTTTCCATCCAAAGTACGCTCTTCAGACAAAATATTCTTGTACGGCATTCCTCATGTTTGGTATTTCATAAAAAAATAATCGCCAAGAACCTACTGCCGTACAAAAATAATAGGACCGGAAGCCAGAAGAATTTTTGATTTTGAAAATTTTTCCAGGCAAATAGGTGATTTAATACTGTACGGCGCGGCGTTTGTACAATGAGATTTGTGTGATCTCATAGATTCATTATTCAGCAACGCCGTACATATTTAGTGGTTCCAGGGTGAGAAACCAACTAGTATAGTGGTGGTGATTTAAACCAACATCAAATTCAATGATCTTAATACTTTTTCATAAAACGAAGACATTTTTTGCCATGCCGTACATTTTTCATGGAACACATGGCTGAGTCAAGAAAATTTATTTCTCTCTGAAAATAGCAATTTTACTTTTCGTAAAATACGTTAGCTGCAAAATAGTATAAAAATACTATCACATTGCAATTATTATACAGGATCTATTAAAAAAAAATGACAATTGCAATTAATATATTAAAATTTATTTTGGAAACATGACCTCCATTTTATTGGAGGAATAGGTTTCAAGTTGCTTCCTTCCCTAAACATTGGCAATAAACATGAATATAATGTATGGCAAATTTGACGTTCTCCTCATAAAGGATAGTTTTTTCTTTCTAATGAAACTGAGTTATTATCTTTTTGTGGTGAATATAGTGGCGAGATGAATTTAATTAATAATAATAATATAATAAACTAATGACAACAGAAATTTAGCACAACAGCTATGAAAATAATTCATTTCTTGGGTATACTTTTTTATCGAAAATGGTCTGGTCTTTTATTACTAAAAGAGCTTTCTTATAGGAAATTGCACGCTTTTTAATTTAGTACTAAACATGTTTCACGAAAATGAACGGTTTTTGAGATAATTGGGAAAACATGAAAAGGCTATCCATCTTTTCAAGATGGCAGAACATACATCGGATGGGCGAGGACTTTTTATGGGTTGTTTGGGAACGCAACTACAAGAATCCATTGAGAAAAATCCGTTACTAATTTTTTTGCCAAGGGATGCTAACCCGCCTGCACTGTCTCATATTTATCAAATTTGAAATATTACAATATTATCAATTAAAATTTATTACTTTACAAGTTTATCCATGTTGTAGTAATTTCCATGCGCTTTTACGTAATGAAAATCTCCACCCATTGGGATAAAAACATTTTTGGTTGGATACCCTTTAATATACTCATTAATTATTTTTACAAAATCTGCCACCTAAAAAAAGTTTTGTTTTAACGTTAAGATTATTTTAATTTGTAGACAACACATTTAAATATAAATAAACTAGTTCTTTTATTAGTACAGAAAACGAAGACCGAAAAATCTCCCAATTCGGAAATAAATAGTGCTCAACGGATTATTATTTTAAGTTGTAGGAGTAACATACCAAAAGTCCCCAGCCGTGGGTCTCATGCGTTATGCGGGAGGGTGTTGAAAGGGTCGGTTTGTAGGTTTCTCGTTATTATCTTGAAAACTAAGCATCCTAGCGAAAAGGTCATTCTATACAAAATGAAAGTAAATTAAATTGTCTACAAAAAAGTTCCTATTCATTTTTTCGCTAGGAGTAGTAGTTAACGGCGTACGTGAGTTTGAAAATGCTTAACAAGCAGAAAATTTTATAATATTACAAGTATTTACAAGGCCATATTATGTAATTGGTCGAGTTCATCGACAAGATCATCATCATCATCGTCGCCGTTGATGCTGATGATTGGAGGGCCGTTGGTACACGAAGCGCGGCAACTGCTGCACACAAGCGAGCAGGGTATGCCTGCTTTGCGGCACCCGCAACGGCCCCCGCAATCAGTTGTGCACCCGCAAAATATGTTATTTAGGACGGATTCTGGCGCAACTGAGTCCGTGCTTGTGACGGGGGTAAGGAAGCCGTCTGACCTCCTCATCCATCCCCAAGCAGTTGGCTCCTGCTGCTGATCTCCATATAGCCATTGCTGAATCTGCAAACAATAATTCGTCCTTTATAGTTTAAAAAAATGTGACACAATCTTGTCTAAGCACAATACAAAACAAGTTAATGTAAACAAGCATATATTGATATAAATGAACTCTAAGGGAGTGTGACTTTGTAGATGTCTGTGACCTGCTCCTCGGTCTTCCCTTGCTCTTGTTGTGAATAGCGGGGGTAGTATCACAACCGCTGAACGAATGGAGCCATTTGTGAAGACCATTCTGTTGCTCCATTCGTTCAGCCGTTGTGATACTACCTCCGCTATTCACAACAAGAGCAAGGGAGGTGTGGTGAAAGCATTTTTGAAGGCCTAGGAGAAAGTCACAGAAAGCTGCAGCAAGTCTTCTGTGATCCCTCAGCAACACAGGACATGGTAGGTGATGCAGGAGAGCAGCTTTTTTTGGCATTGTACCAGGCCCCACAAGGAGCATATCTGAACCGGGTGCGACACCAGGCCTTTGTTAAAGCCTCGACAAAGCCAAAGCCTGATTTTGCAGCACTTCCACCCACCAGAGGGGCTGCTCGCCAACACTCATTTGCAGGTTTATATCAATATATGCTTGTTTACATTAACTTGTTTTGTATTGTGTTTAGACAAGATTGTGTCACATTTTTTTAAACTACAAAGGACGAATTATTGTTTGCAGATTCAGCAATGGCTATATGGAGTTCAGCAGCAGGAGCCAACTGCTTTGGGATGGATGAGGGGGTCGGATGGCTTCCTTACCCCCGTCACTAGCACGGACTCAGTTTCGCCAGAATCCGCCCTAAATAACATATTTTGCGGATGCACAACTGGTTGCGGGGGCCGTTGCGGGTGCCGCAAAGCAGAGATACCCTGCTCGCTTGTGTGCAGCAGTTGCCGCGCTTCGTGTACCAACGGCCCTCCAATCGTCAGCATCAACGGCGACGACGATGATGATGGTCTTGTCGATGAACTCGACCAATTACTTAATATAGCCTTGTAAATATTTGTAATATAAAATTTTCTACTTGTTAAGCATTACCTCCCACAATACACAGTTTTTCCAGCTATTCGCATTTTCAAACTCACGTACGCCCTTAACTACTGCTCCTAGCGAAAAAATGAATAAAATCTTTTTTGTAGACAATTTCATTTACTTTCATTTTGTATAAAATGACCTTTTCGCTAGGATGCTTAGTTTTCGAGATAATAACGAAAAACCTACAAACCAACTCTTTCCACCCCCCTCCTGCCTAACGCACGAAGCCCACGGCTGGGGACTTTTGGTATATTACTCCTAAGGGTCAACCCTACAACTTAAAATAATAATCCGTTGAGCACTATTTATTTCCGAATTAATGTCTTCGTTTCCTGGCCTATATGTAATACAAATATTGAATAGAAAAGGTAAGGTCGCCGTATTATTCAGGTAGTGTCATTTTTTTTTAAATAATGGCATTAGGGCGTTTGACCCACAGCCAGACACTAAACTGTTACCTATGTTAATAAACCTAATTATATCTTATTCGACAACACAAAATCATTTCGTAATACAAGAAGACAAGGACACACACTCTCGCCAACAAGCCGATCAGGGCATTTTTTTTGTTACGCTCACATATAGCAGGCACCGTGCGTCCAAAATCATCGTATCTCGAATCCGATGTAGTTAATAGGACAAAAGTCAACTAGACATATAGTATCTATGTTTCGTATTTAGATGGAGCAATCTATATATACTCTGCAACAAGTAGTTGTTCGTATCAGTTGTGTGTGGTATTGAAACTTCTCGACAGTGAAACAGGTGACGATACACTTGTACTGAGATATTTAAATACACGATGAGATTAGTATCGCGGTACTGATACTTGTACAACTTACTTACTAACAACATATATCGTTAAAAAAAGGACAAGGGTCTTTTTCGCCCATCGGCCATATCATATGTCTTTATATTTTCCGAGTAGTATATGTCTTGACAAGTAATAAAAAACAGTTATTGGGAATACTAGATTATTCAGAGAACGTATGATAGCTATTAGTCGCGAAGGTGATGTTTACGTCACTAACCGAAGGGGAGTGACGTAAATCTTCCGAGCGTGCAATAGTCATTATACGCGAGCTGAATACTATACTTTATCCACGACTGTCGTATAGTTTAACTATTTTAATCGTTTAAAAGTGAAAAAATAAAGTTAGTTCTCAGTAAAACTTTGACGTGTTAAACGTCACACACGAAAATATGCACGAAAACTCTTGGAAAAAATGGATTCGCCCTTTCTTTATCCAAATTGCTAGTTCCTGATTGGTCAAAAGTGCGTTAGAATGAAAAAGGCTAGTTCCTGGTTGGCCAAAGATGGTTAGAATGAGATTATGTTTATTATACGTTAGGTTAGAATAATGACTATCATTATTTGTCAATTGTTAAATGTAGAATGCAATGATTATGCGATAGTCGTGGCTAAAAATATTTTTAGTCAATACATACAACAATATGTGGTTTTGAGCACTGGCACGTTTAAATTCGCACGCAACGTCGACACCACTACGACTCCCGCAGAGACGATTTTGTTTTTTGCACATTGAAGCGCTTGATGAACCAATATAAATTGACCATTATTTAAAAGCTTAAATACTCGACAATGAAGTGAGGTACGGATTTTCTTGGTTCATCGAGCGCATCTAACTGAAATATACATTAAAAATTCGTCAAAAATTACAAATAAACTGCAAACATGCTTACTTTAAAATATTATTATTACGACTTACTGTTCTTTTTTAAATGTAAAAAGTATAGAAACATAAAGATCATATGTTCAAGTATAAATAAATAACGTTTAATGATTTTAAGAAGAACTTTTTATTTTTATGAAATTAGTGGGCGAGAATATATAGCTTATCTACCCTTGTCCTTTCAATGTGAATTGGGACGTTAATAATAAAGATGGAAAAATTCACCAACGCGTTTCAAGTTTCTCAACGCTACTCTTTTCATGAAAAACTGACAAACTGTATATTCTACTATGTCTTTAAATGAGACATTAACACCATTCGTTTATTACATAATTAGTATTTATGCTCTTTGTATATCTAATACGATTTTTAAATCTTTAAACTACCAATAACAAAATTGTTGGGAGTCCATGTCATTCCGAATGAATGAAAACCGACTTGACAATATGTACCACATTCGAACTAGCAGGAAATTTGTCACATTGTTCTTCGTTCACTTTCTTCGCCTTCTTTTATGTTTTTCGTTTTTGCATTTTTGCACGCGAAATCATATACATTTATTACAGGGCTAAATAATGTATATTTACTCACGTGTATACATCAAGTAAATAATAATGTATCACTTTATTTTCAGCAAAGTAAAAATTATTTATTATTAGCCATTAATATTATGGTAGTTATAGCAAATTTTAACCATGAAATCGTTACGTTGAAAACCTTGAAGTGCATCAGTGTTATGCTCACTAGATACTTGTATATAGTTTAAGCGGCACATCGAAAAAATCGGCAAAATCTGATGGTTAATGCAGAAAGCAAGAATATTTGCATGTGATTTGTGCACATTCATTGTATTAAATTTACCCGCAGCACTTCGATTTCCAGACATGTA
This sequence comes from Rutpela maculata, assembly GCA_936432065.2. Classification (NCBI taxonomy): domain Eukaryota; kingdom Metazoa; phylum Arthropoda; class Insecta; order Coleoptera; family Cerambycidae; genus Rutpela; species Rutpela maculata. Next base: position 73,851,215 of record OW386285.2, on the reverse strand, counting down.
AATAATAATAATCATAATAATCTTTATTTGTCCAATAGATCATTTTACATGATATAGGATAAGTCTAAAAACATTAAAATGTAACTATTTAAATATTAAATAATAAATTAAGTTAAAAGTCATCAGTAAAATATTCGTTCAAAGAATAATAAGATTTTTCCCTCAGTCTGGATTTGATCTTATTTTTAAATTCCTTATCACTAAGTCCTTTGTAAAGGTTTGGCAATTTATTAAACGCCTTTATAGCCATGTACTTGGAGCTCTTTTCGTATAATATTAAACGATGGGTAGGAATTACTAGGGTAGTTGAGTTTCTGGTGTTGTAGTTATGATTATAGTTAAGGGTGTTCAGATTACTTAATTCGGACTTTGCATAGAGTAATAAATTCATTAGAAATATGCTAGGGAGTGGTAGAATTCCCAATTGTTTGAAAATGTTCCTACAGCTAGTTCTTTTATTTATACCTACTATAGAACGCACAGCTTTTTCCTGTAGTTTAAACACTCGTACGGCCTCTGGTGATGAACCCCAGGCAATAATTGCGTAGGAAATGATTGAATTAAAGTGAGCATAGTAATATGTTAGCAAAACTTGTTGGTTTGTTACATCTCTCAACTGATTTAAGCAATAGCAGACCGGAGCAACTTTTTTACAAATTTCATTAATATGAGTCCCTGAGAAGTTGTTAGTAAAATGTAGACCCAAGAATTTGGTTAACCTAACTTGTCTGAATGTACTTATATTTGATTTAATTAGAAAGCTGTGATCAAAGTCCACATTACCAGTATTGAAAAGCATGAAGATAGATTTATTGTTGTTTAAGGCTAGTTTATTTTCAGTGAACCAGGTGTGTGCTTCACGTAATTGCTGATTAGCCATGTTAACTACCATTTTTGTATCAGTTGCACTAACGAGGATAGATGTGTCATCTGCAAACAGAAGCGAGCTATTGATATTAAAACTATGTACATAAATGATGTAAAGTAATGGTCCTAACACGGATCATTGCGGAACTCCCACTGACAATTCTAATAGATAGTGTTTTCTCCCACTTAGTTAACTCCTAAACCAATTCAATGTCTGACCACGCACGCCGTACCTCTCCAGTTTGAATATTAGAGACGCATGGTAAACCAGGTCAAACGCTTTACTTAAGTCAAGGAAAATGCATTTGTTTTTATTATCTATATTATCATACAAAGTTGTTAAGAATTTAGAAATCCAAAATGGCGGCCAATTTGCAAAAAGTAGGAACTTTCATTACAATGTAAAAATTGCGTTATAATTGGGGTGCAATTTTTTTTACGATGTCTGGGAGTAGAATGACAATGTCTAAATAGTAGTACCAGAGTCTAAATATGATATTGCAATGGTTTTGGGGAATAATAAATCCAAGGCTCTTCGTGGTATGCACGCCTTCTCTGGGTGTGATAGAGTTTTTTTTTTACATCAAAAGGTAAAAAAACAGCCTACAAGGAATTCGATGGTGATGATATAATAGAAGCATTTGAGTATATTGCTAGCCCAGGTCTACCCCCTACCGAGCGAATAAATATTATTCTGGAAAAATATACAACATATCTCTATGGTATTCGAGACCAGAAATGTGAGCGTGTAAACCATGCACGCAAACATCTTTTTGGAACGGAAAACAGCCCCTTACTTTTAATTCCACCAACAACTGCTGCTTTAAAACAACACACTCTTATAGCAGCATATCAAGAAGGTCAAATCTGGGGCAGAGCTGATGTTTTGGAAAGTCCACTAGAGCCAAGTGAATAGGGGTGGAAAATTACTGAAAATGGATGGAAGCCCATCTGGTCCAAATTGCCAGGAATCTAGCAAGGTTGTAGAGAGCTAGAAAAATGCGGTTGTTCAAGCGATTGTAATACCATGCGTTGCCTATGCAGAAAAAACGATCTCTCCTGCACCCTTAACTGCAAGAAATGCGAAGGAAAATGTAGCAACAAAAGGTATAGGGCCTTCTACATTTATTAAAATACTTTTTTGTTAATTTGATTTTTTTTTGTTGCAGCAAGCGATATGATTCCAGTAGCGATGATGAGGAAACTGAGTGATTTTATTTTGTATTTTGTTAATAAAAGCCATCTTTCTAACTTCAGAATTGTATTTTTGTTCTAATTTCTTTGGAATTTAATTTTTTTGACATCATCATTGGAATCAGCGACCTCAAATTATACTTAAACGATATCCCACATGACATATTGCATTATTTTTAAAAAATGTTAAAGTTTAAAATAACCGCCGGAGTTTTTAAACAAATTCTATTATTCTTACACTATGACTATTTTTGTTGCACCTTAAAGCGTTCACCTATGATTTGAAAACAGTCTTGGATATATTCTACTTCTGTTTTTAAATATTTTACCCGAATTTTGAAAATGGCTGCCATTTTTGTCTATGAGGTCAGGGGTCAAAGTGCTGCGGGTCAAATTGCTTCTATAAATATTCAAAGTACACATGTCAAAGGACTTTCTTTCTGCATTATTCGTCAGATTTTTATGCGTGCCGCTTAAACTAATACCATAATTTAATTTTAATAACAGTGTGGTTCTCTCGACTAAGTTTGACTCATTGATATAATTTATTTTTGTTGTATAATAATCTTTTCTCTTCACCGAAACTTAATATTTTTAATGTTTTTTGGGGATATCACAACTTTTTTCTTTACGTCAGTAACGGTAACCGTTTCTCTTAACATCAAAATGTTACATTTTTAATGTATTTTGGGGATATGACTTCTTCTTGTTTTACATTAGCAAGTGTACATATCCTTATACCTATCTATACATTATTTAGGTATTACTCAAGCGGAACTTCCATACTGATAAGAAATATCCAACTTTTTATATTGACGTTCTTTCAGTCTCAGCATCAGTTTTATCGGCCATTGATAACTTCCCAAAACAAGGACATAATAATTTCTTTATTATTCAAATTATTAACCAACTTCAAGTATTTAGAAGCAAAAGTATAAATGTCACTTTAATTTGGTCTCTACCTGTTGTTAAAATTTTAACCGACCTTAACTTTAGACATCCATTATGGCTAGGTACCAGAAATTTTAATAAGTGAAGATGTTCATGCATATAAATCTTTGCAAACTTTTTTATTTCCATTGGTATGGATATTTAATCAACAACCTTTGTCCTTCGCTTCTTACCTTATGTTTCTTTTATCCCATGTTGACCGTGGTATCTCTCTCTGTGTCAATTTAAAACGCCCTGGATAAGAAGCGTGTGTACAGTGTTTTCCTTACATAAAAATATCCATAAAAAATTTATGTACCTCTTTGTTAAGGGTTGTATATTAACAACTCTACGTAATATTTTAATTTTGTGAAATAAAAAAATATTAAAGACATTCTAAAACCAATTTCACGCTCAGGTTATAAATTGAACTATCGAAAACGGATCTACGTCATTGAACAAGGCGAATTGTACACGCGACAATTGGACGCGGTAAAGTAGGACGTGTAACATTGGACGCGTTTATTAAAAATAATCATGTATACACACTCTAACCTAACCTAACCTAACCTAAGCTAAATAATAATAATAATTGCAAATATAACATAGAAACAGACTCACCATGAAAAATAGGTTACGCTAAAAATATGGTTAATATAAGAAAATAATCATTCAAAAAAATTATCCAAATATAATAACATAGAAATTATAAAATATAATTTATTTACACTTGCAGTTGAAAGTTGGGGCAATTCCTCGGAAGTAGTCCAAAGTGGTTCTGTTCGCATAATCAGCAACCACTGTTTGTAATCATGACAAAGCTATGTGTTTCTTTCAGGGTTAGAAACTGAACCTTACCAATTGTGATTAATAAATGCTTTGTTTTGATTTTAACACTATTTATTAACTTAACTATAGGTACAGTGTTCAACACTTAACTTACTTAACGAACTCTCTTAAGTCTAGTTCTTAACTATATCTCGGGGTGGCTTGGACGCTTAGGGCGCTGAGATCCTTCCCGCTCACATATGCAAAGCGCCAGATGGCTTATATCGAAGTGTGTGCATCATTTGCACCCAAAACTAAATAAACATCAGTTACACCAATCTTAAACATACCCCCAGCCTTGAAAGGGTGTAAAAACCTTTCAATAAAGTTAAACTTATCCTAATTTAAACTAGAGTCATTAGTTATAGTCACTTAATATCTACACTACACGTCACTAATAGGTTCCAGAGGTAACGGACAAATTTTAGTGAACGCGCGTTTCACAACACTATTTTGTGTCCTGACACTTGCAACTCTTGCCTTCCCATCTGGTCCTGGATGAATCCTCACAACTCTACCAAGTTCCCATTTTAAGGGAGGCAATTTGTCGTCCCGAAGTAGAACCAACTGGCCCATAGTTAAGTGGCCTTGACCAACTTTCCACTTGCTACGATTTTGTAGCTCAGCCACATACTCCTTCGACCAGCGTGACCAAAAGTGTTGATAAAGCTGCTGTATGTGCTGGTACCTTGACAGCCGATTTTCTTTTATGTCCAGGACGTCTGGGTCTGGTAAAGAGGTCAGTCTTTTGCCAACGAGAAAGTGTGAGAGAGTGAGCACATCCAGGTCATTAGGATCCGATGACAATGGAGTGAGAGGACGGGAGTTTAATGCAGCCTCGATTTGCGTGAGCAGAGTATAAAAACTTTCAAATGTGAGAGACGCATTTGCCATTACCCGTTTCAAATGATACTTAGAGGACTTTATACCCGCCTCCCACAAACCACCAAAGTGGGGAGAATGTGCGGGAATGAATCGCCACGTAACCCCTTCATTTTCGAATGATTCTACCAGTGAATTTTCATTCCTTTTTAAGAATTTGCCTAACTCCACCAACTCTGTATTTGCACCGACAAAGGTTGAACCATTGTCGGAAAACACATATTGAGGTTTCCCTCTACGTGAGACAAATCGTCGAAATGTTGCGATGAAAGCCTCTGACGTTAAGTCGGAAACTAGTTCTAAATGAATGGCTTTCGTAGAAAAACATACAAATAAACAGATATAACATTTCGACAATTTTGCCCGGCGGCCTTGTTTAGATTTTATTAAAAAGGGCCCCGCGTAGTCTATCCCTGTGGAATAGAATGGAGGCATTGGACGAACACGCAATTCTGGCAAGACACCCATAATTGGAGATTTGTGTATTGGTTTAGCACGAAAACATCTTATACATTTGTGGACTGTATTTTTAGCTAAATTTCTGCCTCTCAGGGGCCAATACCTTTCCCGTATTGAGGACAATAACAACTGTGGTCCTGCATGCAGAAGCCTAACATGTTCGTAAGAAAATATGAGAACCGTTAACGGATGCTTAGCCGATAGTACTATAGGATGCATTTTACTGAATTCAAATTTTGACAATTGCAACCTGCCACCTACTCTGATTATTCCATCAGTATCTATAAAGGGATTTAAACCAAGGAGACATCCCTTTGAGTTAAGTGGTTTGTTGGTTTTTAATTCATGTAACTCTTGAGAGAAGCATTCCTTTTGAGATACTTTAATGAGGGCTTTCATTGCAGTATCCAATTCAACCGACGTTAACGGACCTTTTCGACGACTATTAACAGATTTACAATTTGATATGAAGCGTATGACATATGCGACGCTGCGCATCAACCGATTTAAATTTGAAAACCGATTGAAATCTACAATTGGGACACATGACGTACTACGAACTAACATATTACATTTTTTTAGTTCAGGTAAATTTTGTTCCAATTTAAAAGCGGAGCTTGGCCACAATTCTTCATTATGTGACAGCCAAACTGGACCACTCCACCACAACTGGCATGAGAGTAAATTTTCTGGAGCTACACCACGAGATAACAAATCTGCTGGATTGTGTTCTGACCGAACATGATGCCAATCAGTTGCTACACTAAGCATTTGAATTTGGGAGACCCGGTTACCAACGAAAGTTTGCAATAAATTAGGAGAAGTTGCAATCCAACTTAAAACAACTGTTGAGTCCGACCATAAGGGTACCGCATCAAAAGTTAGGTCCATGGACCGCTTAACCTTATCAACAACTTGTACCAATACCAACGCAGCACACAGTTCAAGTCGTGGAATTGTGATCGACTTAATAGGTGCCACCCTAGACTTCGCACAAACCAACGCAACTTGAATTTGTCCATTTGACCCAATACTTTTAATGTACACGGATGCACCGTACGCTTCCTGTGACGCATCGGCAAATCCATGCAATTCCAACCGAATTGTCTGACTACATACAACTTGTCTCGAAACTTCAAGTTTATTCAGCTTAAGTAATTCTGTCCTGAATTGTCTCCACCTTGATTCGATCTCCACTGGCAGTAAGTCATCCCATGATAACTTTTGTGCCCACAATCGTTGAAGTAATATTTTTGCCGTGATAATACATGGCGCCAGTAAACCCAATGGATCGAAAATTTTCGCAATATCAGACAGAATTGAGCGTTTTGTGATTCGACTAGGCATCTCAGAAGGTGTTATATTATACATCAAAACGTCCCTACTACTTGACCAATATAATCCAAGAGTTTTTGTTTCACCTTTGTCTCCAAATTGAACAGTTGGAGCGACATGAGTAGAAACTTTAACTTGTTCCAGAACACTCTGCTTATTAGAGTTCCACTTTCTTAATTCAAAACAACCTGAGCGTAAAATTGCGTCAACTTCCTTGCAAAGTTTGACCGCTTCCTCTACTGAATTTGCCCCAGACAAGAAGTCGCCAACATAAAAATCGCGCATGATCATGTTCGAAGCCTTTGGATACCTATCAATACTTTCAACACCTAACTGCTTCAAACACCGTATAGCCAAAAAAGGTGCAGAAGCAGTCCCATAGGTAACAGTATTTAAAGTGTAGATGTTTAGCTCTTCGTTAGGATCAGCTCTCCAGAAGATTTTTTGAAGTGACCGTTGATTTGGATTAATTTCAACCATTCGATACATCTTTGCGATATCTGCACATATTACAACATTATGTTGTCGAAACCGTAAGATTATAGATAATAAATCTTCCTGTATATTAGGTCCAATATATTGAAGGTCATTTAATGAAAGACCAGAATCAGACGGGGCTGATCCATTGAATACCACTCTCAGCTTGGTTGTTATGCTATTATCATTTAAAACCCCATGATGAGGTAAGTAATACGAAACCTGATTATCTAAAGATTCACATACCTTAGACATATGACCCATTTGTTCATATTCGACCATGAACTCACTATACATTTGTTTTAGTGTAGGATTTTTCCGCAACCTATTTTCAAGAGAATAAAATCTATTCAAAGCGTATTGCCTTGAATCCCCTAATTTTGACTGAGACTCCTTCAAGGGAATCTGCACCTCAAACCTGCCCTCGTTGTTACGACGTGTGGTGGCTACAAATATTTCCTCACATTTCCTTTCATCTTCAGATAAGATCGGTGTAAATGTCGGAGGTTCCTCCAGTTCCCAAAATTTGGCTAATTGTTGTTGAATGCCCAATTGAATATTTAAATTACAATGACGAGTTAAATTACGATTTACACATATTGGCCCAGAAATTATCCAACCACATCGAGTTTTTTGAAGTGTAGGTTGACCTTGTCCCAAACTAATTTGTCCAATACACAACAATTCATAAAATAATCCCGCACCTATCAACATGTCGATTGGGCCAGGAATTTGAAATTGCGGGTCTGCCAACTTGACATTTTTTATTTATATTTGACACAACTTGACTGATACCTACTATAGACAAATTGATATCAGATTTTATTAAACCTAACTTGTCACACAAATTTGAAGAAATTAAATTCGATTGTGAACCGGAGTCCAGGAGCGCACGACAAGTTTGAGGATGCCCATGTACATCCATGACCTTAATCACTGCTGTTGACAGTAACACATCGCATTCCTGATCAATTCTTGACGAAGACATTATGACAGAAGGGTTACCACTACTTACATTTGGTAAATTTTCGTTTACCTCAACATTTGCTCCCACATCAACTCTTGCATCAGGTGTACTTGTCGACTGGGATTGTTTATCATAGTGCAATAACGTGTGGTGCCTTGCTTGGCATTTTCTACAAGTGATTGCAGTACAAACTTTGCTAATATGATTACCTTTGAGACAGTTTAAACAAAGCCTTAACCGTTTTGCTTGTTCATATCTCGAATACACCTTCAATTTTAGAAAACCGTCACAATTGTTAATATAGTGATTTCCTCTACAAAATGAACACGTTTGATTCGTTGCTATAAATGTTTGTTGTGATCTAAAATGTGATTTATGTTTGCTAATTTGTTTACTTTCTCCCCGATTACCTTGTAGTGATTCAAGAAGCTCGACTCTACCTGTTAAAAAGATTTTAAATTCCTTCAAGGTAGGAAGTTTGTCCCTAGTCTTGTGTTCTTCCCATTCACGGAAAGTAACCGCATCTAACTTACCACTAATTAAAAAAATAATCATCACATCCCATGTGTCAGTTGACTGACCTAAAGTATTTAATGCTCTAAGATGTTTTACCATAGAATCCAATAATTTGCGTAACTCTGTTGCCGACTCGCGAGTTAACGATGGCAACGAGAATAATAGCTTGACATGATTATTTACTAGTAAGCTGGTATTATTATATCTCTCACACAAAACTTCCCATGCTACTTTATAATTTGCAGCAGAAAATTCTAAGGAGTGAACTGCCTCCTTTGCGTCTCCTTCCAATGCTCCACGTAAGAAATGAAATTTTTCAATATCACCGATCGATGTATTCTTGTGAATTAGAGATTGGAAAGTATCCCTAAACTCTAGCCAATTTTCATATATTCCGTTAAATTTAGGTACCGGTATATTTGGCAACCGGGGTGCTGCCTGCAACGTTACAGAGTTTATGGCATTAGTCAAACTCCCATTAGTTGTATTTGGTCTTACATTTGATTCAAAACTAATGTTAGATAGGATTTCTTTACCCCTGGTATTTAATTTAAAATACGAATTGTCAAATATTTCTCGTTCTTTGAACTGTTCTTCAAAGTTGTCATGAATTAATTCGATTAACGTTTGAACATTATTAAAGTCCGAGCATACACTATTTAACTTTTCCAACCTTGACTCTAATTCCATATATGACCTTTTATCTAAACTATTTGACTCTACCAGTAATCGCTCAATATCCTCTAAATAATTTTTGAAAAGAGTAAGACGTGCTTTGACACAACCCCGTTTTTTTATTAGTGTTTTTAAGTCCTCACTCATTTTTATTTACTTATGTATTTTATCAATTTACCAACAATAACAACTAATACCTGCTCCTACAAATAGAAACTGAGAAGGAATAAATAAAGGGCATGCAAAGACTCACTGTACCAAACCTCTCTGTTTAACTCGTGCTGCAAGTGCGCCGTATTTTCTCTGAACACGCTGCTCCAGATGCACTTGTTGCTTCTCTCTCTTACCAGCCTTGCTAAGGGCGCCCGTTGGAGATGCTGGAATTCTGCCTGTCGTTACGAAACTTTCGCCCAGTACTTCTAGGAATTGATTCCACACTTCGGCTCGTATACCTGCAGTGACACTTTGTTGCACCCCGCTTGACCCAAGCGTGCCACTTTTACAACTTTTGTACTGTTCATATAATAGTTTTATTGAAAATATTTGTCTTTCAACCACTAGTCCAATTTACAGAGTTTTTATAACCAATAACCAATTTTAAATCACCAACCGTTTTAACGTTTTACGAAATGTCTAACTTTTAATTTCCACGTTGAACATCTGTACCAATGCCAATAATAAATCCAATCCAATAATATGTTTATATGTTTAATTTTGTTAAAACACCACTTGCATTTATTTCACTTTTCCACTCAGAATATCCTGCTCGAAGCTGACCATATGTTTCTTTCAGGGTTAGAAACTGAACCTTACCAATTGTGATTAATAAATGCTTTGTTTTGATTTTAACACTATTTATTAACTTAGCTATAGGTACAGTGTTCAACACTTAACTTACTTAACGAACTCTCTTAAGTCTAGTTCTTAACTATATCTCGGGGTGGCTTGGACGCTTAGGGCGCTGAGATCCTCCCCGCTCACATATGCAAAGCGCCAGATGGCTTATATCGAAGTGTGTGCATCATTTGCACCCAAAACTAAATAAACATCAGTTACACCAATCTTAAACACTATGCAATATGATTATTTTTAATAAACGCCTTCAATTTAACATGTCCTATTTTACTGCATCCAATTGTCTTATTCGTCCTATTGTCGTGCGTCCAATTCAACGAGTCTAGTTGTCGCGCGACCTATTACCTGCGTCCAATTGATGGGACGTCGAGAAAACCAAACTCCAAAACATTGGCAAGATTTTTCATCCTTTTTGAAAATCTTGCCTTGTTCCCTAGAACCCCAGGAACATTCATCAGCATTGGCCCTGCATTAACTCCGAAAATGAGAAAGTTAGGGGGGTTTGAAGTGCCCCAAAAAGTAGCTGCCATAAAAAAATTTATAAAAAAATAATATATCGCCTCGGAAATGGGTTTTAGGAGGTTTTTTGGGTCGCTGATCACGAATTCCAAAGTGAGGAATTCCATATTCCAGTATGGAATTCGTACCATTTTTTTATGAACATTCCACTTTTTCGGGCGGAAATTTAAATGTGAATATTGTGCTGCGGAAGTGTGCTCTACGGGATTTTTTTGGGTCGCTGATCATGATTTTGAGGTCCAAATTCAAGAATTTCATATTCGTAAATGTTAATATTTTTTTTTCTGAAAAAATGGAATTTTCCATGGCACGCACTCCAGTCTGGAATATGGAATTCTGAAAGGACCTCAAAATCATGATCAGCGACAAAAAAAACCTCCTAGAGCACATTTTCGTGGAAAAACGTTAATATTTAAATTTTTCTGAAAAAATGAAATTTTTTTATGACAGCTACTATTTGGGGCACTTCCAACCCTCCTAACTTTCTCATTTTCGGAGTTAGTGATGAATATTTCAGGGGACTAAGGAACACGTGAAAAAAGGAATTTTTCAAATCGGTGCTGTTCCACCACTTTAAAATGCCATTTATTTATCGTAGTCTATCAAATAAAAAATATTAAGCAAAAACTGTACTGAACAATGAACGGGTTTATATAAAAGCGTAAGTGCTAAATAACAATAAAATGAATTCAGATAGTAGAGCAGCATTACGCCATCTAGCGGCAGCGCTCCTAGTTGCCACGCTAGGTAATAAGAAGAACGCGCTTCAACAACTAAAAAACTCGAAATATTCTTAAGGTAGCACCTTGAAGTGTAGATTTTGATCGATTCGCGAACTCCAAGGCAAATTATCCATTTTAGAAAATAGAAAATATAGCAGATGTGAGCAAGGAAGTTACTTATATGTCGATTGTAGATGGAAATATTTATTGATTGTCTGTTTTTTTATGATTATAAGTTAGTTTGAAGTCGTGTAAAGCTCTGGTGCTAGAGGATAACGGAAATGCATTGTCCACGGTGTCTTATATCTTAACTAATATCACAGTAAATCATATTATTAAAGATACAGTCATCATTAAGGCACATGGTCAAAAAATGTTTAATGCACACTGATACAATAATTTTAATATTTATAATACTAGACGAAATAAGGCTACCGTGTTTGTCATTTTATAAAGCATCTAAGGTAAACTTCTACTTTCTGTGTATCATTATCGTCATCATTTCTACCGCATAGTAAGCTTGGCGTAAACATAATAATAGACTTACTTTTTCATTCACGTTATAGTTTAACATTTTCGGATCATCTTCTATGTCAGAGCTGAAGATACCACACTCCCAGGTATATCCTTGTGGAGAATAATATGAAGGTGTTGGAAAAATTCCACCAAATATTGTGCTATTGTCTAAAAAATTATTGATTAAATCAAATTACTCTATTTCATCTTAAAACACAGATACATTTGCCACTATTTTTGATTAGAGATGGGCGATTCGACTCTTTTTAATGATTCGTACCAAACGAATCCGTATCAAGAAAAGATTCGTATCCATGATACTAAACAGTATCATGCATTGATTCGTACTATTCGTACCCACACTCCCACTCCACAGTGTTCGGCGTAGATTATAGAATATTACGTGGTGTTAGTTAGGGCCAGTATTATAGTGTTATATTAACGGTACAGTTTAAACTTAGGATTTCAAGCAGCTTCTATTACATTAACAATTTCTTCGTCGTTATTAGACATTACCTATATATAGATAGATATATAGCATTTATTTAACCACATTTTATACAAACTAAACAAAAGATAATAACAAAAAAATAAAAAAAGGGTAATATATATCACAGATTTTGTAACCAGTATGTTGTATAAAACCAATACTATCTTGCAGTACATTGATAATAATCATATAATAATAACCAAATATTTCCAATATATATTATATTACATATAAGAACAGGAATTTTTTCAATTATGAGGTTATGAATATTTTAAAATCTGAAATTTCCAGATTAAACGGTCCCCAATCCACATCCATCGTTTGAATTTTAACCTTATACAATTGGCCCTAAGGGTGTCGCATCGCAATACCGGTACCGAAATTCCATATTCATATCAATCGTATCGGCGGTACGATTACAATGATGATACGAAATGTACGAATCTTTTTTTGTGGGATTCGTACCATTCGTAACACTGCAAGGGTTCGTACCAATGATACGAATCATACGAGTACTACCCACCTCTAATTTTAATCGAGTTATTTTATTTATTTAGCATATCTCATATTGTACATCACAATGTAAGAGCCACAAAATCATAACATAATATATAATTGGCGGTTACCTCAGTGAATTGGTCGATTTGTAAAGGGGCCTTACTTTAGCCGCGATCTTGTTATAAAGGGGGTAAGATCAGTTTTATTGGAATAAGTCATTTCTTTTTGTCTATATGGAAAAAGTACTTATTTTACATTTGAAGAGCTAAGTGGATACAGGTGTTATGTCACAAAAACACGTTATTGAGTAATTTAACTCGAAAGTTTTTAGGCGAGAACTTTTTTCTTATAACGATTATATAGCTTGCATTTTGCGATGATATTGACATTTGATGTACTTTTCAGAGACAAATAACTAAAGTTGTCAGTTGTCATTATTTTCGAAAATTTTATGTACGTAACACCTTTACCCGTTCATAAGTTTCTCTGAAATGAATAAGGAATTAGTGAATAAAAGTGTTAAGAAATTAAACATATTTTATTATTATTAAAACATTGTACAATTTTTAGGTAGCCGGACAGTTCTACGGTTTTGAGCCACAGTTTGGTCATTTTCAAGTATGCTGTGATAATACGGCCTTACCATTCATTTATGAATGGTAATTGTTCTTTAAGATTGGCCAGTTTTCCTATACTTAAGCTGCCCTTGTTTTCATTAAACACCGTTAGAGCAATACAGTCGGAATTTATCTTATGCATATTCCTTTTCTTTAAAATATCGACTTTGTAAAATGGAGTCATTTCATCTAGTGATGTAATAGTAGCACCCATAGGTTCCATTTTATACCGCCGTGAAAATAAACCTTTTCATTGTTCAAGTTTTTCTTCCTGTTGTACAAATTGAGTTTTGAGGCAATTCCATCAATATCCTTGAAATGATTCTTCATATCTATGACAACGGCGTCTTTGGGAATTCTTAAAATTTCTCGATACTGGTCCGGAACGTAGATGTTTTGATGTTTCCTTAAAATTTTCTCGACTCTGCCAAAGTCTCTGTCTGAATCTAAATATGAATGTCACACCTCCGAAAATTTATGGTCGATAACTTAAAATTCTCTCTTTAAAATCAACAACTGGTAAAGTGTAATGATATTGAAGTTTTTATTTTGTCCACCACAGGAGTCGGGCCATATTATAATGTGATCGATCTTTTCTTGGAAATATTCATTGTAAATTTGTGAAAAGGTATGTAAGCAACTAGCAATTTCTAGGCTTTCACGGCTGGCCATATCTTCAGTCCATGTGAAAAAGAACGTTTCTTTTTTTCAGTATTCCTCAATGTATGTATGCCAAGGTTGTAAAACCACATTTGACGAAGGTAAAATGCTTTCGATGTACTTAATTTTGGCAGCGGCATGGTTTGCTGAAGATCTAAAGTAAGAAAGCAAATCGTTCTATCTACTGTAACTTTTGTTCTGTCACGCTTTTGTTGTTCGAAAGTTAGTTTGTAATTTTCTCCGTACTTTAGTATTATTTATTTTATTTTTTTTAATTTTTTTTAACCCAATAGATGTAAGCATAGCCCCTGTAATTCTTAAACGATAACCTTACAAACCCAAATGACCTTTGACTTGATTGGCGTAATTATCATACTTATTATTTTTTCCGCAAGAATTTGGGAATTCGCCAGATTTGCCTTAAACAATTTAATGCTCTTTCAAAATATTGGGTGGGCAGAAGCCATACCAGATATCAGTTTTGCTCTTGTCATAAAAATTTCTACGGTCCAGCCCTCTTCTACTTGTCAGCATAAAAATGTTTGTACAAAAATCAACATCGCAAAGCGTCACTTTCCAGTATTTCTGATTTACAGACTAATTTGCTAGAATACTTTGGTAAATTCGTATTTTATTATTGCATTTTATATTGATAATGTTTTGTTTTTAAAACATTATTAAAACTTGCCTGGGAAGAAATTGCCACTATGTGACTGATTTTTGCTGAATTGCCAAAAGATATAAATGTGTTTACAGCAATTAGATACTCAAGTACCATCTCGACTCTTGTACCATCTCATACCATTTCGAAATTGAACAAAATGAATATATGGATTAAAACACCATAAGCACTATTTCCAAATATCAGCCAATTTATAAACATCTTACATGATTAATAAAATCGTTTATTCATTGCCATTTGTAATACCGTGTGTGTAGTCGCGGGCTAGGCATGGGGAGTAAGAATTACAACATCGCGTGTGCCAGCTGGCTGAAATGAAATAACAGACCTGGGATGCTCTACCAACGGACGAATTTACGGCTGCCGGTGTTGTCATATTTCTCGCGCTACGTGAATGTACATGCCTAATGGGAAATTACACGCACGGTATCAGTTTACTACGACTGGCCATTTTCACTATAATAGTAAGAAACACTTAACACAACTTGTCACATTAATGTCAATATAACATAACTTTAAAAGCAAAGTGTTTTGGATTAAAACAATTTAATATCGCACAGTAATGGATAAAGGTGGTATGTGATCATGACTCCTTTATCCATTAAATTATATAAAAACCATATGTACATAACACGTTTATCAAACATTAAAACGCATTTAGGAAAGGTTTATTATCCCAAAAACTTATTGAAATGATAGATTATAAGTTAAAATAGTTGTCTGTGTAGAAATCTCAAAATTTTCAAAAATGTCACATAACACCTTTATCCACTTAGCTCTTCATTTTATAAAGGATAAAATTCTCGACAAAAAATTGTACGATTAATAGTTTAAAGTTATAGCGCCGCCAAAGTTTAATAATTTTTTTTACTCTCCAATTACGTCCGAGTCAGTATTTTTATATGCTTGTTATAAACATAAATTGTACAGATGAAGTGCTAGAAAAAAAATTGACAAATGACTCGCCAAATGATAACAAGATTCGTTTTATTACAATATTAAAAAGACATTCGAGAAATTCAACTTTACGTGCGTACGTCAAGCTGCCGAAGTCGCCTATGTTTTAAATATTCAAACAGCCATCGAAATGTTCCCTATGTACGAGTGCGTTGTCGTCGTGGGTGAAAATAGAGATGTCTTGATGACCATGACAGGATTGGCCAGATCGCACGACAAAATCTATTTCCGCAAACCTGGAGAAGGAAAAATTGTCGACAAATTTTATGTTCCGTGAAGTTTTCGGCACAGGAAAAACCAAGTTCATCGTCAGTCTCAACAAAAATCCATAGTTAACTATACCTACTGAATAATTCAAGCAACAAACCATGAAACCTGAAACGATTGCGTCAGTCTTAGAACTCCTTTTGATCACATTGTTCGGAGATGACACAGATAAAGAAACACTGGTCTCACTTCGTTATCAACATTTTGCTAGATCTGTAATAAAAAAACAAATGATATCTTGCTACACTTCTCCCCACAACAAAAACAGCACAACGCCATTTCTTACGTGCCTACCATCAAGCGTAAAATTGGTACGGTGTGAACGAACCCTCAGAGAAATGGCGCTGGATAAGAACAAGGATAGACTTGTTAGACAAAAATCCAGCTTTCCACTTTACTGAGATTTATTTTTTGCAAGACGGATGCGGCACGGTTTGTTCCTGCATTTTACTAAAGTACGTGTTATATTGGAGGAAATATCTGATAAAAATTTCAGATCGATATCTGCGTTATTTTTCGATAGATTCAACTTTTTGGAAAAAAAAAGGGTATTCGAAAAGTAATTTACTTTCTGTCAGATTTTGCTGTGAGAAAATAAATTCTATTCTTCGAGAGTTGTTCAACAATTACAAATGTTTTCTATATGGTCATTATTCAGAAAAAAGTGGTGAAAATTGAATTTGAAAAAAAAAAAAATTTTTTTTTTGCATGAAAAATTCCAATTAAAGTCAAATATTTTTTAATGGAATGCAGTGTCTAAAAATCATGTGTTAAATATTTTATCGTTACAGTGAGTTAACTGACGACGATGACGATGTAAAAATAGATGTAGACGGTGAGGTAAATCCAGACGAACCAGATGAAAACGAAGATTTAGATTCAGAAAGTAATAAAAGAATGAGGTTGGATGAAAAACCATTCGTAAGTTAAGCAATACACAATATACAGGGTGTTTCAGCTAAAAGTCCCCGGGTCATTATCTCGTAAAATAATAAATATACTTAAAATTTGTAAATCGCGGATAATTGACACTAAAAAAGGTCTGCAGTTAGAATTGTTCCTTCGCAGTGCACAGAGATGGCGCTGCGGTGAGAAATTATTTTTCGTTGGCTGGAACCTTTAAACATGATTCATACGATTAATGAATAAATTGCGAGTAATTTTGAATATGTAAAACATTTTGTAAATACCAGCAGTTTTGGAGCTACATGAATTTTTTTCTCCATTTTTTTGTCTCTGTAAATTTTGAAAACTTCTGTAACTTTTCTGTTTATCATTTTAGAACACCAATTATTTAAAACTTTTATCTTATTATATTCCATACTTCTTATATTATTACATATTTTGAAAATTTTTACTAATTTCAAATTTTAAAAATTAGTTGTATTTGAAAAATTCTGAAAATTATAAAAATTTTCAAAATATGTAATAATATAAGAAGTATGGAATATAATTAGATAAAAGTTCTAAATAATTGGTGTTCTAAAATGAAAAACAGAAAAGATACAGATACTCCAGTCAAATTGTGTTTTTACCAGGAAAGTTGTGGGGTAGTTTTGATTTCTTCCATTCCACATGTTTTTTGGGGTGCTGAATCCGAATCTGAGGTTTGTTAACAAAATTTCGTGACGCAACATTAAAAAAAATGCAAGGAAACGTAAAAAATCTCATTTTTGGCGGTTTTTTTGCTTATAACTCGAAAACTATCAACTTTTCGTAAATAACCTTTCTATTCGAAATGAAAGTACATTAAATTTCCTACAAATATCGCTATTTAGGTTCTTTTCCTCCGACGAACCGTTCGAGCTCAAGCGCTAGTTGAAAATTGGCGTATTTCGCCCGTCTCCGCAAAAATCCACTTTTTTTACGCTTACACGATGCGGAAGATGTGTCTAATCTCACAATCTATTTCGTAATCATTCATCTCTCCTTAAGATATGATCACAAGCTGTTGTTTTCTCACTACCTCTTTCATTTACAACTAGCGCTTGAGCCCGAACAATTCGTCAGAGAAAAAAATCTAATTAGTGAAATTTGTATGAAATTTTATGTACTTTTATTTCGAATAGAAAGGTTATTTACGAAAAGTTGATAGTTTACGAGTTATTAGCAAAAAACTGCAAAAAACTGAGATTTTTTAGGTTTTTTCCATTTTTTCTAATCTTGCGTCTCGAAATTTTGTTAGCAAATCTCGGATTCAGCACCCCAGATTCAGCACCCAGAAAACATATAAAATTGAAGAAATCAAAACAACCCCACAATGGACAATGTTAAATATTGCGGATTTTTGGCCCCTATCCCGGAACGCATAAAACCCAGAGAAAATACTTGGAAAAGGCTAAAGATTAATAAAAATACATCTTCGTGGTACCAAAAGTCTGGGTAAATTTTATTTCACCCCTAAAAACATAAAAACAACCACTAAAATGCTATAAATAATAGCTTATACTGAATGTGAAAATTATATTTGTTTTATGATAACTATTATATCGATTCAATAGAGATAACAAAAAGGTTAAAACTACCCCTATCCACCCCTCATTCGGGGGATGGAATGTTATACCCAGCATGTAATATTAAAAAAATAGGTACCAAGGTGATTAAGAATGAACAAAATGATTTTTTAATATTAGTTGAGCCACTCCTTCAACTGATCTGAAAATAGGAATGCCAATCCCATTTTCAAAAACAACCCCTATAAGGGTTATAATAAAAAATAAATAATAAATTATTATATTATAATTATTACATTATTATATACATATATGTAGGAGTAATTATATATAATTGCATTTTTAGAAGAATGTTTATTAAATCTTCAGATTATAGTCATATAATAATAATAATAATGTTTATTTGGAATTAAAAGATTACACAAGGTAACAATAAAGATGTTTACCAAATACACATTTAATTTTTACACTATTTAATATCTATCTCTATATATAATATTTACTTAAATACTATAATACTGCACATACACATAGTATTATAGTTAACATTTTGCTATATACAATTAGTTCACCAGTAAGATAAAAAAATAGAAAAAAAATGTTGAATGTAAAAAGGATCGCCTCCTCGTGGTGCATCCTGGCGAACACAATAAGTGACCGATGGCCAAATGATACTTCTTTGCAAGTACCCATTTACATATTTATTGTACCCTTTTCTCCAACAAGTGAAGCTTACCCAGAAGTACCTTTACATGGAATAATATAACAGAAAATAAACTAATATCATTTTCAACCCCTTAGAGTGATTAACTATCTTCAACGTGTATCTATTAAATGCAGACATAAGAACCAATAGAAACCTTTCATTTTATTTTAATTTGCTCTGTAAATATTCTGTACTAGATGCTGTTCTAACATCTCTAAATAACGGCAGTTTTTCTTTATAGGGATACTATTAGGTAATCAGTATAAGTGTTGCTGTAATATTTTCATATGATTCTATATATTTCATAAATTGATAATCTTTTTTTTTTCTAACATTAGTTATCTATAGTGCCTGTCATCCCTAAACTGGAGTTGGTGTTGATTCATTTTAATCACCTTGTTTCTTATTTATTAGTATTTGTAGCGGTGAATACGATTCTACCACCTGAATAGGGTAGTAAGGTTATTTTAGAGGTTGCTAAATAACTCGCTATTTGTTCTTTATTAAAAAAATGTGTTGACTAAAACCACAAAGATCTATTGTAATATTACGTGCAGTAAGTATTTTTCATATTGATATAGAGGTAGTTCTTCGTAATAAGGATACTCACGTCAAGACAAAGTGAATGTCTGTCCCTTTTACTAGTAGAAAATAATTTGCTGCATCACTAAGTGAGGCGGCATTTTTTTAGTATCCGATACTGTGAATAGAATTGCATCCCGAATAGGGTAGTTTGGTGGTTTCCAGGGTCGCTAGCTAAAGCGCTTTTTTGTAATAATATTTGCTGCGAATATTATTTCATACCCTTATAGGGGTTGTTTTCGAAAACAGGGATGCTGAGGTCAGGAACAGTTGAAGGTCTGGCTCAACTAATATTAAAAAATCATTTTGTACATTTTTAATCACCTTGGTACCTATTTTCTTAATATTAGATGCTGTGTATCTCGTTCCATCCCCGAATAGGGTGTGGATAGGGGTAGTTTTTACCTTTTTGTTATCTCTATTGAATCGATACCTAATAGTTATCATAAAATAAATATAATTTTCACATTCAGTATAAGCTACTATTTATAGCAATTTAGTGGTTGTTTTTATGTTTTTGGGGGTGAAATAAAATTTTCCCCAGGCTTTTGGTAACACGAAGATGTATTTTTATTAATCTTGATCCTTTTCCAACCATTTTCCCTTGGCTTTATGCGTTCCGGGATAGGGGCCAAAAATCAGCTATTTTTAACATTGTCCTTTCCCGCTAGGGGCCCTTTTGAGCACAAATTGACTGCATTAAGAGTATAAAAAATTAGCAGACTCCGAGAAAGGGGGTTGGTGGCCAGACTAGCGATTGTCTAAGCGGCCAGGACCGTTTTGTAATCGGCTTTATGGTTCTAAATGGCAAATAAAAGAAATTGTTACAGTTTTGCGACCCAATTCAATTCAAACAGATTTTATTCAACATTTTGGAACATGAAATGTGCCTAGTCGGAACCCGTCCCGGGGCCAGCCAGACAGCCTCGACGTGTAGCGTCGTGGTGGACGTGTGGATAGGCGGGGCGGGTCCGGTTTGGCTTAGAGGCAGTGGTTTGTTGACCAGAGCTCCTATCAACCGTAGGTGGATTTAAAAACTGGACTAAGATTAAGGAAATGTGCTCACATGAGCCTAAAACTAATAGATGTAGCACAATAAAAACTAAAACTCGTTAGCAAGCGCACTGTGAAAAATTTTGGTTGCTGATACGGGAAAACAACTAAACGAAAAACCCGTTCGAGCAGATGACGACCTCGTGGTCTGACCGCCGTCGAGGAAGATAGATGTGGTTTAAAAAGGTTGGGATTTATGAGATGTTATTGGTCTAAAGGGAATTTGGATGGATAAAAAGGGACAAAAGAACAAAAAGGATGAAACAAAAGATGCGTAAAAATAGAAAAAAGGGGGGAGAAAGGTTGAAGATGTAAAGTTGGTGAAAGGTAGAGAGTAGGGGTAGATATAGGTTATCGTAGAGGGAAGTGTGGCTAGGGGAGTTGCCAGAAAATAGGCAACGCCTGGTATGGTAAGGGGTGTTTTAGATTGAAAAGTATGGCATTATACTGTCTGATTCGAGTAATGTTGCGGGTTAGTGGACTACCGTCCAGTTTGAACTGATAGAACCTTTGCGAAATTTCTTGGACGTAGTCCGCTAGTGAGTTTTGCGACCTTATAACTTTTAAACTATACAGTGTGTGCTATTTAATATCGCAATACCTCATTATTTTAGAACGTGTTGGCTGATTTAATTTTTTTTTTTTGAGATACTTATAGTGCTCGATGAGCTTTATTTGACTGTTTTGAAAATTCTATAATTTTCGTATTTTCAAGACATACTAAGCTTCTCCAAATGGGTAGAAATTTTGAGATCGACTATTAGGCAATTTTTTATCGGCAAATTACATAGCGTATTCGATTCGCAGTTGTCTCAAATACTTCTATACAAAATTTTAGCTCGATACCTCATATTGGGTGTTTGTTGTTCCACAGCCAAAATTTCTCACTTTTCGACTGACTGTCGGTTAGGTTTACTAAAAGTAGTCATTCGACTTAAGGAACATCAAATACTCAATGAGGAAGAAAAGAAAAAAGTTATTCTTTAAGTAAAAAGTGCATCTATACATTATTGGTTTGTTGTACGTACACTGTAAAAAGTGGATGTAAAAATACATTGAAAGTTAAGTTAAAATTAGTTCAATTTTCTTTGAAATTATACATAATTATTTTATTTTTAAATGTATTTATGGTTTATTACATAAAGTAAATTAAAACTACACACATTCATGTATCTTTACTTCAATTAATGTAATTTTCCATATAATTATGTATAAATTACATAATAAAATGTATAAATAAATAGAGTTAATCCGGTGAATTACATCAGTAATGCGTCGGCTCAAGTGCTTTTGTACACAATTATATGGATTTTTTTTACACGAAAGCACGAAACATTCCATATATTTGTGTACCATTACCAGAATAATCGCTGGCAACAAATGGACCATCGATTATCCATGTAATCGTGGACACATTTTTTACAGTGGACATGCCTTAATGAAAATTTTTCAAACAAATGGATTGGACGGAATAGCTTTTCTTTTTTCTTCCTTATTTAGTGACATCAACATCAGACACTAAATAATGAAGTAAACAGAAAAGCTATTCGGTCTAATCCATTTGTTTGAAAAATGTTCATTAAGGCACCTATACGTACAGCAACCGAATAATGCACAGAGTGACCCATTTAAAAGCTGAATACCTCTCAAAACTTTTATTTACTGTGCGATTTGAATCAAATTTTAATAAAGTATAGAACAAATTAGGACCTAATTATGACTAGAAAAACATTCGCCTCCTACAAATGCAAAGCCACCTGCGCTACCAAAGTATGCGGAAAAAAACAAAAAATCATATTAGGCATTTTTTATCGGAAAATTTTGTTAATGAAACTTGTTCGAAATTGTCCAAAAACCTTAAGTTCAAAATTTAATCAAAATAAAAAAATATTGAAATTTTGATTAAAATAATGTCCAAGTCCGAAAATATCATTTTAATTTATTTAGAAAATTGTACTATGACAATTTTGTTTGAAATTAAACCCAAGCTGCCAGGTAGTTGTCAAGTAATTTGCAGTTTTTTTTTAAATAATTATTTTAAAAATTTTTAAAATTTCAATTATTTAAATTTTTTACTTTTGATTAAATTTTGGACCTAAGGTTTTTGGACAATTCCGAACAAGTCTCAACAAAATTTTCCGATAAAATAGTGCCTAATATGATTTTTTGTTTTTTCCTCATATTTTGGTACCGCAAGTGGCTTTACATTTGTAGGAGGCGAATCTTTTTCTGGTCGTAATTAGATTCTCATTTATTTGTTCTACACTTGAGTAAAATTTGATTAAAATCGCACAATAAATAAAAATTTTAGAGAGGTGTTCAGCTTTTAAATGTATAGAAGTACTATCCCAAGTAACAATTCAAAAGTCGTTTGGACTTGGGGAGGTTTTAAAAAAGGTTTGTTAGGGTTAGGAAATAGTCTTGCGCTTTATTGATGTTGCAGTTAAGGCCTTTTAGGCCTCAAGTATGCTTGCTCTTATATGGTGAGTTTTAAAGCATTCTGTAAGACCTAATTATAAAGCTAATTTGCTTCTAGGATAATATGTATTTGTAATAGGTTTATCATACCTAGATAAAATTCTCCATAAAGCTAATTAGTTTTATGAACGTCTTAAATTCCATTTAGATTTAAAGAGGCTTTAAATTATTCTTTATGGTTTTAACATATTTGTAAATAAATGCATTTTAAATCCTTTTTAAAACTAGACATTTTTAATGCCTATTAGTACTTATTAAAGGCCATTACAAAACTAGACTCTTAAAACATCCTTGACAAATGTTGTGATGAAACCGTTATGAAGAAAAAAAGGCCTCTATAAATCTAAAAGGCAAATTTCAATTCCATAAAACACTTTTTAAAACCTCAATAAAACATTCATTATAAAAACAATAAACAATATGATTGCCTGAAGTGTCCTTGGTGCATGTGTGTGTGTGTTAATTAAAAGCATTTTACGACTTACTAATGTGTAATTACGTCTTTTATGGAAGAAATTATTTTGGGGTTAAGTTTTAAGTTTTTTGTATCAAATGTCAACGTGGTTCGTCTTGTTTTCGTCGAAAAGTTTTATTACAGCTTTTATCAAGTCCATGTGATCTTCGTCAAGTGCATTTGCATTTGTGTAAGGAAGGGATTATTTGTGATAGTATACAAAAAGACTAAAAGTACTTCATTTAGAGTATATGTTCTAGGTCATTACCATTATTAGAATATATAGCTTAATGAGAGGACTGTAAAATGACAATTAGGTTTTTAGTTGGCCGGCCATGTTTTCCTTGTTATATAAAAATATTCAAGGTCAATCTCACAATTGCAATTATTAATAATTATTATCACTGTTTCTTTAGCAAATTAAGGTAGAATTACAAGAAACGACTGAAAATTACCGTGGGAACCGAGAAGCAGCCTACATTTTTAAATTTGCCGATTACATATATGTCTATGCAAATTTTGTATGAATATTAAAATCATTATTATTTCTGAGGCGCCTTCGTTTTTTGGGCCTTTCTTTTGTAGTTTTAACGATAAACTGATGCCGTTGGTTTTAATTTTTTTATCATACCTGATGTCTTTTTATTACCTTTTAAATCGGCCTTAGAGAGGTTATACTGCCGCTCTACGCTTTATAAATTTCAAATTCCATTTTATCTTCAATAAGTCTGATGGTGTGTTTGCTTAAATCAGTTTGGAAAAAATAAATGCAATAATAAAATTATTTGGATTCCTTCGTGGACATTCTTATAGCTTCTCAGTTCTAATATGGACTTATAAGAGTTTTAAAAACCAGTTTTAAGGTAGCCTTCTACGTGTTTTCTAGCAATGCAGGAAGCTAATAAAAAAGCTTCCGACAGCTTTAAAATAGGTTTTAAGAAAGGTTTTAAAGCGGCCCTAACAAGGTTTTCAAGAGCGGCACTATGCCTCACTAAGGAGTTTTATGATGGAATTTAAAAAGGTCTTAACTACCCTCATAAGAGTGGGCCCTTTTAGTCTACAAGTCGCTTTATGATGGTATTAAGGATATTGTTGCAGCAAAATAGATTTTTCAAGGCATTTTATAAATAGTTTTATAGCACCCTTGTATATATTTAAGAAACCAAAATTGTTCCTTGGGATATTTACTTAAAGATTAAGTATTCTTTTTTCTTCTTCATTTAGTATTTGATGTTCGTTAAGTCGAATGACTACTTTACCTTTTTGGTAAACCTAACGACTTTTATACAGGGCCAGTCGAAAAGGGAGAAATTTTAAATTTGGCTATGGAATAACAAACACCCTATATGAGGTCTCGAGCTAAAATTTTGTATAGAGGTGTTTGAGACAAGTGCGAATCGAATACGCTATCCAATTTGCCGATAAAAAATTGCCTAATAGTCGATTTCGAAATTTCGACCCATTTAGAGGAGCTTAGTAGGCCATGAAAATACGAAAATTTTAAATTTCTCAAAACAGACAAATAAAGCTCATCGAGTACTATATCTCAAAAAAAATTTAAATCGGTCAACGTGTTCCAAAATAATGGAGTGTTGCGATATTAAATAGCACACACTGTATATAATAATTCTTCCAAAATTTTTTCTCATACAAAAACTGTCAAAAATTTCATCATCCACAAAATTTATAGTAAGTACTTTTTCCTTAGAATCAACAAGAAATGAGTTCCAAAAAAACCGATTTTGCCTCCGTTTACAACACAAGATAGCGGCTAATGTAGTACCCCTTTAAGGTCCATAAATTATATTTTTAAGGAGTGACGAAGTGAACTCGATGACTGGTACGACTAGTCGTACCTAACAGTGGATGAAGTTGTGGAGATAATTCAACAGACGCATAATTGGAAAGCCCCTGGACCAGACAGAGTACAAAATTTCTGGCTAAAACAACTTGTGCTCTGCATGAACGCTTAACAACGGTTGTCAATAAAATCATAAGACAACCCCGATGAAACTCCTAAATGGTTAACTGAAGGAAGAAGTACTTTCCTCCCCTATAAAGGCAAGGATGCTAAGTATTCTAAAAACTATCAACCAATAACCTGTCTCCCAACAACATACAAAGTAATAAAAGCAAATAAAATCTATAACCTTCTGCTAAAGTACAATATACTCCCAGAAGAACAAAAAGATAATAGAAAGGCTTCCAGGGGATGTAAGGATCAGTTACTAGTGAGTAAAACTATCACATCATTAGCAAAGAAGCGGCGCAGAAGTATCTGCATGGCATGGGTGGATTATAAAAAGGCGTGCCCTACACACGGATTGTTGAATCCCTGAAAATACAGTAATATGCCCAACAATAACAGACTTCGTAGAAATCACAATGAAATGATGGAAAACGGAAATGTGGCTCCAGCACTCAAAAGGTCACATAAAATTTGACAGCAATAGAACTGAAAATTATGAACAAAATATGCATGGAGCATCTGAAATACGAACGGATATGCTTCTCCAATGCTTCTATGATCATTTCGACCCAAATCGGACCAGTAAGAACCTTCCTGCTGCACTTTATAGCCAGTTCTGCAAAAGAGAAGAGACTTTCTACATATTGCATTTACAAGCGATATATTAACAAAAACTTCTGGGCTATCTGTCTTGCCTTTACTGTTTTGCCTAGCGCTCATCCCCCTCTCAATCTAACTAAACAGAGAATTGGCTTCAAAATCAGTAGTGACAATAGAGTAAACTACCTCTTCTATAAGGACGGTCTGAAGTTATTTGTTAGAAATGAAGCTCAATTCAAGCAAGAGCTGCACATCTTCAAATCGTTAAGTTATGACGTTAAGAGGGAATTTGGCTTAGACAAGTGTAATACAGTGATCCTACAGCAAGGTAAATATGTAAAAGTCACAATATCGTATCGTGAATGAGCAATCTGCAACAGGAAGTATGGATGTTGTCAGAAAATAGTACCGTCGCACTAGGCAAGCTCTTAAGACCAATCTAAAACGCCAAGAACAAAAACGTAGCAATAAATATTATTGTCGTACCAGTAGTTACCTATAGCTTTGCGATTATCGATTGGTTTCGAAGCGACATCGTAAAAATAGATAGGAAGATGAGAAGAATTCTAACAATGGGCGGCATTCATCATACGAAAGCAGATGTGCACAGGTTATACGTTAAGAGAATGGCGGCGGCCGTGGATTAATAGGCCAAGAATATACTTATGACTCCCTCTATCGTGGGACTAAGCGCATACATCTGACAGGGGAAGGGCAAATTTACACGGCTAATTAAAGAGCACGTTCAGAATAAGAAGTTGTATTCCATCCAGAAGGAAGCGCGTAAAATCCAGGAAGAATACCTGGGTACCGAAACCACTGACGAAGACGCCAAGAAGAAAATTAAAACCAGCATCGAAAAAAGAAAAACATAAATACTTTGCCCAAAGCCAATGGCTGGATAATTCTTCAGCGATTTCGATTGACCGGCAGTGGACAAAATGGCGTCTACAAAGTTGGTGAATGGCTCGGGTCTTAAGGGCGGAAACAGAAAGCTTGATAATAGCAGCGCAGGATAAAGCGCTAAATACTAGATACCAAAAGAGAATGATCTTGAAGCAGACTACTGACAGCAAGTACAGCATGTGCGGAGTAGCAGAAGAATATGTCAGTGTGGAAGGGTGCACTACGTTGGCACCATCAGAGTACACTAAACGATGTAACAGAGTGGCCAGATATCTCCACAGGGTCATGTGGAAGCATTTCGATATACCGGTGCCGCAAAAATATTATGACACACTTTTGTGGGACGTGCCGAGTCTATTAGACAGAGGAATTCGCGCAAATCGACCAGGCCTCGTCGTACATAATAAAAAGGAAAAGTCCTGTTTGCTGATCGATGTATCCATTCCGAATGACACCAATATTATACTCAAGGAAACAGAGAAGTTAAGCAAGTACATACATAGAAGTTAGCAGAATGTGAAATGCACAGTCATGCCAGTAATTGTAGAAGCCCTTGGAACTATCAAAAAGGTCCATGACCGGAGTTTACAATAACTACCTGGCCAACAAAACGCACGAGAAGTGCATATAACACGTTCATCTCCGGTGTATAAACGATTTTAAGGTTCCCCGGACCGGCATTTTTTTCTCACAAATACCGTTGTATACATTCGGAGAGATACATTTGACACCATTTTTTTTAAGTATCTTGTTTTTTCTCTATTTTATTGACATCTGAATTTTAGGTACAACTAAGTACCTCGCGGGCTGGAGAAGTATTAGACCGGTGAGTTATTCACGTGTGCCTCACAAATTCAGTCCTATCTTGCATTCAGTGCTATGTGCAATGCTATAAACACATGAAAGAAAATGCACAGTTCTACCTAAAATATATATTATGTAACCTGTTTTTTATGTCCCATAAATTTTATTCAATACTTACATTAACAAGTTCATATACACTGTTCTTGTAATTTAAATGTCAAAATAAATTAATTTCTTAGTCACCAATTTTTGACATTGAAAATGTAAACTTCTGTGTAATGTTTCCAAAACCTGCTAAGATCTGCATGTCCTCCGGGACCGGCATGTACAGTTCCTAAACATTTAGCGCGTAAATGTAAGTTTATCGTTTGGATCCCACTCGGGGTCCAACTTGTTAAGGGAAGTCCTGAACTGAGAGTCTCTGTGATCCTCTGGACTTTGCGCTGTAGTAGCAGGCATCACCAGCGCCGCCGAAGGGGTCCAATAACC
This sequence comes from Rutpela maculata, assembly GCA_936432065.2. Lineage (NCBI taxonomy): Eukaryota > Metazoa > Arthropoda > Insecta > Coleoptera > Cerambycidae > Rutpela > Rutpela maculata. The sequence continues at coordinate 73,822,808 of OW386285.2, read as the reverse complement.
TGGGCTCCAACAGAGCTGAATCTCAAACGCGCACGAGGAATCGGTGAATAATTTTCAGCTATGGTTGTTTTATTCAAAAAAGACATAAAAAAGTCTTTGACACCGATCCAAATTTGACTGAAATTAGATGAATAGTAAGTGAATTACGAAGGTTTTATTGAGAAAAGTGGGACACGTAAAAATGGATAAATCCAAAAACAGAAAAAAACATTTGAAAGACATGGTTTATGGTATGTAAAATAAAATTTCAAAAAATTTCTGCTCTCTGGAGCAGAACAAAATGCAAAGGGATGTTTAACTTGTCTAACATTTAATAAACAAGGGACCGACTGCTTTGGGACCGGATGGGACCAGATCGTTGTGTTTCCTCGGACGTCACCCATCTAAGTCTAACTACGATGCATGTTGCTCAACTCGATAAATCGAAACAGGTACATGCATAGTGTCTATGCTCACCTTTCATCAAAGTAGATTATGTTATGTTCTATTTGTGAACATGCTCCTCGGCTCAATTATTTGAGATGAGACATGCTTTCAACAACTTTTATGTGGGAAATTTAATTATCCACAACTTTCTTTCTGTCCTATTTGGTTGGCTTACTAATCGTTAAACGAATTCAAACATTTACCTAAATTTGCACTTCCTTGCCAAGCGAAATCCAAACTTTTTTCTCGGATTCTTTTTCTTCTATCATCGTGATCAAGCCTTGCAAAAAATACTCCATCAAAGCCGAGCTGTGCAAAAAGGGATGCTTGCTCTCTGCTATGTCCGAAAGGATCAATTTGCCATCCTACTCTAGGAATACCACAGGTACCAATGGTTTCATCGATGACCCTGTCGAAAAATAATAAAGATTTAATCACATCCGTCATGTTATTATTAATTTTTTATGAAAAAAGTGCAATATAAAGTTAGTAGACTATTCAAAAGTTGAAAAAAAAATTGTCTTATTACTACGGGAGCCCACCCTAACTGTGCCCCCCCGGATCCTTGGAGATAATTTTTTTCACAAAAATTAAAGTCTAAGGAACAATTTTAGATATGTCCCAAAAAAAATGGGCTGTACTTTCAAAATGGCGTCCGTTTATAAAAAAAAAAATTGGCAAAAACTTTCTACACAAAAAGCAAAGTGCATAAAATTTTCTACAATTTTGTTTCCATACGATATTTGGATAGGAGTTACCATTTTCCAGATAAATGATTCAGCTCTTAAAATAAAATATAAAATTCAATTTAAAATATAAGTAACACCTCATTCGCCTTCAGATTCACTATCGCTGTCTCCCGATATATCTAATATTTCTTCCAATTGTTTCTTCGTAGTTCTAGCTATTTCTAAGTATTTTAATATCTTCCCGGATTATTGTTCAACGAAATTGTTAGGTTTAAGTTTTTTATATATGTTAAACAGGAGCCCTAACGCCCCAATTTCATCTGTCGTTACAGCCGAAACTAAACCCCTCCACCCGATCACCTACCTACCGCGACGTTGCACGCCGCGGTGGGGTGATCGGCTCTAGACTGGACCCAGCTGAGGTGCATTCATATCTATAAACATTAATAAATATCTTTGATTTGATTTGATTTGAATATTTCTTCCAAGTCTTCTTCCTCTATTGCTTCATTTATGATATCATTATCATCCTCATTTTCGTCTATTATGATTTGATTTGAAATCATCTCCTCAAGAATTTCAGTAAGCGATTGAGGCAGTATTTTATCTGCTGAACACCAAAGAGTTTCTACATTTTCTTGCCATCCATAATCATTCCAAGGCTTTGGAATATTGTGAATACTTTCATAGGTTAATTACCAAATACGCTTTTGGTAAACACTTCTTGTAATATGCTCGATAAGGCAAGCTCTTGATGGTGGAATCGAAGAAAAATCAACTTTAGTGTCAATTGATAAAGATAAATCTTTGTCACCACATTTCTGTCTAATGGCAATTAGGCGAAGCTCGTCCACGCTAGCGCATTTCTTTGATCCATATACGGCTCATGTAAACTCCTCTAATGATGCGACTAATTTATCATTAGCTGCTCCCCAAATCTTGAAATGTTCGGATATATTTGGTATATTTGGGAGAAAGTAACATTTTTAGCGGTTTTATCTTTCCTTTTCCCTTAAAGGCGCTGACTGAGTCGCACACAGTAAATGAATGAAGGCCCAGTAATGTCGAACATTTTTGCTAATGCGGATAGGTTAATAAGCCTTCTTTTATTTCCAAATCCGGTACCTATCAAAGAGTAATTTACATTTAATTTTATTGGAATGAGCCAGCAGAATCCAAAAGATGTCACTATCAACACTTTTAATCCTAATCTGTTCACAACCCATTGTTACCGTTTTCGAGACAAACGTCTGCAAATTATAATATTATTATTATTAATCTTTTTCAGTTTATTTTATTTTACTTCCACATCCAGTGGAAGTATAGTAACGACAAAAAAATTTTAAAAAATTTTTATTATTCAAATAGGCTTAGAATGTCACGAAACGTCGAGATTTTAAGTTTGAGCGAAAAAAAATTTCTGTCTCTCGGTCTGTCTGTAACTTTTTTTGTGCGCACGTTTACTCTGGAACCGTTTGAGATATAGACTTGAAATTTGGTACACATATATACTTTAACGAGATCTAGAACTACATTATATTTTCATCTTGTTCCGTCGAAGGGTTGGGGGGTAAATTGGGGTAAATTTGGGGAAAATAGGTAAATGAAGCAGATAAGAGTCCATAAAATTGGTATTTAGTATATACAAGAGAAGTTAAGGTCCCAAAAAAAATTTTGGCATTAGCCACCCCCATTACCACCCCCACCCCATTATTAAAGGGGATGAAAAAAAATTGTGATTTAGTGTGTGTACAAGAATCAGAAACCTCAAAATGTTTTTTTACTTCATCCACCCCCACTACCAACCCCTGTCACCACCCCCACCCCGCTACCGATTTGGGGTATCGTTTTATGGGTTTTTGGGGTAGAGGATTTCAAATATTGTGTTCCATAAACAATTATTTCGACATACAAAATTTTTTCGTTGTGAGTGACTTAGATAAAAAATCTGGATGTGGAAGTAGTGATTCCTTGGGCAGCGGTTTTTTGTTATGTTAATAATATAAAGTTATATTATACGCCTTACAATTATTTCCTCTAAATGATTTTCCGCTATATAAATTTACATGCTTTCTTAATTTTGGACTCATTTATTTGGAAAATGGTAACTCCTATCAAAATATTGTATAGGAACAAAATTGTAGAAAATTTTATGCACGTTGTTTTTGTCCATCTTTTTTTAGTTTTTGTGTTAAATGATAGAAACAACATTGGCAACAGTTTTTTTTAACATATAGCCGCTATTTTGAAGGTACAGCCAGTTTTTTTTTGGGCTATGTCTAAAATTGTTCCTTAATCTTTATGAGAAACATTGTCCCAAGGATCGGGGGGGGGGGGGGGGGGGGGGGCTCCCGACTATATGCATAAGCATAGCAATCGAAAAGCCGAGAAAATGGGCAAGAGCTCCAAAACTGGATAATTGCATAATATTAGTTAGTCAAGAAGTCTTTACTCGTAAACTATTAATTTAGGGAGAAAGTACAAGAGTCAAAAACGTTCAAGAAGGTTTAAATACAAACTTAAACTACTTTGATGGTTTGTTTGCACATATATGTTGTATCGAATAAAATTATTCTTGTACGCTATATAGACAATTTTTTTAACAGCTTTTAAAATACTTTTTGTTCTTTTGGCGAAAGTCTGCAGGTAAATAATTATATAATCTTATTCCGTGCACTATACTTTTTTGCAGCCGCAAATTTCCAACATTGTCTTTTATGTAAATTAAACTACGAAAAACTATATTAGGGGATATACTGACATAATGTTTAATTTTAAAAGTAATGGCTTACATGGATTGCTATGGCTTGCTTGAACAATACCTCGTACTGCGGCCTCTTGTATTATAAATATTTTTTCAAAGGCATATGGTGAGGAATTTTCCAGCGCTAATATACCATGTTCTAGTACTGAATTAAATAAGACATAATAAGTTTTAATGCTGCTTTCTCACCTGCCAGCATTGATATTCTTCGAACAGCAAATACGACTCTCGAAAGTCGAAAGTTTATTACTGAGGTAACTAATATGATATTTCCAGCTCAAACAAATTCGTTTTCTGCTATTTGAAGAGTGTTAGGGTATTTATTAGTTTTTTTGACAAAAGATGTGTCATCAGCGTACATAGTTGTTGTTAATTCTTATCTGTTTATGGTATGTAAATCGGTATAAGCAGGTAAATCATTTACGTAAATATCTAGTAAGGATAGATCCCTGGGGAACACCCCTCGTCGTTATCAATTCGCTACTATAGCAATTATGGAAAACTTGTTGAGATTTATCAAGTAAGTGTGAATTCAAAAGACTGAGACCTACTCTGAATCTAAGCATCTAAGACTTTCTTAGTTAGGCTATTAATTGCGTCAGATGTAGCACTACCTTTTCGAAATCCGTATTGCTTTTGTGACAAGAGAGTGTTCGTTTTCATATACTGCTTAAATTGTGTATATATTATCATTTCAATGACTTTCGACATTATTGGTAAGAGACGTATTTGCTTATTAGCCCCGTCAATGAACGTTCAATAAGAGGGTCTAGAGGGAAATGCCGAGATCACAATTTTTGACTTGAGGGCTGTGTTTGGACTATTTGGGAGGTAAACATACCAAAAGTCCCCGAACATAGGAGGTGCGGGGGGTTTTTGGTTTTCCGCTCATATCTCGAAAACGATTAGCCATAATCAAAAAGTGCAAAATTAAAACTGACTAAATTTTCTACAATAATGTTTCTATTAATTTTTGTCGTATCTGTTATAGTTCAGTAATGGATTGTATAACTTTTAACTGTATTCCAACTTTATTATAAATTTATTATAAATTGAAAAAAAAAATTAACAATCACCGTGGAAAACGTTGTGTTGTACAGATATCCGTTTCATAGCAGACTGAACTCAAATATCGAATAAAAAATGTCTTTGTGTCGGTAAGTGTGTGTGTGTGTGTGTGCATGTATACCGTTTCTTGTAAACACGATAACTTCTGTTAGACTTAAAATATTTAATTACAATTTGAAACATATGTAAAACAGTATAGTACTATTGAAATTGGGCCATACCTCTAATACATGGTCATAACCAGAGGCCTACAAACTCTCACTCTTATGCCTGCAGTACACTCTCGCCGAGGCGTTGCGGGGGCAGGCGAGCGCGAGAGTGTACTTGCTGCTCTCGCGTCGCCCCGTGCGCCCTCGCCTTGTCTCGTTAATGCACTCGCCTGCCCTCGCAACGCCTCGAGAGTGTACTTGCTACGCTCGCATCGCCCCGTGCGTCCTCGCTTCGCCTCGCCCCGCCTCGTTAACGCTACGATTTGTGTCGGTTTTTTGGCCTCGAGTCAAAGGAAACACAAGCCGCGAGGCCGAGGGCACTTAGTATATTCTCACTTGCTCTCGTCTGGGGAAGCTGAATTTTTGCAAAAAGGGCAATTGTTAATTAAAAATTTGTTGCAACTTACCTAATTGACGAGAAAATTTGAAAATTATCGACCATAAAGATCTTCCAGATGAATTCAGAAAAAAATATTACGTCGAAACGCGACGAAACTCAAAGGCAAATTTTTACTCTAGTGCTTATCCACTATCCAGTCGTTCTAATTAATCGTACTAATTAACTAATCGCTCTAATTAAGTTCTATTCAACAAAAATCAAGTATTGTGAGAACGTGAACAAAAATAAAAACTTATTTTATTTTCTCTCGTGAAAAGTGACTTTTATTTCAAACTTAACTCATATACAGGGTGTTCAAAATTCACGGAACAAAAAGTGGGTGATAGTGCAGTGTCTTCTGTGCACGAATTAATTACAGACAGACAGAAATTGGTACCAAGATTCTTGTTTCGTTCATGGCCCGAAACAATAAAACTTTCTTTTGGCCTAATAAGGAAGATAGGCAGGAGCTGGAGTGCACTGGAATTTTGAGCAAATTAAAAGATGCACCGGTTCCAATTTCATCAAAATATTTTAAAGTTTTAAATAACGATGAAATTGACACATGTTTAACCAAATATTTAATAAGTAGTACATAGTAGATTTTGTAAATTCTTGTTTTATTTCATTTTTTTAAATAGGTATTAAACATTACAATTTTGTTCTATTTTGTTTTCATTTGTTTATTTTCATATCAATTCGAAAGTTTATTATACTGTTAGTAATTAGGTCATTCTGATAACGACACTCATTCTGTGTCATTCCGATGATGCATTGTTAACATAATTTTTGTACTACATTACACAAAAAAACGTTTGGAAACCATACTTCTTGGAGAAAAATTAAGTAAACTTAACCTGAAAAACCTAAAATCTGGTGCCCTAAAACATCATACATAGTTTAGAAGCATTTATAAGGCTAATTTGCTTATTATTTTATTAATTTTCTTTAAAAATATGGTCTGGCTGGGTTATTAGGCTACAGATGAGGAGGTTGATTGCCGTTCTGCAAAGATTACCTCATAAATAACATATTCTGAGAATTTTATCGACTTTGGATTTCTGGAATAATATTGTAACAAATATTTTTTTACAGTCAAGGGAATATTTTGATGTCCATTTCATGTCATTTCCTTTATGGGCATTTTTTATATGCTTAACCGGCAACAACCCTTTATTAATTCAGGCATGTTTCATTGTTATACAGTGAGGTAAATAATAATAATTAAAATCACTTCTAAATTTTCAACACTCACCTTGTTCTATTTCGATGAATTGTTTTCATCCACCATCTTCTTGGTTTCCACGGATTTTCAATTTTATATTTTTTGTATATATGCACATAATTATTAATAAAATATGCAAACGCACAATAAGCTGCAGCAGCGGCAATTTCAGCAACGTCCATGTCATTATTAGAAAATATTTTTTCAACATATTTTTTTTCTTTAAAATGCTAGGAATCATGTCATGTAATTCAATACTTGGTCGGTATTAGCTAGAAGAGTAGTTGTTTTGATTGACTCTCCAATACTGAGTGTTTTTAAGTATTTACCTAACTAGTATATTATCGTGCCCAGATTAGGGCAACAATATACAGAAAGTAGGTAATTTCGTAATAAATAAAAAAGTGTGTAAGTTGTGATTTTCTTAATACCTAAATAATATTTTCCAATCATGATAAAAGCAAATAAATAAAATTAATTAATTGTAAAAATATCCATGTCTTTCATTCACATTACTAAAAACAGAGACATTCGCCGAGCGGTCTCGGCGAGAGTGTACTGCAGGCATTACGTAAAATAGGTTTTATTTTAATTTCAGAGCAAAATGCGTTTTTTTTTTATTGAGCATACAAAAATATGAAGATGTATAAGATTTATAAACCGCAATATACATATGAATGTTAGGTTCAAACCAACTTTATTTAAATTAGATAATATATCAATGTTATCCTAAAATTTGAAACATGGGTTAAAATTATTATATTGTGAGAGTTTGTAGGCCTCTGGTTATCACCATGTATTACGGATATTGTCCAATTTCAGTAGGGATTATTGCATTATATTGTTTTATATATGTTCCAAATTGTAATTAAACATTAAGTCTAACAGAAGTTATCGTGTTTACAAGAAACGGCATACACACACACACATACATATACATGCACATACACACTTACAGACACGAAGACATTTTTTATTCGATATTTGAGTTCAGTCTGCTATGAAATGGATATCTCTACAAATTTTTTTTTCCACGATGATTGTTAAAAATTGTTTTCAGTTTATAATAAATTTATAATAAAGTTGGAATACAGTTAAAAGATATACAATCCATTACTGAACCATAACAGATACAACAAAAATTAATAGAAACGTTATTGTAGAACTTTTAGTCCGTTTTTTTGCATATAGCCACTTTTTGATTATGGCTAACCGTTTTCGAGATATGAGCGAAAAAACAAAAACCGAGACTTTCTTCGCGCCCCCCTGCACCTCCTGTGTTCGGGGACTTTTGGTGTGTTTACCTCCTAAATAGTCCAAACACGGCCCTCAAGTAAAAAATTGTGATCTCTGCATTTCTCTCTAAAAACCATTCATTGACAGGATTATATAGTTATAAGGATTCTTTAATTCACATTTCTCGTGGATGACTATTTCTTTCAATTTTTTAAGACTTTTTTAGATAATGATGGTTGGACATCATGATGGATAAATATTTTGAAGTTAAATCTATTTGTTCACTTTCAACTACCCACTAACCGGAATAGAGATCTTAGAAAACATATTCAAAATATATTACCTCAAACCCCAAGAAAATTGATCTATTATAGATTGGTAATTAGGACAAGCCTCATCGTTCATTGACCATGCACCATTCACCATTTCAATTTGTCCATCATCTACTAAAGATTTGAATTCTATTTTGATATCATCATCTTGTGTGTTCCACCATTTCCAGAAATATGCAGTTTCCACCTGAATATATCTAAAAATAATATTAAATAATTATGACGAAATTGATTTCGATTTGAATCTTGTATGAAATTAACATTACTAAATATTGTCTAAATGTTGTGGCATTTTCTTAACTTTTATTTTGTAAAGTTCTCTGTTCTCATAGGTCCAATTTCCGAAATTCGAATTGAAAACGTATGTTCTTTTCGCGTATAGAGGGAAATTACAATTTACATGATCCCAATTTGCTGTCTCTGTATCGTATATTTCAAATTCATTGGAAAATCCGTAACTTTATGGTATGGTGTATACGTTGTAAACCTTAGGTCCAGTACAGTTCATTGAAAGTACTGACAGATATTCTCAAATAATTAAATTTTTTCTGATATTTTGTGAAAGGTAATTCACCTTGTATTTCTCTATTTTAAAAACTAAATTCATTTCAACCAATTTTTTCGCATTTGAGAACTAGGAACGTACAGTGTTTCAAAAGTGAGGTCAAGATTTATGTGATGTCGGAAGGTTTAAAAATTTTCACCTTTCTCTAATTCCGGGTAAAATTTAAAATTTTCGGAAGGCGACAATTAAAAAGAAAATTTCGAATAATTATACCATCGGAAATTGTATCTGTGAGAACTTATCTTTAATAACACAGGTTTACAAAGAAAAGGTTTTGATCTGGGAATGGACCTATCATGTCTTAAGTATTTTTGTGTGCTGAATCCGAATTTTCAATTAAAAAAATTTTCTACCGCGTAAATTTTGAGTAAACGTCAAAAATGGTCAAAAAAACCTCATTTTGACAATGAAAACCGGGATTTACTCGAAACTTACGAGGTAAAAAATTTTTTAAATTGAAAATTCGGATTCAGCACACAAAAATACATAAGGAACAGATTTTTTTTTTGGATCTGTGCACAGGTCTACAAAAAAAATTTCTGTTCCAAGGACTAAACCTATCATTCCTTATGTATTTTTGTGTGCTGAATCCGAATTTTCAATTTAAAAATTTTTTACCGCGTAGATTTCGAGTTAATCTCGGTTTTATCGTCAAAATACGGTTTTTTGAAAATAAAAACCGGGATTTACTCGAAATCTACGAGGTAGAAAATTTCTTTTTCGATGGATTCGGTTTCAGCGTGTCAAAATACGTAGGAAATAATAGGTCCCATTCCCAGATCAAAACTTTTTTTTTTTGTAAACCTGTGTAATAATTCTGTGCATTTTTGAACCAACCTGCACACGATAATATTCCTAGATAGCTAATATACTTTCATTATGTTTTTTTTTTAAATAATAAACAACAAATCAATTATTTAATTAAGACTAGTTACCTTCTGTTCGGATTTTCCATGAGTGCTTTAACAACTGAAGTTATAATATGCTGAACTAGAAGAAAACATATTTAATCAACATTAATTTGAACAAATGTGGTTAAACATAAATCGTTAATAAGTTAAAGACTCTTTAATTTCTCAATTGTTCTTGTTTGAAGTTCTGAACGGGGGTTGGTACTTGCGGTGTGACACAGTAACGTAATTAGTTTCCACAAACTCAATATTTTAATAATCTCCAGAAGACTACAACTTTATTGACGAACTGAACTTTGAGTATACTATTCAAACGAAGTGTTGACTGTTTTGCTGTTTTATATCCAATGTCTTATGTGGGATTTTAAAAAAATACGAAAACAAAGCGAACACACTCCTATGACTTTTATATTTATGATCATTATACGCAAGGATGCCCACCTTTACATATTTTGAAACCTGTTATCCGTCAACAACACAGCCACACAAAGAAAAAGTTCTGTGCAACCGGCCAAATTATATGGATTTGATGGATTTTTTGATGCTGAATCCGAATCCGTAGGCCAAAAATAGATCTATCGTGTCAGTTTTGTTTCTTAGTCAAAAACATCCCTTAAAATGGTGTAAAATGATAGATGTAATGTAATAACTCTTAATGAAGTGTGAAAAATGGTAGATTTTTTGTAATCGGGAGTAGAGAAAATAAATTCGAGCCACAGTAAGTTATCTCTATAAATTAGACCGAAATCTGCCCTCATGGGGGGGTGAAAACTACCGCTAAAACTCAAAAGAGGCAGGTGAGTGTGAATAACATGTCCAAAGGCCAAATTGTTGTATCTCTTTTGTAGTTTTAGGCGGGGTGAACAAATATGGAGTAAATTCATTCCAGCCACCAATACATGACTAGAGACTACCCCTAAAGGGTGGTAAGAGCTACCCTTATACTGAAATGTTACATATGGGTGCTATTAAAATTCGGAAAGGGTCAAACGCTTATAGCTCATTGTGCCAAATATATAAATCTGGTACGACAGCCACCCAATCTTTTTGATAAGGTTAAAGATCACCCCCATTGGGGGGGGATAAAAACTACTCCCACATACGGACGGAAATTTAGAAATATAGACGGAAATTTAGTTAACTTAGGTATATAGCTTACATAGATCGAAAAAAAAAAATGGAAAAGAAAACCACGGAAAAAATATTTTGAAAAAAGAGAGAAAAATTATAAGAAAGTATTTAGATTGATGGTCGAATGTATGATATAAATAGGAAAAAGAATAAATAGGAAAAATAATAGCTTTACGCAGATTAAAAGATAGATAAGTTGATAAATGTTAAGGTAAACAGTTGAACAAGCAGGTATGGTATAATAAATAAAACAAAACTGGTTAATGAAATATCATTATTTATTTATGTATTTTGTATGAACTTACTCCATATTTGACTACTTTGCCTGAAACTACAAATGCCTGAATTTTTGTTCCAGGACATTAGAAGTAATGAAGTCCGTCCGTCTGTGGAGGTAGTTTTTACCCCCTCCCCAATAGGGGTAATTTTAAACCTTATTCAGATTTGTATATTTGGCGCGATGAGCTACAAGTATTTGACTCTTTCCGAATTTCAATAACACCGATATGCATCATTTGAGGGTAGACTCTAGTCATGTGTCGGTGGTTGGAATGAATTCACTCCATATTTGTTTACCCTGTTTAAAACTACAAAAGCCTCAATTTTTTCCCGTTTTGAAACCTATGGGGGGTGGGGGGTAGTTTTAACCCTCCATGGGGTTGAGCCTCTACCCTTTGAGAGTAATAGCTGGTTGTCGCACCAGCGTCAAATATTTTGCACTAAGAGATACACAAATATGACCTTTGTACATATTATTCACACTCGCCTACGCACAGTGGTCAATTTGCCATATTTAGGAGGAAAATATTATTATCACTTCATTTCTAGCTATATTTTTGTTTAGAAGTATATTTTTGTTTAAATATGTTAAATTTATAATACGATGCATAAAAAAAGTGAGTTAGTAGCATGGGGACAGTCAATATCTCCTCAACCGTTTGAAATTAGAAAAAATGTCTCAGATAAATATTGTGGGAGATGAAGAGTGTAATATTGAAAAATTAGTTTCAAATCTACAGGGTGTTTTACAGAGTGGTAGCAAGCTAATGTCAGAATTTTTTAAATGGAACACCCAATAGTAAAATCTGCAAGACGCATTTTCGTAAATTTGAGCGTCATTTCATTTTAAATGTTAGTCGATACCATGTACTAATTTACAGGACTTTCAGAGTTGAAAACAATTCTACAGGGTGTTCTCCACGATGACTTAAATTTTTACATATTTAAACTGTCATAATTCAATTTTTTAAAACCAAACACCTTGTATATTTTTATTTAATATGTCTCTGCAATTAATCACCTATATGCTGATACTTTATAGTGACAACTTTTTTTCGACGATATCAAGAAAAAAAAGTCCGTTTTTCTTTACCTCTTGCTGTTTGCAAACTTATATTTCGGAACTTTCTCAAAATTTACTCCCGGAATACTGTACGCGGAGAGCTCCTTCCAAGTTTTTTATTACGGAAGCCACATTACGTTTACCAGTTGCATGATATGCGGCTTGAGTTGCTAAGCTTAACTCTTCTGGAGTATGTTCCAATAATGGTTGCACTTTTTTTCTTTTCGACTTTTGTCCACTACTACTAAAACTCTGACGGTTGACCTACTTTCGACCTAGAAGGCTCACATATATTTTCTTTATTAGTTTCATATTTTAATTTTCCATTTAACCAACCAGAATGTTTTTTTTTTAAATGAAGCCACATTAAATTTACAAGACCGCCAGCGTTTAAGTAAATTACATACCTAAGAATAGCTTAATAAGTTCTTCATTTTCTCCTAACAACCCGCGCTAGTCTTCTTTCTCTTATTCAATATTTTCAATTAACCTGTGGACTATCCTTATGGATGCTCCATCACCTAACAATTTTTCATTCAGCGGCAATTCAAACAGGTAATTTCTCTTCACGTAAATGACAACATCTGCAGTAAAATTAAATATCTTCTAATAAAAGTACAAGAAAGTAAACTCTCAGTATATGTTCCAAAGTACAGAGACTGACCTACGATATACAACAGAAATTTCGGTGAAACTTTGTGAAACTTTTTTTAAAACTCAAATATAAGTGCGCAAATGCAGGTTTCCGCGAAATAAATCGGTAATATGGTTTTGCCCAAGAGGGCACATACCTCGTGACATTTTTTCGATAGTTAAAGGCATGTATTAACAGCACACGACAACCGTTTTATAATATTGGATACAATAATCAACTTGCTTGGACGAATATTATCGCGGAACCACCCAATTACTATTTGACGTCACCACCTTGAACACGTGTGGCATAAACAAAATATTTTTTTGGTTTCTGATGGTCCGGTTATTCAGGTATCGACATCTATATTAATTTTAATTTTTGAATAAATTTTATTTTTGTAATACTTTCCTCCTAATATTGGCAAATTGACCATAGTGCTACGTCTTTTGAGTTTTAACGGTAGTTTTTACCTCCCATAAAGGCGGGTTTCGGTTCAATTTATAGAAATAGCTTACTACAAAACCTCTACCATTTTTCACACTTCATTAAGAGTTATTACATTATTTCTATCATTTTACACCATTTTAAGGGATGTTTTTGACTAAAAAACAAAACTGACACGATAGATCTTTTTTTTTGGACTACGGATTCGAATTCAGCGTAGAAAAATACACCAAAAACATATAATTTGGTCCGCTGGACAGAACTTTTTTGTGTGGCTGTGGAATTAGAAGCCTTCGTCTAAAAGTTCAATGGATAACTAATAAAAAGTAAAACTGAAAAAGAAAAAACTGTGTTTATTAATTTATCTTTACAGTTGCCGCATAATATACAATTTATTGAAGACATTAGCCTATCAAGCAGCACTAAATTGCTTGGCACTCATCTAAATTAAGTTGTAATAGGCCAATCGATGGAAACGTGATAACCAAAAAATTTAACATCAATTCTAACAATTTTGAAACTTTGTCGTGTGAAGAAGTACCAACCGAAACGAAAATATAAAATTTGCAACTCAATTCAAGTTCGGCAACATTGTTAAAATCGCAAAAATTTAAATTAAGCGATATGTCGACGGAAAATACTCCTCGGTAGTGAGTTGGTAGTGGGGATGAATGAAGTAAAAATAATATTTTGAAGCCTTTGGTTCCTGTACATACACTAAATCATATTTTTTTCACCTCTTTTATAATGGTGTGGGGTAGTAATGAGGGTGGTTAATGCTAAAAATTGTTTTGAGACAGCTTCTCTTGAATATACTAAACACCAATTTTATAGACTCCTACCTGCTTGATTTACCTATTTAGCACCATTTACCCCAATTTGCCCCCGGAATAAGATGAAAATATAATATAGTTCCAGATCTCTCTAAAATACATACGTGTACTAAATTTCAAGTCAAGAGTAATTGTGCGTACAAAAAAAGTCACACACAGACAGACCGACAGAGAGAAGTTTTTTCTTGCTCAAACTTAAAACCTCGACGTTTCATGACATTCTAAACCTATTTGAATAATAAAAAATTTTTTACATTTTTTTGTCGTTACTATACTAGTGATGTGGAAGTAAAAGGGAAAAGCCAAACTTTTTATTATTAGTGGAGCAATAAAATGTGTAGTAGCAAGGAAAAAGATATTTATTGAACATGAGCAAGTACAAAAAAATTAACTTATTGTTATTATTATTTTAACGGAAAAATGTATTACAATAATCTGCAACGATTGGTTCTTACGAAACACAATAAGACCTAACTGCAAAAATTATGGAAAAATTACAGGTTTTTAGAAAAAAATCGTTATCTTATACGTTACGAGTGATATAAAAAATTTGAGAGATGAGTTTTTCCCCCATAAACCAGTGTCTAAAAAAATGCACATGAACAAAATTAATAAAAAATATGGAATTTAGATAGTTATAAAGTTTGGTAAAAGAAACATGCTTTTCTTTCTGTAGACTGTAGACAGTAGCGTGATTCATAATAAAACAATCGGGAAAAACTCCCTGTTTTACAAAAAAATTATCTCTTAAATTCGGAAAACCGAATATTGATATCTGTTCTCGTTTTCAAAAAATGTGGCTTTAAATTCAACCTAAAATTTGCTTGGTTCCTTTTCAATTGGTCAGCAGTTTTGTTAAAAAATAGAATCAATTTCCGGATTTTATGGAAATTATAATAAAAAATCGGCAGCTACTGGAAGCGGCTGGAACTTCCCCACACGGTGGATCTTTATCGTTTGGTGGATCCAACCATTTCATGTGTTTGGATATTACATCGGAAATCAGAACACTGAGCAAACAGGTAAATGACACGTGACTTTGGAGCCATTTATTTCATGAACAAATATCGAACGAACTGAAGTTTATGTTGCATGTTAATCAATTGCCGGGTACTAACAAATAGTTTCGAAGATTTTGTAGAACATTGGAGAGCAAAAAAAAATAACACATAATTTAGCCCAAATGACACTCTAACCTCAACAAGTCAATAACATTATGGACAAACAATTCAAGCAGACTACGCATGCGTCAAATTAAAATCTTTCTGCTCGATCAAAAAGGTCCGAGCAAGTCGAGCTTCGTCCGAGGCCTTTATTTTGTAATATTCGGACGTTTCAGATTTAGCTCAGTTAGCTCGATTTGCATTAAACGAACGATTGTGACGCGTCCCATCAATCAGACGTAATATCCGAACACGGCTATAAACAACCATTACTTTTGAAAAAAACCAACTAAAATAAGTTTTGACATCTGTCAAAAATATTTGGGTTGGTAACCTTTACGAATGTTGATTTTTAGGTTATGAAATATATTTAGATACAGTAGGGCATCTTCATCATGTTTAAGTTTTTCAAGTTTATTCTCATTTTTAATGTTCGTATACGCATTTTTAGCTTGGAGCCACAGTGGCTCCAAGCAAATATTTAAAAATTCACGTAAATAATTTTTCTATATTGTTGATTAATAAAATAGACTGCTAATTACAGGTTAGATTTCCAACCTACAAAAAGAGTCCTATTTTATTAGGACAAAGTATTTAGAACTTTATAAACATTACACTGTACTAGATTTTAGTTGAAAGTACGGGAACCAGGCAGAAATTTTAATAACAGCTACGTAATATTCTTAAATCTTAATAAATATATATTTTTATATAAATCAACATTCACAAAGGTTACCAACCCAAATATTTTTGACAGATGGTAAAATACATTTTCCCCTAACAATAATACCAATAATATTTTTTGGATGCAATTTTTGATTTTGGATTAATTGTAGTAACCTCCCACAATTTTATTATGGGGAGGTTAAAATATGTTTCTAAAAGTAACTTACCTTTAGTAAAATAATATTCATCCACTGTTTTCACCCAGCCAACATCATTATGGGAATGTGGAACTAAGTGAACATTTATTTTATCTTTATGAATAGGGTGACATTTTAAACACCCTATTTTCACTGGCACACTAGTTTTAGAGATTTTTATAGGATTTGATGTAATTCCAGTTGAAATAATTAATATAGAAAACAAAACTTTTAGTATCATGTTTTTTTCCTGTAAGAACAAATGCCGGTACTGCAAACCACAATAATCTTTCAAGCAATGATTATTTTTTGATACTAGCTACATATGCTAAATTCTCTGAATTTAAAGCCTTGTATGACTACTAAAGACTAAGGTATTTAATTCGACGTTATATACATTTTTTTTCGATGAACATATTGATTGAATCATATTATCAGTGCTTAAAATACTTGGTTTTATAAATAAAAACTGCCAGAAATTTCAAGACAGTACATCATCAAAAATTCTTTAGTTTTCACTTGCTCGACCCAAATTATACAGGGTCTTCGAGAATTTTAGGGAAGCGAATTCGTTATTCATAATTGACGAAGTTCAAGTTCGACTGCTTCCAGAAGGAATTACGACAGTTTTGGTGTTCATTTTTAAATTAAAAAACTACATTGAGTAAAACAACGAAATTTACTAAACGGGGTACATTTTTTATACATAAAAGTATGCATTATCGCAAAATAATAAAATAAACAAGCTAAAAACGTACTCTTCGCCTGTTCACTGAACTTTTTATATAATTGTTACACATTCTATAGGATACTCTTAACAGTTTTCTGTAAATAATGTTAGTTTTAGACATTAACTTTATAGTATGAACTTAGTTGGTAAAAGAAAAATAAAAAGAAAACTATACCATACCCCATTTGGGTTTCGAACCCGGGACCCTTGGATTCCGAGTCAAAAGCGTAAGAACTACACCACCACCTAACACGTAAAAAAATGTAAATTTTTTCATTATAAGAGGAGCTAAAATCATATTTCCACGGTTTTATATTACATTATGAAATGTATATTTGTAAAATATATAAATATTTAACTACTAAAATGAAATATCATTTCACCAGATTTCTATTCAATTACAAAAATATAAAAATCAAAAAATTTTTTTTCAAATTTTAATCATTAATAACATTTTTATTTACTGATCGATTTTGTTCAAAAACAATAGGGTTCTTCCTCTAGCCAACACTAACTTACTGTACAAATTTCAGCACAATCGGATTTTCTTTCTTGAGTTATCGTGCTTACAAGAAACGTGACGGACGGACAGACGGACACTTTGAAAGTTGTTCAGAATTCGTTCACTAACATAATGGTATGAAAATTTTTTCTCTACGAGCGATATTTACTGATTTAGAAATGTGCCGATCAAATACAATATACTCTTCGTTTTTGCGAAGAGTATAATAAAACGAATATTAGTACCTACTTACAATGATCTAATAGATTTACACTATATTTTACACTCGACAGACAAAGCACTATTACAGAGTGATACAATACATAATAGTACGGGAGCTAGCGCTGCATTTTTTCGAGGAATTTTATACCGAATAAATTTCGTTTTTAGCAGTTGATTAATATTCAATAATCAGCAAAATGAGCGTCAGTTGCCGCACCCGCGGTGGAGCTAAAAGTGACAGCATGGAATGATTTTTGAGATCATTTTCAATAAAAAATAGTAATCAGCTGTATTGAAGACAGGGGATTATACGTCAGTCACGTATATGAACCATATTGAAAATGTTCAAGTATAAAATCATTTTATACCTTATGAACTTTATGCAACTGAATTTTTATACCTTTTAAATAATAAAGAAAATCGTCAAAGTTATTTATAACATTTATATCATCTTTAATCTAACTCTTCAAACAGAAACATTTCCTCAAAGGGAGAGGGTCAGTAAGGTCGGTTTTCGGCCCCCCTCAAATTTGGCAAAAAGAAAAAAGAAAATGTTTTTTAACAGTCTAGGGTCAATTTAGGGTCGATTCGACCACAAACGGAACCAACCCCACCCACCCTCTTAGGGTCATTTCAAGGTCAAATTATGAAAAAGCCGTGAAATAAACTCGCCTTTTCGAAATGAGTAGGCTTATTCTGGGACTTCGATTTAATATAGTTTGTCTACAGTGTGTCCCAGGATAGATGTAACAAGAGGTGTAATGGACCAAAAATTTTGGAATTTTGGAATGGTATTTGGGGATTGAATACTGCTTGTTGTAAAACTAAAGTATACCAAAAATGACTTGATTTGGTGTCCTACAGGGTGTTTATAAGCAAAGTTGTAAAAATCACCACTAATATAGTACCTTTATTTTTCAAAATATGAAAAAATTCCACATATGTATTAAATTCCATATATGTATTAAATCGAAGTCCCAAAATAAGCCTACTCATTCCGAAAAGGAGAGTTTATTTCATGGCTTTTTCATAATTTGACCTTGAAATGACCCTAAGAGGAGGGTGGGGTTGGTTCCGTTTGTGGTCGAATCGACTCTAAATTGACCTTAGACTGTTAAAAAACATTTTCGTATAATATAGGTAGTGAAGCCATTACCAGATGTTCCGACTTCTAGGACTTGGGTGTTATCTTTGATTCCACACTAACTTTTATTCCTCATATTAATTACATTATAGCTAATTCCAATAGGAATCTGGGTTTTATTATGAGGAACTCAAGGCACTTTAAAGATGTTTCTACAATTACTTTGCTGTTTAATGCTTTTGTCAGGTCTGAACTAGAATACGCTTCAGTTGTTTGGAGCCCAAACTATGAAACTGATATTTCTAACTTAGAAAAAGTTCAGAGGCAGCATGCTAAATATCTTTCTTATAAGTCTGATGGTACACTGCAATCTGAATTGATGGCTAGATTTAACTTAAATGAACTAGCATTACGACGAGCATACTTTGCTGTACTCTTTTTACACAAACTTATAACCAACAAAATTGACTGTCCTGAGCTATTAAATGAAATTTACTTCAAACTCGATCGTATTCTTTATTTATTTTACCCTTTGATTCCACACTTTTATTCCTCATTTGTCCTCATTGACCCTGAACTGACCCTAAGAGGAGGGTGGGGTTGGTTCCGTTTGTGGTCGAATCGACTCTAAATTGACCTTAGACTGTTAAAAAACATTCTTTGTTCTTTTTGCCAAATTTGAGGGGGACCGAAAACCGGCCTTATTGACCCTCCCCCAATTCGGTGTAGGTCTAAAATTTGTCCTATATTCAAAAAAGGTGACAAGAATGCAATTGAGAACAATAACTTTTTCGTATAATATTGGTATCCTCTGTAACTTTGGTAAGCTCTTTGAGGTTATCTTATATGATATCTTATCTTTTCATACGAAATCCCAAATATCAGTTCATCAGCATAGTTTCTTAGCTGGGAGATCAACAACCACTAATCTTGTAAGTATTACCAATTATCTTGCTACATCACTTGATCAAGGTGGTCAGCACTTTATCAATTTTTTCTGTTCGTATCTATCTAATAGGCTATTAAATGTACATTGTCGTGATTTCACATCTATTCAAGTGTCGGCAACATCAGGAGTACGGCAAGGCTCAGTTCTTGGACCTCTACTCTTCATATTATTCATTAATGATATTTGTTAGGACATTGAGACATCTAATGCTCTCCTGTATGCTGCTGACCTCAAACTATTTACCTTGATTAAGTCAATAAGCGATTGTGATAAATCACAGCAAGACTCACAAAAATTAATAATTGGTGTAATACTAATAAGTTACCATTAAATATATCGAAATGTAATGCCATGTCCTTCACAAGGAAAACTAATTTAATAACTTTTTCGTATAATATAGGTAGTGAAGCCATTACCAGATGTTCCGACTTCTAGGACTTGGGTGTTATCTTTGATTCCACGCTAACTTTAATTCCTCATATTAATTACATTATAGCTAATTCCAATAGGAATCTGGGTTTTATTATGAGGAACTCAAAGCACTTTAAAGATGTTTCTACAATTATTTTGCTGTTTAATGCTTTGTCAGGTCTGAACTAGAATACGCTTCAGTTGTTTGGAGCCCAAACTATGAAACTGATATTTCTAACTTAGAAAAAGTTCAGAGGCAGCATGCTAAATATCTTTCTTATAAGTCTGATGGTACACTGCAATCTGAATTGATGGCTAGATTTAACTTAAATGAACTAGCATTACGACGAGCATACTTTGCTGTACTCTTTTTACACAAACTTATAACCAACAAAATTGACTGTCCTGAGCTATTAAATGAAATTTACTTCAAACTCGATCGTATTCTTTATTTATTTTACCCTTTGATTCCACACTTTTGTTCCTCATTTGTCCTCATTGACCCTGAACTGACCCTAAGAGGGGGGTGGTATTGGTTCCGTTTATGGTCGAACCGACTCTAAATTGACCCTAGACTGTTAAAAAATATTTTCGTTTTTCTTTTTGCCAAATTTGAGGGGGGGCGAAAACCGGCCTTATTGACCCTCCCCCTTTCTTCAATTTTTCTTTTGAGAAAGTAGTCATAATCAATAAGATCTTCCTTGGACCTCCAACAAGGGGAACAGCGTAATAAGTAGGTTAAGCGTGGGATTGCCAAAGAATTTTTTAAAAGAAAATAAGACGAATGAGAGTTTAATTCTTTTAAACCCATGCAGAACCTTTTTAATGTCTCAATTTTCGACTTTATAGCTCCACTAATACCTCCATTGGACAAAGGGCACCCTAAGAGTGAAATTTCTTTAAAATGCTTGATTGAAATGCCGGGCGCTGCACTTTCAAAATCTTTTAAAACTTCATATCTTACGTTTGGGTCATCAGAAAGAATTAAAAATTCACATTTTTTAGTGTTGAGTGATAGCCAATTTTTGAAGACTTTTCTATAATTTTTTGAATAATGTGATGATTATCAGCCAACGTTCCATCATCCAGATACCAAATATTTAGTTGAGATTTTAGGGATGTTATCAATGGCTGAAGTGCAAGACAAAAAAGAACAGGCTCCAGTAGGTCCCCCTGTTGAACACCCATTTCCGAAGATAATGTTTGATTCCCGTAAGATAAAATTGTAGGCCCACTGCTTCAGAAAGGGAAGAAAGACAGGTATTATTTCCTTTGCTCTACTGAGAACAGCGGTCCTTGAAACCATATTAAAAGCATTGAAGTAATCTATCTTCAAAAAGACTTTTACCGAACTGTGGCAAAATGATAAGTATTTTCTGGCTGAATGCGCCCCTGCCTCTGCTCTATATTTAGTCCCAAAGACTAACTGTAGAGGTCGTAAAAAAGGGACTCGCCGGTTAAGTATATGGAATTGGGCCCAGCGACTTATTGGGCCATTGAGAGTGCCATTAAAAATTCAAAAGTTACCCGCACCCCCCACTTATCACGGGTAGGGGGTGGAAAATTGTTCTTCCCAAAAGATGCCCCCCTCTGAATGGAACAACTTTTGTCTGAAACATTTTTCGCTAATCCCCTTTCCTGAGGAGATATTTCTATGGATTAATTAAAATGGCCTAACCATATTGTCTAATAAAATCAATACTTCTGTAGCAAAAAAAAATAATTGAGAGCCAAGCTAAAAGTAGTAGTATATTTTTTTGATTAATATCCGGCTTCCAAATGAGTAGGAATTAAGTGGCTTCGCACTTAATTTTTTTTTGTGTGCCTGTGTTCATTACCTAGATTTACATTTCTAAGCATCTTGTCCCAATTTGAACTTGAAGTAATTTTGACACACGATAATTTTTTTGGTAGGTGTCAGTCGAGGGGTTGATATAAAAACAGCACCCTCAAAAATTTAATTATTTTTTTATATACTAAATGACGTAATAGGAATGTAAAAAATAATGTAAAATATAAAGCTATTTTATGTCAACGTCTCCTATTAATTTCAATTAATTGTCTTCAATAGTTTTGAAAAAAATTAATTTTAAAGTTTAGGGTTGTTACCCCCATAACTCTGCTAATATAGGGGATAGAGGTTTATTATATATTTTATTGAGCATTCCTGGTCATAAGCAACATTCATGTGAATGAATGGCCCAATAAGCCACTGGGCCCAATTCCATATACTTAACCGGCGAGACCCTTTCCGACCGTAACTTATACCCACTTAATTTTATTTTTTTACTTTTTCATGCTTTATACTTAATTTTTTACTTATCCTATATTATTGTTTAACGATGAATATTATTATTATTACTCAACAGTTGTAGAGTAATCACAAAAGACGATTTAAAGTTCAAAAACATGCCATGACTCAATTCAATCTGTCATGAAAATATCAATATATGTCATGGACATCTAGATTTCTTTAAATTTTAAAATTACTATCAAGTTTTTCTTACCAATTTCCACAAATTTGTTGTGAAAAAATGATTCAAGCGATGAGTAGTCGTAGAAAAAGTATAGTATTTTACTCGCGTGTAATGGCTATTACTCGTTACGTCATCCTCGCGAGTAATAACCATGATTACACTCTCGTTTAATAATATACTATTATAACCCATATCTTTATTAACTGAAAAAACGTATTTAATGAGTTTCACCTATAAACCCAGGATATCTACAGTGTGTCCCAGGATAGATGTAACAAGAGGTGTAATGGACCAAAAATTTTGGAATTTTGGAATGGTATTTGGGGATTGAGTCCCGCTTGTCGTAAAACTAAAGTATCAAAATTGACTTGATTTGGTGTTCTACAGGGTGTTTTATTAGCAAAGTTGTAAAAATCACCACTAATAAAGTACCTTTATTTTTCAAAATATGAAAAAATTCCACTAAGAAACGTTATTTAGAATGCAATTTTATACCTCTATACCAAATTTCAGGAATATAAAATTATTTTTTGAAACTTCCCATTTTTTCAATAAATTAATATTTTATTATGAACCATTCAATTAAAACTGCATAGAAATTATTTTTTGTGAATTAATATTTAAAGTTATGTAGAATTTTTTATTTACCAATAGCCTACTTTTTGAGATGATTAACATTTGCTCCTACACATCTTTAAATATGAATTCAACTCTTAATTCGCAAAAATTGGAAGTTTCAAAAAAATAATTTTACTTTCCTGAAATTTGGTACAGTGCTATAAAATTGTATTCTAAATAACTTTTCTTAGTGGAATTTCTTCATATTTTGAAAAATAAAGGTACTTTATTAGTAGTGATTTTTACATCATTGCTTATAAAACACCCTGTAGAACACCAAATCAAGTCATTTTTGGTATACTTTAGTTTTACAACAAACAGGACTCAATCCCTAAATACCATTCCAAAATTCCAAAATTTTTGGTCCATTACACCTCTTGTTACATCTATCCTGGGACACACTGTATATGTAACTTCATTAATATGTATTAAAATAATTTGAAGAATAATTATAATTGTAAGTAACCGTAGTATAATAGAACACCCAACTAAGTTAGATTTCTTAAGTTCAGCTCAGTTCAGTAGCAGAAAGAAAATAACTATTATTTAAGGTTGTCACATCATTTGTTTACAAGTCTTCTAATAGTTATCAGTCACGTCCTGGATTCTTTTTGTGTGTCATACATGTACTTATTTAGGATGAATCGCTTATTATTCCATTCCTTTATAAAGTGATAACCAAAAAAAATTTTGGCAAAAACCATAAATTTCAGCAACGAGGGCCCAACTAGCTTTTTCTATGGATGATTATAGTTACCCTCGGTTCCTCTATCTGCCGTTAAACTATGCCCATTTTCTCGTAAAACACCGTGTATATTTGACAAGATGCATACTGTGTCGGTTTTTAGTCTATTTCTAATTATTTCGGGCTCCAAAATGTGTTTTCTGTGTCAATTATGTGTCTGCACATAGTGGGTCGCATAGTAGGTCGCAACAGTTTTGTGCGCATATTGGAATCGAGTTTGAACACATTTTCATCACCATTTTGGGCACATGTCCTATATAGTGTGGACTCTGTATCGATACTATAAAATGTATCGTGTCCAAATATATGTTTCCATGCAGTGTCGACAGATAACCTAGACTGTCTTTGAATGCTCCCTATATAGTACAGTGAATGAAGGTAAAAATCAACTATTACTTCCGATTTCGGTGAACCTCCATCGATTTGCATGAAAATTTGGGATTGAGTATATTTTTCCCTCAACTTCAAAAGTGACATATGCTCCACTTGCGCTTTTTGCATTTTAGAGGTGAAATCCACCCCTTTTGTTAAAAATGGGAAAAAATGCAGATTTAAGCATTCTGGCGTAAGTAATCTCTTAATTAGATAAAAAAAATATTTTTCAACACTTATATGCATGGTTTATGATTTTAATTAATTTTTCAACCCTTTTAGCAACCACCCACCTCTTAAATCGAAAATCATGAAAAAATCATTTTTTGTATTTCTGAAATGTGAAATCGCATATTAACATTACACAAACGGTTTGTTTAATGTTTATGATATAATTTTTGGTTGACTGTGAAATTTCAACCCTTAAAAACCACCCCCTTAATGCAGAATCATTGAAAAAATTGGTTTCAAGAAACTTTAATCATTTGAATAATACATTACTGAATTGAAATCTCATTTACTGAGTATTAAAGTAATTATTTATTTATTGCGAAATTTTCCACCCTTAAAAACTACCACTTGTCATAAAAATAATGGAATTTTTTTTTAACAGCTTTAGTAGCTTTAATTATTTAGAATCTTTTTTATTACTTATGATAAACTTTGTTAATATATTTCAAACTTTCTTAATATTATTCTTTCCACATTCCCCAAACTACCCGCTTTTGGAAATATACTGAAATATTCAATAGACACACAGCATACTAGAAAGCCCCACTATGTTTTCGAGCAGATGTTCAGAATTCCTTTCACTTTTTCTATCTTCAAAAGAAACATACACACACTCACACATGTATATTTTGTGAGCATGTACCTATCGACACGTCTACTTCTTACTATCTATCTTTTTTCCTATATATGCATACAAAATCTCTGCTCAAAAAATGTTTCCAAAAAAATATTATTGGTTTTTTTACAATAACTCCGTTAATTTTTATGATATCAGGTTCATCCAAAAACCATTTGAAAGGTAATTTCAAGGGCTCGAAGGTCATATTAAATTTAATCTTTTAAAACCCTTATTTTTTAAAAGATAAAAGGTTAAAGGGCCCCGATCACATGGTTCTCGCAGTAAAATTTAGGCTTTAAACGTTTCTATCTCGGTTATTTTTTATCCTACAAAAATAAAAAAAAAATAAAATCTTTGTTAAAAAAAAACTCAAATTTCGTTCTCTATTATTTTTTACGTATATCGAGTATTTTTGGAGTTATTATCAAAAGAAAATTAAATTTACGAAAATTTGAAAAATTCTGATTTTTTTAAATCATATTTTTTTTGAAAAATATGCATTCTAAACCGGTCAAAAGTTTTAAAGTCATGACTTATGCTAAAATAAAGAAAGCCTTATAGGGATTACTATAAATTTTAATTTTTGTGGAAATGGCGTAGCTTTTATTTTTCATTTTTTCCTAGAAAATTCGAAAGGGTCCTCTTATTTTCATCATAACTTGCTTAATTTTGATGCTATCAACTTCTTCTACAGCTCATTTGATAGGTATTTCTGAGTACTTTCAAAAGTGTTCAGTAAGTATATTTTATAAAATGCATCGTTTTTCTGTTATTTAAGCTTGAATACTTAGATTTGAGTACTCGCCGAAAAAAAATATACATTCAATTACCTATAGCTCACTTTGAATTAATATTAAAAGGTTTTTTAAGGAAGGAATTTATTCGTTTTTTTATTAGCTTCAATTTTGGTAATGACAACTTTTTTGTAAAAACTTATAGTTTTTGAGTTATTTATGAAAAACCGCTTTAAAACATGCATTTTTTTCACGAAAAATCAAAATCTTTGATCTTTAATAACTCAAAAAGTATTGATTTATTTTAATAACTTTATATAACAAATTTTGCTTAGAATTGGTCCCTTTATCGATTCCTGGGGTTATTTTTCATAAAATAATTTTCACCCCCGAGGGCATCCACCCCCAGGGTAAAAGCACAAGTTGGCACTATGTAACTTTTGTTTTTTGAGGCATCCTCTAACTACTCACAAATTTTCATGAAAATCGATGGAGGTTCAACGAAATCGGAGGTGAAAACCTTCAGTGACTGTACTAATATTTTTCTAATGGCGTCTGCAGTTTCGTAGTTGCTGGACTGCATTCTCAAGTACATAATAAAAATAAGCTAAAAACGTTCTCTTCGCCTGCTCACTGAACTTTTTATATAATTGTTATACATGCTATAGGGTACTCTTCGCAGTTTTTTTTGTAAATAATGTTAGTTTTAGACATTTTTAATTTTATAGTACAAACTTAGTTGGTAAAAGATTCAGTGTAAAATAAAGTAAAAATAAAAAAGAAATCATACCAAACCCCATTTGGGTCTGGATTCCGAGTCAAAAGCGTAAGAACTAGACCACCAACTTACACGTAAAAAATGTAAATTTTTACATTATAAGACACGAGCTAAAATCATATTTTCACGGTTGTATATTACATTATGAAATGTATATTCGTAAAATATATAAATATTTGGATATTAAAATGAAATATAATTCCACCAGATTTCTATTCAATTACAAAAACATAAAAATCAAATTTTTTTTTTAAAATTTAAATCATTAATAACATTTTTGTTTATCGATTTTGTTAAAAAACAATGGGGTTCTTCCTCTAGCTAACACTAACTTACTGTCCAAATTTCAGTACAATCGGATTTTTCTTTCTTGAATTATCGTGCTTACAAGAAACGTGACGGACGGACAGACGGACCTTTTGAAAGTTGTTCAGAATTCGTTCACTAACTCAATGATATGAAATTTTTTTCTCTACGAGCGATATTTACGGTTTTAGAAATGTGCCGATCAAATGCAATATACTCTTCGTTTTCGTATTTGCGAAGAGTATAATAAGCATTTTGTAGATAGTCTTTGCTTTCACTATGCGTTTTTTATTATTTGGCTATAAGGAAACTCTTAATAAAAAAACACAACATATTTGTTTCTTGAATTTTTTTATTGTGTCTCATGTATTACTTATATTAAATATTATTAAGTTGAAAACAATGTAACTCTTTAGTAATACTGTTTAGTATTTAAAAAAATATGTATATTGAAAAAGTTAATAAGATCATAAATGAAGCTGGTTTGACGGAAAATCCAAAACCTGTCATATTTTTAGGTTTTAGCGTAACAACAAAAGTTCTTATTTGCATGGGCGTGAAAGAAAGTAAAATATCAGAGTCGTCACCGACAGCAGGAACTACCACCATTTTATTATCTGTGACTTTCCAATCGTACTTTGGCAAATGCTGATAGTCGTCCAACTTCTGATTTCCACCAAGTGTAGTCTCAAAGATTTCATCAATTTCGAATTTCTCAAATAAATTCTGAAATTAAAAATATGGTGTTTTAAAATATAACTTTATATACAATTTATTCATATCTCAAATAACAATTTAAGCGCTATTTAGGTTTATATAAGTTTTATCAGTGTTTTATAGTGGCCACCCTATAAACCAATGGCTTATGCCAAATGAACGGCCGGTTTTATAGGTTCAGATTAAACTAGAGTTTAACTAGAAGTTTCACCTTTTCACCTTTTGGCGTGCTTTTGAATGGTGCGCCTTGTTGTGCCTTTCTTTTCTGTGAACGTGTATCAATCCTTTTGAGCCAGTCTTCGGCGCTGATGCCTTAAATATGTTATGCTCGAAATTAATAGTCTTTTGATAATTTCTTTCCTAAGGGCCAGATTAAACCTAAGTTTAACTAGAAGATTCTGTTGAGGTCCGAAATAAAAGTAAACAGCGTGTTTAGCAAAGTGTACATTAAGCCCATTCATCAAATATGAAAGTAATAACAAATTTGAATAAAGAATTTGTGGTATGATAGCTGGACCAAATATCGTGATCTCCGGTATGAGCTCCAAGTGCTGTACCCAGACTACTCAGTCAAGATGGTCGTCCTAATAATCGGCGTACTCGGAGGGGTGAAGCCTTCGCTGCTCTCAGAATTAAAGATCATACCGGCCTGTCAGAATTCGGCAGAATGGTTGGCAGGCCAGATGCAGAAGGCGGTTATCTTGGGGTCCCTTCGTCTGCTTAGGGCACTTGATTCAGGTGTTTACAGTCACTAACTCCACAGGTCGTGGAGAGTGGCTGTAATGAATTAGCCGGCGCGGCAACCGTGTGGTATCGGAGACCACGGAAGCCCTGTCCGGCAACCGAAAAAAAAAAAAAAATAATAATAATAATAATAATACTTTATTAATCCTTTAGATCATTATACATGATACAGGATAAGTCAATTTTACAAAAATATGTATTTAATACATCAATAATGTAAGTACCAATAATACATTGAGGAAAAAAAAATTAAATAAATAGATAAACGTATAAATATACCTACGCGCATTGTAAATAGTCTACATATATGTAAAACCTAAAAGTACAAGTACACAAAATATAAAGAATAACACCAATAAACATAAATTTATCTATTAAGGAAGGCATCAACGCTATAAAATGCACCGTCTGTTAACATATTTTTAACTTTAAGTTTGTATGAATTAAAATTGTTAATAATTTTTAAATCAAGAGGTAAAGGATTATACAATTTAATACACCAGTAGAATGGTGATTTTTCAAATACTGTAGAATTATGCGATAGTATTAGACTGCTTCTCGTGATATAATTATGACGTGATGAAACTTTATCAAAAAGGTGTAAGTTTTTTTTTACGAAACATAAGCATTTATAAATACAAATTGATGGAGTTGTAAGTAATTTATTTGACTTGAAACTGTGTTTGCAGCTTTTCCCTGGTTTTAAGTTAAATATTAAACGTATGAGTTTTTTTTGGCAAATAAAAACTCTGTCTCTTTCAGTGGTCATACCCCAACATAATATAGTACAGTGAATGAAGGTAAAAATCAACTATTACCTCCGATTTCGGTGAACCTCCATCGATTTGCATGAAAATTTGGGATTGAGTATATTTTACCCTCAACTTCAAAAGTGACATATGCTCGACTTGCGCTTTTTGCATTTTAGAGGTGAAATCCACCCCTTTTGTTAAAAATGGGAAAAAATGCAGATTTAAGCATTCTGGCGTAAGTAATCTCGTTTAATTAGATAAAATAAATATTTTTCAACACTTATATACATGATTTATGATTTTAATTAATTTTTCAACCCTTTTAGCAACCATCCCTCAAATCGAAAATCATGAAAAAATCATTTTTTGTATTTCTGAAATATGAAATCGCATATTAACATTACACAAACGGTTTGTTTAATGTTTATGATATAATTTTTGGTTGACTGTGAAATTTCAACCCTTAAAAACCACCCCCTTAATGCAGAATCATTGAAAAAATTGGTTTCAAGAAACTTTAATCATTTGAATAATACATTACTGAATTGAAATCTCATTTACTGAGTATTAAAGTAATTATTTATTTATTGAGAAATTTTCCACCCTTAAAAACTACCACTTGTCATAAAAATAATGGAAATTTTTTTTTATCAGCTTTAATAGCTTTAATTATTTAGAATCTTTTTTATTACTTATGATAAACTTTATTAATATATTTCAAACTTTATTAATATTATTCTTTCCACATTCCCCAAACTACCCGTCGTGCACAAATTGATGAAAAACCATAATTTAACGTTGGAAACAATTTTTTCAGTGCTTATGTGACTTATAAAAATTTAATTTATTAATTAAGAGGGAAATGTATTAAAATAAATATTAAAATATATGAAAAGTTTATTCATTTTTTATTTAAATAATGTTTCATAAATTAATCAAATATTAATACTACATTAAATTTAATTTTTCACTCTTCATCAGAGCTCTCTTCACCAACTTCTCCTTCTTCATTAATTGGAGGGCTATTTTGGCAATTGTCCCCACTGCATGATCCGCAGGTTGCATTGCAAAATAACCCTACTCTTCGACACCCGCAAGAAGCGAAATATTCAATAGACACACAGCATACTAGAAAGCCCCACTATGTTTTCGAGCAGATGTTCAGAATTCCTTTCACTTTTTCTATCTTCAAAAGAAACATACACACACTCACACATGTATATTTTATGAGCATGTACCTATCGACACGTCTACTTCTTACTATCTATCTTTTTTCCTATATATGCATACAAAATCTCTGCTCAAAAAACGTTTCCAAAAAAATGTTATTGGTTTTTTACAATAACTCCGTTAATTTTTATGATATCAGGTTCATCCAAAAACCATTCGAAAGGTAATTTCAAGGGCTATAAGATCGTATTAAATTATATTTAAAACCCTTATTTTTTTAAAAGATAAAAGGTTAAAGGGCCCCGATTACATGGTTCTCGCAGTAAAATTTAGGCTTTAAACGTTTCTATCTCGGTTATTTTTTATCCTACAAAAATAAAAAAGAAACTAAAATCTTTGTTAAAAAAAACCCTCAAATTTGGTTCTCTATTATTTTTACGTATATCGAGTATTTTTGGAGTTATTATCAAAGAAAATGAAATTTACGAAAATTTGAAAAATTCTGATTTTTTTAAATCACATTTTTTTTCAAAAATATGCATTCTAAACCGGTCAAAATTTTTAAAGTCATTACATATGCTAAAATAAAGAAACTCTTATAGGGATTACTATAAATTTTAATTTTTGTGGAAATGGCGTAGGTTTTATTTTTCACTTTTTCCTAAAAAATTCGAAAGGGTCCTCTTATTTTCATCATAACTTGCTTAATTTTGATGCTATCAACTTCTTCCACAGCTCATTTGATAGGTATCTGAGTACTTTGAAAAGTGTTCAGTAAGTATATTTTATAAAATGCATCGTTTTCCCGTTATTTAAGCTTGAATACTTAGATTTGAGTAAAAATATACATTCAATTACCTATAGCTCACTTTGAATTAATATTAAAAGGTTTTTTAAGGAAGGAATTTATTCGTTTTTTTATCAGCTTCAATTTTAGTAATGACAACTTTTTTGCAAAAACTTATAGTTTTTGAGTTATTTATGAAAAACCGCTTTAAAACATGCATTATTTTCACGAAAAATCAAAATCTTTGATCTTTAATAACTCAAAAAGTATTGATTTATTTTAATAACTTTATGTAACAAATTTTTGCTTAGAATTGGTCCCTCTATCGATTCCTGGGGTTATTT
Organism: Rutpela maculata; assembly: GCA_936432065.2. NCBI lineage: Eukaryota > Metazoa > Arthropoda > Insecta > Coleoptera > Cerambycidae > Rutpela > Rutpela maculata. The sequence goes on along the minus strand of OW386285.2, from coordinate 73,791,299 downwards.
TTCATAAAATAATTTCCACCCCCAGGGTAAAAGCGCAAGTTGGCTATGACTATGTCACTTTTGTTTCTTGAGGTATCCTCTAACTACTCACAAATTTTCATGAAAATCGATGGAGGTTCAACGAAATCGGAGGTGAAAACCTTCAGTGACTGTACTAATATACTAAAACTTATATGCGAGTATGCAAGTGAATAATAAGTATTTAGTACTGCCTTAAGATCAAAGATATTTTTTAGTTGTATAACTGCAAAATAAGCCTGATTTAATTTCTTGCATACTATATCAATTTGAGATTTCTAAGATAGATCTGCGTTCAGAACAACGCCTAAGAATTTACTATTGCAGCAAAATGTAAAATTCTGTATAATACAGGGTTTCCTATTGTAAAAATTTATGAAAGTTGTTTTGGACGAATTTAGTATAAGTTTATTACACTCACACCAAGCAGAAAATTCATCTATTTACTTTTATTTCGGGCCTCATAAGAATCTTCTAGTTAAACTTAGGTTTAATCTGTACCTATAAAACCAGCTCTAAGTCGAAGTTTTTATTTATTCTTAGACTTAGGTCGATTCTGGGAGGTTCTATAACAATAACATTGACGATCTTGACAAACGGTTATAAAACGGTATTTTACAAAACACTAAAATCTACAATTTAAACCACTAGGTGAAATTCTAGTTACTGTAGTTTAATCTGAACCTATAAAACCGGCCCTAAATGTCAAATGCAGTTAAATATTTTGTCTTAAAGAAAGTTTTAAAAGGACCTTCAAGAACTTACATCAAAACTAAATTTATAATAATAATAAATAATAAATCGAATTTATGGAGAAAAACAAAACGGGCGATGTTTAGTTAGTAAACTATTCTTATTACGCATTACCCCAAAAGTATTAGAAATTCAGTTACGTGTTAGGCTAGCGCTTACCTAATAAAACTTATCCTACCTCCTACTATTATTACTTACTTATTATATCAAACAAAGCTTTAAGTTAAAAAACCTTATAGTCTGTTTATATAACCTCGCCGTACTCTGTATTTGAATGTTGTACACTTGTCTGATATCGTCGTCAACACTGTTATACAATTTAGTTGATATATTCTCATGAACGTCGAAAAATTGAAGTTTTATTCTTGGGGATGGTTAATATATTCCTAGATCTAATTTGTACATTATGTACATTACAACGAAATGTCAATTTGGATTTGAGGTATAAGATAATACCTGTGTGCAAAAGAGTTCCCAAACTAAATGCATAGGTAGCCAACAAAGTGAATTTAATTTAGCAGTAACTCTAACACAAATCTAGAACATAAATTTTATATTTTTTTGTATGCGGTTTCGGGTTATGGAATAAACACACGGACGTAATGCGTAACTGCGTAAAAAATAGAGGATTCAAGTGACTCACATTTTTTTCCTCAAATTAAAACTTAAAATCTTTTTATTACCATATAATATTTTAAAAACACAATAGAATCGTTTTGTCAATGTTGGTATTGACATTTTTAACGAATTCTAGAATAGAATCTGATAACTAACTGATAACTATATTTTTTATAATAAGTACCCTTATAGCACACGATGTCCGCCGGACGTTCGTTTTATGTCCATTTAATGTACTGACGTCCATGAACAAAAATTGGACGACCACCGGACGTCTATCATTGGATTTAAATTGTACGGAATGGACGTCCTCTAAATATACATTTTATGTACGGGAAATATGTACATTTTATGTTCATATAGGGACCTGAGATGGAAGTAAATTTCGTGTCCGTTGATTTAAAACGTCATAATTACACAAGGTCAATGTTAGTATTACCCATTATATAACAAAAACAAAAAAACGTTAACAAAACTGTTTTTTCAATTGTACAATGTTTTGTTTAATTTTAACCCTTTTTCCGAATTATTAGTGATATTATTTGATACTAAACATTTATTAAAGATCCAAATACTTTCTACATTTTGAAATAAATAGCTATATTAGTCTAAGATCCGGCAACTTATTTGTGCAGGTATCGAGTTCTTTAAATAAAATTAGATTAAAATGAAAGGTTAATGATAATAAATTACAGCCGCAAGCAAAATCTACCCGTTGCCTACTTCCAACTATACAGTCTTTAAGTAAGTAGTAGTATAAAAGTTCAGTGGCTGAGGGAGTTGAAGCGTTGACTTACCACTAACCACTGTCCACTAACCCGCAACATTACCCGAATCAGACAGCATAACGCAATACTTTTCGATATAAGACACACCCTCCCTTTACCATAACCTATATCTACCCTACCCTTTATCTTTCACCAACTTTATATCTTTAACCCCTTCCCCTCTTTTTTATGTTTGTACAATTTTGTTCCTTTATCCTTTTCGTTCTTTTTGTCCTCTTTTTGTCTTTCCAAATCCCTTCTAGGCCAATAACATCCTATAAACCTAAACTTTTCAAATCATATAGTCAGACCACGAGGTCGTCATCTGTTCGAAAGGGTTTTTTCGTTTAACTCTGTCTTCCAGTATCAACAATCAAAATTTTCCAAAAGTGCGTTTGCCTAGTGAATTTTTAATTATTTATAGTGTATTTTAATAGTTAGGCCCATGTGGGCACATGTTATTAATTTCTAATTAGTTCTTAAATTTGCCTGCGGCAGACAGGAGTTTCTAGCAACAATTTAATTACCGTTAAGCTGAATCGGACTCATCCCGCCCAGCTCCACGTTTACCACGATGCTACACGCCGTGATTGTTGGGCTGGCTCCGCTCCGGGTCGGGATCCGGCGAGGCGCATTCTTGAACCGTTGAATACCAAATAAATTCGTTTTGTTGTTGTTGTTGTTGACTTACAAATCAGGAGATCGGCGGTTCGATCCCTACTTATTCCGTTTTTTTTCTTGATATCCCTCAGGGATGTACAAATATTGTTCAAGGTTGTGCCATTTGGATGTCACTCGGCCGCCCGTCGGATGTACTTTGAACCAAAAACGAACGTCCATCTGATGTCCTGTATGTCCGTCGAGGACGACCTTAATATATCCATATGACAATGTTGTGCTATTAGGGACGTGCGTTTCCAAATAACATAGAAAACGATTTTCCTGCATTTACTTTTAAGTCATAAGATATGCAAAATTCGCTTTATTCTAGCTAAATTAGACTTAATTAAATTATTAGCGAGGAGAAACGATGATAAACTTGTGGGTCAGTATATTTGACATGTTTTTAATTTAGTATAAATTCTGTCTATAAAAATATCTAAAAGTTAAGTGTAGAAGATATATTAAAGTGGATAGCATGTGTTTGAAAGTTAATATATATCTCGGGGCATTTTCAATAATTTTATAAATATTAGTCAGTGTTTAATTAGGTACGCAAACCAAATAATTCCACAGTGCTTCTGGTCTACACAGTAAATTATAGTGTAGTGCAGGACATCGCCTAGTAACACCTGAAGAGAGAATCAACAAACGATAAGTGTCTTTAATTAATTTTTAATAATAGCAAATGCATGATTTTTAATTAACAAGCCCACTAGGCTAGTATATTATCACCTGTGTTGCAATCTTGATAGTAAGAAGTACCAAAATTCCTAGGGTCGGGCGGTCCTAAGCGGGCGAGGGCATAAATTACGGTCAAACCAAATAAATCCGTTAACACCGGTCTCTCATTCACTTGAGTGAAATAACTAATAGCACTATTTGGAGCAGAAAAAGGCAGAGTGACATATTCATTTCAGATAAAAATAATAATAGGATGTAAATATTTGTATTTGAAAGAATAAATAAAAAATAATCGTGCAGACGAAAATTCCTTTTAAGGTATTTGGTTTCAAATAAATAATTTTTAATTACAATGAAAAAAGGGTGACAAAAACCGTTGCTGAGTGAAAAATTCTACAGGGTGGTACATATTAGCATAACGCACGTTATAATCAAATGCATTACTCTTAAAGTATGGTCATTATATTCTCTTATATTTTCTTAGGTAAATTATCAAGTGAAGTTTTTCAGGTCAAAATTGCGCTCGTTGTTAAGTGAAAAATTCTACATTACATTTCACACTAAAAATGGAGAAACCGGGTTACACGTGGAAAACAACAACTAAGAGGATCATGAACAAACTGAGAAGCGACCAAACATACTGGAAAAGAAAGCGAGTGGGAAAAATGAACTCCACAAAGAAATCGCAGCGATATACCCTACCAGAACCAGAAACTGAGGCATCAGAAATCTCAGAAGGAGAAGAAAATTTGTAGAAACAGAAACACAAAAAGAGGAGCATAAACATTAAATAACGAACACAATGCGACAACACATTGGACTTGTCATCTTGCTGTCGAGGCGACCAGACCTGTTTTATAATGCTCTGTCACCAATGGATACCCATAAAAGTTTATAAAAGTTAAATAGTGACAACGTGTAAAAAATATAGTTAAAAAAAGTATAAGTGGATGTGTTTGTAAAATAATACATATCTTGGAACATTTTCAGTAATTGTTAAGAAATATTAGATAGTGTTTAATTAGGTATACAAACCAAAACTTTACACACTTTAACGCAGTAAATAATGGTATATATAGTGCAGTGAAATCGTGCCAGGTGGCAAAGAGGAGAAAAAAATCAGTAATAACCGAAGAGAGGACTGTCTATATGGAGCACTAAGCTATCAATTAGAAAAAGAAAACCGGCACACACTAACGCTATGAAAAATCAAGGAAAATATCCATTATACTATTAGGAGACTTCAATGCACATATACTCCACACATGGCCTAACGAAAATGGAAACGCGCTGAAAAACCTAGCACACATGTTTGACTTAGCAATAAAAAATACATGGAGCAAAAGTCACCTGGAGTAATGGAAGCTCAATCACACAAATAGACCATACCCTGGTAAGCAGAGAGATAAGGGCAAGGATCAAGAAGGTTAAAGCAAAAAGGACAGCAGAAGAAAGCGCTAACACTGAACAGCAGCAAGCTAAACATCGGGAGACCATGTTACACGTGGAAAATAACAATTGAGAGGATAAAAAAAAACTAGGAAAGAAAAGCGAGGAAAAAACATGCGTCATGTGGCTCTCGCTGCTGACAACAAGCATGACCCAAATCCAACCCAGCATCGGAAACCGAGGAATCAGAAGACTCAGCAAAAGAAGATTTGAAGAAGCAGAAACACAAAAAGAGGAGCATAAATACTCCATATCAAGACACAGCACATATTTCACACGAAGATTCAGAAGAGGCAGATGCCCAGAACCAAAAACACAAAAAAGGGAGCTTAAACGCTCCCTCACGACACAATGCGGTAACGCATCTCATAAGTACCTACACCTCCCATCCCATGTTCCTTTACCATGCGCCATGTGGCTCTCGCTGCTGGCAACAAGCATGACCTTAGTCCAACCCAGCGTGGACGTAGCAGGCCCAGCTGTATAACCCTGGGAGTGGCAGCAATGCCTACCGCACGCTGGTAAATCAATCAATCAATCAATCAAGATCCGCGATGTAAATAAGACACAGCAATGGGCTAAGGATAAATTCTTGTGAAACCCCTGTAGTAATATTTTTACTTTTTGAGACATTATTATGCACAATAACTTTTTGATTTTTCTTTGAAAGATATGAATATAAGTTTTAAAAAATGTGATCAAACCCCATAGCTTTTAATTTAGCACACAAGAGACCATGATTACCATGGTTAACATATTTATGGCTGTTTATTAAAATATTTGTCAAGCCGTCCATAAAACTCTATAACCGTTAAGTCAACTTAGGAGGATCGAGTTTTATTTTTAGAAAATTTAGGAAATGTTGTGGTTTTATAATCACTCTTATCTTGGGGTGGTTGTTAATGGTGGTGCTGTAACTTATAAATTTTCAATTCAATAGGCTATTCACATAGTAGACACGTGTGCTTCTGTAATTTCGCGATCGTTCTAAAATGCATTACTTTTACTTATAAGAACACACATTCCATTAATAAGTTTTTTATTTTACTTACAGTAATGTTGAGAGTAACGGCATTAGACAGCGCAGGATCTTCGTCTTTTTCCAAGATATGTTCAAATCGCAGCAGGAATGTATTGTTTTTCCATGGTTCCAAAGTTAAGATATTAATATTTTCTGGGAGAGCTTCGGTTAGAGCAGAATACTAAAAATTACATTAATAATAATTTTATTTAATTTCTGTGGTGAGTATTAGTAGGAAATTGATGAAATACTAACGGAGATTTCTGTGGTGAATAATGAATATTTGTTTTTATAACAGACTTCAAAAAATTTAAAAAAGGTTCTCAGTTCGATCCGTAAATATGTATGTTTCTTTTATGTTTGTTCAATCATTACTTTGGATTGGTTTATGCAATTTATATGCAAATTTTGTTAAACTACAAGGTAACATAACAATTTCCTCAAGCTACGTAGTGATGTATAGCATAAAGTGGGCAAAAATTGGATACAATTCTTTTAGCCACAAATTTGAAGACTGCGCTACTGATTAAAATTCGATTTTCGTCGCAATTGAATTAAAATTGGTAGTTAGATATTTTTGGGGTAGGTAATATCGAATCTGATATCAAAAACTATGAATTCATTATAGTGAATATAATATGGCTGCTACAGTTGCAGATTTATATGAAATTTGATACATGGAGATTTCAGGATTATCTGACAGAAAGTCAGATGGTAAAGCTTAACAATTCAAAACGACGAATATTTTCTTTACTGTGTCGAAGCTAAATAGAGACTACTAAAAAGTGTGAAAAGAAATTTGGAAAAAAAAATTCAACCGAGTTCAAAACGTTGCTAAAAATTATGAAATACAATTTAATCATCGGCGTCGCTCAGTAAATTGAACCTTATTACTCTCCGTTCAAAGAACTTATTCCTATACATAACAACTATCTCTTCAGTACATGCCTTGTTTACTCTTAACATAGTCACATTATATGTCCATTAAAATGGATAGATAAACATAACATCCCATAAGCAGCAGTGGCGGGTATATGTAGAAGGTTAAATATTTCCATCAAAATGAATTATTGTAATTCCTGAGTTACCTGCTCTTTATTCAACAATGTGATGTAGGTATGTAATATTACAGTAAGTTGATATATTTCAAATTTAATTAACCTGAACTTTGAAATATATCTATTGCTACAAATCTATAAAACGTCTTATCATCCATAAAAACGACATTTCTCTATTCTTTCTGAAAGTTTACATATAATAAGAGGATAAATATTATACGTATTTGCATGGCTAAATGGATAATATTTTTTATTTGAATGTTGGTCATTAAAATTTAATATGTTTCTGCACTATTAAATGTCATATTTAATACACACCACAAATTAGACAAGCCTCAAATTCAATGTCAAAATTGTCTGGGTAAAGAGAAAAAAAATTGAGGCTTTTGGTTCTTGTACACACACTAAATTACAGTTTTATTTTTTCACTCTTTTTAATAATGGGGGTGGCAATGAGGGTGGCCAATGCCAAAAATTTTTTTGAGACCTTAGCTTCTATTATTTATACTAAATACCAGTTGTGTGGACTCTTACTTGCTTGATTATCCATTTACCCTCATTTACCTCAGTTTAATGGAAAAAATCAGAATATAATCTAGTTCCAGATGTCGTTAAAATACATACGTGTACCAAATTTTATGTCAATATCTTAAACGGTTCCAGAGTAATTGGGCCTACAAAAAAATATAGACAGAACGACAGAGAAATAGAATTTTGTTTTCTCAAACTTAAAATCTCGACGTTTCATGACACTCTGAGCCCAATAAAAAAATTTATTTTTTTTTGCGTTACTATACCTATATCCACTGGCTGTGCATTTTTGTTTTTGTATAATTTCCATACATTGAAGTTTATTCGGGAAAGTAAATATGTATTTATTAAAATAACGACAATATTGTCCATATTTTATGTAATAATTGTCGTTTAAATTTTCATAACCTCTAGGTACATAACCGCAGATTTAACAAATATAATATGTTTTATTCTATGAAAATTATGTATTCAAATTGAAACGATATTAAAATTTAATTGCTATTCATCTTATTACAACTGTAAACAGAACTCCATCATGTTACGACTATGATGTTTATACTTACTTATGATATGAAACGATCGATTTACTTTTTTCTAAACTGTTTTAGTGGCGAACACGTCAAAAGGAGATTACGATAATCGAACTGAACTGATTGCGTGTCCGAAACTTTACTAATAGTTGGACTAGCCAGTTAGGATCTTATGGGATGTTTGTAACTGAAGGGCCTTAGACTGTGACTATCTTAGCAACAATACAATACACATTATGTATTTAGAGATAAGTTCTTTGATCGGATTTATTACCTATTATCGATATTGAGGTCGGTGTAGAAATAAAAAATGTAACGTGTTTTTAACCGACTTCAGTTTAAGTAACTAGGCGACGCGACGCCGATGGCGAAATTTTATTTTATAATTTTTAGTGACTTATTGAAGGCGGTTCATTTTTTTTAAATTTTTGTATTACCATCGCCCAAAACTGCGACACATCATCTTAAATTTCCATGACATTTTATGATTTAGTAAAACAATTTACGTATCCATCGGTTAATAAAAGAAAGAACCTTATCTTGTTTCGTATACAAGATGCTTTGAGAAATATTTTCTTATCTGTGGAAGATGAATCGCGAAACTTTGAGAGTATTATATCGTTTTAAGTATCGACATGTTAGTTATGTAAAAGATAATAGTGAAACAAGCGCGGATCTAGAAATTTCAATAATTTTTTTTTCGTCTGTGGCGCATGGGACCCATACGAAATTTCAATTCGTTGTATTTCAGTTAGTAACGAAAATATTTTCATAAACTTCAAAACACAGTGTTGTATTTTTATGAAAAGTAAAATACATATGACAAAAAAACGGAGTCCCTAAACCTGAGGGGGGTAATCGAATTTTGAAAAAATTTTTCGCAAACTGCTTTTTCAAAATTTTTTAGGGGTCGTAAGAGAAGTGCTTCTCGAGATGTTATTTCCCATATTTCGTATGCGCCACAGACGAGAAAAAAATTATTGAAATTTCTAGATCCGCGCTTGTAGTGAAACAGCATTTCACAGTGAAACAGTGCCAAAAATAAAATATATATCTTACCTCAAAGTTTAGCTTTTGTTTAACATTATCATAAGATAGAGAATCAGATGTGGCATCTCCAATTCCAACCCACGACTGGACAAGTTTCTTTTGGGCTAATATGCGTTCTTCAGCTGCTGTGGATATACCTAAAATATATTTTTTAATTATCTATTTGTTGCATGTTTGGTAAATCTCTAAGGAAACATTTATTAGGATGATTTGAAAAGATGTTAAACTTTCAAATTTATAATTAAACTAGCAATTAAACAGGCACACAAACAGGCGTCATGTACTAAAGATCAGACCACAATAACCTTATCTATTTTGTTGCGCTGAGTCTAAATTTAATGTTAAAATTGCTTCTTTACATCACCGTTTTCTCTATCTTTAAGAAATATCTAGATATATAACATTAATCCAATTTGAAACATTATCTGATCTACTCATGAAAGTAATTTAAACAAACTTACGTATTTTCATGCATTGATTGATTTATTGATTGATTGATTTACCAGCGCTACGTCCACGCTGGGTTGGATTAGGGTCATGCTTGTTGCCAGCAACGAGAGCCACATGGCGCATGGTAAAGAGCTGTGGGATGAGAGGTGTAGGTATTTGTGAGATGCGTTACCGCATTGTGTCATGAGGGAGCGTTTAAGCTCTCTTTTTTGTGTTTTTGGTTCTGGACTTCTGCCTCTTCTGAGTTTTTTTGTGACATATGTCGCTCCGTTGTGTGGTGATATAGGCTGTTTATGCTCCTCTTTTTGTGTTTCTGCTTTTTCGAGTCTTCTTTTTCTGAGTTCTGAGTCTTCTGATTCCTCGGTTTCCGATGCGGGGTTGGATTTGGGTCATGCTTATTGTCAGCAGTAAGAGCCACATTACGCATGGTATAGAAGTGGGGGATGGGCAGTGTGAAATGCGTTGCCGCATTGTGTTCGTGATATTTAATGTTTATGCTCTTCTTTTTGTGTTTCTGCTTCTACAAATTTTCTTCTTCTCCTTCTAGGTCTTCTGATTCCTCCGTTTCTGGTTCTGGTAGAGTATATATCTGTTGGTATTTGTGAAATGCGTGGCCGCATTGTGTCATGATGTGGAGTGTTTGTGCTCCTCTGTTTGTATGTCTGCTTCTTCTTCTTCTTCTAAGTTTCTGGTAGAGTATACAGTGTGTTTCACTTCTCGTGAAGACACCCTTGTATCTTTTTTATTTGTGGCCGAATTAATTTCAAAATTTTATCAGCCATACAACTCCATAAGGTGACTTTATTGAACACATAAATGCCGTCTAAATCTAAAACGCCGGCCTACTGCGATAAAAAGAAAATGTCAATTTTCGAGAAATCATAGTAGGCTTAGAGACAGACAAAAATTTTGTTAATGCAAGTTGTTCAGGATCACTTCATATGCCTCTCTGTAAAATTTTGTGAAAATCGGAATATTTTCAAAAAAAATTTTTTGTTTCGCTTCTCGTGAAGACACCCCTGTATCTTTTTTATTTGTGGCCGAATTAATTTCAAATTTTTATCAGCCATACAACTCCATAAAGTGACTTTATTCAACACATAAAGGCCGTCTAAATCTAAAACGCCTGCCTACTGCGATAAAAAGAAAATGTTTATTTTCGAGAAATCATAGTAGGCTTAGAGATAGACAAAAATTTTGTTAATGAAAGTTGTTCAGGATCACTTCATATGCAACTCTGTAAAATTTTGTGAAAATCGGAATATTTTCAAAAAAAGAGAACACATAAAGAGAACTTTTTCCAACAAATGAAAGTTGTGAACAAAAATCAGCATTCAATAAAACACTAAAAGGGCTTTTTATTTTTACATATCAAGTTGAATGTAATATCTTTTCTTTTTTTCTTTTTGTTATCTCTGTTCTGGAGGAGTAACTCTCCATCATATCCTTCCTCCTTATCGGATCAGAAATTTAGGAACATGGACGGTTTTATTGTTTTAAATGTTAAGAGTGCCGTGAAATTAACTGTCAATATGTATTGTTTTATTTATTTCGTCATTGCTTTCATGACAGAAGTGATTGTTGATATTTTCTGTGGAGTTTGTTAGTTTTTCTTGTTTTAATAATTTAATTCATACTAAAGTTTCTTTATTTCATATCTTTGCTCATAATGGTTAGAATACTTTTAATTACTGATGAAAAAATTGAAATAATAAAGATAGTCGGTGAAAATGTACGGTCTTCAAGAGAAGCAGCAGAAGAATTTAATTTAAGACATCCTCTAAGACATCCAATGCACCATGGTACCGTAGCAAGAATATGTCACTTGTTCAATACAACTGGCAATTTGCTTAAACCGAGAGTACATCTTAATCGAAATCACGGAGATGATAATGTTATATTAGCGGCGTTTAACGCCAATCCCACTACCAGTCTTCAAAATATGGCTCGTGACCTTAATTTGTCGGCATCAAAAATTTGGAGATGTTTAAAACGCCATAGGCTACAACCGTTTAAACCAAAATTTTTACATACCTTGGAGGAAGGTGATGAAGAGGGAAGACTAGAATATTGTTTATGGATCTAAGGTAATTATTCAAACAATAGAGACTTTTTGAAGAAAGTAATTTTCACGGATGAGGCAACTTTCTCCACCAACGGGGTAGTGTCATCACAAAACTGTAGGTTCTGGGCAGTAGAAAATCCTGATTGGATAATAAATTGTAAAAAGCAATATTCCCAGAAGGTAAATGTGTGGTGCGGAATTTTTAACGAAACAATAATGGGGCCGTTTTTCTTTTTTCAAAATATAAATGCGTTAAATTTGCTAGAATTTTTAAATAGTGATCTTTGGAATGCAATAGTTGATTTTCCTTTGGAACAATTGTATTTTCAACTCGACGGAGCATCTATCCAGAATTCCGTAGTAGTGAGAGCATGGATGAATGAACATTTTCCCAAAGATGGAAATGGCCACCCAGATCACCTGATCTCACTCCAATGGATTTTTATTTTTAAGGTCACATTAAAAACAAAGTTTAGACCTCAAAATGTAGAGTAGCTTTGTGAGAGGATAAGGCAAGAGTGTTTAGAAGTTACAGCTCAAGAACTGAGAAGAGTTGTAATAAATAACAGAAAACGGATTGAGAAGTGTATTACACTTGAGGGTGGGTTAGTGGAAAGGGGCCCAATATAATAAATAACTAAAAAAAACCATTAACTTCTTTTATTTTTGAACTTTTCTAACACTGCGGCTTTTGCTTTATCTGTATTTTTTTTCCGACAATATTATCATTCATTATTAGTAGTCTTCTCTGTAAAAACAACGGCCCTTTTCAGGGCCACCAATTTAATTCAAAAAGAATTCGTTATTTGACAGCATCCTACCAACCTACATATTCTTGACAGATGTTAAAACTCATTAAAGTAATTAGATTTTAATTTTAATCATTCTAAGACCGGGGTTTTAGATTTAGACGACATGGGGCATATGAAGTGATCCTGAACAACTTTCATTAACAACATTTTTGTCTATCTCTAAGCCTACTATGATTTCTCGAAAATTAACATTTTCTTTTTATCGCAGTAGGCAGGCGTTTTAGATTTAGACGGCATTTATGTGTTGAATAAAGTCACCTTATGGAGTTGTATGGCTGATAAAAATTTGAAATTAATTCGGCCACAAATAAAAAAGATACAGAGGTGTCTTCACGAGAAGTGAAACAAAATTTTTTTTTTTTTGAAAATATTCCGATTTTCACAAAATTTTACAGAGGATCATATGCAGTGATCCTGAACAACTTACATTAACAAAATTTTTGTCTATCTCTAAGCCTACTATGATTTCTCGAAAATTGACATTTTCGTTTAGATTTAGACGGCATTTATGTGTTGAATAAAGTCGTCTTATGGACTTGTATGGCTGATAAAAATTTGAAATTAATTCGGCCACAAATAAAAAAGATACAGGGGTGTCTTTACGAGAAGTGAAACACACTGTATATCGCTGAGATTTCTTTGTGGAGTTAATTTTTCCCCCTCGCTTTTCTTTCCAGTATCTTTGGTCCTTTCCCAGTTTGTTCATGATCCTCTCAGTTGTTGTTTTCCACGTGTAACCTGGTCTCCCTATTTTTAGTGTAGAATATAGAATTTTTCACTTAACAACGAGAGCAATTTTGACCTGAAAAGCCTCACTAGATAGTTTACCTAAGAAAATATTATGACCATAGTGTAAGAGTAATGCATTTGATTATTACGGGAATATGTACTACTCTGTAGAATTTTTGACTTAACAACGGTGTTTGTCACCCTTTTTCCACTTCTTTGCATTGAGAGATTTAATTACTCATATTAATTAAGTACCAGCTACATCACTCAATGGTTGTTATGCCAGCATGTACCACTCAATGCAGAATTCTTCACTTTGCAACGAGCATAATTTCAACCTGAAAATCCTTACTTGATAATTTATCTAAGAAAATATTATGACCATACTTTAAAAGTCCTACATTTGATTATTATGGGAATATGTAACAATCTGTAGAATTTTTCATTTAGCAACGGTCTTTGTCACCCTTTTTTCACTTCTTTGAACTAAGAGATTTAATCACCCATATTAATTAAGTACCAGCTATATCACTCAACTGTTGTTTTGCCAACATGTACCAGTCTATGCGGAATTCTTCACTTAACAACGAGCGTAGTTTCAACGTGAAAACCTTCACTTGATAATTTACCTAAGAAAATATTATGATCATACTTTAAGAGTAATAGACCGTGGGATAGTGACAGATTTTTTTAAACGTTTGGTTCCTATCTGGCCTTTTGGGAGCCTTTTGTGCCTGATTTGTACTAACCATTTTCGTGTTTATCAAACGGTTATCCAGGGCCCCTCAGCGGAAAACAGAAAAGAAAATTTCATGAAAATGAGCAATTTCAAACGTTTTGTTCCTATCTGGCGTCAAGTTAGACTTACGTTTTAAAGAAAAACATCCGACGGAAGCTTATCGCCAGACAAATTCCGTGGGCCGGAAGGCCCGAAATTTCAATCCGAAGTTGTAAGAAAAAATGGTCAAAAGCAAACGATTTGGTTCTTATTTGGGAATTGTATATATAGGTAAATAGATTATAATTATCGTGATATAACAAACGTCAGACAAATTCCGAGGGCCCAACAGTGAAAAAATTATTGTTCAAGTTGTCAACTATTCCGCGAAAATCAAACGATTTACATTCGTCTGGCATTTGTTTTTTGTTAATATTAGGCAATAAGTAGTTTCAATTTAAAGTTCCCAGACGAATTGGCTGGGTCCCCTGGATAGCCAGACAAAAAGAAAAGCACGAAAAAAATGCCATTTTTCAAACAATTTTTTCCTGTCTGGCATTTGGATTTTAAAAAGATATGTTAATAAATAAGCCATATTTCTAGTCCCAGATAAAAAGCTTGAGCGAAAGTATCGAAAAATCAAAAAACAGTCGTGTAAAAATCGATGCATTTTCAAAAGATTTACACTCGTCTGGGATTTGTTTTTTAAAAAGATATGTTAATAAACAAACCATATTTCAAGTGCCAGACAAAAATTTGTACGCAACTGTAGATATATCGCAAATTTTGAGGTTCTACAGTTGGCAACTTTTTAATCCTGGCTCCTACGCCAAAAGACTACTCTAGCTAATTTAAATAGAATAAAATTTGCTAAAACATTTTTTAAAATTTTTTTAATTCCGACAAAAATGAAGGAATTAGAGGGGGGCGGGATTTGGGACTTTTTTTTTCGGTAAAATTTCTCCATTTCGTCACCGTAATTAATCGGTAATTAATTGAAATCGATCTCATATATGATGTTCACTTAATATCATGTACTACTTTGACGTTCCGTTAATCTCGGTCCTTCGAAACAAAGGTTTCTGAGAAAAATAATTTTTTTTAGATTTACATACATTATAGGAAAACGTGTAATTTCCTACATTTCCTCGAATATCTCGATAATTATTGTTTTTTTCGAAAAATTTGTGGATAGCTTATGTAAAGAGAATTAATTGATCTTTCCGACACTTTTTTTTATTTTTTCTCTAACATAAAGAGCAAAAGACCAAATATGCGGACGTCTCAAAGCCCACCGCCACCCAGTCTGTTAATTAGGGGTAAGACGTACCACTCGGCTAAAGTACACCATCTGTGGGTCCCCACGCGAAACTAGTTTCTCGATCTGACGTCACAGTGCTTTTCGTGGGGAGTAGAGAGGATTTCAATTTTAATTTTTTATTGCAAAGTAAGTACTGCGATTTAAGAGCTGTTATTCGATGTGGCGTGTTTTTATACATAAACACACACTTTAATGAAATACAAAAAAAATGGGCAAGTTCCCCATTAGCAAACGATAAATAAAAATCACCCCGGGACGAGCGGGGAGTATAAAAAGCAGCGTCGCTCGCTAGCAATGCATACCACATATGTTTCTACCACATCGCATCTTACGTGTCTTATGTCGCGTGCATTAAAATGAGAGAAGAAATCACTTTTGTGTGGTTGACTACCTACGCCAAGGGAGAATGAAACAGGTACGGACTTACGAGGACTCTCAGTTTCTATGGTGTAGTGCAGAGTTGTAAATTATATATTAATATGTAATAATTTATATTTGTCTTTTTGCTAGTATGTAACTTATTTATTGAGAATATTATTCGATCGAGGGATTATGAATGTGAAAGTGACAGTTACATTGATTCCAGTGATAAAGAAAATCAAATTCCAAATGAGTTTCAAGTGAGAAAAAAAACGGCATTTCAAGGGCGTATCTGGACCTTGACCTTGGAGGAGGGGGGGGGGGGGGTCACATAGCCGCGTGTTGAAAATAACAAAAATGTTTTTCCTCGAAAATTAAACTTGATGAGCGGTGGGGAAAAAATTATAAACACAACTAAATAGAATATATATTCAAAAATATAAAATAAAATAATAAAAATGATGAAATTTTAAAATGAAAGTTGATTGTTTACGGAATCTTGGGGGGTAATTACCCCGTTACCCCCCATAAATCCGCGCTTGCGGCATTTAAGTAGTGACGCGAAACAAATTTGTTTAAATGTGTATAATACTCTTTTACAATGACAAGCTAATGAAATGCCAGACAAGTGTGAATCGTTTGAAAATGCATCGATTTTTACACTACTGTTTTTTGATTTTTCGATACTTTCACTCAACATATCTACGGCTGGGCCCAAGCTTTTTGTCTGGGACTTGAAATATGGTTTATTTATTACCATATCATTTTAAAATCCAAATGCCAGACAGGAATAAATCGTTTGAAAAATTGGCTTTTTTTCGTGCACTTCTTTTAAGATTTAAAATATGTTTGGCCCATACATTTTCGTTTTGGTTAATTTTTACAGAAAAAAATCATTTCACATGAGAACCAATCGTTTGATTTTCGCGGAATAGTTGACAACTTGAACAATAATTTTTTCACTGTTGGGCCCTCGGAATTTGTCTGGCGTTTGTTATATCGCGATAATTATAATCTATTTACCTATATATACAATTCCCAGATAAGAACCAAATCGTTTGATTTTGACCATTTTTTCTTACAACTTCGGATTGAAATTTCGGGCCTTCCGGCCCACGGAATTTATCTGGCGATAAGCTTCCGTCGGATGTTTTTCTTTAAAACGTAAGTCTAACTTGACGCCAGATAGGAACAAAACGTTTGAAATTGCTCATTTTCATGAAATTTTTTTTTCTGTTTTCCGCTGAGGGGCCCTGGATAACCGTTTGATAAACATGAAAATGGTTAGTACAAATCAGGCACAAAAGGCTCCCAAAAGGCCAGATAGGAACCAAACGTTTAAAAAAATCTGTCACTATCCCACGGTCTATAATGCATTTGATTATACGGGTTTAATTTATATTAAATTCGCCTGAGTGTTCTTAATAATTATGAAAAAAGATTATTTGAAGGTTAACATAAAAAATTTATATATACTTTACGAACAATACGTTATTGATTATTTCGGGTACGATCCAAATCAAATTCATTTCAATATTTTTATAATGGTTAAAAAATAATTTACTTGAAACTTTACAGAGGGATATCATGGTATACTTCAACAATTTATTGCCCCATAAACTTGTCGACAAATGTCGACTCGTCAGGTTTGATGGGCCTAAACACTTCAATGATTATAAATATCCTTCTTTGCCTGCGTTGGGTCGCTTGATTGTTTACGTTCTTTTCGTTTCTTTACATACAGCACTGGTCACTAAATAGCTCTGTATTAGTTATTTTCAAATATTAATTCTATTTCAATTTTGTTCTTTTGTTATGACGTGTCGATTTACGCGGAATCTTTTGAGCTACAATTCACTTAAGCTTTATCAAATTTGACGGAGTTTTACTTGGTATTTTGCGTATATTGAGAGCGTTTCAGGCACATTTCCGTTCACTTCGAAGACACAACCGAGTATCCTACTTACGTATTAAATTAACTCTTCCAGGTCACGGCCTTTTTGCATTCTCTAGAAAATACAAAAATTAACTCAGATACCGGCGCTTATTTCTTTGATAACTTGATGAAATCGTTCTCCTTGCTCTTTATATAGTCTCCAAGATTTTTTGCGATGTAAGATGACCTAGGGAATGCAATTTCAAATTCATCAAGCATCCCAACTTTCTAAAGTCTTCAGCCATCTCGACTAAAATCTTCTTGCAATTTGAATTTCTGCCATTTTCCAGAAAAGTTTCAACGACTTTTTGAAGAAAACTAATGATTTACTTTTTCGATATCGTTCATTTTGGTAATAAAATGCAATCTCTTAACAACGTATCAGTTTGAAGTCTATCGATATTCATTCTTTTCGATTTGCTTCAGACGCATTAGAGAGTTTGTTTCCTAAATTCAAAGTGCTGTTTTGCAGCGAAATGGAGCTCCAATATCAAGGAAGGTGGGATAAAAATATGATGGCTGACTAATGTTAAATGCTTAACAGAGATAGACCAGAGGAAAAAAAACAAAAGACCCATACCATTGCGTAGATTTTTCGAATTTAAAAGAGTACGTTACAACAGACAATCATATGTTAAATTTTGAACACACATAAATGTTAAAATTGAATGAGGATATCACTGTCATAGATTTCTTTCAATAACTTGTTTTTGCATAATTTTTCATGGATAGAAAAAACATGAACTGGTAGTGTTAAATTTACTTAAAATTTGGAATCAACGCATGAAAATACGTAAAACTAAGTTACTTTGAATTACTTTTATGAGCAGATCAGTTACAACTCGAAAATGGCGGATTTATCGCTATTTCTTGGGGTTAGAAGAAACCGAAACATGATGCAGCATCAAAATATTATTTAGGTATTATGCAAATCACAACTTACACACTTTTTTATTTATTATGAAAATACCTACTTTCTGTATATTGTTGCCCTAATCTGGGCACGCTAATATACTAGTCAGGTAAATACTTTAAAACACTCATTATTGGAGAACCAATCAAAACAACTACTCTTCTAGTTAATACTGACGAAGTATTGAATTACATGATAGGATTCTTAGCATTTAAAAAAAAAAATATTGAAAATACTTAAATCATTTATTTACATTTAGTCACGCATACTTTTTTTTATTTAATATGAAATTATCTACTTTCTGTATATTGGTATCTTAATCTGGTCACGCTAATATACTACTTAGGAAAACACTTTAAAACACTCATTATTGGAAAACCAATCAAAACAACTACTCTTCTAGCTAATACTGACGAAGTATTGAATTACATGATAGGATTCCTGGCATTTTAAGGCAAAAAAAAATATATTGAAGATACTTAAGTTATTTATTGAAATTCGGTCATTCACGAGAATTATTGAACCTTACATTCTATTTCAACTCTAGAAAAGTTGTACAAATTTTTTCGAACTCATTAGTTCTCATCAGTAGAGTATAGAAACATTCATTCATTATTTACAAGCCTATTCTTGATTTATTTTTTACAATACTTCGTCAGTATTAGCTAGAAAAGTAGTTGTTTTGATTGGTTTTCCAATAATGAGTGTTTTAAAGTTTTAAAAAAATTCACTTTTTTCAAATCAAATCAAATCAAATCAAATCAAATCAAATCAAATCAAATCAAATCAAATCAAATCAAATCAAATCAAATCAAATCAAATCAAATCAAATCAAATCAAATCAAATCAAATCAAATCAAATCAAATCAAATCAAATCAAATCAAATCAAATCAAATCAAATCAAATCAAATCAAATCAAATCAAATCAAATCAAATCAAATCAAATCAAATCAAATCAAATCAAATCAAATCAAATCAAATCAAATCAAATCAAATCAAATCAAATCAAATCAAATCAAATCAAATCAAATCAAATCAAATCAAATCAAATCAAATCAAATCAAATCAAATCAAATCAAATCAAATCAAACCAAACCAAACCAAACCAAACCAAACCAAACCAAACCAAACCAAACCAAACCAAACCAAACCAAACCAAACCAAACCAAACCAAACCAAACCAAACCAAACCAAACCAAACCAAACCAAACCAAACCAAACCAAACCAAACCAAACCAAATCAAATCAAATCAAATCAAATCAAATCAAATCAAATCAAATCAAATCATTTCTTGATGTTCACAACACAGTATGTGTTTTACATACGTCAATATACACAAAGCATCATACATACATAAAATTTAAAATTTGTAATAAATGCTATAAGACAGCAAAAAAAAATGGTGATAAGTAATTAAAAAAACAATACATATTATCACAGTCTTTGTTACATTAAAATGAAATAAAATAAAATAAAATAAAATAAAATGAAATAAAATGAAATAATACATCTTACAGAAGACCTGAAATACCTATTTCAGCTTATCACAACGTAGATACATCACAGTTTAAAAATTCATAGACATCATAAAATGCGCTCTTGTTAAGGAAATCCTTTATCGCATGTTTATATCTCGCCTCTGGGAGACTTCTAACATGTAAAGGAAACTTATTATAAAAAATAGGGCCGAAGTAATTATATGCATAATCACTTGATTTCAGTCTGTTATAGTCGAGTTTTATGTCAAACTCATGTCAAGTATTACAATTATGATTCAAACAAGTGAACATTCTTATAAATGAATAATAAACATGTGTAAATATATGATGAAGGAAATGTTAATATATTTAAATCGATAAATTTTTGTTTAACATCATCTCTATATTCCAGATTTGAAATGATTCTAATAGCTTTTCTTTGTACAGAAAATATTCTATTAGCTTGAGGTGCATGCCCTCAGTTTAACAGTCCATATGCTATATGAGATGCAATTGATGAGTGATAGGCAATAGTTAAAATATTCATTGGCACAATATTTCTCAAATTTCTTAGGATTAAAGTATTTTTACTCAGTTTATTTGCAAGGAAATCCACATGGTGACACCAATTTAACTTTGGGTCAAGATAAAGTCCAAGAAACCTGATTTTTTCTGGATTTTCATAGTCCACTATAGCTCTATGAGTAAAAAACATTTTTAATGTTTTATTTTGATTTAGGGAAAATTTGTTGCAGGAAAACCATCTTGCCGCATTTGATCGTGTATCCTTCATTCATGCGCTGCTGAAGTGCATTTAATGACTCATCCGATCTTAACAACGTGGTGTCATCTGCAAATAATACGAGGTCAGCCTCCGGTTTGGCTTGCTTAAGATCATTTACATAAATCAGGAATAAAGTGGGTCCCAATACCGATCTCTGAGGTACTTTTCACATCCTTGAGATCGGAGTTCATATTATTTACACTCGTATATTGCTTACGATTTAATAAATAGAATTTAACGCAACTTACTAATTCAACGTTGAGATACGTTAACTTACTTTAACTTAGCTCTTTCTTCCAAAATTTTGCCTCTTCACTTTTTTCCTAAAGTGTCATCCGTGTGGGGTATTACCGATTAAAGGAAAAAGTACCTAATTTCAACATAGCGGAGCATTTTTTCTTTATTTCTGCACGGCGGATTTTTTGGGATTTTCAGTCAGAGACTCCTGGATAGCCATAAAATACAATCCCGAAGAAATTAGCTTGTTACAAATTTGATCCGGGTTTGGTCCAAATTTTTATTTTATTTTGAAGTATAAGTATGAGTGATACAACACATAGAAATTAGTGAAATTATAATAATACAAATTAAAGCGCCAGTTTTTAATATTATTAACAACATAACACAACCGAGATATATTCATAAGGTGATATGAATCTTACCAGTAATATACCACGGTTTGACATAACTTACTAATAACAGTAATAACGTACCATCTGTGTCAGTTTTAGTTGCAGGTCCCAGTAGTAGATAATTCGAGCCTCTGACATATACACCGCTATTAAATTCAGTTTCGTTTAAGCTCTCGTCCACTCCCTTCCTGTCATCCTTAAGAATTCTTCTGTGCACCTAAAATATAATTAAATTTTAATCTTACTCTATACCCATAATTCTTAGACTATTAATACAAACCATGAATTCTATTACTCCATTAGCCAGACTTGAACCACCTTGTGCTCTGTCGTTAAGAACTGCTAATTCCAAATTTTTCTTTTCATCTTTAATGACTATTTTAGACGTTACAGGGTAGTAGTTACTGGCGACAGGTTCTTTAGTTGAATTGTAAGTGTAGTCTGGGCGAGAATTTAATGTCCTTTTAATCATTTCTCGACCATTTGAATCAGTATAGAATGTATTGTTATTATCGAAATCAGTCACAGTGAATCTGGTTATAATTTCTTTGCCAAATTTATCATCACTGTAAAAAATAGCGGTATTCTAAATTAAATTACAGTTCTTCATACATTTCATGGGACATTAATAGTATAAAGAGCCACTCTTTTCTACTTTTACTGAATTTAATTACCCATACAGCACACCAAATAACGATTACGATGTGTTCGCATTGTGACGATGTATCTAGATGCAGACACAAGGTTACACAAATTGTGTAACATTGTGTCTACATCTAGATACATCGTCACAATGCGAACACATCGTAATCGTTATTTGGTGTGCTGTATGGGTAGTAAGTTTACTGCAAGATGAAGAAACTGGCTGTGAGACTGGTAAAATATCTAATGTCTGAGATGAAAGTAAATATTATTATACGTTTATTATTATATATTTATTAGACCAATTTTTACCGGATTTCAGTAAAATGAAATAATAAATATTTAACTGAATCTTGTAATCATAATCGGTTGATCTTTTCCTGCTTAAGCGAAAAATATAACAACTAATGATATTTCCAACGATGTTCCAAGTAATCATGAACACCAACAAAAAAAGGACAAATAGATGATTTGGATTCATCAAAGGTTTTAACATTGAAAGTTTCCTACATAGGGCCTGAATTCGTGAAAGTGCATGTTGCATTTGCAGCATGATGTAAACAAAGTTACTCTAGTTACAGGTTTCCTGGTAACGGCTGATTGCAGCATGACGCAGACAAGGTTTCTAAAGCTATAGGTTGCCTGGTGACGGCCTAAAACTTCATCATTTTCAATGTCCTTTCCTGGTTGCATCTTTGCGAAAGACTGAATTTTTTAAACCAATTATGACATTGTACTAAGTAGACTTATGATTAATTTATTAATTTTCATCGAAACATTCAAAAGGTAAGAGGGAGCAAGGCAATCAAATCAGAGGGGAGCTGGCGGCAATAAGCCAATGCGAAGAAAGATCTTTGTAATAAACAAATTTTAGCTAAAAACTTTCTTTAATAAAAGTGTAGTATTCATTTACTTGCAAGAATAGCTTTTTTATAGTGTAACTAGAGGAAGCATTATACTCTTCGCCGATTTACTGAGCTTTTTATATAATTGTTACACATTCTACAGGATACTCTTCGCATTTTTCTTGTAAATAATGTTAGTTTTTGGACATTCTAAATTTTGTGATACCAACTTTGTTGTGGAAAAAAAAATATATGAAAAAAAAATTCACCATGTGAGGCATCGAACACGAGACCTTTGGATTGCAAGGCAAATACTTTAGCCATTGGGCTATCTCATCTTACCAGAAAACTTGAATAAATGTCATTCAAGAATTATATTTCAACGGATTAGATACATTATTATGAAATATATATATATATACTGGTAAAATGTGAAAACAAAAAAAACTTATAGAGTATAACATTTCGAAAGATTTCTATTTAAGTACAAATGACAGAAATTTTGAAATTTTTTTTTTATTTAAATGATTAATAACTTGTTTATTTATTGATTGATTTTTTTCAAAAACAATAGGGTTCTTTCTCTAGCTAACGCTAACTTACTTTCCAAATTTCAATACAATCGGACTTTTCTTTCTTAAGTTATCGTGCTTACAAGAAACGTGATAAAAAAATGTGTAGACGCACATTGCTTCGATCATAACTTCTTTGTTTTTATGCTACAGAAACAAATTAAAAAACAATTGAAAGCTTAATTAATATTCTACCTATTAGCATCCTTGTAGTAGGTGTCACAGTTTCTGAGATATTTAACTCTCACTCTAAATAATTATCTTATGAACACTTGGATGCCAAATGTAAATTTAAATATCTCCGAAATGATTAATTCTACATCAATAAACAAAAATTACATTTACTATTATACTGCCAAAAATAAACGAAATCCATTCAATATGATATTATTCCGAAGTTTTGCATATTTTTTACATCTAGGTACTGTACTATAAAGTAAACCCAAAACACACTCTAAAAACCGTGTGCACACAATAATAAACAAACAGTAAATGAGGTTTTGTATGCCCTTCAGACAGCTGCGTCAAATCATGTGACCTAAAAATTTGCTTACTATAAACTGCGCACTGCGATATGTGAATGCCAATACTGCTCTGCGATCTGTTATTTTTAAACTGATATTTTAAAACAGCAGAAGCAGTTTAAACCTGTCATTAAAAAATAATAGCTTGTATCCATCTCTAGAAAACAGAATAATGAGTTGTGTGCCCTCCATGCCGACAGCGTGACGTCATCCTAAAATGGTCTATAGCCACACTGCCTACCCTTCGCCCCACTTCAGCTTTAGCTTTACCGATGAAACTTTGTGATTGGCGTTGTCTCCTCTTAAGAGTTACTGTATTCGCACGGAAGCTAGGTGAATTTTTCAGTACGTCATAATTTTATTCACTATGAGGTATTTTTAGCGTTTTATGGATGATAACGATTTACGAAATCAATTTATGGCAGGACACCTCGCCAGATATATCTCGATCATCGTTTAATAATCAGTGGAATTATGCCATGCGTTATATACTTGCCAAATATGAGTTTCGTATGAACGCAAAGAATGAGCTTGTAGCGATGACACAAATTATTTGTTTGTTATCTTATCTCTTGAACTACGACCAAACTGACAGGCCAGACAGTTTACTTTGTTGTGATTTAAGTTAGATATAATTAATAAACTCAAAGAAAATACTTGTAACGATGAGTTTCCAAAAAGCCACATTGCTCCCGCGCTTTGATAAGAGATAGACAGACTGGTCGAGATATGAACATACCGGAAGATTGAGAAATACAATTAAAAAAGAAAAAATCATCTTCAAAGTTAACATCGTCTACGCTGATAGTGTTCTAGAACTAAGGAGAATTGATGTAAATCGATAAATGGCAAAAAATTTGACTTGTAAACATTTTTTCATGTGGCCGACGACATAGCACAAAAAGCGAAAATTTGGAAAGTATGTAAGTACTTTTCATCCGGCGACTTGACCATGGGACAGGTACAGGGTGGTCGCGCGAACATTAGAACCTCATTTAACTTTGTTATTTTTGGAGTTACGTAAAAAAGTTAAAAAATAAAAGCTGTAGGAAATTACATGTATTTTACAAAAATTATCAGAAAAACAATTGAAAGTCGAATTTCGGAGATATGAACTTTACTTTGGTTTTTTTAATATCACACCCCGTATATTTTGACACCATCTGAGAGTGTATAAAAATCTTAAAAACTATACTAGATATTAAATTTTATATTTTTGTACCATTAAGTCGTGGTAGTCCAAAAAATATATATCAATCATTGAAATTCTCCATTTTATTTAAAACAAAGTGAAATTAGTTATCAACAAATATCTTGAAGAACTAACAAATTGTTTATTTTAAATTACATACTTTTGTTTTCCACGGCTGATTTAATAAATTGTAAATTTATGTAAATTAAACAATTTTTTTAAAGATAAATACTCTGTTTTATATGCCGTTAAATAGCTTCTTTTAGATGGTGTAAAAAAATGCTGGGTGTTCTGTTTCAAAAAACCAAAGTAAAGTTCATATCTCCGAAATGCGACTTTCAATTGTTTTTCTGAAATGATTTTTGGAAAATACATGTGATTTTCTATAACTTTTATTTTTGAACTTTTTTACGTAACTCCAAAAATAACAAAGTTAAATGAGGTTCTAATGTTCGCGCGACCAGGGTGGCCGCACAGTGAATAGGGTGTACATCTGGTGACCATTAGAAAAATATAATTTCATACCGTAATTCGAATTTTGCATATTATGAAATTAAGGAAAATGCCAAATAGCCCATGAAAATTCTGGTGCGGATATATCCATAGGAGTCACGCGAGAGTGGACCTGAAATACACTACTTTTATTGAGTTATATGCCGCCGGTATGATTTGCAAATAGCTGGGAAGCCTAATATATGTTATATATTGCTGTAAAAAGCCTTTTCTAATGATAAGTTCTTGTGAATGATATAATCATTATCCAGTATTTGAACTTTAAAGCTAGCCAGGAGCAAATCAAAATTCTAAGCTAAAATTTATTACGTCATTCCAAGTTAAATTGCAAGCTTACCCTTCTAAAACGTTGTGAATCTTTGGTACCAGTCGATTGACACTATTAGTCTCTATAGCATGTAGTTCAAATAAACGTCATATGAGGGAGGCGTCTGCCTTTGCCATGTTTGGTAGGCAGATAATTATAATTAGATAGGCTCTCTACCAAAATTTATTTGTATACATTGAATTTTAAATATTGTACAATAGATTGTATTACTTAAACTCTTGAATTTTCTTGATTGAATGATTAACTTTAAATTTAACCTCTTCTGCTTTTCAGTATGTAAGATCGACAACAGAATGTATATAATGTCACGTAGCAATTATAATTTATGCATAATTTATTAGAGACACCCAGTACATCATTAAATAAATAGTTATTACAATATTTGATAAATGAAATTAACTTGAAACAAAGTTGCATTGGGGAACAAAGGAACTGAATAGTGTATAGTCAGCAAGAAGCTGGCACGTTCACCTCATGCGACGTTATAATAATGATGAAATGCTGATTTGGCAAAAGTAGCAACTGGGACAAATTTGAGTTTAAAAAATTCAGTTGGGTTTTGATTCAGGGGACGAATTGGTGGTGGCTTGGTGCGTGACCCAACTCCCCCCCCTTAAGGGTGAGCCCCGGGGGGTATTTAATGTAAGTACTAATTATTCTGTTTCATTGTGTGTTGTTTCTTTCTTAATAAACCTGTACTTTATTTTCTACCACAATGTTTTATTTACAAGTATTCATTTAATTCATTAAATTCAAATCCTCTTGCAAGCAAGCGAGTAATTTAAAGGAACCCCGTCACAGCGGCCGAGGGTCGTGACACGTGGTGGGCATAACATGTGTTGGAAGTAATTATTAAACTACCCCAACCCGTAGTCGTGACAATAATTTTCATAAGATACCTCAAGTCTATTATTCATGATGTCGACCAGATAACAGAGACTATTAGGAAAAATTCTATAAAAGTGATTAGGAAATTGTGAAGTATGAAGTGATTAAGACAAGTGCATCACATGAAGGCAGATTGGAAGGAACAGTGAGTAATCTACGGTAGGTACGACCTGATACCTTTTTCGTTTATTAAGGGCACTTGTAACAGAACTTCGTCGCGAACCTCGTCGCGTAACTCCAAAGCGAACATGGATGTTCGCGCCGAGGTTCGCAGCTTTCCCATCACTTGTCGGTATTTCCGCGTCACCTCAAAGGAAGTTACAATATGCGATTACGCAGAGTGGACGTGTCCGAGCTTGTTCGTGTATCGTCTTGTGGGGTGTTTAAATATTTTCATACTCTCTCAGTAGTCAGTCGTGGGATGTCACTTGACATTCTGTGTACCGGCAGTCAATCCCAGCCACAATAACTCAAAGTTTTCCATAAGACCGATGACGGTTCGGGGATGACAAGTTGGCGAAGAGAGAAGATCAAGAGAGAAGATTAAGACAGAAGAGCACCAAAAGACGCAACAATGTCCGTAAGACAGGACCAGGGAGGTGGGCTAAAATCATCAACACATTTGTGAGGGGGTTGCTGTAAAGTAAACTCGCCCGCCCCTCACGAGGTCGGTCCAGGTCTACAGCGATGCATTGGGGTAAAGAGCAATAGTCCTGCTCGACTCTAGTCATCCGAGACCCCCATCGAAGCCAAATGATATTGGCGCAGTAGTCAGTACAGCATCGACCGTCATATTGTAAAGATGTAGTGGACGGAAGAAAATTCGATTCTTTTTTATTCAGACCACTGATATGTTGAAACTTTAATTCAGCCAGTAACTTACAACCACTATACTCCATTCTCCTACAATGCAAACGTGTCTGCTACCATCTTTTCCGTTTTTTCTTTTTTGTCGCATAATGAATATAAATACATGCCGCAGCTGCAATTTGCAGATCGTTCGTCCCGAATTAGGCGGGATAGTCCCGTTTTTTGAGGTGCTGTCCCGCAAAGTGAACCGTTCCGCAAAAGTCCTACATTGGAGAAATAAGTCTCGCATTGGCTTATTAAGCTAACAAAGTTAAAGTTAGTGAATTTTTTCCCTCCCCGCTCATCAATTATGAGACTTGGACAAAAATTTTTTTTCGGATTTCTCCCCTCCGATCATGAATTATTAAACCTGGAATTTTTTTTCATTATATACCCCATTAGCAAGATTCAAATATGGCCACTTTAAGTTTATTATTGTCCATGATTTTGAAAGAAGTCTGTCTTTGCCTCTTTTCCAAAGACAACTGACCGGACTGTGAACAACATGGCAATCAGAATGTTCGCGACGCAACGGAGTTCTGTTCGGAGAGAATTTTTTTGCCACATATTAACGCGATCATGACCTAGCTTTGACCCTATTGGCGATGGAGTTACTTATCGAGGTTCTGTTACAAGTACGTACGTACCTTTACAGGACTCCAGTCCTAGGTCGAACCTATTCGAACCGCACTGACAGTAGAAATAAACCAACATATTATGTTGAAGAAAGTTATTGTTACGTCAGATGAACGGGAGTCTACAACACAAAAAGTGTATAGACTACGATTATACACTTTTTTGTAAAATGGGTTCCCGTTATATAATATCGTTTATGTTACTTAATCAATGTGATTTATACTCACGTAAAAGCGTGTATTTTGCAAATAACTATATACTTACATATTTATTCCTCCAACAAGCCAGTCGAATTCTATGTAGTTTTCATCTTTATAAACTCTTATAATTTGTGAAATATCCACAATTCCGTCACTCCATTTTTGGTGGCATTCCTCAACAACTTCCCCTTTCACAGTACTTGTAATTACAACCTCCTTTTGAAAAGGTTCGGGAGATGTTTTACTAGGGCGAAACAGGTAAGCTCCAGAAGCAATGTTTGTCTTATCTGCTTCTCCTGTTTCACTAATATAGTAGTAGAAGTTTTGTGTAATATCTAATGATACTCCATTTATCGTAATTTTTTTCAAGACGTTTGTAGAGTCGTCCATTTCGAAGGTCGTTTTCTAAAGAATTAAATGTTATAAATAGTATCGTGATTGAGCTGCTAAACAAGGGCGGATGTAGAAATTTCAATAATTTTTTTCTCGTCTGTGGCGCATGGGACCCATATGAAATATGGGAAATAACATCTAGAGAAGCACTCCTCTAACGACTAAAAAATTTTGAAAAAGCAGTTTGCGAAATTTTTTTTCAAAATTCGAGTGCCCCCCCCCCCCTCCGAGCTAAGGGACTCCCGTTTAAAATTATTCTTTTTTGTCATATACATTTTACTTTTCATAAAAATGCAACAATAGGTTTTGGAGTTTATGAAAATATTTTTATTACTAACTGAGATACAACGAATTGAAATTTTGCAATTATTTTCATAAACTCCAGAACTTATTGTTGGATTTTGATGAAAAGTAAAATGTATATGACAAAAAAGAATAATTTTAAACGGGAGTCCCTTGGCTCGGGGGGGGGGGGGGAGCACTCGAATTTTGAAAAACTTTTTAGGGGCCGTTAGAGGAGTGCTTCTGTAGATGTTATTTCCCTTATTTCGTATGGGTCCCATGCGCCACAGACGAGAAAAAAATTATTGAAATTTCTAGATCCGCCCTTGCTGCTAAATTAGAAGAAACGTTAGAAAACCTTTCTCTGTTAAATTGCTATTTTTAATGATAGTGTAGTAGATATATGTAAAAAATAGGTGTTAGGTGGAACTAATTCCCAAAAAGACAGAGTTTGAATTTTTTAGTTCGTTGTTGGTATCTTTTTGACCTACTAAAAGTCTAGAAAAATCTAAGTGTGCAAAATGCATTTTTTGGCCGCCATCTTGAAAATTTTTAAAAAAAATCGTGTGTTGTATCAAATTACAGAAAATTTCATGCTGAAAAAGATTATGATAATGGTTTTAGAGAATAAAAATAAATAACAAAATGGTGGCCGAAAAACTGAACGCTTGTAGTGTTGAAAGTATTTTTATTAATCAAAATGCGTTTTATAATACAAATGCATATGTATTTCATCAGTCTTACATCTTACATAAGAGAAAAGCTAAATCTAATAGTATTCTTCAGTTTCTTCTAATCACTTTTTGTCAGTGCACTATTTGTGCAATCCCTACCAGAACAGATACAACATATCACAGTACATTCCACACCATAACGACGACACGCATATCTACCACTACCACATGACTCATTTGTATCCGTTTTGCAGGTACAGCGGATCATATTTAGTAATAACTCTGGTGCAGGGCTCATTTCTCATGTTATGGGCTGTAGTTGGTCTCCAACCCCATTCTTCAGGATTGGCAATATTGGTGTTCATAGTTTTCCAAAAAAGACATTGTAAATGTACGCGGAGAACATGATGAACAGCAGCATCTTCTGTAGGTGGCAGTCTTGCAATATTAAATTCACTTTTGGTAGTTGTGATTTTTTTCAAGTACAGATTATATCATAGTAGGTTCAGAATCTCTGTCTTTGGATTTCCACCGTACAATGATACCAATGCTTTGGTGCCAATATCTGTGAATTCCTTTCTGTTTGCATTTTCTGGTCCAAACAGAGGCGCAAATGCTAAATTCATCACATTTCCAAAAATGTTGATATGCTGTCGATTTACTTTTAGCATATAAGGAGCTTGTTGTATCGCATCTAGTTAAAGCATGTGAAAATAGAATAATTTTGCATCACTTTCGCCAAGCACATGTTGCATCGATTTAATATCACGTTTTTTATCAGTGAACGTTGATGACTGCAAACAAATACGTCATGTATTATGGTAAATCAAAACTACAGGAATATCGGTGTAGTCAGCAACAACTGTTGCATGCTTTTCTTTTGTCAAGGTCAATGCTGTTTTTAAAATAACAGTGTCAGCATTATCTGTAGCATGAATCACAGTGTGGTCATTCGCTTACAAGTGTTTCCCAGGCATGGTTATAAAGCACTGTTTATTTTCATTATTAGAAAGAAATGGTCTTTTGCCAATAAAAAGTGGAGAGCTCTCAGTAAATTTCACTGTTACTGATGATTGTTTTGTGCGTATCTGATGCTTTACATCCTTTGTACTGGATGGCATAACCATCAAATACAATTGTTACAACTTTATATTGCTTAGCAATATGACTGCTTTATACTTTTGACACATTTGAAAATTTCCCAGTTTTTGGCCATGACAATTTGTGTAGTAGTGCACCGCCGTCAAGAACATACGACGTTTCCGCAGGTAACGTGTAATTTAAACTAGTTGCTATGTCATCCAAAGTTCTTGACAAAGATGATTTGTCACTTTTTCTCAATAACTGAGTTTCTGGATCAAATAAACACGGAGGAAGTAAAAATAATTCATAATTGAAATTCTCCTTTAATTTTTGCAGATCAGAGTTTACAGACAAACATGGCAGTATTCTTTGGGTGCGGAGTCGGCCGCATTCTTTGTTGAATAGCTCCGTCAACAACACTACTTTTTCTTAATATTTCCATTCTGACAGCTTGATCCTTTTTAACCATGGTAACATAGTTGGAAGCTTTTCCCCTGAAGTAATGTAAGAAAATCCTTCATATCTCTATAGATTTTCTAGCATCGGATATTTGTTTCCTAGACTTTTAGTGTGTTATTTATTTATATTTCTTAAAATTAATACCATAATCTGTTCCAGCATGAAATTTTCTGTAATTTGACACTGCACACGATTTTTTTTATGATTTTTTGAAATGTTTTCAATATGGCGGCCAAAAAACACATTTTGCACACTCGTATCTTTCTAGACTTTTAGCATGTCAAAAAGATATCAACAATGAACTAAACAACAATTAATTACGTTAAGACAGAATGTTACCTGGTCAGAAAAACAAATTTTATAGGGAATAGCTGACAGAGTACTAAGGCTAATCACAGGCCTTCTAACTTGCCATTGCCTCTTGAGATATCATCTCAAGAACATAGGCATGGCAGAAGATGACAATTGCAGATACTGTGAATCTGCAACTGAGACTGCGGAACATATACTTTGTGAATGCGAAGTACTAATCCGCATTAGGCCAAAGTACCTAGAACAGGCGGAATTAACGCCTGAAGACATATAGAAACTGGGAGTTAGTTTCTCCCAGGAAAATCACAAGCTTTGTAAAAAGTCTTGGAATTTTGGACAAAAACTAGTTGTACGGTAATTCACAAAATATCTTTTAGGTCGGGGTGAAGAAAGGCCAACCCAGGACCAAGCGACCCTTTAAACAATCTACCTATATGATCGATATTTGTAGATTTTCTTCGAGTCTTCATCCCTCATCATTGGTCATATACTTCTAAGAGAATTTTTAACAGACCCGATATTATTTAATGTTTTGATAAGATTGCTCATTACATATTGGTTTAACGGATTTTTATTTGGATACCTCTATTTAAATAAGCTGCTGAATTCTTATCAGTTCTTCTACGATTTCCAAATCAGTTTGTTTCAATTTTCTATCAATCGGAATATAGCAGTTTTATTGTCGATAACGCAGTCAGAATGAAACAATAAATATTTATGAATAGATATGAATAAAGAACATTTTAATATTCAAAAACCGCCAATTCTGAATATACACTAGGTTTTTATCTATAAATACTGCACAATTTGATTCGCTAGGTAACCGTTTTTTACAACCTTTTTATCACCTTTAAAAAAAGCCTACTGAAATGTTACTGAGAGATTTCGTTGTTTTTGTGCAATCCTATATACAGGAACATAGATAAATACATGCACACAAATTAGTTTATTTTTGCCGTTTGAGTTCGTGTATTATCAAACGGGTTTGATTGGGGACTCTGATAGTATATACCAGTTCTAATATGTTGGCAAGTTGGCTTATATTATAGATTAAATCTAAATATTATTCATAGTTAACAGATATTTTCAATTATAATTATTAAATAATATCTGATGTGGCTGGCTCACAGCTTTGCATTACTTACATTATTCCCAAATTGTAAAGTAATATCCTGACCCAAGTTAGCTTTAATTGGCGTTTCAGATGTTGAAGCTGTTTTACTAATATAATACAGTTTGATGCCCATGGGTGGTACCTGTCTTGCAGCGAAGACCAATTCTAGAGTACTTGGTGTCTCATTCTGCACGGCGGCGAAAGAGAAATCTGATATGGGGCTTACAATATCAAAGGCCTCTTTTCCTAAAATAATAATAAAATATGTGTTTAATGAACGATATTTAAGTTTTGCCACGGAAGTTATAGGCCGGGAGCCCGTGTATAAAATGACTGACTATCCGGAACTTTGAAAATATGTAAAATGGATTGTTCTTATATAGTTAGCAAGGAATGGACCATCAGCTGGTTGGGTAGCGGTGGGGGTGGCTGTCAAAGGGTTGAAAACACGTAAAAAAAATTGAGAAAAAAACCTATCCGGCGAACTCTGAAACTTATATGAGGGGAAGATTATGTTATATAATGAAAGTAGAACATAGTCAGCTGAACGGGGGGCGGTGGATTTATCGTCAGCTGATCGATCAAACAGGTCCAAAAACATGATAAATTTAAATTATTCGGCGAACTTTAAAATTTGGGTATAAGATAATATTTATACTGAGATTCACGAAAAACATAGTCAGCTGCAAGTATATGGGTGGAAAAGTCGTCAGCTGGTACAGAACAGTGCTGATTGTAGATCGCCTGCGAGTCAGCGCGCATCACCTTTCTTGCATCAGCTGACGACTTTTCCACCCACATACTTGCAGCTGACTGTGTTTATCTTTAATCTATACCCGAATTACCAGAGGAGAACCTAAATAATGTCGTTGACATAATAGAGAAGTTTGTTTGCATGATGTATGGGTTTAAAGCTATAAAAAAGGTCAATGATGCTCGTGTAGCTACCTTCACTAAGGTGTATAAATTTAGCGAAAATGATAACGAATTTCGGTTACCAGCCAAAATTTTGATGCATCTCTCTCGCCTCCATCGAAATCGAAACATGTACAGCACGTTTTAAGAACTGTGTATGTATGTGTACGATTTGGAACAACGCACACAAATAAGTGCCATCTATATTGGATCTCTTGGTTATGGGTGAGAGCTTGAGTAAAACAAATTTAACTTGCAAGTGGTTTGATGGAGATCAATTACCTCCATAATTGGAAATAGTTATCCGAGATGCCGAAAATACTGAAGGTATTATATCATTTGTGCTTTTCACTTTTCATCCTATTATAATCTTAATCAATTTTTTATAAATAATTATTTTTTTTAGATGCGAGTGACAAAGAGAAAAATGATCTTTCACCCATTGAGCATCAAGAGAGTGCTGAGTTGGATGAAAATGAGAATGAGGAAGATCTGTTATCGGAAGCCGAATAAATTTATTTTTATTATCACTAAACTAAATTAATTTTCTGAACAGATCATTCTGTATAATTTTGAAATGTACGAATGTATTAATTTGTATTCTCATAAAATAATGTATATTAATAATAATTTGAATATTTAATCAAATTAAAAAAGAACCTCGGGAATGCCGCACTCACGTTTTCTAACATTAAGTTATCAATATCGATATTACTAAATAAATCTTTATAGCGAACTTTGAAATTCGGGTATATGATAATATTCATACTAAGATTAACGATAAACACAGTCAGCTGCAAGTATGTAGGTGGAAAAGTCGTCAGCTGATGCAAGAAAGGTGATGCGCGCTGCCTCGCAGGCGATCAACACTCAGTACTGTTCTGTACCAGCTGACGACTTTTCCACCCACATACTTGCAACTGACTATGTTTTTCG
This sequence comes from Rutpela maculata, assembly GCA_936432065.2. Classification (NCBI taxonomy): domain Eukaryota; kingdom Metazoa; phylum Arthropoda; class Insecta; order Coleoptera; family Cerambycidae; genus Rutpela; species Rutpela maculata. Next base: position 73,756,600 of record OW386285.2, on the reverse strand, counting down.
TGAATCTCAGTATAAATATTATCGTATACCCAAATTTTAAAGTTCGCCGAATAATTTAAATTTTTCATGTTTTTGGACTTGTTTGATCGATCAGCTGACGGTAAATCTACCGCCCCCCGTCCAGCTGACTATGCTCTACTTTCATTATATAACATAATCTTCCCCTCATATTAGTTTCAGTGTTCGCCGGATAGTTTTTTTCTCAATTTTTTTTACGTGTTTTCAACCCTTTGACGGCCACCCCCACCGCTACTCAACCAGCTGATGGTCCATTCCTTGCTAACTTATATAAGAACAATCCATTATACATATTTTCAAAGCTCGCCGGATAGTCAGTCATTTTATACACGGGCTCCCGGCCTATTATTATTTGAATCTATTTTGAGTAACTCTCATAGGACTTCGAATTCTCTGGCCTCATTGTTGAGATAAATGAATATTTTAAAACTCATTAGGTATTCAATTTTTGTCGCATATTTGGAATCCGATGACAAAAATGCAATTAAATTCACTATCAATTTATGAGTCTTGATGAAATATCCTTTGTAGAATATTTTGACAGTGATTTCGTCTAAGACAATGGTGCATTTTTCTGCATTCTGCATTTTTCTCGTGAGATTTCAAATCTTCGACAAGAACTGCAAATATTAATAATAATGATGATAAATCGAGGTGTCTTGACTATACACGTATTTTGATACATGTAGTTAAGCAATGTTCATCGCAGTTAGCACTTAGATGAGTGATATATACGCAGACGCTAAGCAATTTTAGGCCAGGATTGCGTAGTGGATATACCTCGGAGGGGGTCCCTTGTCTATTAACCCTTTCACTGCGCACTATTGTTTCAAAGCTGCCCATCATATTAAGCAATTTTTTAGCGCTTGCGTACATATTCGTGAAGAGCAGCGTGATTCATTCTATGTAACGGAAAAGTACTCATCGTTTTGTTTGTTTAGCGTGTTTTTTTATCATTGTGTGATATCTGAAAATATCATACGAGCGAGTTTGTTCGGATAGAGCAGTCTGATCCTATTAACCTCCCCACAATAAAATTGTGGGAGGTTATTAAAATTAGTCCAAAATCGAAAATTGAGATAACATCAAATCTGGCCTGCATTCGAACTCGGGACACCTTGGCCGCAAGTCTAACACCATAGGCATTGTGCCACTGAGTCGGCAAATATGAAGCTATTAAACTAACAATGTTTTTGTAATTTTTTTAGTGCAAAGATACACCGAATACAGGTATTCTGCATTTTTTGATTTTATATACTTTTCTCTTGACATGGAAAACGTACAATAATACCGTCATTAAGGTTACATAAAACTCATGATTCACAAAGTCTTTTCCTTAGTTGATAATTAATTGTGTTCATTAGCATAAAGAAGTTTGAATAAAGAAGAACGAAACAAGAACGTGTTTTATACCAGTTTGTTAACAAATGCTATAAACCTTTTGGGTTTAAGAATAGTATCTAAATTTTTTGAATGTTCTATTGTGATTTTGACCAAAAATTATTACTGCCTATTTATATGGATTTATTACTGAAAAAGTATTCAGTACACTAAGTGGACAGATAAAAGAAAGAAGACCAAAATTGTTGGGCATTATTGTAGATAATGAAACTAACATATATAAACGCTATGTTGTCCAATCAATAGGTAAAAAAGTGTGTTCGTAATGCAAAAATATGGTAACTCAGTTTTTCTTTTTTTAAAAGTATTCGGTGGTTCATTCTGAGTATTTTGTAAATTTGGCGGGGTCGGTGGTGGTTGGGATTAGCCGCGATCTTTGCGAAAAGTCAAAGGGAAATATCTCGAACCATTGATGCTACGACAAACATGGTAAGCACATTTTTTGTTTAACACTAAATTCTCTATAAAATTCTTAACAGACTTAGTTTCGTAGAATTAAACATTTACAAATTACACAGCCTCAAAATTTTCAAAACGTAGTTTTTGCGGATTATTTCATAAACTATATTTCCGTTTGACTTTTAACAAAGATGGCGGCTAACCCCAACCACCGCCGACCCCGCCAACCCCGCTAACTAGACAAAAGACTCAGAGTGAATCGCCGAACACATTAAAAAAGAAAAACTAATACGCCATTTTTGCAAGAAAAAATACCTATTCATTGGAATGTAGAAAATTAAAAATTAGTTGTTTAGGGCTAAAATTTTTGTCCAATCATTGTACTTAAATTCTTACTTTTTATTATGCTAACTTTCATTCTAATCTAAAATATGGTACGATTAACTAGAGATATAGCTCATAAGTAAGAAGAGTCTTTATATTACAAAAATATGCAGTACGCATAATTTCAGGATTAAAAAGTTTAGAAACTTTCAAAAATATTTTTGGCATTAGTGAGTAGTTATATATTTAAAAAATCTGTGCATCCATATTTAAAAACATTAACCAACAAAATAAGTCACGTGTAAGACAAGTAGTATGGTAACTAAAGGTTTTAACTTCGGAATAATGTCATATGAATTAGATTTCGTTCATCTTTGGCAACATAGTAAATGCATCAGAGAAAAGTTTTTAGTATTGTAATAAAAAAAAACGCTACTAAATTGAGGATGAATTTCATTTTTGCTAATTTCTGTAGAATTAATGGTTTCGGAGAACTGGAAGGCGTCCGAACGTTTATGAGACGAAGTATTTAGTTTAAATGTTAAATATCTCAAAAACTATGGTACTTACGTCAAAAATGCTAACGATAAAAATGAAAGACTGCTAATTAGGCAATCAACAGATTTTTTAACTATTTTATAGCATAAAGAAGAAAGAAGGTATAACAGAAATAATGTGCTCTTCACAGTTTTTTACTCAAAACATCACCATTTTGCCATTGGAAAAAGTCAGTAATTAAAAAAATAAATTCTCATATACTGTTTTTCGTTGATATACAGTATGACCTAGACGCTCAAATTCTTTCGTTCGTTTCCAGCACTTGTTTTAGAAAAAAAAATGCATTTTAAACTATGAAGGAATTTTCGAAAAAAAATAAAATTTTTGTTTCTTTGCAAATATCTCAATAAATATTATTAGTGGTTTTAGTCAGAGATGGTACGAGGAAATATCAAAATGAAGCTTGCATTAAATTTGATAAAAGTCTGTAAAAGTCATGTAAATAATATAATTGTATGCACTTATTTGGTATCATTGCATCATTTTGATAAAAGATAAGTGCATACAATTATATTATTTTCATGACTTTTACAGGTTATTATCTTTGGAAAGTTTCCTCGACCCATCTCTGGTTTTGCAGATATCAGAAATAAAGCTTATAAACTCAGATTGAATTGGTTTTTCCTTTATATTTATGTAGGATACACAGTTTCGGAGATATTTAAGTTTATAGATGGCATGCGAACGTTTATAGGATGAAGTATTTGGTTTAAATGTAGAACATCTTAGAAACTATGATACATCTATCAAAAATTGTAAAGAACAAAATTAAAGGTAATTAATCAATCTTTAAAGCGATTGTTCGCTTGTTTCTGTATCATAATTGGTTGTTCCTTTATATTTATGTAGGATACACAGTTTCGGAGATATATAAATTTATAGATGGCATCCGAACGTTTATAGGATGAAGTATTTAGTTAAATGTAGAACATCTTAGAAACTATGACATCTATCAAAAATTGTAAAGAACAAAATTAAAGGTAATTATTCAATCTTTAAAGCGATTGTTTGCTTGTTTCTGTATCATAAAAAATAAAGAAGTTATGGCCGAAACAATGTGCGTTTTCACATTTTCTTTTAACAAAATGTCGCCATTTTGTTATTGTAATTGTCCAATAATTTTTTTTTTTTTAAATGCTGTTTTTCGTTAATATCTAGCATCACCTAGATGCTCAAATTTGTTGTCCGTTTAAAGGACTTGCATTAGAAAAAAATTCATTCGCCGTATTGGAGATGCCATATTGAATTTTTAAATTTTGACTTCAGATTCGTAATCAGCAATGCCAAAAACATAAATATCCTACTTTTCAAAAATAAATCATTACTTATGTGATTATTCCTAAATTTTACACATTTTTGATCTCTAGGTACTGTACTGAAGGCAAAAAGAACAAATTTAAACTAATTCCTTTTGAACAGCAATCTGTCATTTTATTTATAATGGCCGTAAGTGTTTGAATATTTTAATAGATGAAGTTAAATCACCTCTAAATATTAAAATTTTTAGAGCTCAACATTGCTATAAGTAAGTACCATAAATACGTTTTATGTGTAATATCCACATTACATTTTTTATTAAATTTTAAATGCTTTATGTTATTTATTTAAGTGTTTTTAATTTTGTACATTGGAAATTGTAATGCATAGTGTTATTTTTACTTTTACTTTTTTTAAACATTTTTAAGAACTGACGTATTTTAGATTTTGATATGACATTATGTCCGTGTCATTTTAGATGTGTAAATAAAATTTTAGTTTTATTAACCTTATTATTGCAATTAAGAGTAGGTAATAATTATTCCCTACCTCCGATTAAAGAACTTATATCTAGATACATAATGGCATGAATTTTATGATCCCGAAAGACTCCCAATCTAAGGCACTTCTTCCCATAAGTTGCTGATTGGCCCATCGGCGTATTCGCGGCCGCTCGTACACGGTCGGCTTCAGTTCGATTATCATAATCTCAGTTTGACAGTTTTGACAGTATCAGTCATTAATGTTAATAAGTGTTTTTCGATCAAAATGTGATGAAGAAGTCTTTTTATTTTAAGTTGTGATTTGCCTAATAACTAAATAATATTCTATGTTCATTTTTAGACAGTTTAGTGACAATTTAGTGCAACATGCAACAGTGCTGTGCCATTTGCAGAAATCGATCATTTCATAAGTAAGTAGGTCATAGTCGTAACATGATGAGGTTCAGTTTATAGTTTTAATAATAATATTATAAATAATATCCTTCCAATGCATATTTCCCTTGAATAAAACATCTTTACCTATTGTATTTTTTCAATCTGCGTTAATATTCCTAGAAGTTAACCAATAATTATCACATAAAATAGGTACAATATTTTACATTTTCCCTTCTACACATACCTGCCTTTGTTGCCTATGGGATGTGATGTTCATCTATCCATTTAGAGCGGGCGCTAGAAGGAAGTGAGTATGCAAAATGTGAGGACCGCATTTTATCAATGGATATTTGCTGAGAATAGTTCAAAGATTAATAATCCGGATGTTGCCGTTCCATTTTTTGGTCCAATTTTTTTTTATCCCCCCTCCTCTTCTCTACACAGGATGGACCATTAATAATAGGCCATTGTTCAAGGGTAGATTCTTTGGATCAAAATATGAGGATATAACCAAACATGCTTTAGTAAATTGTTGCCGTGGAAAAAGATACAGGGAATCAAAATTGTAATTTTTTTTCTTTTCTCTTGCAATATCTCAACTACTTCTTGACCGATCTTCTCCCAATTTGGTAGAAAAACATTTTTTAAGCTAAGAAACAATAATTTATGTATCACATCACGCTAGCTCTCATGGAGGACGCCTCATGAGCTATGCCCATCTGGTATAGATCATGAGGCGTCCTCCATGGGCTAACTAATGGTCCATCCTGTGTAGATAAGAGGAGGGGGGATAAAAAAAAATTGGACCAAAAAATGGAACGGCAACATCCGGATTATTAATCTTTGAACTATTCTCAGCTAATATCCATTGATAAAATGCGGTCATCACATTTTGCATACTCACTTCCTTCTAGCGCCTGCACTAATTTTAATGGACATATAATATGACTATGTTAGGAGCAAATAAGGTATATGAAGAAAAGGTAGCCATTATGCATCTAGATATAAGTTCTTTAATCGGAGTTCCCTACATTGAATACAACATACCCACGGAGTAGAGACAAATTTTGATTTAATCTGGCCAAGGTCACAGACAACTGATTCCCGGGCGGGAGCACTTTTTGGCGCCCCTCCTTGAGATAAACACGGAAATTTCACAGACGTACTACGTACTAAAGTCCAAGGATATCCATAGGAATGAGTTATAATGTGTCCCCTGCTAGTGTGGTGGCTTAGAGCAAATACTAAGCAGAATCGTGACCTGCTGCATTAAAGAGCCAAATTTTGCAGAGTTCTTATACCTATACCCTCAATACTATCAATTCAGGCGGAGGGGGGTACCCGATTTAGGGTCCGCCATCTTGAAATACGACGCTGTCTTTGTTTTCTTTGGACTGTAACTGTAAATTTTCTACTTTTATTTGGTTTTTATTAAATATCTCCCCAACTTCTGGGTTTGTAGCAAAAAGCGGCTCTGGTCTCAAATTGTAGCAAATTTAGTTTAAATTAAATGCTTTTTGCTACAAACCCAGAAGTTGGGGAGATATTTAGTAAAAACCAAATAAAAGTCGAAAAGTCCAAAGAAAACAAAGATGGCGTCATATTTCAAGATGGCGGATACTGAAATCGGGCACCCTCCCCTGAATTAATAGTACTGAGGGTATATAAGAAGTGTGCAAAATTTTGACTTTAACCCAGCAGGTCACGATCTTCTCGCTAAGTCATCACACTATGCTGCTACGTTGATTAAACGATTCTTGAATGTTACTACTACTGACTCAAAATTATTTTGTTTTTCTCATTCCCTTCATTGCTAACTTTATCGTTGTTATCATTATTGCTCTTCTCACTTAAGTATAAATGAAATCGATACATACCATCTGGCCCCTGAATATCGAAGTCTCTGGAGTTGACTGGCAAACGGATATGTTGATTTACTGGCCAGGACAATGGATTATAGACAGCCACTATAAATTTGTCCGAGTTTTGTGAAACATGACAAATACTTATGTTGGACAAAAGGCATGAGGAAAGATTCAGATGTACGTCTAGTCCTCCGGTTTCGTTAATTTTTAATATGTTGCTGCAAATTGAAATAAAAATGTTTAAATCTTTTACCTCTCTGTGTAAACAAACTACTTCTAATATGACTATTCAACTCACCATGAAAAGCGATTGTTTAAGTGCATTAAGTCATATAACCTTTTTCCGATTGTAGTTTTTTATGCGCTTTTCAGTGATATTCACAAAAAAAAATTAAACGATTTGAAAAACATTGTTCAATTTTTTTTAAAAAACAAATGTAATATATTCAATTCATAAATATAAAAATACGTATTGTTAGCATTGATCAAAATTACATAAAATAGAAACAATTTAAAAAAAATGGTTTCGTCTACGCCAACTGCGATCAGAGATATGACTTATTTTACTTTTTAACCATTTATAAACAAACTAAGAGACATATTGATAGTATGGCGGCAAACACAGTAAAAACTCTTAGAAAACGGCTATTAATGAAACAATTTTGTAATTTGGCATACTGATTTCTGTCATTAAAACGACAATTTTTCAGAGCAGCGCCAAATCAAAATATCTTTTGGTTTCAACATGCGGCTGTTTTAGAAAATTTAAAAGATCGACGTTTCTAAATATTAAACTTATTCCAACGGTTTGTTGTTTTAATGTACTGCAATACTTCTGCCTGGACTGAAATAAATCAGGCTCGAATGAAACTGTTTACTTCCAAGAACAGGACAATGGGTAACATCCCCCCTTCAAAGGATGCTTTGGAGCAATACATTTTACGGGCTAGCTTCCAAAGTGAGCGCATTTGGGGACAGTCTCTGACATCAAATTTGATTTTGTCCAATCTTGAAAAATGGGGATGGTGCCTGTTCGAAAATGTTTGGGTGCCAAATGGGTCAACACTTCCGGAGGTATCTAGACAATTAATTCAATGTAGTTGCAAAGAAGGATGCATTGAAACCAAATGTGGTTGTAAAAAGCCGGCTAGCAATGCACGTTACTTTACACAAACTGTAGAGGAGGATGCAACTAACTTAAAAAAGGTATGTAAGTCTAACTAAAAATCTTTACCTATTTTTATTAAATTATTTTTAGGTTGAAAAATAATGTGTTTCCAGTTTCTCGTAAAGGAATACTCAACAAAAACATCATATTTATTGCTTTAGATTGTAAAATATACATAAAATAATTTTCTAGTATTTCTCCGTGTAGCGGCTTTATTTTTAGTGATAGGTAAACATATTGTATAAAGTTTCTTTATTCAAATTTTATTGTAGAATGTTTTTCTTAACAAATTTTTTTCTGTAACAGTAATTATTTAGTTCAAAAACTTGTAAACTTTTAAATTATAAATAAAAAGTAACTTTTTTATATTTCTCTATATGTACCGCCTTTATTTTTAGCTTTAGGTGAAAGGCTGTATTAAACTTTTTTATTCAGAATTTAATTTGGAACAATTTTTCTTAACAACTTTTTTTTGTAACATCAATAGTTTAGATAGAAAACTCGTTCTTTTACATTTTTTAAACTGGCCATCTTGAAACCGGAAGCCATTTTGATTTGACGCTGCTCGGAAAAATGCTTATTTCAATGACAGAAATCAGTATACCAAATTATAAGATTGTTCCACTAATGGCCGTTTCTTTCTGGGTTGTCGCACTACTCTTACATCGAACATTTCTACAATGTTTAAAACTCCTACAAATTTATAAATTTCATAAATTGTAAAATTATCTAGTTACAGTATCCCAACAACGCCAGCGTGCTGAAATGGCAATGTTATCCTGCGAACATACCATATATTCAATAATACTGAGTACAATAGTAACATTACAACGATATTACCTAGAAGAAGCCAATAGTTACCTTATGATTTCCCCTAAAGGTTGTTCAGCAGATTCTATACCTCTTGTTAACAGTCTTACATAATCATTAGCTACATGTTGTTTTTCTGTTCCAGTGATGGCATCATGATGTTGCATAATACCCATAACTTCACGTAAATATCGCAAAGCATTTACGTTATTTTCATTAGTAGCATCAGAAACCCTGTTAATAGCAACAAGTTGTTTTGCAGCCTGAAAATATTTTTAATTTTCGTAAATGTGAATCAGTACTTCTGAATAATATTTGAAGAGAAATAAAAAAATCGAAAATGATACAAGTAAAAATAACATTTAAAACGAAAACCGCTGCCCGAGGAATCACTATTTCCACATCCAGATTTGCTACCCAAGTCTCTCACAACGAAAAAATTTTGTATGTGGAAATAATTGTTTATGAAACTTTATTAATATAATATTTGAAAACGTCTACCCCAAAAACCCATAAAACGATATCCCACATCGGTAATGGGGTGGGTGGGGATGGATGAAGTAAAAAAATATTTTGAGGCCCTTCGTTTTGTACACACACTAAATCACTTTATTCTATAATGGTTTGAGGGTAGTAATGGGGGTGGCTAATGCCAACATTTTTTTTAGACATTAACTTCTCTTGTATATACTAAATAACAATTTTATGAACTTTTTACCCCAATTTACTCCCCAACCCTTCAACGGAATAAGATGAAAATATAATTTAATTCCAGATCTCATTAAAATACATACGTGTACCAAATTTCAAGTTAATATCTTAATCGGTTCCAGAGTAATCGTGCGCACAAAAAAGTTACAGACAGACCGACAGACAGAAAATTATTTTTTGCTCAATCTTAAAATCTCAACGTTTTATGACATTCTAAGCCTATTTGAACAATAAAAATTTTTAAAATTTTTTTGTCATTACTATACTTTTACTGGATGTGGAAGTAATAGTAATGAATACTATTAGTGTCCTTCTCCTCCAACCAAAAAAGGACGTAACATTCCTGCTTTCAACAGCAGTCGCTTGTATACAAAATATTTCATTGACTTAAAAATAATATCTTTTATTTCTGCTTACACAATTATCGAAAAACCTTATTTTGGACATTTAGTAGATAACTTTCAAAGAAAACATTCGTTCTTTTCATATGCTATTGATCTAAGTCTGAAGCTAATATTCTCGCTAGTATATCAAAAAGAAGTCTCTTCATTTATACATATCCTATCAATGGATCAGCAGTATATGGAAATAACGAATGAGTTATTTGCTGAATCCCCAAAACAATATTTTTCAATTTTATTTATTACAACTAACTGATGGAAGACGCGTGGAAGACTTCTTGCGCGTGAAATTAAGAACATTGACATACTAACTTATGCCTGTACATACTCACTGAGCACTCCTATAGTACTCAGGAAGTACACTCGAGAGAACCCATTGCGCATCCGGGGAAACCCACTACGTATTAATTGCACTCAAAGAAAACTTCTGCGCATCCATAGTACTCGAGGAAACCCACTGCGCATCCATTATACTCGAGGAAACCTACTGCGCATTCATAGCACTCGGGGAAACCCACTGAACATCCATTGTACTCGAGGAAATCCACTGCGCATCCATAGTACTCGGGGAAACTTACTGCGCATCCATTGTACTCGAAGAAACCCACTGCGCATCCATAGTATTCAGGGAATTTGATAACAATTCATTCTGTTTTTGTGTTAGACTGAGTTAAACGAAAACATAATTATTTTAATCGGGTATTAATACACGAGGTCGATTTTTTACCGGGTCATTTTTTTTGGACAAAAACCTGTTTTCCCATGAAAATGATTCGAGAATTAAGGGCATGGAAAAATCGCGACACGAAGTGGAGCAAGTTTTCCTATGTCCCTTAATTCGAGCATAATTTTCATGGAAAACAGGTTTGGGTCACTCAAAAAAAATTAACCTCGTCTGTATTACAGGAGATTAATATATGCTTAAAAAATATTATCTAAAATAATTATTAAAACAACAAAACTGTTTATTTAATGTTTTAAAAATAACGATTTATAATAAAAAATAATATAATGTTTTTTATCATGTTATAACCCCAGTCAGTCAAAATATTTGCAAGTTCATCATAGTAGTCATATCTTTTTCGAGGGAATAATGCTCTTTGCAAAAAGCTTTAAATTGTTTCCATATAGAATTTTTAGTGTTTCTCGTTTTAACTGAGACACTTTCATTCATAGCTTCGTTATTATTTTCTTGTGAAACATCACCAAATCGCTTTTTCTCATTCATTTTGTGTACAGAAATCAAGATGAAAACGTGAAATGTCAGATTTTAATAATTTCAATGACTTTTTTAGTTTGACACATGGCTACTACGAAAAAAGTAACATACATTTTTCTCGATTTTTTCCACTTATCGAGTTAGCCGTTTTTCTCACTTTAAACAAATCCTATTGGTCGATTTTTTTGAAAATGTACATTTTGATTGGTTAATAAAGTAAGAATATATTAATCGACAATAAATCACATGGGCGGGTGTCAAATTCTATGCTTAAAAATATTCATCTCCCTGTTCATCCGTTCGGGGGTCTCTTTTTGAAAGCCGTCGAATACGTGTCTATTTATTTCCTCAGAAGAGCTCATCGCTGGAATATCGCGTTTCTGACTTACGTGATTTCAGAAATACGGGTACCTTTTAGACCATCTGCCACCCCCGTTTTTCGTTTTTCACCCCTTCAAAAAGTGAAAATCGAAATTTTTTCTTACTCGTGTCTAATAGATTCCAATAAAGAGTATTTCTTCCAAATTTCATGCTTCTAGGTCCAACAGTTTCCGAGAAGCTTAAAAACCTCCCTTATCCCGTTCACCCGTTCGAGGGGGTCTCTTTTTGTAAACCGTCGAATACGTGTCTTTTTATTTCCTCAAAAGAGTCCATCGCTCTAATAATCACGTTTCTGACGCGATTTCAAAAATACGAGTGCGCCTTAAACCATGTACCACCCCCATTTTCACCCCTTCAAAAAGTGAAAATCGAAATTTCGTCTTACACGTATCTAATAGATTTCAACAAAAAATATTTCTGCCAAACACGCATCTAGATCTAACCGTTTCCGAAAAATATGAAGGTGGTCCCATTTAAAAATTTGATTTTCGTGTAAATTACATCGAAACCGGAAGTTGACCATTTTGGTTCTTTACATCATTTAATTGGAAATTTCATCCCATATCACTATACCAAATTTAGAAAAAATCTATTTGCTCATTCAAAAGTTACAAGAGTGTCCCTATTGGCTGAGCCAAGATAGATAGATAAGACAGCGGGAGAGGATTTACTTTTAATTTAAGCAACTTCCGCGTGAATATATTTACAGTAAATTAGTCATCTTCGAGTACTGTTTTAGTGATTCTGTCTGAAAATGCCACTTTCTGTGTTGCCTCATCTGATATAGTTAAACTTTGTTACTATTGAACTTCAGTTAAATCTTTAACCCACTTTGTTTGCCTTGCAAACATCATTGAGAACACCTCGAGTTCGACGATGAGGGAATATTTGCACAACTAAATTAATTTGAGAGGGAAACACAAGGGTGTAGAGTCGTAGGTTTACGTAGATTATTTATGTTGGCTAATTTATGGACAGGGTTGGCTGTGATACGATGTGATATTGAATGAAAAGAAAAAGGAACGAAGATATCATATTGGTGCGCGGTTGATTGGTGGATTTTGCAAGGCCGAATATTCCTTATTATTTTCACATATAAAGCCGATTTAGAATAACTGACTGTTTGATTAGTTAAATTCATCCGTGATGTTTCATACCTTTTGAAGTAGCACAGAAGCGGAGAATTTTGAAAAAAGATCCATTTTCATCTTGAGTAACGCAGGCATGTTATATTGGGGTTTTTGGTGATTTCTAATAGCCAAAGAAGCTTTCTGTTACCGGTTGTACATGTCTTTCCATTATCTAAAAGTGACAGGTTCATTTTGAAGCTAGTAGTAATACTTTGAGTTTCTCATCATTTAAGGTCGTGAACTTTTCTGATTTTCAGGGTGTATCTCAACTCATAAATGTGTTTCTTTTGTTACTACAGAATAGAACAAGAAGTTTTCAAAATGTACTAAAATGCTAGCAGATATTTTCTCTGAATCACCTTACGCACACTACTTTTTAATTCTTCAGATAGTTATAGAGTTATACAGCTAACACGCAGTTTGGACTATCTGCAGTTAACCATCTTAAGTGGTCCATCCTTCCTGGTTGTTTATTTATCAGGCCTAATAGTTATTTACATTTAAAATAGTCAAACAAATTTCGTTGAAGTATTTTTTATGATTACTGGAATCTTTTAGGTCTGTATCAGGTAGTTCCACAGGGATTGCAATAACGAATTATTTCTGTATATATTTGCCTTTTTTAAAATTGGAGAGTTAGAAATCTCTCATGCCCAATATCACGATTTCTCGTATTAAAAATTCATGATATCCTGAAAGGGGGCTAGAACATTTAATGTGACGCTGCATCACAAACACCAAAATACTTGAACATTATAACCTTTTTTTCGAAAAAAAGTTTGAGAGAAATTTGGGGTAAATATCGATAGTTACTTAGACACTTAGTTTATTTTAAGATATAATTGGGTAAGTATTATTTACCTGTAAAATGTTATGTCCTACTCTTTCAAATCTTTTAGAATTCGGCCTAGAAGTAAAATATCCTGTCCAAAATGAATGGTCATCATTACTATAGGGAAAGAAGTCATCAGTTTTCAGTTTTAATATAGGTTCTTCGCCGTAAACAGCCTGAATATAACAAGAGGGAGTCGAGTATATTAGATTTATTTCAGTATTATTTTCGAATGCTCTAAAAAATAGAAAGATAATAGAATATTACTTTCGATAATTTCACAATTCATAGTCTTCAATATGATATTCAGGCCCCCCCACATCAAATCATCAGCTCCGGTACCAAATTCACTGGCGAGCTCCTCCGAATTCTCAATTAAAAAAATTTTCTACCGCTTAGATTTCGAGTAAATCCCGGTTTTTATTGTCAAAAAACCGTATGTTGACGATAAAAACCGGGATTTACGAAATCTACGCGGTAGAAATTTTTTTAAATAGAATTCAGCACACAAAAATATTTAATGCATGATAGGTTTAGTCCTTGCAACAGAATTTTTTTGTGGACCTGTGTAAGTTTTTTCACTCATTTGCATTTTTCATATAAATTTCATTAACATCACTGCCTGATCAAATTTTTATCTTTTTGGATACACAATAAGAGGTAAACCTATCATAAATGTGTATTATAGTCTGCTCTTTTAGATAAAGTAAGCTTTAAGGGAAGTTCTCATTTGGCATAGTGCTACAAAAAAATATTCTGTTCTAAGGACTAAACCTATCATGCCTTAAGTATTTTTGTGTACTGAGTTCGAATTTTCAATTTAAAAGATTTTCTACAGTGTAGATTTTGTGTAAATCCTGGTTTTTATCGTCAAAATATGTTTTTTTGACAATTTTTTAAATTCACTCAAAATCTACGCGGTAGAAATCTTTTTAAATTGAAAATTCGGATTCAGCACACAAAAATACTTAAGGCATGATAAGTTTAGTCCTTGGAGCAGTGTGTTCGTTTTTAGTAACGGTTTCGTAAATTTCTGCATTTACAGAGGAAGTATTAAGTACGTTAAAATAATTAATCAATAATGGATAATTTAATTGATTGATTTGTCAATTAATTCATAAATTATTTAAATATAGTGTGTTGGAGGAATAATTTTCGTCTGCTTGGGAACTGCTTCAGTACATATCAATAGTAAGAAAAGTCCTATGGTTTTGGGCATATTGACCAAGGGAGCGGTACTCTGAGGATGGTGCTTAAATAGAGATTTTACTGAGATAAAAACTGACGAGGAAAGTGGTTTGCTGCAGTTACGACGAATGTTAATGAAGTACCACGAACATCGGCTGTATACTGCCGTGAGAATGATACATTTTAATGAAAGTATTTAGTTCGTAAAAAAAATCGATAATATGTTCTGCTTGAGCGTAGTTACAGAAGAAAGAATGTTGAAAATTATGTGAAGTACAAAATGAGCAATGTCAGAGCGCGTATGAGACCTAATATTGTATCGCACTTTGACTACCACCTGACAGGAATTTATTGTTAACAAAATCGAGACAGTTGACAAAAGAAAAGACAGAAAGAAGGCAGTGTTAAATTACTTACATCAATCGAAGGGACCATCGATTTCAGAACAGGCGCAAGAAGATCAATAAAAATCTACGTTGATTATTATTCGCCAAATTCATGAAGAAGCTTGCCAAGCAAAATATTTTAGAAGTAAATCTGTACAATTACCTAAAATCGGAAGAAGCAGATACTGCAATTTCGTCCATGAAATTTCGAAAGCCTCCAAAGCAGACACTAAAAGTGCCAAGAAAACCATTATGACTTGAAAATGAACACCCTTAATTTAGTGACGCCATGTAATAAAAACATCGGACTCCGATATTATTCACCTAGTGAAAGCAGTAAAAGCCCAAAATACAGTAACAGAGAAACTAAACAACAATGTGCAAACTAATGAACAGGAAAATATCAGGAAATTGTTATAAAAATTGTAGAAAAATATTTAAAAACATATACGGGCATACCAAAAACGTATATTGATATTATACAATTATTGCAAAAACGAACTAGCTTAAAGAAACGTTACATTTACATAACACTGTATAAAATTGAAACAAACGATTCATTTGCGACAATAGGTCACTTTATTCGGAATTTGAAAACCTGCGCAGGTAAAATTTTTACAAATTCTATCGTTTTTTGGAATCATTTATGAAACAATTACCTTTTTGACGAAAAAAATTTCCGTTTAAATAAACTTGCACATTCATTTTCAATTAATATTTTCTAACTCGCAATCTGTTTTCAAATTCAAACTAAAAAACCTGTATTGCTGTAGTCCAAAATGCATCTGACGTCAGTCCAATTAGGAACCGTCTCTGGATCTGAGATAATCGGAGAACTTTGGCAGAATAGAATAACAACCATCACTACCAACCATGAGCATTTCTAGATATTTTCGCTAAAAACGCGATGTTCCTTGTGGGAAAATTAAAACATTCCTATTTTTAGGGAACGAGAGCCCCATTAGTCTAGGCGCCCGCCGACATAAAATGCAATTTTTATGTATCCTCTTATAACTCCTTGTATGGCTCAATTGCGTCTAGTCTAACACTTTTTTCCTCTGCGAAAATTTTCGTGTGAAAGACATGCATTTCCCGTTGTATGAAAAATTTATACATACTGCACTTTTACAAAATGTAGTCGCAAGAAAACTTGATGGAACGCGCGAGAAAAAAATTGTCCGACAAAAATTTTGGAACGTTAATAGTCGGGAGCCCTCCCTAGCTGTACGTGCATCCCCCCCCCCCGATCCTTGGGGACAATGTTTTTCATAAAGATTAAAGCCTAAGACACAATTTAGGACATGTCCTAAAAAAAGAAAAAACTGTCTGTACTTTCAAAATGGCGGCCATATGTTAAAAAAAACTGTTGCCAGTGTTGTTTTTGTCATTTAACACAAAAACTAAAAAAGATGGATAAAAACCTTTTTCACAAAAAAATAACGTGCATAAAATCTTCTACAATTTTGTTCCTATACAATATTTTGATAGGAGTTACTATTTTCCAGATAAATGAGTCCAAACTTACGAAAACATGGAAATTCATATATCGGTAAATCACTTAGAGAAACAACTGTGACAATTATTGTAAGGTATATAATATAACTTTATATTATTAACATAACAAAAAATAAAATAAACTGAAAAAAATTAATAACAATAATAATAATATTATAATTTGCAGACATTTATCTCGAAAACAGTAACAATGGTATCTGGAAAATGGTAACTCCTATTCAAATATTGTATAGGAACAATATTGTAGAAAATTTTATGCACTTTGTTTTTTGTGCAGAAAGTTTTTCTCCATCTTTTTTAGTTTTTATGTTAAATGATAAAAACAATATTTACAATTTTTTTTAAACGGATGCCATTTTGAAAGTAGAGCCAGTTTTTTTTTGCGGGATATGTCTTAAATCGTTTCTTAGGCTTTAATATCTTTGAAAAACATTGTTCCCAAGGATCGGGGGGTGCACGGACAGTTAGGGTGGGCTCCCATAGTATTACGTTTTATATTGAATTTTATATTTTATTTTGAGAGCTGAATCATTTATCTGGAAAGTGGTAACATAACATAACAAAAAATAAAATAAACTGAAAAAATTAATAACAATAATAATAATACTATAATTTGCAGACATTTATCTCGAAAACGGTAACAATGGTATCTGGAACACGGTAACTCCTATCCAAATATTGTATACGAACAAAATTGTGGAAAATTTTATGCACTTTGCTTTTTGTACAGAAAGTTTTTCTCCATCTTTTTTAGTTTTTGTGTCAAATGACAAAAACAATATTTGCAATTTTTTTTTAACGGACGCCATTTTCAAAGTGCAGCCATTTTTTTGGGGATATGTCTAAAATTATACCTTAGGCTTTAATCTTTCTGAAAAGGATCGGGGGGGGTAAGTGCACGGACACTTAGAGTGGGCTCCCGTAGTATAAGGGTGTCTACCACCCTAAACATGCCGAAATAACGACTTTAAAAAATTTATTGATAACCAACTGATGTTTTTAAGATTGCTTGATAAAAATATGTAGAATCCAATTTTCGAATTGTCCGACAAAATATATTTTCCGATTTTCCAGTCCGACGCGTGGAAATCGTCGGTTTCATGACGACCAAAAATTTATTAATAACATTTTCTTTTTTAAATTTTTTGTTTTTGAATGAAGTATAGAACTTAACAAATAAGTTGGTCGACAGTAAAATATTGCCTTTTACATTAAAAATTAAAAAAAACAATTTTTTTTTATTTAATTATCTAGGAATGCTCGGAATGTGTGCGTTTGTAAATATATGTACATCCGACTTTTAAATAACCAGTTGATTTGTTCATAATAAAAATATGTAGAATCCAATTTTCGAATTGTCCGACAAAACATATTTTCTGATTTTCCAGCTCAACGCGTGAAAATCATCGGTTCATGGAGACTCAATATTTGTTGATAAAGTACGTTTTTTAATTGTTTGTTTTTAAAATGAGTTTAGAACACATGTAATAAATAAGTTGGCCAAGAGTAAAATGTTTCTTTGTTCAATGAAAAATAAAAAAATGTATTCATAATCATATGATGCATTAAAAGTGAGCAGAACGTGCATTCTCCGTATTTTTCCTAGTGCGTGTCCAAAATGATGAGGGGACCGATAAAGAGTGAAAAAATTGCAATTATTTTTAAAAAAATTTAACCTAAATTTTGTAACTTTTTTAATAAAAATGAATTAATATTATATAGTCTGTTTTGTTTAAAATGGCCCAAAAAAACTAAAAAAAATTGTTCAAAGTTAAAAAAACAAATTTTTAGAATTTATTTAATAAAAATTGTTTAAACAATTTATGACCGTGAACGGCAACATGCAGATTTTTATAAGGGAACTACTTGAAATAAGATTATGCAAAGAAAACGGAACCAGAATATTTTTCCTAGAGGGGGCGCCGAAACTACCTGGGCTATACGTATATAATATTGTGAAAAATTGGGGTTTTTCTCCGCGATATATTTCTCCGCCATATATTTCTCCGCCATTTGTACCACACATTAGGTACTGGTCATAAACACATATATTTTTTTGTCCCACAATTTTTACATACATTTTTGGTCATCATGAAAAAGACGATTTCCACGCGTCGGACTGGAAAATCGGAAAATATATTTTGTCGGACAATTCGAAAATTCGATTCTACGTATTTTTATTAAGCAATCTTGAAAAAATCAGCTGGTTATCATAACATTTTTTAAAGTCATTATTTCGACATGTTTAGGATGGTAGACACCCAAAATGTTCCAAAATTTGTATCGGACAAAGTGGTAGGTTAGGCACAACTATGCCATACAAGAAGTTATAAGAGGAAATTGCACTTTATGTTGGCGGGCACCTAGACTATATGGCCTTATCGTACATGAGCATGCTTATTCATGAACGTCATATGTCATAAGAATGACATGAATACATTTTACACATGCGTGAAGAAAAGCGGAGTGATAATCCACAACTGTGGATGGGATTTTAGGAAACATATCCTGCTACTCATTTATAGGAAGCTTTCCTACTATTTTTGCGTATAGAAACAACTCCTAAATGAACTAAAATTATTTCGTAAATAGCCTGTATACTAACGATAGAAGGTGTGTACACTGTGCATTTTTATCGAAGGGCAATATTATTTATTAAACTAAAAATATATAATTATTAAATTAGAAATATTAGAATTCAATTATTTAGGTTTCATTACTTTATAAATCTATCCATGTTGAGGTAATTCATTTCTGCGGCTTCATACTGAAAATCTCCACCCATTGGGATAAAAATATTTTTTGTTGGGTACCATTTAACGTAGTCCTTAATAACTTTTATGAAATCGTTCACCTGCAAAATATATTGATAATGAATTTTAATCTGATTTGTAAATACGGTAAGAAATTCAAATAATGTAATACAGATATTTTATGAACAGAGGTTTAACCGAATAAAAAATTATACAGTTCGAAATTTGTATTTCTTAATCCATAGTATGTCTTATTTTGTTTATATTCTAATCAAACCGAACTAAAAATATTTAAAAGACAAGCCGTTTTCTTTTTCGGCTTCGTCAGTGGCTCCCACTGTGCCGATTATGATGATTCTTTTTTTTTTTAATAAAGCTCTTTATTCACAGACGTGTCATCATTAATTTTTATGTTTTTAAATTATTATTTTCATACGTAAAAACGAAATACAGTTCAAATAAATAGATGAACTACAGCACTCGAGATGTGTACACTCCTACTACATCAAACTGTGAATGTAAAGGTCGCAGTTGACGAAAGAGATCCAAGTAAATGAGTGTGTATCAACACGTTATTCCCATTTTAGGTACGGCAATTGTTTATCTGTTAATTTGTTTATTTTTTAATATTATGAAGGTGTTTTGTTGTTTGTGGCTCATCTTATACATAGCCGGTTAATAATTTAAATGAATTTTGTTATCGTTATATGGTGCATACGTTGGTCATGTTGAATTGAATTGCATTGCACTAGTCGATTATTCTCTAATTATTTATTTAAGTACCTACATGGAGACGATAACAACGAAGAAAATTTTGACTAGGGTTCGGAAAATATTATTTGTAGCTAGCACAGGCCGACAAAAAATTTTTTTCTGACGTATGGATTCCCCCTATACATCCTCAATTCCCCCCAAAAATTCAAAAAATCAAACTGGACATAGGTAGTAAAATTTTCCGCTGAATCCGAAAATGATAAAAAAAAACTGACATATGGATTCCCCCCCATACACCCTCAATTCCCCCAAAAATTTAAAAAATTCAAACTGGCCATCTAACCCACCTGTATTTAGTAAAATTCGCTGAATCTGAAAATGACAAAAAAAAAATGTTTGGACATGAGGGATTCATACTTGCTTCTTTCAAAAATAAAAATAAATACAAATCAGACGTGGCAACCGTTATAACTTTTATAAAATCTATCAGTAAAACCAAAACTAGAAAATATTTTTGAACCACAAGTTCCCTTTGCTCGTACACTTACCCTCACCTTCGTGAAAGCTTATTATTTTCCAAAATGTTTTAAGCTCTTAAGTAACTTTAAGCTAGGTAGCATACGGAAGGTATTTTCTAAATCTAGGTTATAACTTACCCTGGGTTGATAGACGCCTTGACGTGGCCCCAGGGCTTGAACTCGCATTTTTATTGGTTGCGGAATTAAAATGCTAAAACATTTTAATTCCATTAAAATGATAAAAAAAAATTTTTGTCGGCCTGTGTAATTATAATGAAAAATCACTTTCCGAAATGTTGGTGGATAAAAATATCTGAGAGATAGTTCACGCTATTGCCAAAAAAGAGACCTGATAACTCTTAATAAAGAATATACTGACAGGTTGGATACTTTTAAAAAGTAAAACGAGAGCAAAATAATATCCGGAATGTGGTGGAAAGGATAAAAATCTAACACAATTTGGTAAAAAAATATACAAAGTGATCACTGAAAGGATAAGATATTAATGAAGAGAAGGTGTCAAATAGGGAGGGAAGATTTTTGCAAATACGTTTACAGATTTTATATGGCTCGCTTACCGAAGAGAAATATTGTAATCGTAAGAAATCACTATTCCAGATCAAGAACCGTAAACAGAATAGGGATAGCCAGTTCCCTATGCTACAACGTTTGCTACTTGTCGGCCAAGCTGTGACGTCACGACGAGACCTAAATCTGTTGTTTATATTTCTGTCTCTCTGCCTTAATGGTGTGATTATTAAGTTTTGTCTACATATTTATTGGTTTTTCTTTGTAAATCTCATATGTACATCTTTGTGTGTGTTTTATACGTTTCTTTAAGTTATAAAAACATTCTTGATTAGTGAAATTGTGTGCAGAAACAGGGACATACTATTGCTTGCACTATTTTGGGATTTTACAGGATTTAAAAGACAATTATTGTTATTCATGTTCTATGGTGATTTTGTATATACTACAGAAGGTAAAAGAAGCTTAACGAAGTTTAATAATTCATGTATTAGATTTACATATTGTTATTACTCAGATAGAAGTGAAAGAAAAATGCTGAGAACAAGGTCTGCAGTGTATGACTCTAATAACACGTATTGTACAAAGAAATTTACAGGTCAAAATATTATTTTCCACGTTTTTCCAAAACCCAAAGATCTACTGTCCAAAACCATAAGAGGTGAATGGATAAACAGGTGCAAAAGACAGGATAAATTTAACCCAGATATAAGTAGGATTTGTTCGGTTCATTTTATGGAGACCGACTATGAACGAGACTTGCAAAAGGAATCATTAGGTAAAAATACGTTTTTTTTTATTATATGTGTTGTGTACGTACTTTTCCGAAATGTTTTGTTATACTGGGTGTTAATTTTTCATCATTTAATATTTTGTTTAGATCATTTTTATCATATTTTTCTGTGAATTGAATCAGAATTCACTATAGATAAAATAATTATGTATCAGTTTTTTTTTTGTGAATCGATCAATATCCGTGGTATAGAGGAACAAAAATGTATGTTTCCTTGAACCACGCGTTTCATTTCCATGACTTTCTTTTAATAAATTTGACATAATTTCATCAATTTTTGTCAGAAACTTCCACGCGTTGCCTGCTTGTACTGTAATTCGCATGAATTTCAAGAATTTAAAATCTAATCAGGTTAAGGCAATGAAGAGGAAAAATATAGATTTTAATTCAAGCAGAAAAAAAAATCGAAAATTAAGTAAAATAACAAACTGAATAATTAACAATATATTATAATTTGACATTGAGTTGAAAAGGAAAAAAATTGCTACATTCTTGAAACTTTCCACACACGTTTAGTTCACGATATTTATATATCTTGGCATTTACGTGGCGTTTACGGTTCTTGATTCCAGTTTACTTAGAATTTTTACATTTCAGATTTAGATTATGAATATTTTGGTATTTCAATTCAGTCGTTCAGTCCGTCTGTCAGTCCCTTGGCTCTATATCTAAAAAAATATTTGACTGAGAAAAATATTATTCAGCGGTAAATAAGGTTTATTGCCATGGAAAAAAATCTGGTATATTTTGATCGAAAAATAGGCTGAACACCACAAAAAAATAATTAAGGAGATATTTACGTTGAAACAGGGCCACGAATTTCTCGAAAATCTGAGTGCTGGTAGTAAATATCCCTATTCTATTCCGTTGAATTTCAGCCAGTTACTTATAAAGTTACCTTCCTAACATTGTGCCATGTATGGGACGGTGTTATTTAAAATTTTAGAATGGACGGCTGTCGAAGTTTTTCATAAAGTGAAATATGTCTTAATATTAGCCGTTATTAGCCGTTTTCTACTTTATAGCTCTAATTTAAAGATATTAATTAAAATATCACTTAAATTAATGCGCTCATTTTCAGCACATCATAAGCTTATTATAAAAATAAGTACTTACCTTTTGATCGACGTTATAGTCTGGACTTTCAGGATCATCGTCAATGGGAGTGTCGTCACAACCGTAGTCCCAACAATATCCATTTGGAGGAAAATATAATGATGTTGGGAAGATTCCTCCAAAAATGGTGCTATTTTCTAAAATAAATTTGTTTGTTGCTGTTTTAGGACTGAGTGACTAATAACGAGTAAGTACTACTATATTTTATTTTAATTTGTATACGCATCGGTACTTATATTTAAAAAATGCAATTTGAGGATTGATATCATACAGAGGCGGATTGGATCTGTCTTTCAATCAGTGACCCACATCTAAAGGTTTTTTCGACAAAAATTAAAACAGCAGCGTCATTTTTCTTGTAATTCTGGCGGCCCACCGGGCATTTTCCCGGTGTCCTGCCGCACAGGGGGAAATGTATGGCTTTTTTGGACAAAAATTGAGACGCGGCTCATTTCAGAATTGATTTCAGTAATTTTTTTTTTAAGTAATCGACAAGAGCTGTAGTTTATTTACTCCACCATTGCTGAAATTTGGAAGAAGTCGATTCTCATTTTTACTTTTGAAAGAATATATTGGTAATTTAAATGTCTAACTTTATGTTTCTGAGGTCGCGAATTAATATCTGATGTAAAATTGCCGATATTGACAGTTGGCAGCTATCAACTAGCTCTAAAATAACCATAAAGTATTTAAAAATTTAACATCATTGTATAACTTATGTTTTTGAGATTGCTGAGTTCATATCTGATGTCAAATTGACGATATTTAGAATTCATGGGACTGAAATCGCTAAGTCAATTGGAACACCTTTAGGGTTATTATCAGAAGAGGCCCAGGAGGGCAATAATAAAGCTCCTCAAAAACATAAAGTTAATAAATGATGTTAAGTTTTTTAATATTTTATAGCTATTTGACAGCTAGTTGACTGCTGCCAACTGTCAATATCATCAATTTGACATCAAATCACAACTCAGCGTCCTCAAAAACATAAAGCTGTACAATCCTGTTGAGTTTTTTAATTATATATGGCTATTTGACAGCTAGTTGACAGCTTCTAACTGTCAATATCGGGAATTTGACATCAGATATTAATTCACGACCTCAAAAACATAGTTAAACATTTATGTTATCAATATACTCTTTTTAAAAATATGATAAAATAAGACAAGAAAAATAGACTTTCCGTCCTTGCAGGGTAATCGCATTAATGGTAAAAAGTAAAAATAAGAATCGACGAAGTTTAGCAGTGGTAGAGTAAACTACAGCTCTTGACAATTACTTAAAAAAAAATTACTGCAATCGATTGTGAAATGAACCGCGTCTCAATTTTTGTCCAAAAAAACATAAATTTTCCAGTGTGCGCCTGCCCAATCCGCCACTGATATCATATCCAGATTAACTTTGGACGTTAACTTTAAATATAATATGAACATTTTGTTATTTACATAAAAATAAAAATATGAACGCTTTCCAAATATTTCCATACAATAAACTGTAGTTTCCAAATAACAACTTTTACCATTTCTGTCTTTTTCATTATCGTATGTAATATCACTAGTGCTTAAAATTTTATCGAAAATTTTTTCGAAAGCGTGTTGCCTGGTAATATAAAGAGTGCAAATTGGCAGTTTATTATCTGATTAAATCCCGACCGCTTTAGCGGGAGGGATTTAATCTTTGATAATAAACTGCCAATTTGCACGAGTTATATTAACTAGGGGCGACTTAGCTTGAGAAAAAATTTTTAGATAAAATTTAAAGCACGAGTGGTATTTGTGGAGAATATTTCACGAATAAATAATTCATTAAGTACATCTTCAATATTATGTTTTCTCATTAACTGCCTTCAGACGTTTTCTTGTCACTTTTTGGAGTTTACTGACCTTTATTTTCAATTTCATCATTAATTTGATATACAGAAATATTTCCAAACCGACTCATATTGTCAAAACAGCAAATCTGAAACAAACGCAGTAGAAACAACGGAGATTCGCTATATTTTAAAATAATCTAGTGACGTTTCCATGGCAACTAGTAAATAAAACGAGTTGAAACCTTAGATATTATAATATATAGACTGGCTTAACACCTTTCAGGCGTTTCTGAGGTGCAATACGACGAGGAACGATAGAGAGAGCACTACTTTAGTACCGATGTCTCGCCCAAATAAAATATACACCCATGGTTCCGAGATTGACATAGAGAGCGCCATCTAGCGCTACAAGTTATATTCCATAATAAATAAATGTTCATCGACTCATATTTACGTATTTAATCCTTACTTTTAACTTACGAAGTTTATGAATTATGTTGAGGTTTGCTTTGTTAAGCAAAGAGAATTTTAAATACAACAAATTATAATGTTTGATGCACAGCTTTGATTCAACGAGTTACTTTTTGGTAGATTACCATATGTAAGTACTATACATTTTTAGTTTATTCCAGAGCGAATGTGTACTTTACATTTATAATAAATGATTTGCTTACCTTTGTAACTACGTTATTGAGCTATTGAAAGCTGTGCTTGACTTGTTCCTGTATTATGAGCTATATTAAGTACAATCTTTGTGTGTAATTGTTACCTGATTGAACACTAGGAAAACTGACATAGTTACAGATAGGCAAAAGTTACAGTCTATATATTTCAGACAAGATTCGCTTTGGAATTGAGGTGTGTTTTTGTTTGCTACTACATAATACAATATTACAATTTACAAGGTAAGTACGTTAACAATTAGTTAGTAATAAGCTAGAGAAGATATTTATAGGTAAAACTTAAAAGCTCGACAAAAAACGTCAAAAAATTTTCGCATATTTGCCGCTGCAGCGACCTAAAAAATTAGAGAGATAAATTTTGCATGTTGGTCCTGTCAAAAGCCGATCTAGCTTGAATTACCACTAATAATGACGTTTGATTGGTGCAATGTTTTGAAAAAAAACGGGCTCTCATTGGCTATAGCGTTAATGAGTGAAATAATCGCTATTATAACTATACAGAGATTGTACAGTATTGATTTGATTAAGAAATTGATTTAAATGGCTTGCTTCTAGATGATTTTGAAATTAGCTTTCTGTGTACTTTTTCCCTTCAATTTGAATAGGAACTATATCAGTTGGCAGGAGTTCAAAAATATTCATTTACCATGCGGCTCCCAGATGAAGCTACCTCGGCAAAATTTAGAATTTCGTAATTTTGCTTTTTCATTCTCACCTCTGAAACTGGCTTTGAAGTAGTTTCCACAAACACCAAAACATTTTAATATTATTACTCGACGTGCGTTTCGTCAGCCATGTTGGATTTTAATAATAATAACAATAATCTTTATTAAACCCTTGTTTGCCAGATACAAAGAAATGGATAAGGTACGTGCAAGAGGCAAGTGCCTAAGGTATTTTGTAAGACACATAGAATATTTACACAAAAAATATAACAATTACATAACAATTAGAATAAATGAGTAAACAATAAAAATCCAATATGCTGTAAAAAAATATTTTAATATACAATTAGGTAATTCATCAAATGGGGCACATTTAGTAAAAATTCAAAATATGTATACAAACGAGAAACAAAAATACATCATGCCTAAAATATAATTAGGCAAGGTTTGAAAATCATTAATTCTTACGTATTACTTTGAGTAAGATACGATTCAAATTCATTTAAATTGTAGAAACAGTTTTCTAACAATAAGGATTTCAACCGGTTTTTAAATCTAAACAAAGGGCATAAATCTATAACTTTTCCCGGTAACATGTTAAAATAATTGAGTCTCGCGTAATCCGGAGATTTCTTATAAAATGTGTGCTCAAACCATCAATATGTATGTTGTCCTTTTTGCGCGTTGGATAGGAATGAAGGTTACAATTTTTTAAAAAGTTACCAATATTTTTATAAGTATGCTGTAATAATTTAAAAATGTATATTCCCGTAAGAGTTAGGATTTTTTTACTTTTAAATGTATTCCTACATGTGTCATTATAGGATAAAAATAAATGACATGAGACGAATTATTCTTTTTTGTAGGATAAAAACCCGAAGCACGTCCGTAGCTTGTCCCCATGATACAATATCAGAGGAGATCGATGAATACACCGTGGCATAATAGAAATTCTGAAGAGATTTCTCAAGAGACTTTGAAAGTAGCTAAAGCAAAATAAGCGCTGTTAAGTTTAGCACAGACGAAGTCAATTTGGTTACCCCAGCCTAGTGAATTATCTAATGGGATATCTAGAAATTTTATAGTTGTACTAGAAGTTAAACTAATGTCATTTATATTAAAATTCAGATTCAAATCTTGCTTTTTGTAGAGATTAGTAAATTCAATTGTTTTACTCAGCTTAATAATTAAGTGATTTCTTGCACACCACTCTGTGAAAGATGTACGTATTCTAGTTGTTAGAATGTTAACCTCGTCTCTGGGTTTTGCGGTTATCATTATTGTTGCGTCATCAGCGTACAACTTCCCCTCCTTTATATATGGTGGCAGAGCATGTATGTACAGCAGAAACAACAACGGTCCTAATACGCTTCCCTGGGGCTTACCAAGCTCAACATCAAATTAGTCAGAGTAGAAATCTTCAATTTTTACTACTAATTTTTTATGTGTTACGTAGGAGATAATTCAATCAATAATTGGCCCACGAATTTCCATACAGTTCAGTTTTTTGGACAGAAAAAGAAGACTGATAGTGTCAAATGCGCGGGATAAGTCGAAAAAGACTCGCACTACCATATTCCCACATTTTTTGCTTTTGTTTTCTGCGCTACTTATTAAATTATTATGGAATTCTTTTTACTAACACTTCTTTTTTTTAATTGTTTTTTAAATTCCTTGTAACGACTGTCTACTTCATTAGAACTAGAAAATTTCCTATACTAATTTAATTCTTTCTGCTGCCTCGATTCCCTAATTAGTTCCAGAGTAAACAAATTGTAGGTTTTTGACTTATGACATATTATTTTTTTTAATCTTTTTAGGAAGAGAAATATTAAACCACCAAGAAAGGTGGACCCAAAAGCGATCGAATATGAAATAATCGTTTCCAAATGATACCAACATGGTTGGCGAAACGCACGTAAGGTAATAATAGTATTCAAGTGTATTGGTGTTTGTAGACACTGCTTCAGAAGTAGCCTCACACTGATGATACCTAATATTTACATATCGTTCAAGAGTCTTGCCGAAAATATAACAAGGAAATCATGTCAATTTTATAGGTTACAACTGCGTATGTTATTAAGCGGTTAAAATAAATTTTCCCAAATTTACCTAAGTTTGCGCTTCCTTGCCACGCGAAATCCAAGGTTTTATCCTGCTGCCTTTTATTTTTGCCATCGTGATCAAGTCTTGCAAAAAACACTCCATCAAATCCAAGTTGAGCAAAAAGGGATGCTTGTTCTCTGCTATGTCCGAAAGGATCTATTTGCCATCCTACCCTGGGAATACCACAAGTACCAACCGTCTCATCAATAATTCTGCAGACAAACAATAAATGTGTTTCCTTAATCAGATCCATCATATTTTTATACAGCAATTTTAGTTAAAAACTAATTCCTGTAGTTGCAAATCTCTTTACTTACTACTGTTTACCTAGCAAATGCATTACAATGAAGCACTAGTATAAAGTTAGTAATCCAAAACTTGGCGAAAAACTGGTTTTGAGTATACGGCAACTTATCGAGAGGACAAGAAATATTGAGTGCCTTTGTTTCGTAGACTATCGTATTGCATTTGGCAATGTGAAATGAGACAAATTATAGACTTTATTTACTCTTGCAAATGGGAACACCCATATATACGGTCTTAATTATCCACAAACTATGTGAGGAAAACCCTGCTCTGATGAAAATCAACAGCACTAAATCATAACTAATCCTCAAACAATAAAAATCTCAGTAATACAACTTAAATGTAAACGACAAAATGAAAATTGTCATTGTAGAACAACCAAGCGAAAATCATCCAAGCACTTTGAGAATAGATTCGTGTGTCATACTGTATGATAGCATATATACCCTGGAGCCCTTATAGATAATACCGGCGAATATGAGATTCGATGGAGAGTATAGATAGAAAAACCGGCAATTATCTGCCAGAATAAAATTTAACGAGACAAAATATTAAGAAACACTTACACATCAGGCTTGTTAAGGCCTTAATATTTCCCATCTTTCTGTATATCTCTGGATAAATGGACTGTTATGGAAAGATGCGTATTGATGCCTAAGGGCAAAGCAAGACAGACTAGAACAAGGCCTGTGCCAGAAACTTCTGATAAGATATTTTGAGTAAGAAAACCAATGTATAATTTAGCTGCCTTTAATGTCGATATTCAACCGTAAATACAGTGTCAAAAATTTTACAGAATTTTAGAAAATAAACATAAAAGCAATGAGAAAGGGAAAAAACACTGAACATCCTTTCTGGGCTAAGATTGTAGTTTTTAAAAAATGTTAGCTTCTTGTAGACATTAATAATAAAGTTTATGTTTATGTTACTAGATAAAAACATGATCAGGATATATTACCTTAAACCCCAAGAAAATTGATCTATTGTAGATTGGTAATTGGAACAAGCCTCGTCATTCATTGACCATGCACCATTTACCATTTCAATTTGTCCATTGGCTACTAAAGATTTAAATTCGTTTTTGATATTGTCATTTTGTGTGCTCCACCATTTCCAGAAAAATGCAGTTTCTACCTGAATGTACCTAATAAAAAATGTAAACATAATTTTACAATCATTTTAAAAAAGTTAAAATTTCTGAAAATCATATAGTAAATACTGTATGAGGGGATAGGACGAGACGGGATGGGATTGAATGGAATAGAATAAGTAGGTATCGGCTGTAAATGCTTATAGTTTTTATTTCCACTCACTAGTGATAAATCTATTTTTAACACTAAATAACTGCTCCGTCATACACACTGCCTCTCAGTTTGAAGTCACTGCTTATTTTCCTTAATATGTAGAATGATGATTAATGGCCAAAACCTACGTAGAAAAATACTACAGGATATGAAAAATCAGAACCCAATAGGTTAAAGGATTTTCTACTTTAGAAACAAACGTATACCAACTTATATAGAGTCGTCATTTCCGAACAGTAAAAGGGATATTTTAAACACAAGACGTGGTCACTTAAAGACTTCACCGGTGCGCTAAGAATTGACAGGGATTGGATTACTGAAGGTTGGCGCCAGTCCTGAGAAAAAAGCTTTTCGAAAGTGACCATCCTGGGACAGATAGCAGGATCGCGAAAGCGAACCTTCAAGACTGAAATCAAAGGTGGAGGCAGCCTTACAAAGAAAATCTGGAAAAGCAGTTGTGGTCGGCAATATTGTAACAAAGATGATAATATGGTGAGAATTCTTCATAGAATATACCAGAAAATATGGGAGACAAGAATCTGACCATGTGATTGGAGAACCTCAATCTTCATATTGCTACATATGAAGGGGGCGATAGATGATTGCGTCAAGTACGGATTCATACATTATCTGTTTTGGCAAACAGGTTTTGTTAAAGGACGCAGTACTAAAGAGCAAGTATTGATTTTACGACAACTTGTCGATATGGCAAAATAATATTACGTGTCTATGTACCTTTGCTACATAGATAGGCCTAAGGCTTTTGACAATATCGAATGGGACAAACTGTAGGTTGTATTATTGGACATAGGAATACTCGAACACCTGCTCTTTATTATTGATCGATTGTATCAAGAAAACTCTGCCTTGGTGAAAGTCCAACTCCGACAAATAGCATGCCGACAAGATGGAGTAACTATAGGTGAAATGTACATACCACTTTAGTTTTAGCAAACGAGAATGATCTCATACGCTTGCTGGATAAACCTCAAATAATAGCCTCTGATTAAAGTTTAAGGTATAGTAAGAGTAGATGATTGTGAGGTGGTAAATAAGTTGATCTACCTTGAAGCATTTGTGAACAATACCGGCAACTGTAAACATGAGATTTGACAGATAATATAGATACAAAGATCGGCAACTTGCCAGTTGAGCCAAATTAGATATGAGAAAAATATCACGAGAAGCATAATGTTCACAGTTCCTAATGCTTCAGTTTTCTTCACCTTTCTTCACTTGTGAGGCATAGACCGTTAGAGAGGCAGACAGACAACTTATTGATGCTTTCGAGATGTAGGTCTGGAGATGCTTGCTGCAAATTTCCTGGAGAGCTCATCGCGCCAACAGTTTGATTCTCCAAAAAATATGTCCCCTAAAGCTACTATCTACCAACGTATTAAGAAGAGGAGTACTCCCGATTCCGTCAAGTATTACTGACAAAATTTAAATGGAAATGATTTTATATCAAAACAATTTAATAATCAACATAAAATCAATGGAACAATTCTTATAAATCTACAAAACTGAAACACATATAAAAAGGAAAGTATAGAAAAACTAAAATATTAAGAAAAAATAAACTTCTTTCTTTCAATGATCAGTTTTGTCGTCTCTGGGCCAAATATAAACTTCATAGCAAGATGACATGCTGTTAATCAAATTATTCGCTTCTTTTTAGCATAGGTTTATCTATTTTTATAGAGCTGCTCAAATGAGCTGTTCATTATTTGTTTAATTATCTCTTCGGCCTCCATTCCGTCTGTCAATCATTCTATAAATGTTAAATGGGATGCCGGTAGGCCACTTTAGAACAGTGATAGTTTCTGTTTATAGAAAATCTCCCACTGATTAAATTTCGGATTCAAAGTTTCTTTCATATGGTTTTCACTAAAATACTAACACTTGTATTTTCACAGCTATCTATAGATTTTTAGATGAAAAACCGTTGCAAACCGTCAGGTCTAGGTCATTTGTTGAGATTTCGAATTCCAAGTTTTAAAAGTATGCCACGTTTGAAACCACGCCCTCAATAAGAATTACATAGCCCCACAAAAAAAAAATTCTGTACCAGATACGTGAATACACAGATTTTGTGAATTTTTTTATGCTGAATCCGAATCCGCAGCCAAAAATATGGGTTACCCAGGTAGTTTTTTAGTAAAACGCAAAAACATCCCCTAAAATAGAGTGATACGGTAAAGCTTTATAATGAAATACAACAATCTGTAAATACTTTGAAAAAACATTTTAAAATAATATTTCTAGCATTAGAAAGAAATATATGCAAATTAAATCCATACCCACCCGAGGGGTAGTCTATGTAATGAAGCATTATTTGACGAATTTTTTGTAAATATTTCGTCCAAAGACGAGATTACCTTCCCCCCGTTTTTGAGGTTGCTGAACACGATGGAAGTGGTAGGAGAAGTTTTTGACCGCCGCAACCCCCTGAAACGGCCAAAAACCACCCCCTTTATGGGGATCTATTTATGTCTTCATATATAATAGGGTCTGGGGAGTGATTTATCGACGGGCTATACTTGAAACAACATGAAAGGGGGTTATAGAGTAAGTGTAATCCAGCAAGCCTAGGAGGGTTGATTAAACCCTCCCGAGGGATGGAAAGTCTTCTTTTTCAAATAATTCTTTTCAAACGCTTATCCCCGTTTTCGGGGTCGTTGATCACGGGAAAAATATTCATTTTTAGCTCCAACCCCTCCTCATTCCTCAAACGGGGAGAAATCATCCCTCACTCACCAGAAAGCATGCTATCCAGTATTTACAGGTTTTTCGGCACATGATCGTTATTCCTGTGCATATCCCTTCATTTTTCATTGAAGAGAAGGTGGTAGTGACCTCGGGGGTTGCTTCAACCCTTCCAAGAGGTGTAAAATTCATTAATTACACTTTGGATCGTCAATACGCCCTTCCCCGTTTTTGCAGGCGCTGATCACGATAAAAATATAATTAACGAATTTTACACCCCTTGGGTTGAAACACAACTCCCGAGGTCGCTACCTTGAAAACTGAAGGGATGTGCACAGAAATAACGATCATGTGCCGAAAACCCTGTAAATCCTGGCTAGCATGCTTTCTGGTGAGTGAGGGGTGGTTTCTGCCCGTTTGAGGGATGAATATTTTTCCCGTGATCAGCGACCCCGAAAACGGAGATCAGCGTTTGAACCGAATCATTTAAAAAAAAAAAGATTTTGCATCCCTCGGGAGAGTTTAATCAACCCCCTAGGCCTGCTCTCTGGATTACACTTACCCTATAACCCCCTTACATGTTGTTTCAAGAATAACCCGTCGATAAATCACTCCCCAGACCCGATTATATATGAAAACATAAAGAGATCCCCATAACAGAGGTGGTTTTTGGCCGTTTCAGGGGGTTTCGGCGGTCAAAAACTTCTCCTATCACTTCCATCGTGTTTCACACCCTCTAAAACGGGGGGAAGGTAATCTCGTCTTTGCACGAAATATTTACAAAAAACTCGTCAAATAATGCTTCATTACATAGACTACCTCTCGTATGGGTGGGTATGGATTTAATTTACATATATTTCTTTCTAATGCCCAAAATCTTATTTTAAAATGTTTTCTCAAAGTATTTACAAATTGTTGCATTTCATTATAAAGCTTTACCGTATCATTCTATTTTAGGGGATGTTTTTGTGTTTTACTAAAAAACTACCCGGGTAACCCCGTATTTTTGGCTGCGGATTTGGATTCAGCATAAAAAAGTACACAAAATCTATGTATTCACGTCTCTGATACAGAACTTTTTTTTTTGTGGGGCTGTGTTATTTACCTTTGATTATCAGACAATGTTACGGATTGCATCAAGGGAGGTTTTAGGCCAGCACACTGGGGGGAGGAGGGGGTAATAGCTAGCAGGGCCATCGGGAGAAAATACGGGCTTTTTTTTGAAAATCGATGAGCAGGGGGGAAATCCGAAAAATGTTAGTTTTTTATGAGCGAGGGGGAGAAATCCAAAAAAATTTTTTTAGCGAGCCGGGGGTAGAAATCCAAGTAAAAAAACCTATTGAAACTTAAAAAAAAGTTAAATATTATTTTGATAATTGCACCGGCGTGGCCAGCGGTTGATTCCTGGGGGGGGGGCTAATTACCACCATTACCCCCCCCCCCATAAAACCGGCTTTGGATTGTACTGTATCTTTTCTGACCTCAAAATTAATTTACTAACTCGATTTAATTCCACAAGTGAATAGAAATATCAACATTTTTCAATATAAATGTTATCAACTTTTCATTACTTAGTATGTTCTTCATTCAACAGAGATAAATCTTTATCTGCCGCTCGTGTATCAAATAATAAAAAAGGCGAGTGGGAAATACTGGGAGATTCCATGAGTTTGGTTGTGTGTGTGTACATACAGTGAGTACATACAGACTTTATATCAATATATTTATCGGTGACGTAATAGAAACTTTTATACTACTTATAATTTAATTAACTTATTTTTCTTTAGGTATTCGCGCTTTTGGGAATTTATGTAGCGAGATAAAATTAAAATTTAAAAAACATATGAATATTTTATTATACAATTTTACGTATTATACATGTAACTTGATAATTTTTGTAGATAGTTATATTATGAATGTTTTTCTTTCGAAAACAACAAAATTAATTCGAGATATCAATCAATTTTGTGAAATAAACAAGTATTTCTAATCTGATTAAATGTCTTCAAATGTCTCTTCATCTGAGCATAATTTCAGACGATTGATAAAAACGCATGACGAGGTTTGGATATATTCACGAAAGAAATATAATCTTTCTTTCCTGAAGGCTAGACGGTATCACATTCACTTAATAGCAACCTTTTTTTATGAATTAAGAATTTTAATACATCAAGTTACCTTCTGTCTGGATTATCCGCGAGTGCTTCTACAACTGAAGTGATAATATACTGAACTCCAGCTTGTTGAATGTTCGTTCTCACTGAAAGACAATATTTTTAATTAGCATTCAGGTACCTAAATTATTAAAGCGACAAAATGTTAATGAATATGGCCAGTCTTTAGGTATTTCAATAAAAAGCAAATTATATACAGCGCATTTCATTTCATGACGTGATAGTGTTCT
Source organism: Rutpela maculata (assembly GCA_936432065.2). Taxonomy (NCBI): domain Eukaryota; kingdom Metazoa; phylum Arthropoda; class Insecta; order Coleoptera; family Cerambycidae; genus Rutpela; species Rutpela maculata. The sequence continues at coordinate 73,721,750 of OW386285.2, read as the reverse complement.
GGGTAACTTATTAATACATTAGTTTAAATTTTCAGTCAGATATGAATCGTGAAGTGTTCAGGTTTTTAATAACGGCAATTGAATAGATTAAGAATACCTTCATTCGTCTTTTAAATTTTAATATTTCTACGATAAGTACAAGTTGAAATATGATCAGTTAAAGGCCACCCAGAAATCACAAAAATACTCAAAAAGTAGTTATTTATGGCACAATTGAATAAAGTTATACTGTATGCATGTGTGGAATGATTAACACACAAAGCGTAACCAACCGAATGTGCTCATTTCTGATATGCGAGTTGATATAAATGTTGTCATTCACGCGTGGCATATGAAAGTTTATCGAATATCTACTCAAAGCAACAAAAAAAGATTATTTTTTCTCTCATCATGCAAGTTGAGTGAATGTATTCAAATAACTTTCAAGGAGAGCCATTAACCACAGCTTATTGCAACTTACAGACTCTTCGTTCTTAGCGTTTGTTGACTTCAATAAGACGTAGCATCTTTATTTTTTATTACTTTATTGTCTTATGTATACTACTGTCCTAGCGGAGTATAGCCATAGCTATTTCACCACTTAACCAGGATACACACACATAGACACTAACATAACATTTACTGCGATATTACCATTTACCACAGATAAGACTCGAACTCAGGAGAGATAACAGCGACTAGCCATGTTGTCTCACTGAATAGAGAGAGGACTTACCCACTGCAACCGTCTCGGTAATACATCAAAAACGCCACTAATCATCCATATCATGGTCTCGAACTCAAGACTCCGTGGTCACAAGCCTAACACCGTAAGCATTGCGCTTCTGAGTTGATAGATAGCTCTTCTTGTAAGTTGCTTGTATGAGGGGTGAAAAGTTACTTATTTTACGTTACAATTGAGGTCTCTACATGGGACTTGTCGCTCTGGACCTCGGAAGGCCATTTGATAAGGTCTAGCACCCTGGAATACTATTCAGTCTCTATATCATGGGAATTTCAACGAGTATCACGAAAGTAATACAGTCGTACATCACCAACCGGCAATTCCGAGTTATAGTCAACAAGGAGTGCTCATTTTTACACACCATATTTTCTGGCATACCCGAAGGCTCCACACTGGGACCAGTACCTTTCGACTTCTACATCAATGATATACCCCGCCCAACAGACATAGGACCACGCTGTGTCTCTTCACGGATGACACAGCCGTGTTAACTACTTCAATAAACCAGACTTAATAACTGACCTTCTATAGGACCATACCACCAAAATGGTAGGATTCTACCTGACTTAAGGCTTGTCTGTCAACCTTCGGAAAACTTTCACCAAAAGGTTTAAACAACTCGGCATACGAATTAGTAGCAAAGGTCGAGCCATTGTGTGGTCTGAAAATATTGGTTACCGGGGCACAAACCTAGATAGAAAACTCACCTTCAAGAAACATCATGATAATGTAATTTGCAAATTTAGATAAAGAACAGCAGCTTTATTCCCACTACTAACCACCTCCCCACACTGCAACCATCACAAATTTTGCCTACGTCCAATCCTAACTGCTTCATCAGTTTAATCCCAAAAACCTACTAAATCTGAATTCAGACCTAACAAAATAAGATATTTCGATTAGCCAACAATCTCTCTGAAATAACTCCCATCACACTTCTGCACGATTTGACTGGCACGCCCACTTTAGATAATTTTATTTTAAGAAAGCTCTTGTCAAGCTACGCTAATTCACTTATACAACTGAATAACCCTACCCTTTCCAACCTCCTACACCTCCTCCTACAGGGTGTTGAAATTTTAGTACTTTAGATATTATTTTCCATTTTGGTATGTGTTAATAAGATATAAAACCACATATTTTAGTTAGAAAAATTATTTTGTCGTGCCAGCAGTGACGTTCCTGTAAAAATGTTCTCTGATATTTTTTACCAAAAAAGTGCTACACTACTGACATTTTTCCATGTGGATATTATGTTTTTCTCGTCAGACGCACAGTTCTTAATTAAAACAATTAAATTCAAATTGAGACTAATTATTATTAACATTGATAATGATGAATTTTGTTTTATAAAAACCTTCATTTAATAGGCATGCTTTCGCCCGTCTTCGCGTCGAATTGCGCACTCGTTCAAATATTACCGGCGTATTCCGTATTGTTTCACGCGAGGCAACTATTCGCTCTTTTAAAGCGTTAATGGGAGTTTTACACACCGTGGTTTTAAAATGACCCCACAAAAGCAAATCCAAACTATTGAGATCGGGGTATCTTGCTAGCTATTGATGAGGTCCTCCGCGAACTATCCAACGATTAGGATAAACCATATGTAAATGACCGCGAACAATCACACTGAAATGAAATCGTGCATGTACCACATTTGATTCTTCAGCGCAATTGGTACATCTTCAAGCAACATAGAGAAAATGCAGGTAAAATTGTCCATTAAGCCGTCTTGGCAGAAAAAAAGGGCCTGTAATATTATTACTAATAATTGCTACCCATACATTAACCGAGAATTGCTCTTGGAAATGGGTTTCAGTTATGGCATGGGGGTTTTCGTCCGCCCACCCATGATTATTATGGAATTTTGAATAACATTCCTAGAAAAATTTGCTTCGTCTCAGGCCTGTAGCTAGAAAGTGCTTTAAGGGCGGGCAAATAATTTTTCAGGGGGGGCCCGTGGAGCAAAAATTTTTTGATAAGCGGGGGGGAGAAATCCAAAAAAAAATTTTTTGATGAGCGGGGGGGGGGGGAATCCAAAAAAAATTTTTTTTGTTGGGCGGAAGGGGCTACGATAATTAAAATTGACCCCCCTGGCGATCACCGTAAGTCGGGCGAAAATTATTCCAGGACGGGCGCCGCCCGTCCTGCCCCCCCCTAGCTACAGGCCTGCTTCATCTGTGAACATAATTTGTGACTCAAACTGCGGATTTAGTGTAACATTCTGAAGGTACCACTGACAGAAGTTCACACAGTATGGAAAATCCCTGGGAAGTAGTGCCTGTACTTTTATAGACCAGGAGCCCGCCGACCACTAATTGGGTGTTATAGGTTTACTCCCAAAATGTGTGAATTGTTGTTAATTTGGGACAGTAGAGCACATAAATGACCATGTCAGCACTTTTTTTGGGGGGCAGGGGTGTACGGCAGGCCCCCAAAGGTGTAAGAAATATGACTTGTAAAAGTAAAAAAAAGTCACAAGTCATAGGTTTACGCATGGGGGTTGGAGGGATTTCTTAATTTACCCCCAAAAATAATGAATCCAGACTCCCATTCATTTTGGGCGGTACAAGAAAGCGCTACGATAAGTTTATGAATGGCAATCAGGCTGGTAAGTATGAATCTCCCGAGTACGAAAATATATTGGCCATTTTTGAAAAGAGGTGCGAACGTCTTGCCTTTCACGATAATTGACGGCGTATCGGCTCTTTCTACCGCATGTACTAGTTCCCTTGTAATTCGATGAGTATCATAAATTTACGACTGGCAATCATAAACTTGGTAATTATGAACCTCCTGAGAGCGCAAAATACATTCGCCATCTTTAAAAAGTGGCGCGAAGGTCTTGTAGAGGTTCCTCGAATGGCGTAGGCATCCACTCAGAAGGGATTATATCTAGATGCGTGAAATTTGCCAGAAATATTTTTTGTTGAAATCTATTAGATACGGGTAAGACGAAATTTCGATTTTCGCTTTTTGAAGGGGCCAAACGGGAGTAGGAGATGGTTTAAACACATACGGTGGAAACGGCAAATTATATTATTTTGACACTGAAATGATGTCTATAATTAAGTAATTTTGACACGTCAGAAGATAAAATATTATTATTGTTTCATATACGGTGTTATCATTTCCAATGTCTCCAATGGTTGGAAGGATTGAGAAATCTGTAAATTTTTACTTTTTTTAACGAAATGGCTAAAGAAAATCGAAGTATTAATGGAGAAGTTGTACAACATACTGTTGTCCCAATTGTAGGTGACGGAGCCTGTTTATTCCGTTCCCTTTCATTCTTAATGTACGGCTCAAGGTTAGTAAACAAATAGTCAGCTTTGTGTTAGACAACTGGAACGAATTTTTAATTATGTCCCATAATAGTGAGGGCGACAATTACTCCACATGAGCTGAAATTGCGTAAGTCAGAGTAACGGGATCTTCTGAGGAAATAAGGAGATACATATTCGATGGTTTTCAAAAAGAGTCACCCAAACAGGTGAACGGAAACGGAAACGATTAGACCTAGAAACGTAAAATTAGGCAGAAACACTCTTTATTGTAATCTATTAGACACGAGCAAGACGAAATTTCGATTTTCACTTTTTGAAGGGGTGAAAACGGGGTGGTAGATGGTATCTCTGAATTCGCGTAAGTCAGAAACGTGATATTCCAGCGACGGGCTCTTCTGATGAAATAAGGACACGTATTTGACGGTTTTCAAAAAGAGATTCCCCCGCCCCCGAACGGGCGAACAGGGAGAGGGACGTTTTTAAGCATGAAATTTGACACATTCCCACCGATGTGCTCTCTTGTCAATCAAAATAATTTTTTTTTTTTTTCGTTTAACTCGTTTAACTAACACAAAAATAGACAAATTGCGATGCGCAGTGGGTTTCCCCGAGTACTAAAGATGCGCAGTAGGTTTCCTCGAGTAATATGGATTCACAGTGGGCTTCCTCGAGTACTATGGATGCGCAGTGGGTTTCTCCGAGCAATATGGATGCGCAGTGGGTTTCCTCGAGTACCATGAATGCGCAGTAGGTTTCCCCAAGTACTAAGGATACGCAGTGGGTTTACTCGAGCACTATGGATCCGTAGTGGGTTTCCTTAAGTGCAATGAATGTGCAGTAGGTTAGTATCTTAATGTTCCTAATTAGACGCGGATGAAGTTTCACGCGGGCATCAGCTAGTGCAAATACATTACACAGACACAAAAAAAAGTGAAAAGTGATCTGTTTCTGGGACTCCATTGGGTAACCTGATTTGTATTCAAAATGTCGAAATACATTAGATTTCGACATTTTGAATACAAATCAGGTATCCGTTTAGCTCTGTTACTCACCAATTTTCAGTAAATCGCGAAAATAACCTAAATTATGAGTTTTTTAGGTTATTTTCGTGATTTACAAAACAATGGTGGCCAATGGAGCTAAACGAACACCTTATTCGAATTGATCACGTCGAGATACATATGGGTTACCCAATGGAGTATCAGAAAAATACCACTTTATTTACTTTGTGTGCTTGTGTTATTAGTCAATACTGCTAAATGAAGGAATTTGAATTTAATTGTCTTAATCAAGAACTGTGCATCTTACGAGAAAATCTCAAGAGACTGTTTTCATGTACAATTGTCCAGGCTAAGCAGAAAAAATATTCACATGGAAAAATATCACAGGACATGTTTGCAGGGTGGAGAGATAAAATAATTGTTCTAACTAAAATACGTGGTTTTATATCCTATTAACATATACCAAAATTGAAAATAATATGTAAAGTACTTTCTGAGATATTAAAAAATAACTATTTAAAGAAATATTCAACGTCCTGTAGCAAAAAAATTTAAGGCGTTGCGGACATATGTTCATATGATTTTTTTTTTTTTCATAAAATGACCTAAGGAATCACACCCTGAAATATTGGCAGTGATAAGGAATATCCTGTGTACTTTATTTTAAAAAATGACCAGGTAAAGTAGTTTTGCTTCACACCGTAAACAAGAAGAATGCCAGTGAAATATATTCATAAAGTTTGAGAACAATATTCTCCAATAGCGTGCAAGATACTGAGAGAGAAAGGAATATTTATTTTCATCCCAGCTTTGGCCAAAATATACTTTCCTCTTCAATTTCGCAATTCCGAATTCATTGACGAACTCGAAATTCGAATGTGGCCAGAACATTTTAGGGAAAAATCTGTTTTTAGTTTTTATATAACCTCTAGTCAACCTCTTTCCTTTAAAATGCAGCCTAGCGAGCGCTAGATTCCTTACTATTAGTTTTATCAGTGAATAAGCTTTTTTATTTGTTCCCAGTTTTTCAGCTGTGTATATAACGAATTTAATTTAATTAAACATCACAAGTGACACAACTAACTGCCCAGGTAGCAAAAGTCCCACGTGAAAATGATGTGAAAAAATGGTCAGTGAGTGACGAGAAATGACCAGTTGGATGACGTAAATGAAACGTGAAAATGATTTCCTAATGTCTGAGATGAATGACGTCTTATGCTAGACGTTAATTTAACATCTCTTGCAAGAAGTTAATTTGACGTCTTTTTTAGGTTATATTTGGTAATCCCTTCACAGGTTTTTAGTAATAGGAATATATAAAACTACTAGTGGTTGAAGATGTACATATATTTAAAAAATATGTTACAATAGATCAATTTATATTATTTTTATGCATGATTGGATTGTTATGAAACAAAATGTTTTAAACTCTACCATAAAACATATTTAACACTGCACAAAAAACATGGGTGTTTTAAAAACACTATTAAAACAACAGTTTAAAATAATTTTTTTTTAATTATTACCTTTTTATATCTGAACACTCTGAACTACAAAATTTGCAGGACATATAAAGTACAAACACCCAATTTTCACCAATATTAACCAAGATCAAGATGGACTGCGTGCGCATAAGTATCACCTAATTATCGGTTGTGCCTTTACCGAGCGTTGCTTTTGAATGGCGGGCTCGAAATTATAAATTGCTCTGATCTGTATGTTAAAAAATTCCTAAAAATAATGAAATATTTGATTGAAAATAATGTAGGCAAATATTTCAATTTTGGCGTTATTACGTTGTAAACCCTACGGGCCCTTGCAAACTCTTTCGAATATAAATTCTTTTGGACATTGTTAAAAAACATTATCCTCGAATAATAACGCCAATATCCCTCACGGCACGGTCTATTCTTTTAAATTTTATATTGTGCTTACGATAACAAAATGCCATTTGCTAGTTTTAAAGTTTGCAATCCGATAAAATATAAATAAATCTAACACCGAAAAAAGACGACATGACGTGATGTAGTACGTCATTTTAATGTCATTTATGAGACGTCATTATGTCGTTGATTTTTAGTCCACTGACGTCTTTTGAACAGTAATCACTAGATTTTGACGTCATTATTACGTGCCCTTGCTACCTGGGTCCCTTTATTCCTGAAGGGCTAAAGTGACTTTGTTAGGGAGCGGTCACACATTTCGAGCCAAGGAACGCACTCCCAATGTTTATAGGATTAATTTTTTCTCAAAAAACCCCATTGCCACTACCGGAAATCGAACCCGGGACCTCAATGTGAAAGTCAAGTCTTCTGACTCTCGATATATATAACTATTTCAAAATAAAACCAATTTCCGAACTTATTGTAAATTAGAGTAAAAATATTCATTTCTAAAAGTAACTTACTTCCATAAAAATATTGATCCACTGTTTTCAACCAGCCAACATCATCGTGGGAATGTGGAACTAAGTGAACATTTATTTTGTCTTTATCAATATTATGACATTTTAAACATCCTAGCTTAAATGGGATACTATTGGTTTCTATAGGATTTGATTTAATCCCAGTTGAAATAATTAATAAAGGAAACAATATTTTTAATATCATGGTCTTCTGTGTAGAAAGCACTAAGGACAAATGAGGGTACTTCAGATTAGAAAGATATTCTTGATTCCTAAATAGTGATTAGGTATCAGATGATAATACCTACATAAGTACTGATAACTTATTGTTGTCAGGCTAATTATTTGTTTAGAACTGTTTACATAAAGGTACTGTAATACTTAAAACATAACGTTTATTATAAATAACATCATAATAATTCTATTCAATTAATAACTAATGAATGAAATTAAGAGCAACATTTACATAATCGACATGTTTTTTATTTTTTGGCCGTACTGACGTTATCCAGAATAACTAAAATTTACTCTCGTACGATTGTGCGTATTTCATTAATTATCGCTGTTGTTGACATCTGTAAATCGAATTTCCCACATAGTAATTCGTTTCCATGGAAACAAATATTATGATTGACATCGTTACATGTGTGAATAGTAAAATAAAATAAAACAAGAAAAAAAAATGAGGTTTTTGGTTCTTGTACACACACTAAATGACAATTTTTTTTTTACCCCATTTTACCCTCCAACCCTTCAACAGAATAAGATCAAAATATAATCTAGTCCAAGATCTCGTTAAAATACTAAGTGTACCAAATTTCAAGTCAATATCTTAAACGGTTCCAGAGTAATCGTGCGCACAAAAAGAGTTACAGACAGACCGACAGACATATTTTTTTTTTACTCAAACTTAAAATCTCGACGTTTCATAACATTCTAAGCCTGTTTGAATAATAAAAATTTTCAAAAATTTTTTTGTCGTTACTTCCACTGGATGTGGAAGTAAAAACCGCTGCCCAAGGAATCACTACTTCCACATCCAGATTCTCTATCCAAGTCACTCACAACGAAAAAACTTTGTATGTGGAAATAATTGTTTATGGAACTTTAATAATATAATATTTGAAATCCTCTACCCCAAAAACCCATAAAACGATACACCACATCGGTAGTGGGGTGGGGCTGGTGATAGGGGGTGGTATTAAGGGTGGATGAAATAAAAAAATATTTTGAGGTTTTTGGTTCTTGTACATACACTAAATCACAATTTTTTTAATCCCCTTAAATAGGGTGGGAGTGGTAATGGGGGTGGCTAATTCCAAAATTTTTTTGAGCTTAGCTTCTCTTGTATGTACTAAATATCAATTTGATGGACTCTTACCTGCTTGATTTACCCATTTACCCCAAATTTACCCCAATTTACCCCACAATCCTTCGACGGAACGAAATGAAAATATAATCTTGTTCCAGATCTCGTTAAGGTACATGCGTGTACCAAATTTCAAGTCGATATCTTAAACGGTTCCAGAGTAAATGTGCGCACAAAAAAGTTACAGACAGACCGACAGACAGAATTTTTTTTTGCTCAAACTTAAAATCTCGACGTTTCATGTCATTTTAAGCCTATCTGAACAATAAAAATTTTAAAAATTTTGTCGTTACTATACTTCCACTGGATGTGATTGCGTATTGGAGCGCCCCTAATAACCATACCTTATTTAAAAAAATTAGTTATTTAATTTCTGTAGTCCATTTATTCATTATCACTGGTTATATTATTACAAAATATATATCATTCAGTGTTCTTTAACAATATCAATTATTTGTAAATTTCATCTATATTCTCAATGTTTCGATTAGTTTCACTCATATAAAAAACCGCTGCCCAAGGAATCATTACTTCCACATCCAGATTCTCTATCCAAGTCACTCACAATGAAAAAACTTTGTATGTGAAAATAATTGTTTATGGAACTTTAATAATATAATATTTGAAATCTTCTACCCCAAAAACCCATAAAACGATACCCCACATCGGTAGTGGGGTGGGGGTGGTAGGGGGGGGGGGGTTGATGAAGTAAAAACAAATTTTGAGGTTTCTGGTTCCTGTACATACACTAAATCACATTTTTCTACATCCCCTTTAATAAGGGGGTGGGGGTGGTAATGGGGGTGGCTAATGCCAAAATTTTTTTTGAAACCTTAGCTTCTCTTGTATATACTAAATACCAATTTCGTGGACTCTTAACTGCTTGATTTACCCATTTACCCCAAATTTACACCCCAACCCTTCGACGGAACAAGATGAAAATATAATCTTGTTCTAGATCTCGTTAAAGTACATATGTATACCAAATTTCAAGTCAATATCTTAAACGGTTCCAGAGTAAACGTGCGCACAAAAAAAAGTTACAGACAGACCGACAGACAGACAGAAATTTTTTTTCGCTCAAACTTGAAATCTCGACGTTTCATAACATTTTAAGCCTATTTGGACAATAAAAATTTTTAAAAAATTTTTTGTCGTTACTATACTTCCACTGGACGTGGAAGTAATTAAGTTGGTCATTACGATATTGCGATTTTTAAATAACTACCTTAATATTTCACTTTAGACACTAGTGCGTAAAGTATAGTTTTATACATTAATTTATATATGTATTTTTGGTAACCGGTTCATTACCTGTAAAAATATTGTATGCAATTTTTACTTCCACATCCAGTGGAAGTAAAAATACACATATATACATATAAAAATACATATATAAATTAATTTATAAAACTATACTTTACGCACTAGTGTCTAAAGTGAAATAATAAGGTAGTTATTTAAAAATCGCAATATCGTAATGACCAACTTAACTTTATCGAAACATTGAGAATATGAATGAAACTTACAAATAATTGATATTGTTAAAGAACACTGAATGATATAAATTTTGTAATAATATAACCAGTGATAATGAATAAATGGACTACAGAAATTAAATAACTAATTTTTTAAATAAGATATGGTTATTAGGGACGCTCCAATACGCAATTTTACTTCCACATCCAGCGGAAGTATAGTAACGACAAAAAATTTAAAAAAAAATGTTATTGTTCAAATAGGCTTAAAATGGCATGAAACGTCGAGATTTTAAGTTTGAGCGAAAAAAAATTTCTGTTTGTGTGTCTGTCTGTCTGCTTGATCGCCCGACCGCCCGTCCGTCCGTCCGTCCGTCCGTCCGTCCGTAACTTTTTTTGTGCGCACGTTTGAGATATTGACTTTAAATTTGGTACACATATGTACTTTAACGAGATCTAGAACTAGATTATATTTTCATCTTGTTCCGTCGAAGGGTTAGGGGGTAAATTGGGGTAAATTTGGGGTAAATAAGTAAATCAAGCAGGTAAGAGTCTATAAAATTGGTATTTAGTATATACAAGAGAAGCTAAGGTCTCAAAAAAAATTTTGGCATTAGCCACCCCCATTACCCCACCCCATTATTAAAGGGGATGGAAAAAAATGTAATTTAGTGTGTGTAAAGGAACCAGAAACCTCAAAATATTTTTTTACTTCATCCACCCCCACTACCACCCCCTATCATCACTCCCACCCCACTACCGATGAAGGGTATCGTCTTATGGGTTTTTGGGGTAGAGGATTTCAAATATTATATTATTAAAGTTCCATAAACAATTATTTCCACATACGAAATTTTTTCGTTGTGAGTGACTTGGATGGAAAATCTGGATGTGGAAGTAGTGATTCCCTTGGCAGCGGTTTTTCACTTATAGGATTGCCGCGCAAGCTGTAGTAAGAATTTTGTGGGTAATGTTGTATATAATAGCCTACGTTGCAACAGGGCCGTTTCTAGAGATTTGGCTGCTGGTGTGGGAAATCTAAACTGCCGCCTCCTATTTCAGCAAGCATCTGATTTTGCGCCTCCAAAAAAATTTGTTTCCCTCGAAAATAAAAATTGATGAGCGGGGAAAAGAAAATCGGAAAAATTACGCCCCTGTTGCCTGCCCTAGATACGACGCTGAAAATTGCTCTGACTTAATCATATTAAACAAACGCACGGCCCATTTATCCGGGCACCCGTCGCCGTCTCTAAAAATAGACCGAGGAGTGCGGTGCACACCTCGCACACCCGTTCTACACGGCCTTGCGTTGCAATAAGCATTATATCACTTCTGTGTGTTTTCCAGAGAGTACGCTCTATGAAACTGAATGTAGATTTTTGACACGAGCTCTGGCAGCTTGTGCGATCGTGGAGTGCAATATGGCGCGTATGATTAATCTATCAAGAATACGAAAATTTACTATAATCGATGAATTTTTGAAGAGTTCCTTGAGTAGTAGTTAGAGAGATTGCAGTAACTAATATAATGAAAGAAAAGGTTAGGGTACCAAAAACTCAGAATTTTATAGGTAATGTGGCACATAACATACGTTCTTGACGAGAGAGAACATTTTATGGTGAAACCTACAAAAACTTGAATGAATAATTTTTTTTAATGAGTTCGTGAAAGTGTATAGAATAATATTCTGAAAAGTTTCCATTCCGCTCGGATGCAGAACATAAAATAAAAGTGAACAAAAATTGTCTTCATCCACTTTTTCAAAATGTTGTAATTGAGTCAGGGTAGGAAAAAATAAAAAATACAGGTGGATAGACCACGTGTTTCTGAACAAAAAATGTTTTAATAAAATTTATCGCTAAAGTCATGGTATTCCTGGAAAAAAATAGTAAAATTACTTTGTCACCCTGCGCGGCCAAGCGCACGGTTAAATGCATACTATGGAACCTATAAAAATTCTTAGCTGTTCTAACGAGTAAAATAAAGCTTTTTTCTCTTTCTGATTACACATTTTTTACATTTTTCTTAGTGAATAGGAGGATAAATAGCAAGTATAATTATGAACGCATACACAGATGTCAGACATAGCCGCAGGATCGAAGCAGATCTGCCGCGCCGTAACTTGCATGCATTTTTACTTGCATTTACTGAATTGTATTTATTACAGGTACACCTATCCACATTTTAACTATATCCAATGGATTCCTTATACATTTGTTAATGTATTGGAAAAGTTCCAAAATTTATATTCAAAACTATAGAGAGTTATAAGGATAAGATCGTGAAAATCGCTAATTCTGATCATGATGGGATTGATCATATTTTCGAAAAAATGCATATAAGTAAACGAATTTGTGTTTGAATATTCAAAAAGTATACATTTTTTCCGAAATAGTGATATTTTATTTTACTTCCACATCCAGTGGTAGTAAAAACATTTTCTGTCTGTCTGTCTGTCTGTCGGTCTGTAACTTTTTTTGTGCGCACGTTTACTCTGGAACCGTTTGAGATATTGACTTGAAATTTGGTACACATATGTACTTTAACGAGATCTAGAACTATATTATATTTTCGTCTTGTCCCGTCGAAAGGTGGGGGAGTAAATTGAGGTAAATTTGGAGTAAATAGGTAAATCAAGCAGGTAAGAGTCTATAAAATTGGTATTTAGTATACAAGAGAAGCTAAGGTTTCAAAAAAATTTTTAGCATTAGCCACCCCCACTACATTATTAAAGGGGATGAAAAAAAATGTGATTTAGTGTGTGTACAAGAACCAGAAACCTCAAAATATTTTTTTACTTCATCGACCCCCACTACCACCCCTATCACTACCCCCACTCCACTACCGATGTGGGGTATCGTTTTATGGGTTTTTGGGGTAGAGGATTTCAATTATATTATTAAAGTTCCATAAGCAATTATTTCTACATACAAAATTTGTTCGTTGTGAGTGACTTGGATCGAAAATCTGGATGTGGAAGTAGTGATTCCTTGGGCAGCGGTTTTTCCCAATGGGTCAATTACTCGACGTTACAGCCTCCAGTATATATATTTATCAAAAAAATCATCAAGCAAAGAAATTAAAATAATTTGAGATATACTTTTTTTTAATCCACGTTACTAGAACTTAATAAACCATAATAATCATGAAGTGTACATACTTTCCTTTGCTTGTATTGTTTAAAACAAAAAAGCATCGGAAATCTACAATTTTAAATGAACCAACCTTGGCTCCGAGTTATAACGTTACTTGACTATTTTTTTCCGGGAATACCGTGACTTTAGCGATAAATTTTGTTAGCACCTTTTTTGTTCATAAATACTTGATCTATCCATCTGTATTTTTTATTTTTCCTAGCTGGACTTAATTACGAAATTTTGAAAAAATGGATGAAAAAAAATTTTTTCTCTTTTTTTCTCATGTTCTGCATCCGAGCGAAATGTAAACTTTTCAGGATATTATTCTGTACACTTTCACGAACTCATTGAAAAAAAATTATTAATTTTGCAAGCTTTTGGAGGTAAATACCTTCATCGACTGGGCTATAAGTTAGTGGCTCTATGTCACTGGTGTTACTACTGAAAAATTCGTGGAGTGCATGTCGTCATTTGCATGGGCACGATGTGCACTCATTGTTGTACATATGAAAATGATCAGTTTATAAATAACTTGACATTCAAACGGGAACGGCAAAGTCAAAGTTTATATTATAAATTGAGTGTAAAGCTTTACTTAGATTTAAAAATATTCAACATAGGCAGAGCTGGGCAAATATGTACTTACAAATACCTCATAAGTATTTAAATACTAGAAAGTATTTAAATACCAAGTATTTAAATACTTCTTGCAACAAGTATTTGAATTTATACTTGCAAATACTTTATCTGAAATATTTACTACTTAGTATTTGTGAAAATGATCCTAAAGTATTTATAAATACTTAAACTATTTAAATAACTGAGAAGTATTTAAATACTTTCAGAAGTATTTGAATCTCAAAAGTATTTAAATAAATACAACAAATATAATCAAATATACTAGGCAGACAGGCAGACACTCGTCAAGAATCAAGACATGTACCATACTATGTAGTTAATAAACACATTGCATCATTCAGTCTTCAGTCATTCACGTCTTAATTCCAAGAAAGTTGGTTGAGAGCAGACATAGACAGTAAGTGTTAACTGTTAAGGTTAGGCTTTTGCAGAGTGAGAGGGAAATATGCGTTTATTTTCGGTTTATTATAAATAATTAAATAACCAAATATACTATAATCTTTAAAACCGTTTTAAATAATTGCTATTGTTCTAACGAATACAACTATATATTTTTTTATTGTAAATTTCTATTGTACTTGAATATCATAGTTTGTCAATGAAAATAGTTCCTAATTTAATTATTAAAGTATGGCATTTAACTATATACAAAGTTTATGATAAAAACTGTATATGGTTGTATTCCTTAGAGCAATAGGGAGTATTTGAAACTATTTTAAGGATTATACCATTTATGATTTTTTAAATATTTATAATAAACCGAAAGTAAACGCATGTTTCCCCCTCACTCTGCATGTATATGTTTTGTGATTGTGACAGAGAACAGTTGAACTAGTGCCATAGTCTCTGTGCTTTATTTGGGTATTTGCAGAAGACGCAAAGGTCTAGCTCTACGGATAAGTAAAAGTCCAATTCCCAACTAGAACTGAGGGAGAGGTATTAAAATAGTGTTGTAGGAGTTCATGAAAGTCATGAAACCTAAAATTTTGACACCTCAAATAGTCAAATAGTATTTAATATAATAATAATAATGATAATGATAATGATAATATTAAGTCTTTATTGATTTCTACAAAAATAGAAAATACAATTTGGCGAAGTTTAGCCATTAAAGGCTATTTTTATTACACTTAACTATGCTTCAAAATATTTCAGTGTTATCAAAGTATTTAAATATTCAGAAAGTATTTAAATACTAAGTTTAAACTATTTAATTACTTCTGTTATTTATTATTTAAATACTTTTGTCTTTTGAAAATACTTAATATTTAAATACTTTCAACTTTCTGAAAGTATTTAGTATTTAATATTTAAATACTTTTTCAAAGTATTTGCCCAGCTCTGAACATAGGGTAGCTTTTTCAGAAGCTTCGATTAAGAATTTTACAACCCCTTCTTTGGAAAATATTTTGCATTTTTATTATATTACAATCTGTATATGTAATGGCAATGACATATTGGAAATGACATAAATAACAGTTGTAGTTAAGTATATAAAGTATATAGAGACAAGTGGTTTATTACCAAAAGCAAACCCTATTAGAGCAAATATTGGACCAACGTATAATCCATATAGGATCAATATTCATATATTGGTTCTGCGTTGTACGTTGGTCCAATATTTTGTACTACTAGGGAATATTAATTCTTAATTAGGCATTTTTATATTATCTTATGGTTTTCAAACAAAAATGTATGATTATTTAACTAATTATTTCCTTTATCTGTGATATTGCTCATCAAGTCAGTAAATAAATCAAAACACAATAGACATATTTCACTGATAACAGTAAACATTCACTTCAGCTAAATGGGGACAAAGTAAATATTTGCATTATTACACCTATGTGATTTAATAAAATCGGTACATTACTATCGATAAAAAGAAAATTGCAAAAATTCGATTTACAACATACTGAATTCAAATACCCAATAAAAAATGTCTGCGTATAGACCAAGAGCCCGCCGACCACTAATTGGGTGGCATAGGTTTACTCCCAAAACATGTTAATTGTTATTAATTTGGGACAGTAGAGCACAGAAATGTTCATGCCAGCCCTTTTTTTTTAATTCTAATAGGATACAGGGGCGTACGGCAGGTCCCCAAATGTATAAGAAATATGACTTGTAAAAGTAAAAAAAAAGTCACAAATAAGTCATAGGTTTACGCATGGGGGTTGGAGAAACTTCTTAATTTGCCCCCAAAAATCATAAATGGTGGTACAAGGAAGCGCT
The DNA here is from genome assembly GCA_936432065.2 of Rutpela maculata. Taxonomy (NCBI): domain Eukaryota; kingdom Metazoa; phylum Arthropoda; class Insecta; order Coleoptera; family Cerambycidae; genus Rutpela; species Rutpela maculata. The sequence goes on along the minus strand of OW386285.2, from coordinate 73,705,476 downwards.
ACGCTTGCCCAAATTTTAAAAAAAAGTCAGATAAAAAAATGTTAAGTTTATGAATGGCAATCAGGAACCTGGTAAGTATGAACCTCCTGAGTGCGAAAAGATATTCGCCATCTTTGAAAAGTGGTGCGAACGTCTTGCCTTTCACGATAATTGACGGCACATCGGCTGTTCCTACCGCATGTACTAGTAACCCTTGTAATTCGATGAGTATCACAAATTTACGACTGACAATCATAAACTTGGTAAGTATGAACCCCCCGAGTGCGTAAATATATTTACCATCTTTGAAAAATGGTGCGAAGGTCTTGCCTTTCACGATAATTGACGGCGTATCGGCTCTTCCTACCGCATGTATTGGTTACCCTTGTAATTCGATTAGTATCATAAATTTACGGCTAGCAATCAGATACTTGGTAAGTATCAACCCCCTGAGTGCAAAAATACTTAGCCATCTTTAAAAAGTGGCGCGAAGGTCTTGCCTTTCACGATAATTGATGGAGTATTATCGGAGCTTCCTACCGCATATATTGGTTACCCGTGTAATTCGATGAATATTATAAATTTACGGCTGGCAATCAGATACTTGGTAAATATGAACCTCTTCATTGCGAAAATATGTGCGCCATCTTTGACAAGTGGTACAAGGGCCACCTAGAGGGGTTGAAACGTCTAAGCGCCTGGTTCCACTATAATTATTTATTTTCATTCTAATAAAGTATGTTTTTTTCTGATTAGTTTCTCCTCTTGTTTTAATTATTCTCTCTTTAATTACCCTCTCGTACATGTGACACACACATACACAAACACGCACGCGTACACAGATGCACGCACACATATATACATGTAAATCGGAACACAGTTTCCTCTCAAGGCGGACAAGAATTAAAGAGGTAATCAGTTCTTGTGGTAGGAAACTCTGATACGTCATGAATTGCCGTGAATGGCAAGACCTTCGCACCACTTTTCAAAGATGGCGAATGTCTTTTCGCACTCAAAGGTTCATACTTACCAGGTTCCTGATTGCCATTCATAAACTTATCATTTTTTTTTATCTGACTTTTTTCAATTCTGGGTGAGCGTAGAGCGCCTCCTTGTACCACCCAAAATTAATGGGAGACTGGACTCATGATTTTTGGTGGTAAATTAAGAAATCACCCCAACCCCCATGTGTAAACCTATGACTTATTTGACTTTTTTTTTTTACTTTTGCAAGTCATATTTCTTACACATTTGAGGGCCTGCCGTACGCCCCTGTACTAAAAAAATGGCTGGCTTGGACATTTCTGTGCTCTACTGCCCCAAATTAACAAAAATTTACACATTTTGGGAGTAATCCTATGACACCCAATTAGTGGTCGGCGGGCTCCTGGTCCAGTATGTGTATGTGTGGGCGTATGCCTGTGTACGTACAGATCGTTCCTTGTAAACGCCATAACTTCTGTTAGGCTTAACAATTTCGTTTCAAATTTGGAACATATATAGGATTGTAGTTTTGGTCCAGGACAACACGTAGCAAAAAGTCCCCTATTATCCCCCGTCGGCTTCCCTGTGTTTTCAAAGCAACAAGGGCCTAAGTCGCAAAAATTGCAGAGCTGACTATAAAGTGCAACAGGAAGGTTGTTACTGGTCCGATTTGGGCCGAAATGATCATAAAAGATTGGGTGAAGCATATTCGTTCATATTTCCATGCACATTTTTGTTCATAATTTTCCGTTCTAGTTCTGTCAACATTTCAAAAATTTAAAATTTTTTTAAAAAAATTAGAAAAATTTCAAAATGGCGCCAATGCGGGTAAATGAAGACCCAGGGGGGAAAACGCACCCCAATAAACATTTCTCTTCATAGTCTGGGCTTTCCATTGGTATATCTACCTTCTCTGTAGCGTCATCCGTTACGGAGTTACGCCACTTTGAGTGTCGCAGCGGCGACACTCGGTCATTTAAGTGCGTTCATTGTTGCGTCTATCACGTCTAGTCTAAACAATCAAAAGGCGCAAGACGAACTATACCCTTAGTTCTTTAACTTTGACAGTTCTCTAAGTGTATGCATTGGTTCATTGGTGCGGCAAAATTGATTCATCTTAGTTAAGCCATGTAGCACAGGAATTTTAATTTTTGACTTTGAATTAATTATTGTAAAGCTGAAAATTTGCAGGATTGTAGTTTAGGTCTAGGACAACACGTACAAAAAGTCCCCTACTCTTCCCTGTCGGCTTCCCTATTTTTGCGGAGCAATGAGGGCCTAAGTCGCAGAAATTTCAGAGCTGGCTATAAAGTGCAGCAAAAAGATTGTTACTAGTCCGAATTGGGTCGAAATGATCATAAAAGCTTCGGAGAAGCATATTCGTTCGTATTTCACATGTTCCATGCATATTTTGTTCGTAGTTTTCCGTTCTAGTGCTGTCAAAACTTCAAAAATTGAAAAAATTATAAATGGCCCCATTGCGGATAAATGAAGACTCGGAGGGGAAAACGTACCCGAATAAACATTTCTCTTCATACTTTGGGCTTTTCATTGATATGTCTATCTTTTCTGTAGCGTCAGCCGTTACGGAGCTACGCAACTTTGAGAGTCAGAGAGCGGCGGCCGCGCCCGCCATGTGCCCGGTGGAATTGCCCTGGCTGCGCTGATAAGACCGGTTGCGAATTCCTGTTTATATATTATTGGTGTTTTATAAGATTTATTGAATGAAATTTAACTTGTCAGACTCAGAAAATGACTATTCAGCTAGGCAATTGACATTATTGATCTACTGGGAAGTAGGGTCGACCGGATCATTATCCATATCCACGACTGGCTGTTTGTGCAGCTGGATTCTCTACAGATTCGGCACATGATGCTGCAGTTCAGACCAGAGTTCCTGCACTCGCACCGGGCACCGCAGTCCCTCTTGTAGGCACAAGAAATTAGCCGTAGCTAGCTGCGTTGTGGTAGGAACAGGAATCGAAACCAGGCCCTGGAGTCCTGATTTCCACCCCCAGTCCTCCAGGTGAGGGGAGGAGAGGAGTTAGGGAGAATATTGTGAGGATTTAATCTCCCGAAAAGCTTGCAGCACTCAACTAATGTGCATGTGCTTTTTGCGAATCCAACAATGGCTAGACATCAAGGCAGCTAGCTCCCGATAGCCTGCTACGGCTAATTTCTTGCGCTGCAAGGCGGACTGCGGTGCCCGGTGCGAGTGCAGGAACTCTGGTCTGAACTACAGCATCATGTGCCAAACCTGCAGAGAATTCAGCTGCACAAACAGCCAGTCGTGGATATGGATGATGATTCGGATGACCCTACTTACCAGTAGATCAATAATGTCAATTGTTTAGCCGAATAAAGTCATTTTCTGAGTCTGACAAGTTAAATTTCATTCAATAAGTCTTATAAAACACCAATAATATATAAACAGGAATTCGCAACTGGTCTCATCAGCGCAGCCAGGCCAGTTCCAACTTGCACATGGCGGGCGCGGCCGCCGCTCGATGACTCTCAAAGTTGCGTAGCTCCGTAATCGGTGGCGCTACAGTGAAGCCTAAAGTATAATTTTTTTCAATTTTTGAAGTTTTGACAGCACTAGAATGGAAAATTATGAACGAAATGTGCACGTGAAATACGAACGGATATGCTTCTTCGAAGCTTTTATGATAATTTCGACCCAAATCGGACCAGTAACAACCTTCTTGCTGCACTTTATAGCCAGCTCTGCAATTTCTGCGACTTAGGCCCTTGTTGCTCCGCAGAAACAGAGAAGCCGAGGGAGAATAGGGGACTTTTCGGTTCGTGTTGTCCTGGACTAAAACTACAATCCTGCAAATTTTCAGCTTTACAATAATTAATTCCGGGTCAAAAACTGAAATTCCTGTACTACATGGCTTAACTAAGGTCACTCAATTTTGCCGCACCAATGAACCAATGCATACACTTAGAGAACTGTCAAAGTTAAAGCACTAAGAATATAGCTCGTCTTGCGCCTTCTCGATTGTTTAGACTAAACGTGATAGACGCAACAATGAACGCTAGGGTGGGTCACTTTTATATAGGAAAAAAAAAAACTTCAGTCAATCAATTCCTAATAGCGGTAATATGTTGACCCTTGATTAGTTAAGTGATAATCTGACTTACTTGACCAAGTCGATTAATGTCTTCTGCCCGCGCACTGACCTTGATTTTTTAGATCAACGTGAAAAACGGCTATTTTTCGAACGCCAGCAGCTAACTAAAAATGGAGGATAGTAGGTTTTCAATAAAAATAAAATAAAAATAGAAGGATGAAAAAGTATGTTTATTAGCATTTTTATACCAGTAATTAAAAAATAGTTATTAACACGGTTCCGTAGAAACCTTAAAATCGCGCTTACTTTCAAATTTTGGCATGAGTTGTCTGGACGCTATTTTCGCTCTTATGTATCCTTCTCTTGCATTTTTGTCAAATAATTGCATTGAGGCCTCCGTGACTGTTTTGACAGAACGCTCTACAGCTTGTGTGAGACATGGCAGTTTTAAAAAAGTTAGGTTTTTATCACCTTTTGACTCTATTAACGAGAGAAATTCTTCATCATTGACATCTCGAAGAACTGGTGGTGGAAAAATTGTTTGCTGCCAATCAATTGGCAATTAGATTGATCATAGGCACTTCAAAAACACGAGGTACATTGTCTAAATGGGGCGATTTTCGTGCTTTTAGTACTCTCCTAGCAGCGAGTTCCCTTACATGTTTTTCATGGTCTGTGATCATTTATAGGAGCAGGTTTTCTGGGTGCGCAAAATAAGCGTTTCGTTCTATAACAGGGTCTATTACAGCTTTAAGTTCAGGTAAAAGATATCTTGAACTAGAAATCAATTTCCAAAAATTTCTTGAACCATCTTTGCAGGTAGGGTGGGTTTTTATCTCAAACCACACAGGAGCAGATACTTTTGTTACATATGTAGCAAGGTGGTTCAAATTTTCCGACGGTTTGGACATTGAAATGTAAAGTCGCAAAATTCTGTTGGCCTTAGTCAACCATCTAGCATGGGACATCTTTCCCGGTGTTCTATTTGCTAAATCAGAAGAACATCGCCCGTTTATAACAGCTGTTGTAATATCATATAGATATTTTTGGTCGGCACTTAGATCTTTTCTATCGATTTTTGGTAACTTGCTTTCTATTCTTACATAGCTTACAACTGGTAACTTTTCACAATCCTCTAGTAATTTTCCTATAGCACCTGTAAATGAAGTTGGGCCTGTTGTCGAGCCATCCAGATGTATAAATAGATGCCTCAAAGGCAATTCATTCATATGTAACAAACAGATAATCCTTATTCTTTTTTCAAACAGCCTTATTACGCCGTTAAATTTCCCTGTATTTGTCACGGTACCATCGCAACCAATCGCAACTAAGGTATCAAGACAAATCTTCTGTGATACAAGTAATGCATGGATGGATTGTTCGATATTTTTTGCTTTTCCTTGAGCCGGAGAAGCATATCCAACATAAATCGAGTCTGGTTCTTTAATAACAGAAATATGTTCTTCGACAACTACTTGCCGATATTTCTTGGCACCTTTTTGTACAATTTTAGTAGTTCTGTCCTTTCTCCCATCAAAATACAAAGCAGGAATATCGATACACGTCTGTTTCACCATAAATTCATTACGAGCCTTTTTTCTCTCTCGACGCAGTTTAGATTTATCTATGACACCAATATCCGAGCGAGCGTCATGGAGAACAGCAGAGGCAATTGCTGCAGCAGCTCTGTCCGACACACCGTAGCGATCACAGGTTTTTGCCAAGGCAGGAAACTTCTTAAGAGACTTTTTTCTTTTCTTTCGAGATTTCCTTTCACTCACCTGGGAAGACGAAGGAATACTTGGATTATCTGCACAGTCATCAGAATCACTTGAACTTGACATAAGGTTCTGGCTAGTTGTAACAACTTTTTTCTTATTAATTTCTGAAGAGAGGAATATTTCACTCTGTATCTTTCGAGATATTTTCTTTTTTAGTTTTATTGTTGCTACCCTGTCTATGTCACCTATCATCATTTTTCTTTGTGATCTTTGATCCATTAAAAAACCTTGCTCTTCTTTAGGTACCTTTCTTTCTCTAGGACATTTACACTGCTGAAAGTCTTTACATTTACAGGAACAAATGTCAAATAATAACTTGCCTTGCTGTATGATATCGTTTCTCTTACTATCAGACAATCTTTTATGGGATTTTATAAAGTTTTTACATTTAGAATGATACGTTTTCAACAGCTGCAGTACTCGGGTGTGTGATACGGTTGGAAGAGATGCTTTTTTCCAAATGTTTTCTATTCTCAGTGAGACTATTTCGGCAATTTCCAAAAAAAATGGTTCTTTATTACTGTTCTTAATTTTCAAATGAAATCTAGTCCATTCATAATATTTCATTACATTTTCATAACTCGGTAATACATTGTCTCTTAAATCTTCTATATTTCCAAAAAGAGGACACTTATACGATTTTCTCGTGGTCTGCATTGTCTTTAAAATATTATTATTACACGAAAAAATATATAAAACACTCTTACACTATTATCATATACACCATATCAACTAAATGACCAACGACCTTTCACGTTAAGCATTAAAAGTTGTACTGTTTATGAGATTGCAATGCAGAGCCAACGAGTTGATGGCGGCGCGTTCTTACGGCCTCCCCCACTACACGAAACAAAAAATGAGGCATATTGTTATCCACAAGGGCACGCTTATTATTTTACGCGCTTAAAAACTTAAAAGGAGTACTTTTTCATATATATATAAAGTTAATACTTTACACTGTTTTAGTAAAATTTTTGCAATTTTGAAAATTAGTGCGCGGGCTATCATATTCAAAATAACAGAATAATATTTTAAAGGATTGTTATTGAAGCTACTTGACAATTTTTAATCACTATTAGAAATTGATTTGATATACTTGTATTTTTTGACCCACCCTAATGAACGCACTTAAATGTTCGTGTGTCACCGTTGCGACACTCAGACTGGCGTAACTCCGTAACGGGTGACGCTACAGAGAAGGTAGATATACCAATGGAAAGCCTAAAGTATGAAGAGAAATGTTTATTGGGGTACATTTTCCCCTCCGAGGCTTCATTTATCCGCAATGGCGCCATTTCGGAATCTTTTAAGATCAGACCAGTAACAACCTTCCTGTTGCACTTTATAGCCAGCTCTGCAATTTTTGCGACCTAGGCTCTTGTCGCTTCGAAAAACAGGGAAGCCGACGGGGGAGATTAGGGAACTTTTTGCTACGTGTTGTCCTGAACCAAAACCACAATTCTGGAAATTTTCAGCTTTACAATAATTAATTCCGGGTAGAAGCGATATTCTGACTAAAATTCCTGCGCTAGTAGTAGAGTCCTCCCTATTGAAATCGGGAAAATATCCGTCTCACAGTGTGATCGTCAGAGGCATGTGAACTGTGATATTTTATATAAACTATATTTCATTATCATTTTAGAACAAAATGTTACTTTTGACTAAGCACATAAAAATATGAAGATGAGCAAAATGTACTATATAAGTTCAGGAGCGTGCCAAGCTACCTGGTCTCCTGTGGACAAAATTAAATATTGCGCCCCATAGGGATATTTGGCTATAAACACCTATATCTATATTATATATAATATAGACTGTCAAGAAGAATAGCTAAGTGAGAAGTTCTACCGAACGTCGTAGCTAGGCGCCTCGATGCCCAGGGTAAGCATCTAATTTTGCGCCCACCTCCAAAAAAAAAAAAAAATTCCTCGAAAATAAAAATTGAAGAGCGGGGCGAAAATCTCGGAAAAAAAATTTACTCGGGAATGAAATTTGATAAACAGGGGGGGAAGGGAAGAAAATGAAAAACTAAATTTTGGCTACGGGGGAGAACGCAAACTACTGAAACGCCCCTTTACGCATTGACGCCCCTGAGCTATAGCTTAATTAGCTCGAATCTTCCTCCACTTAATACTCCAATTTTGCACTTCCCGTGGTCGCGCTGCCCTAGATACAACGCTGGTTTTACCTTAATAATTAGTTAATTATACAATGCCAATGCTTTTTCTTTTTTCATGCTGCACAAATCTAACTAAAGTCATATTTCATATTTTTTTGATATATATTTTTCCTATTACTTCCACATCCAGTGGAAGTATAGTAACGACAAAAAAATTTTTTAAAATTTTTATTGTTCAAATAGGCTTAAAATGTCACGAAACGTCGAGATTTCAAGTTTGAGCGAAAAAAAATTTTTGTCTGTCTGTCGGTCTGTCTGTCGGTCTGTCTGTCTGTCGGTCTGTCTGTCTGTCGGTCTGTCTGTCTGTCGGTCTGTCTGTAACTTTTTTTTGTGCCCACGTTTACTCTGGAACCGTTTAAGATATTGACTTGAAATTTGGTACACATATGTACTTTAACGAGATCTAGAACTAGATTATATTTTAATCTTGTTTCGTCGAAGGTTGTGGGGTAAATTGGGGTAAATTTCGGGTAAATGGGTAAATCAAGCAAGTAAGAGTCCATGAAATGGGTATTTAGTATACAAAAGAGAAGCTAAGGTCTAAAAAAAATTTTTGGCATTAGCCACCCCCATCCCTTATTAAATGGGATGAAAAAAAAAATGTGATATAGTGTGTGTACAAGAACCAAAAGCTTAAAAATATTTTTTTACTTCATCCACCCCCACTACCATCCCTCTACCACCACCCCCACCCCCACTACCGATGTAGCATATCGTTTTATATGTTTTTGGGGTAGACGATTTCAAATATTATGTTGTTAAAGTTACCTTGAGCAGTATGGATGCGCAGTGGCTTTCCTCGACTACTATGGATGCGCAGTAGGTTTCCCCGAATATTTGGATACTCAGTGACTTTTTTCGAGTATTATAGTAGGTTACCTCAAGTAGTATGGATGCGCAGTGGGTTACTTTAAGTAGTATGGATGCGCAGTGGCTTTCCTCGAGTACAATGGATGCGCAGTAGGTTATCACGAGTAGTGTGCATGCGCAGTGGCTTTTTTCGAGTGCCATAGATGCGCAGTAGGTTACCTCAAGTGATATGGATGCGCAGTGGGTTTCCTCGAGTAAAATGGATGCGAGTGGGTTACTTCAAGAAGTATGAATGCGCAGTGGCTTTACTCGAGTAAATTGGATGCACAGTGGGTTACCTTGAGTAGTATGGATGCGTAGTAGGTTTCCTCGAAGAAAATGTTTGTAGTAGAGGCTTTACTTCTATCGTGTAGTTTACGGCACACAACGATTTTTTATATCTTTGTCTTGCCATTTTCTGCGTATTAGTTCGACATTCAGTTGAAGTATACTAACGCAAAAAAAATTTTGGGAAATTTTCATTGTTTAAATAGGCTTATAATATCAAGAAACGTCAATATTTTAAGTCTGAGCAAAATAAATTTGTCTGTTGCGTCGGTGTGTATGTTAGTCTTGTATCGTTTTGGTGCTCACGATTACTCTGGAACCGTTTAAGATATTCACTTATAATATGGCACACGTATGTTTTTTAACGAGATCTGGAACTAGATTATATTTTCATCTTATTCCGTTGCAGAGTTGAAGGGTAAATTGAGGTAAATGGGGGTAAATAGGTAAATCAAGCAAGTAAATGAAATTGGTATTTAGGAAATATAAGAAGAGCTAAGGCCTCAAAAAAAATGGCATTAGCCATCCCTATTACCGCCCCCACCCTATTATTAAAGGTGGTGAAAAAATAGTGTGATTTAGTGTGTGTACAAGAGTCAAAGTCATCAAGAATTTTTTTCACTTCATTCACCCCCACCTCTATTACAGATATGGCATACAATTTTATGGGGTTTTGGGGTACATGATTTCAAATATTATAACATTAAAGTTCCATAAACAATTATTTCCACATAGTGGAGTGCAAATATAGTATTTTGTTGTAAGAGACTTGAATGTGGAAGTAGTGATTCCTTGGGCAGCGGTTTTTTTTTCAAGTTATTGTAAAATTGACAAAAAGTGAAAACCACTACTGTAAAAACTGATGTTAAAAGTTAATTTTTCTTGTTCAAATAGGCTTAGAATGTCATGAATCGTTGAAATTTTAAGTTTTAGCAAAAAAAATTCTGTCTGTCTGTCTGCCTCTCCGATATGGAAGTACTGATTCTTTGGGCAGCGGTTTTTTCAAGCTACAATCTCAATTTTTAAGTTGCTATAACTTATGGACTACCTGATGATGCCATGGTTTGTGAACTGCTCGTCGAGTGATAATATTTGAATGTAGTGTTCTAGTGTTTTGAAAACTACTTCAGAGCAGCGTAACACCGAAGGTTCCAGCACTTTTCAAATTCTTTTATTTACCGATCGATTTTGTTAAAAATTACAATAGAGTTCTTCTTTTAGTTAATTAATATGCTACCAAAATTTTAATACAATCAGATTTTTCTTTCTTCAATAATCGTCATGCTTACAAGAAACATGATGGACGGACAAACAGACGAACATTTTGAAAGTTGCTCAGAATTCGTTCACTAACACAATGATATGAGCGACATTTGCGGTTTTATAAATGCGCCAATCAATGCAATAAATGCCATGTACTCCACGTTTTCGTATTTGTGAAGAGTATAATAATAATTTGATCAATAAACTAGTGTTATACGCATAGCATTTACTGGATAAAACAATTTATCGGATGAGCACTTTTGGTTTTATCAATGATTTTTACTTGGATAATATTCATCAGGTGCAATAAATAAAATAAATAAAGTGAGGTTGGCAGATTTTAATGTTAATAATGCAATTACATAAATCAATATTATAAATAATTATACTTATATATGATATTTATTTAATAAGAACAGATTTATTTTATATTAACATTATTGGCTAACCTCTATGATAAAGGTCCTAATTTGCATTGGGGTTAATAAAATTTGTGCTTCACTGTCAGCAATTTTCCTTGAATGCTTTGAAAGAGATGGATTGACGTAAATATAATCAGTCTTCCCTTTAAAACTGTCTGAAGATTCTGTATCTGACAACCAGTCGTTAGCTGCCAGCGTCGTTTCACGTATAAAACTAATGGTATACGGCGAGAAGATTTCCTAAAAATAAATTAAATCAATATAATCTCTAATTTACATTAATCGAAAGAAATGTAAAGTTGGGATGATGAATAATTTAATACATAGGCATAAAAATAAAATATCAACATTGATTTTTCTGGTATTGCCAAGCAATGCCCATCAACGGCTTTGAAAGTATATATTAACAGTTATACATGGTATTCCTTAATGATGTGCTAATATTCCAGGCAACGGCTTAACTTTTCTGCTACAGGGTGTTGTATTTTTTTTTAATCGTTATATGTTAATGTCTTAGAAAGCACTCTAGATATTACTTTCAATTTTGGTAAGTGTTAATAGGATATAAAACCATATATTTCAGTCAGAAAAGTTATTTTATCGCTCCACCAATGGCGCCCCTACAAACATGTCCTCTGATATTTTTTACCAAAAAAGTGGTACGCCACTGACATTTTCCCATGTGGATATTTTTCTGATTAGCCTGGTCAATTCTACATGGAAACAGTATTTTGCGTTTTTCTCTTGATTAGAACAATTCAGTTCAAATTGCTTCATTTAGCAGTATTGACACAGAAAAGAGAACTACCAGAAACGACACTTGGGCTTCCCACCAAAATTCCATTGCCGCCATTTTGTTGTTGGTACATCGTCAGTTCATTTATTGTTTTAGGTTAAAACAATAACCGCAGATTTCTAAATTCACCGGTGGAGCTCACGGGTAAACAAAAATATTATATGATTAACTATTTTGAAAAACAGCTTCGTATTTTATCCACCGCCCAACGGTGATGTTAGAAAAGTGCGGCAAATATCTTTGACATAATTCCAAAATAAATTCTTAAAAGGTTTTAGTTTTATTGTGCTGTGAATAGGTAAAAGATCATCGCGGGAAAGTGTTGTTAATAGTAATTTTTATTAGCGATATGAGTAAACGAGGTGGAACCGATTGCGCTGTTAAGGAATGTCCAAGTAGTACGATAGGAAAAGACAGTAGTTTATTTAGGTTTCCTAAGGATCCCCAAAGATATTTTATTATTGATGTAAATTATAAGATTTTTCCAAGTAATTGTAAATCTTTCTTCTTTTAAGTCCGTATTTTGGTTAGAAGCATGCAATCGTGGGGATTTGGCAAGTTCAGCCGAATTTTATAACAATTTTGAGTTATGCGCACGACAAATATCAAAATAGATTGCTACCAACAACACTACCTACTATTTTCCCTCAACCTGATAGTTTAAAAAGAAAAAAAAATACTATTTCCCCAGAGTGTTGTTCTGGGGAAATATTCGCCGTCTTTATGACCAGTAAGAAATTACAGATTTTCTCAGGCGAGACATTGTATTGATTTCAATACATTTTGTGACTTTATATTAAGAATATATTGAATACAATTGTTCGTAGGGATAATTTTATCCCAGTTTACTTTAATAGTTTTAATACCCATTATAAATAGAATTGACGTTTTTACAAACATCATTTTCAAAATAATATTTGTTGACATGAAGTAAATTGTTGGCGTTCAAAACCATAGATTACTGAGAGGTATAGATTGGAAACTTTATTATTAAAACTTGTCCCTTTGCGAAAACGTCAACTCGCCATCTATTTATTTATTATGGTACTAATCTAGAATTCTGTAATAAATTGGTTTTTATAACTACTAATTTTTAATGTTGTGCACTTTAGCAAATACAATCAAGTATTATTTTGTATTAAACTTTTATTCATATAACTTATAATGAATATATTAATGACATCTATTGACAAGTAAGTCAAAGTCCACTACATCTCCCTTTCTTATTTTGAAATTGTAGTAAAGATATTTAAACAAAATCTTTAAGATAAGTTAGTTTCTTATGCAGTCTGCTAGAACTTCTTCTCACAACATTATCTTTCTCATCTTCTTTGTTTTCTTTATTTTTTGCTGGAGAATGGAATGTAGAACTTCTCATATTCTCGTTCTTTTCTTCATCTTTTTTGCTCTCTTCGTTTTTTCCTGGATCTACTCGCTAGTCATCATTAGTCTTTTGATAAGTATCATTAACTATGTTTTCTGGCATTTCTCTTAGCAGAGGTACTAGGAACTTTCTGTAAGCTAACAGCTCTAAAAAGGGCTGTTAGCTTACACTTCTTTAGGATATTCTTTACTAGTTTGACAGTACTCTCAGCTTGCCCATTATGGACTGTGTATGTATTGGACTGCTGCTTATCCATTGAAATTTATAATCTTGTGTAAACTTTTTAAAATACCAATTGTAAATTGTGGACCATTATCTGAGTATGAATGTATTGGACTGCTGCTTATCCATTGAAATTTATAATCTTGTGTAAACTTTTTAAAATACCAATTGTAAATTGTGGACCATTATCTGAGCGCACTATCTTAGGTATCCCGAATTGTGAAAATGTTTCTTTAAATTTTTCTATTATCTCTTTACTAGTAGTTTTTGATATTCTATGCATTATTTGATATTTACAAGTTGACGCACATGTACAAGTGAAACTTCCTAACTCCACAGCTAACTCGTACTTTTTTAAATATTTACAGTCGCTCGGGGTCACTCGGTTAAAAACGGACACTGGAACCTAAAAATAAAGAGAGAAAAGTTTTCTATCTCCTTCCCACAAGGCATCAATATTTGCCGAATGAGATAACAGGCCCTGTTCAAAACCATCTCATCGTATTATTTCTTCGATTTTTAGTATTTCATTGAATTTATTTTATTTTTTCGCTGTTTTTATTCAAATATCTCAATAAATATGGTGAATTGTACGAATGAGGAAATGGCGGCAATGCATTATGTATATGGTCTCGCAGATGTATGTATTAGGAAAGATATCCCAATCGTGCCTTGCCAGATAGCCGATTCTTTTCGAATATTAATCGCCGTCTTTATGAAACTGGTAGTTTCCAAAAAAGTATTTCGGAAAGTAGACCTCGAACTGCCATAGCATTCAAACACCCGATTGCTATAGTTCTGAATATTTGTCATCAAATTTTTTGGCGAATTTTGGTTGATTTTTGTTGTTTCCGTACCATATTCTAAGAGTACAGGCATTACTTCCCAGGAATCTTCCAGAGCGTGTGAATTTCTGTCAGTTGTACCTTCAGAATGTTACACTAAATCCGCAGTTTGAGTCACAAATTATGTTCACAGACGAAGCAAATTTTTCTAATAACGCTGTTCAAAATTTCCTTAATAATCATGTGAAGGCGGACGAAAACTCCCATGCCATAACTGAAATCCATTTCCAAGAGCAATTTTCGGTTAATGTATGGGTAGGAATTATTGGCAATAATCATGAGATTAAGAAGAAAGGGCCTATAAAGGCCCTTTCTTCTTCCAAGACGGCTTAATGGACAATCTTACCTGCAGTTTCTCTAAAAAGAATTACCTGTGTTGCTTGAAGATGAACCAATTGTGTCAAGGAATCAAATGTGGTACATGCACGATGTAGCTCCTGTGGAGGACCTCAGAAATGGTCAGGAAGAACCCTGCTCTCAATAGTTTGGATTTATTTTTGTGGGGTCATCTTAAAACCCTGATGTATAAAACTCCCGTTAACGTTTTAGAAGATTTAAGAGAACGAAAATAGTTGCCTCGTATGAAACCCTACGGAATACGCCGAGGATATTTGAACGAGTGCGCAGTTCGATGCGAAGACAAGCGGAAGCATGCTTATTAAGTGAAGGTGGCCTTTTCCAACAAATTTTATAAAACAAAGGTGGATGTTAAAAACTAGCTAATTTTGGCCCAAGCTGAACAACGGAAAATGAACACGGTTTTTGATAGCATTTTTCCCGTAGGATGCGATGATATGATGTATTCGGTTTTACGGAAAAACGGCGGGAAAATGTGGAAAAGTTAAGAAAATACTTGAGAATTTAAAGTCCTGTCTGAAATTTTCACAAGTTAAACTTTTAAAATCTATAATATTTTATTCTAGATTATGGTGGTTTCTTTTAGTATTTTTCTCATAGAATATGATGCTCTACTTCGCTTTGTCGAAAAATGTCGAAAAAATGCGGAAATATTAAGAAAATGCTTAAGAATTCACAAATATGTAAATTTTTTAAGATTCAGAGCTTATTACGCGAAATTCAGGTGGTTTCTTGTAGTATTTTTCCTGTGGAATACGAGGGTCTACTCTCTTTTGCAGGAGAATGTTAGAAAAATGCGAAAAAATTAAGAGAATGTTTGAAAACTTTCAAAATCCAGTCTGCATCAATCCCAAGTGAAATATATAGACCTTTTCATCATAAGCGCGCGCATGTGCTGCCTCTATGTTTGTTTGCGGGAACTATGAAATGTTCGGACACTTGGTTGTCAAAATGGCTGGACCGTATCATTTTTCCACATTAATTTAGACGAAAGTGTGATTGACGGTGCAAAATTAGTACACAACATTGTGGAAGAACACACTTATGCTCAATTAAGGCACTAGCTCAAGTATCCTGGCCGTAAGATGACTGGAAGCAAGAATAAAGAACTGGTTGCAAGCTTAGAATTCAACTATCAACTTATTAATTTATATACAAGTGCATTAAAAGAAAACAAATGTGTTTAGTCTACAATATGCTTAATAACATTCTTCGTACAGTAATTGATAATGCAGTAAAAATATTTTCTGTTTTTTTATGAAAATGTAGGGTCAAAAATGCAATTGAAAATTAGTTTTTTTGTCGATCCATCTGTGGATAAAGCTAGCTCCTTTTTTCCAATTTTCTCAAATACGTAAACTATACGATATGGTACTACCTATTTTCAAAAAATTGGTAACAGATTTATAACTGCGAAAATATTGATTGTACCTGTCCAAAATTATTATTGTTTGTAACAACAATAATAAATTATTTTAAATAAATTCATTATGCACATGTGCAGCTTTCTCTTTGTACGCCACTGACGACTTTATATAAACAAATAACATACAATTAATATACCAATCGATAGAAAAAATAATGGTTTTTATTTTTTTATATCTTGGAGAATTTTGATTTATTGGGCCGTTTTAGAGGTATAGCTAAACATGTGTCGTTGCTGGAAAGCTCTTCTTCTCTCTCTTTTTGCTGTGGGGCCTCAAAAAAAAAGAAAATAGCAAAAAGCAAATGGAGGGTCGTATGCAAAATTTTATACTCTATCGAATGGCGCCATGATCATTCCTCCAGCTCCTACCGTTTTTTGAGAAAAAAAAATGTATATAAGCAGATACAGGTAGCTCCTTTGAGTGGGGGCAGGGGGAACAGGCATGATTTCTCGAGGTGGGTCTTTTCGAAAATCTACTTATTTTGACTAGTTCTATTCATGGTTAAAAGGATTTGCTATTACTCAAAAGTGGAAATATCAAAACACCTAGGTCACTAAGCTATAACTCGTTTTTTGATTATAATGACCATTTGAGTAAGATATTTTTTGACGGCTTTGAGATTTTGAAACATCAGTATATCATCATTAATTTTATATCAAATTCAGCTTGTGACAACAAAACCCCCACAGAACTTACTTTTATGCGTATATCTGGGCACCGAGCACTCTACTATAATAAGCTATGAATCTTAAAAAGTTTAAATTTTCAATATCAGAGACAGAGACTCGAATTTGTAAATATTTGGGCATTCTCTAAATTTGTCCGCATTTTCCTGCCATTTTTCGGTATGGAGAAGTAGAGAATCATATTCTATGAGAAGAATACTAAAAGAAACCACCGTAATCTAAAGTAAAATATAATGGATCTTAAAAGTTTAAATTGTGAATATCTCAGATAGGACTTTATAAATTCTCAAGCATTTTCTTAACTTTTCCATATTGTCCCGCCATATTTTTGAAATACCGTATACGTCATCGCATTCTACAGGAAAAATGCTGTCAAAAACTGCATTTATTTTCCGTTGTTCAGCTTAGGCCAAAATTGGCCACTTTTTAACATCCTTTATCATTATCAATGTTAATAATAATTAGTTTCAATTTGAATTTAATCGTTTTAATCAAGAACTGTGCGTCTGACGAGAAAAAATGTAAGAGACCGTTTTGATGTAGAATTGACTAATCATGAAAAATGTCCAAATGGAAAAATGTCAGTGGCGTACCACTTTCTTGTTAAAAAATATCAGAGGACATATTTGCTGGGACGACACTAAAATATGTGGTTTTATATCCTATCAACACATACCAAAATTGAAAATTGGAATACCCTGTATATTTTTTATCCACCGATATTACAAGCGTTGAAGCTGGCAGTGTTCAAGATTGGTAGAGTATAAGGTTCTCTCGTATTCAGCTTTTGCGAGAAGTGAGTGCGGGGATGAATAGTCAGACTATCCTTGTTCTTCGAACGCGCAGTAGCGGTGCAGTTATCTCTTTCTAGAAGGACGGTCCGTACTGACCCGAAATATGGCCAGAAGTATACTATGACCTGTGGTGTTATATTCTACAACTTATCTTCATTACCGCTATGCAAAACGGCGACTCAAAATACGAGGTAATTACTCCCTACCTCGAGCGGGTCATTTCGAGCTCGTTCCAGTTACGAGTTCTTTGCTTAATTATTAACATTACACAAATTCTTACAACATTTTGAATCAGGTTCTGCATCTGGTGTGATTTCACACCAGCTGCTCATTGGCTAATGACATTTTTTGGTGGGGATCGTGAGTTACAAGGCCACCTTATACTCTACCAATCTTGGGCGGCAGTGTCGGAGCTGAACCTAATACATAGGAGCTGAACCCAATAGATAGGTGTTTGTCGTACAACATACTCTAAGCCACTGCGCTACAATACCGGTTAATACGAAAGATTTCTATGTGTACTAGGGTGATGAGCGTGAGGTGGTGGGAAGTATAAATGTAGTAGGTATAAATGTTCTGAAATTGCTTAATTGCTAGTAAAATGAACACCTATTATAAATAAATGGGTTACTCGAGTCGTTATTCAATTACATTAGTTGTCAAAATCAACGTGTTATCATAATATTAGTGCAAATATTTAAATCATACATACACTAATGTCAACGGTGACTTCCTTCGAATAATTATCATCCTCGCCCTTAGCCATAATATGCTCCAAACGCAAGATGTATGAGTCTTCCTTCCATGGCTCCAATGTTAGGATATTTACGTTGTCCGGAAGAGCAGATTTAAGTCCAGACCACTAAAAGATTATTAAAAGTAATTATGGATTTACAAATTCATAAATTAATTAATCAATTCTGAGTATTCCACTTGCAGTGCAACGGATTAACATTAATCATGGATTAGATGATCTTGAACTAGTATTAGAGCAAGTGTTTCTAGAGTATTTGATCTACAATCAATACTAATAACCCATTCAAATTAGATAGAAATAGAAAAAGAAATTTGTTTTGACATTGGATGGGAACTTGCCCATTTTTTTAAATTTCATTAGAGTGTGTGTTTATGTTTAAAAACACGCCACACCGAATATCAGCTTTTAAATCGCAGTACTTACTTTGCAATAAATAATCAAAGTTGAGAATGTTGAGATCCTCGCGAAAAGCACTGCGAGGTCAGATCGAGAAACTAGCCTCGCTTGGTGTCCCACAGATGGCGTACTTTAGTCGAGCGGTATACGTCTTCACCCTAATTAATAAACTGGGTGGCGGTTGGCTTTGAGACGTCCGTATATTCGGTCATAAGTCTTTTGTTTTTTATGTTAGAGAAAAAATAAATTTTACCGAAAAAAAGTCCCAAATCCCGCCCCTTCTAATTCCTTCATTTTTGTCGGAATTCAAAAAATAAAAAACATGGTTTTAACAAATTTAATTCTATTTAAATTAGCTGGAGTAGTCTTTTGGAGTAGGAGCCAAGATTAAAAAGTTGCCAACTGTGGAAGCTCAAAATTTGCGATTTTTTGCCGTGCATGGCCGAAACAAAAAAACATTTCAAAATTCTGATGGTAGCAAAAGATTCGTAGTGGAAAATACTCGTTTGACCTTATTTTTATTTCGAGTCAACTACCACCGTTTCGGAGACATCTTCGAAAAATAGCAATAAACAGCTTACATTTTGGAGCCGAAAAAATCGCAAAAACATGCAATCTTGACATGTTCATATTTTTCGAAAAACACCATTGGGGCAGCCATACGATGTCGCGACGTAAAGAGGAAGTCTTCCAGATAAACCTGATCGTAAATTGCACGGAGAAATTCGAAAATTCGGCTCGGAACGAATCAAAAGTAGCATTTTGTGACATTTCAGAATATTGAAGATGTTTTTCCAACGAGTACGTTTAAATTTTAGGTTAAGTTGTGTTCACTGCTAGTTGTTTCTGATAAATGCGCATGCGCATGCGGAATTATCAAAGCCAAATCAGAATCGGTGTCGCTTGACGCCGTCATCCGACTTTCTCCATCTGATGTTACGTTTCAGGAGTGAAATCCGGCAGATTTTAATTGCTCATATTTCTGGAAGAGATTTTTTTTAAATTTTTTGGTGTCTATGGGGTTTTTAATGATGTTAGTTTACAATTTTGAGTATTTTAAATCAATTTTATTTTTTGGGCAAGTTCTCTATTGTACTAGGGGTGGTTTAACTTTAAAGCAAATGCACCAATTTTGATGCAGCATTCTGCAAATGTTAGATAATTCTTTAGAGCAGACTCTAAAGATAAGATAATTTACTAATCATGGTACTGAAATATTAAGAATACGGGAGGTTTTAATTTCTAAAGTTATTTAATAATAAATGTCCTAATTGAAAAACGTTTTACACTATTGTAAACTATAGCGAATCTGTTATCGTATTATTAACAGCTGCAATACTATGTCGGTGTTCTAAAGCAAACATCGTCTCAAGCTCTTAACGCCGAGAAAAGTTGTAAAATGTCATTAACACCTTGAACATCTCAATATGTACTTGTACGAGCTCGGACAACTCGTGCAATCATGGAGTCTAATATGCCGCGTATCATTAATCTAAAAAGAATAAGAAAGTTTATTATTATATTCACGCCTTGCTCTCATGATCACAATTGTAGTTCTACTATCGTCCACTGTGTGGCGCCACGAATAACAAAGCTAAAATGTATTTGTCCCTCCCTGTATCACCCTTCTCACTCATCTTCAGCTGACAGTTTTCTTTTTTCGTGTACTGTAATGGTCGGCTACGAAATACTCGCCGGAAAATAGTTGAAAATAAACGAAAATACATTTCATCACCGAAGATTCATAATCTTTTAAAGACGTATTCGTCAATGAAAAAGAAAAGGTGACGCAACGATGTAAATACATTCCTAAATATGAGTTATCACTAAACGTCCCAACAAATAGGGAAATGGAGGACGTAGCTAGTCCCTAGTCACAGTAAGTTGAAAGCAAAATTCAGAATTTAATTTCAGGTTTTGGTTGAGAATAGGAAATATTATACATAGTGGATTGGATAAATTGCACTAGAAGGCCGTGAATAAAGCAGACTGGTTATATAAATTATAAACCTAGTTGACTTCGTTATAAGTCTTCTAGAAGGTCATGTATATGACAAGCTGCAGACCCTTATAAAAATTATAAGCCTATTTGACTTGACTTGACTACGTCTCTAGAAGGTCATGGTATGACAAATTGTTGGTTGGCCAGGAAAGAAATTTAAAAACAGGCATGTATTTAACATTTTAGGTAGTATATATCGACATAAGAAAAGTACAGGTGCAAAAGAAATAAGCCCATCAAACTTGGACAAAGCCAACGGGCAATTCAGAAAGAAGAAGGGGGGGGACAAGCTCTCGCATGTAATTGCCAATCAGTAAATGATGCAGTTAGAGGTTGTTGGCAGATCAGATATATACCATGAGCAGTCTCTGTTCAGCCAACGTGGTTAGTGGTAGCCTCGACAAATTTGTCAGGGGAGTTACTGCAGAACACACCCTTGAATGGTTGGTTATTTGGGGGCAATTTATCAGAAATATTTGAATTTAAGAGAACGATTTTAAATAAGAATGTTCTAAATCTGGTATATTGAACATTATCTCATGGAATAAGCAAAGGATAAGAGGTGTAATTTTGTCCTATTATTTACATTTAATCAATGTAATATTTATTCTGGCAGATCTTGGCTTGTCATGTTTACGGAGCCCATATATAAGTCTACAACATGAATTTCTGTAATCTGCTTCAGTTTGTTGTGTTCAAACAGAGTTCATAGGTAAATGAAACTACAATAATTTATGTGTGTTACTTAACACCAACACTTCACAGAGATTTTTAGACATATTGAAATTTAATATGTCTGTGGAATGTAAAGGTTTTAAATTCATGTAGATTTTTTGAATTACCTTGTTTACTTGTGAATTGAATTTTAAGGGTTGTCAAATATTACACCCAAAACTTTCTGCTGATTTAATATGGAAAGAATTTCTTCATTTATTTTATTTGCATCAAACTATTACATCTCTACTTCATTTATGCCACGGAACATCAGTAGCGTATCTGTATGTTTTTTCTGTTGGTCAGTAACCCATGGGGAACGGCTTAATAACGTAAAACAATATTACATGTTATGCTTAAGTTGATCGCAAATTTAAGAAAAGTAACAATATAAGTTTCTAGAAATTTATACAATACTGATTTTATGATGTTGGAAGTTTCCCAGAGAAGCACCTTGAGATACATAATTGACTACGTGTCATTCAAAGATATAAGAACTGGCAAATATTTACTATAGATTGTAGAGAAAATAACTAAAATATGCCCCATCGCTGAGTCTAGGTGGCTTTATGTAAAACAATTTTAACAGGCTAAAGTACTTGACTTAAAAGCCTATGGGTCATACAAAAATAATATCATAATTGCACGGTATAGGTGCACGTGTGGAATAATTTTTTGACCAGAGATGTAAATATGGTAAATCATTTGAAAATTTATAAAAGATGTAAGTATATAAACATAAAAGTACTTAACAACAACATAAGCAAACTTTTGTAAACAAGTTAAAAGATTGCGATGTTTTATTCAGACTTCAAAGGAATAGTGAGTAAGCTTTCCCTGGTCGTAGGACTATTATGGGACAAATCTTGAGTAATAACAGCAATAATATTTATTGGTGTATATAATATACATTTTTTATATTTTACTTTGAAAATAGGATGTTAGAAAATTTAATGCCATGTCATATAAATAATAAAATATTTACAATCATCGTAAAAGAAATTGTTTACCAATGCTTATGCTTATTCTTGTAAACGTAGGCGTGTCAAATATATATAAATATATAAATTAATTACAGTTAAAATTCTAAATGTACCATGGCAATTCATCTCACAAACACCTAAGTCCTGCAAAAATTCCAAGGCATATTTTGCAAATGAATATACGTTAATGTGTGCACTGTTTCCCCAATTTATGATGCCATATCTCAGATGGCAGTGAAAATTTACAATGCCTAGACATAAACCTTAACCCATAGGAGCTAAACTTTAATCTAAAGGGCCTTCCATAGGAGACAATACACATAGGACGGCATCCAGAAGTGACATCAATGAAAAATAACACAGTGGTTGTTTAAAATTATGGTGGAGATATTGCATATAATAATAATAATAATAATAATAAATGTTTTATTGCTTCAGGCTGAAATATACAAACAACAATATACGAAATAATTATGCCTGAATGCAAAAGGCAGAGTTCGCACCTATTCGATGTGAACATCGAAAAAGCAGCGCTCTTATACTCAACCTTAGCCTCCTTGTATATAATATCAACTTATCCCACATACAATACTTCGTTTATTCAATTCTGCCATTCTTAACAGATTTTTCTGAAAAGGTTTCTTTCCGTAAATTGCTCTCGCTCTGCCTTAGTATTGATGTCTTTTTGATAATTAGAGTATAACAATAAAATTAAGAGATTTTCAAGGTGTACAAACATTAAGCCTACTGCTTCAAGATATGGTAGTATATTATGGTACCCCACCATAATTGTAAATGTAAACTACTTAAATACATTTTTGTATACTTTCCTTGAATATTATATGAATTAATCACCCTCATCCTTGTTCTTATAACGATTCGTAAGGCACAAACAATTTCTATGATTGAGCTTAATAACAGTCATCAAATGAAAACAGGTTCTGAGATTTTATCAGCCAGTTTCACAATCGTTATTTAACTAATGGTTATGATTTGACCAATAGTTTTATTATAAAAATCTGTTACATTAACAGCCAGTTTTACAATTGTTGGTTGATTAATAGTTAGGATTTGACCAATGATTTATTACTATAAAGGCAAGGATGTCTGGTAAAGTTGTGTTTACTAATAATTATAACTTTCATAGTACGGGATCCGTACCTATCTTAGACTATCAGGTTCTGGTTTTAGTCAACCAAAAAGATAGCCAGTGATTGTGAGGCTGGCTGTATGACTGATAGGATTTAAAATTTAAGGGCATTATAATGAAGTATTTAAACGCTCAACAGGGCAGAACAAATGTTCGGAATAATTTGCAAGGGTTACAACAGGCATATTGTAAAAAAAAAAAAATTCAAATATGCTCACATTAAACGAAATACAGAACATGTTTCGCGGAACCTTTAAATTAATATTCTTGTTCACGGAAAAGATTTTAATGCAATCTCTCGAAGATCTCAAATCGCTCTGAACATCTACAATTGTGATCATGAGAGCAAGGCGTGAATATAATTATAAGATTAAACGAACTTACCTTAAGTGAAGTTCGATCTTAATTATATGAACGCCTTGCTCGAAATGATCAAACCCTCCCCGCCCACTCAGAGTTACCTTTTGCGGTGCTGAACTTAGAGTTGTTAAGATTGCTATTCAAAATAAAACGATTTTATTTTCAAGATCGAATTGTCAACTCCGTTATTCAAATTACCTATTCGTCTTACATGGAAATATCTACAATTTGTTATGCAATCCCAAATATTCCGTAAGTAGTATGTATTTGGCAGATCAAATAATAATACAAAAAATTATTCATTTTGGTAAAGATTAGATTGATTCGAATCTGAATTTTCAAAAACCAAACTTAGCAGCTCTAGCTACTCTAAATGAACCCTTGATCATTTGATTTGAGATCATATTAGGTCCGTTCCTTTGCACGGGAAGTGTGACACTAATTTTGAGTGACAGAGATGGCATCAATGCGGATATCATAAGTTATAGAGAGACAATCTTACACCAGTGCAGCTAAGCGCTACACTTGTAGTGCAAAGGAATGAACCTATCTTGCTCTAAAGAAACTGTCAGCTAAAGATGAGTGAGAAGGGTGATACAGGGAGGGACAAATACATTTTAGCTTTGTTATTCGTGGCGCCACACAGTGGACGATAGTAGAACTACAATTGTGATCATTTCGAGCAAGGCGTTCATATAATTAAGATCGAACTTCACTTAAGGTAAGTTCGTTTAATCTTATAATAATCGATGAATTTTTGAAGAGTTCCTCGAATAGTAGTGAGGACGAGATTATAGTAGCCAACACAATGAAAAAAAAATTTAATGTACCAGAATTTTGTCGGAAATCTAGTACATAACCTACGTTCCAATGAGTCAGTGACGACACTATGTCACTAGTCACTAGAGGTGTTAATGGAAATAATGTTTCGATCGCTGGATATTACTTCCACAGCCACTGGAAGTATAGTAACGACAAAAAAATTTTTAAAAATTTTTATTGTTCAAATAGGCTTAAAATGTCATGAAACGTCGAGATTTTAAGTTTGAGTGAAAAAAAAATTCTGTCTGTCGGTCTGTCGTTCTGTCGGTCTGTCGGTCTGTAACTTTTTTTGTGCGCACGTTTACTCTGGAACCGTTTGAGATATTGACTTGAAATTTAGTACACGTATGTACTTTAACGAGATCTAGAACTAGATATTTTCATCTTGTTCCGTCGAAGGGTTAGGGGGTGAATTGGGGTAAATTTGGGGTAAATAGGTCAATCAAGCAGGTAAAAGTCCATAAAATTGGTATTTAGTATATACAACAGAAGCTAGGGTCTCAAAAAAAAAATTGGCATTAGCCACCCCCATTACCACTCCCACCCCATTATTAAAGGGGATGAAAAAAAATTGCGATTTAGTGTGTGTACAAGAACCAGAAACCTCAAAATATTTTTTTACTTCAGCCACCCCCACTACCACCCCCACCCCACTACCGATGTGGGGTATTATTTTATGGGTTTTTGGGGTAGAGGATTTCAAAAATTATATTATTAAAGTTCCATAAACAATTATTTTCACATACAAATTTTTTTCGTTGTGAGTGACTTGGATAGAAAATCTGGATGTGGAAGTAGTGATTCCTTGGCAGCGGTTTTATATTATTATGAAATGTATATTAGTAAGATACATATACAGGACTGATAGCAAATAAAATTTCGCAAGATTTCTGTTCAATTACAAAATATAGAAATTAAAATATTTTTTTTGAAATTAAAATTATTAATAATTTTTTTATTCACTGGGCTATTTTGTTAAAAAAACTGTAGAGTTCTTTCTATAGGTTTTTCTAACTTACTGTCCAAATTCAAAGACGATCGGACTTTTCTTTCTTAAGTTATCATGCTTACAAGAAATGTGACAGATGGGTGGAAAGACGGACTTTTTGAAAGTTGTTCAGAATTCGTTCACTAATACAATGATATGACCTTCTTTCCTATTAGTGACATTTATGATTTTAAAAATGTACTGATAATATGCAATATACTCTTCATTTTTTCTATTTGCGTAGAGTATAATAATTACGGGGATAAATGCAAGAAGCCGCCAGGGGAGGTATCCTTGTGGGTAAAGAAGTGAGCAGCCATCGATTAGGGTAATTACCACCCGATAATCTCAAAAATTCAAAACATTGTATATCAAATGGAGGAGTCTGCTGTAGTTAAAATTACGGTAGAAAGTTTATAGAAGAATTAAAAACTTACTTGGAAATTTAAATTTGCCGTGACCCTTTCTAAAGTCCACGCAGCAGAGGTGGCATCTCCGACTAGAACCCATGGTTGCAGTAATTTTCTAAGAGCTAGTTCTCGTTCCTGGGCTACAGTACTTTTTTTATTTGGATCTAAAAATCATATTATTGTCAAATAATTTGAAACCATTGTACATTTTTTATCTGATTCCGTTTACAGCAAACTAACTTTGAGTTATTTCAATAATATAAAAAATTTGTACATTTAAAAAATATATTTTAGATCATTGTCAGGTAGTGCTGTTAATAGAGGGTTGCCTATTACTATCCACAAGCTCTTTAAATTTTTGATTATGCTATGAACTATAAGTTTCGAAAGATAAATTAATGTTTTTCGTAAAATAAAAAACCAAATCTGAACATTTGAACCACATCGAGAGTACCTCAGGGATCAAACATAGAATATTTCGTTATTTCCTCCATTTTTTACGACTTCATCCAATATTGCAGTTTTACAGTATCAAGGACTAGATGTACGCAAGCCTTCACTTAATAGTTGCTAAAACTCATATAATTTTAAAGTTATTTTTGTATATGGTAACTTAAATAGCGATGTAAATATTATATTTCTTAATAATTTTATAAATATTGACAGGCAGTACTTTAATAGTGAGATATACTGCCAGTTTACATCTTCCTATATATGATAATTTTCACACTATTTCTTCTTATCTCATTAGTTACTTTTTGTAATTATTGTCTATGTTTACTTTTAATCTTCAGATTTTTCTTGATTTTTTTTTATTTGAACCCCGTGTAATTTAATGTTTGCTGTGTAACTGAATTTTGTAATCTATTGAGCAAAATACAAAAATAAAATATTTGTAGAAAGGTTTATAGTCTGGGAGGTGGCGTCAATATTTTATGCGTCATTTCAACAAGCCTTTTTTGTTTTATAAATGTTAGTATTCGTTCGAAAAACAACTAAGTGGGGATTAAGAGCGTGGGAGGCTGCACATTTGGTAATTTTTTTTTGTGTTAATCCAACAAAGCTACAAAACTATAAATAGTTTATTTATGTAATATAAATGAAAAAAAAAGTTTCAGCTGCATAGGGTAGCGGGTGGAGGTTCAATATGTATGAGAACACGTGAAAATTCGTTATTTCAACAAAGCTGAAATTCATATATATGATAGTTTGCGATATAAAAAAACTATTAAAAATTGTCAGCTGACAATACCATGGGACAAAACCTGTCAGCTAGGTCTTTTAAGTGTACCGCAGCGTCCAGGTTCTCACCGCGTATGGTATCTTTAATGTCCCAGTTAACGTATGAAACTTGAAAGAAAATCATATTTGTATGAAATATTAGACATACATATTAGAGAATACTTAGAGATTGCAATCATATTTGTATGAAATATTAGACATACATATTAGAGAATACTTAGAGATTGCAATCATTGATTGAGGATAGTGAGGATTAAATAATTTTTGCATATTCAATACGAATAAAATCTGAATCACTCTCACTGCTGTATTCTAAATAATCTTCCTTTTCGGAAGTGCTATCTGAATGGTCTTCCAAATATAGATTTTCCTCAGATTCTCGAGCGTCATTGTTCTCATTTTCGTCTTCACAAATATCTGCCGAAAAATATTGAAGATCATTGAAGTGAATAAAAGAGAATTCATGTAGAACTAAAAGATTATATGCATAGAATACCTGGAATTTATTCTCTCTCATTTATAATACTTTCAATTGATCGCCTGGAAACCACTTGAAAACATATTCCTCATCATGTTCTTCCCATCCATAATCAGTTGATAAAGACAAACTTGGCGTATGAAGATGTGCATGACTCCACAATTGAGCAATGTAAGAAGTTCGCAAAAAAATGCTGTTTCAACTGTCTTACATGGAGGTAACATAGATTCTTCCAAATTCTGGTCAATTTTCAAGGCATCTTCTTTCTGATTGACATTATACGCCTTCATGAAAGTAGCTATGCAAAGAATATTAAGAATATTAATGCCGTAGCTACGCGTACGAGATTAATATTCTTGATTCTTTTAGAACCATATATATGACAAACAAATTCCTCCAGAATAGTAAAATTCTCATTTAAATTTTCAGGTGCGTGTTGAGAAATGTCAATGAAAGCCTGTATATAAGGCGAACATTTCCGTAATTCTAGAGGTTTCTTTTCCCTTTCCTATAAAAAGCTGGATTGAAGTCACAGCCGGTTAAGGCGTGAAAACCTGAGATTTGTGCATAATATGATTATCTAATATTTCATACAAATATGATTTTCTTTCAAGTTTCATATGAGAAAAACGACAGCAGGCGTGAAAAAGCGCATTTCATTAGTTTGTATTGAGAGAAACTTGAAATTGATTATCAGGTGGTTAAAAGAAATGAAATTTAAACTTTAACTAAACTTTAAATAAATTGCTTTATTTAGCACAAAGGCTATTCGTATACAAAAAGAGAGATACATACATAGAATAGATAGAACACAGCTTTAAATACTAACGTATACAAAGGAAAAGAATACAACATTTACAACTTAGCTAAGCTTACACATTTAATCTTGATATAAATTCGTTACTAATTTTGTAAATAACCCAACACTACGAACATCTTTCATTTCATCCGGCAAAGCGTTCAAAAGTCTCAGACCGTCACCAAAGAGAGTTTTCTGTAAATTACTGGATCTTACGAATTCGATATTATAATTATCTTTTGACCTTATATCATACCGGTGTTTTTCAGATCTAGTCACTAGAAAATTTTGCAGGTACTCTGGAAATTTCTTATGGCTTTTGCCTTATCAATGTTTTGCTTCACGGACAACCATCTCAATGATTTCAACATAGTTTAAATAGGGGTATATTTATCACAATTTAATATTATTCTCATTATTGTATTTTGGAGTACCTGTAATCTATTTATATTTTCATTTGAATAGGAGATTAGTAAAGAAATACAATAAATCAAATGAGGTGACCGAATTGTGTTGTATATCAATAGTTTACTCCATTTTGACAGATTCCTAGAAATGCGATAGAAAAAAACAATTTATTTCCCTATTTTCTTACAAATATAATCAACATTATGTGAAAAGGTAAGTTGCTGATCCAAAATAACTCCCAGATACTTTATCTCAGATACTACTTCAATTTTATTATTTTTTATAGATACATTAATATCATCTCCAGAATATTTTTGGCAATTATGTTTAGATCTAAATATAATACATTTTGTTTTGTTTTGGCAGAGTTTAACTTTAATTTATTAACACATAACCAGTTATACAAAATATCAAGTTCAACATTTAAATTATGCACTATATCTTTCAGGTCGTACCCTGACACCGATATTAGTGTATCATCTGCGAATAGACTAACAAACGAATTTTTTAAAACTTTACTAATATCATTTATGTACAACACAAAGAGAAGTGGCCCTAGTACACTTCCCTGCGGGACCCCATATATACTATCCACCGAGTTTGATATTTCGTTATTAACTTTAGTTTTATGACACCCATTTTCTAAATAGCTTGCCACCCATCTTAGAGCAGTTGATTTTATACCATATTTCTGTAATTTCCATAATAAGCTAGACCATCTATCGTTTCAAAGGCGAGCTGCAAGTCAACGAACACACTCAGCGTAATCTTCCCCTCACCAGTGTCTCTCCTCCATTGTTCACACACAAATTGTAAAGTTGACTGGCACGAACGTTTCTCCCTAAATCCATTTTGACCACTATAGATAATTTTATTTAATTCAACGAACTCACGCAGTTGTTCACCCACTGCGATTTCAATAATTTTATCAACAACCGGAAGTAAATTTATGGGTCTATATTCAGATGGCATCTGAACTTTTGGGACTGGTACTATGATACTAACTTTAAGTTCTGGTGGTATACATCCCTGGGACTGGGAGGTATTTACTAAGTTAAGTAACGTATACCCTATGACATCAAATAATTCCTTAACTTAATATTCAGCCCATCATCACTCGTTGATTTATTTTTTAAGTTCATCACAATTTTTCTCAATTTATTCAAACTTAGTAGCTTAAAACATGGAAAAGAAATATCGTTACGCTCGACTACTACAGAATCAAAATTTTCATTTACGTCTTCTATACTTTCTGCAATATTTTTTATACTTATTATTAAAATTTTGTTCTTGACTTCCTGTGTCCCGTTCAAACTTAATTTCATCAATATTATTTTTGTCACTCCCAGAGTTTCCAATTAACTTTTTTAGCGTTCTCCACATTTTTTTACTATTTCCCCTGCACATGTTTATCTTTTCTTGGTAATATTTTTTTCTTTCATAAGGAATAATGGAGACTGCCTTATTTCTATTTTGCTTAAATTCCAGCCAATCAGAATCCAGATTTGTTAAACGAAACTTTTTAAAAGATTTACCCCGTTCTTGCCACGCCGTTTGTACATTTTTATTTATCCATGGGTTTCTACTATTAACCGAGACTTGTTGCATTGGTGCATATTTCTCAATTGATTCCACTATATTATTCATAAAATCATCATAGAGAATATTTACATCGGTTGAAGTATAATTCCTTGTTTTTTCCGCTAAGTCTTGTTTTATTTTGTCCACTGTCTCTTTGTTTAAATTCCTTTTGTATGAAAGTTGTGAACGTGTTGCTTCGAGTGACGTACATAGTTTAACAGCGAGTATACTATGATCTGAAATTATTGGATATATACGGGGAAGTTCTTTTAAGTTATATTCATTTGTGATTATAAGATCTAATAATGAAGATGTGGTATTAGTTACTCTTGTGTTTTCTGATATTATTTGCTTTAGACCAGCCGCGCTAATTATATTTTTAAATTTTTTTGCACTAGGATTGTTATACTCCATGTGAATGTTAAAATCTCCTGTTAATATTATATTGTGCTTACATATTAAGACTTCACTTAAGAGATCTTCAAAAAAATATAAGAATTCATCAACATTTCTTTTGGTGAACGATATATAGGACCTATGACCATCTCACGTTGGGGAAAGTTTACTTTTATGAGTAGTGACCAATAGTTGTAATCTGAGACTTTTCTGCTTAAAAGTGTCACTTTTAAGTTATTTCTTACGTATATGATGACCCCTCAGTATGTCTACTGTTTGAATAACATAAAGTGTTGGAAACCTGATATATTTAATTCAGCGTCTTGTATGTCAGTGGCATAGATTAAAGAATATTATATGTTATAGATAGGCAACTCTCAAGGATTTTTTGAACAGCAAAACTCACGTCGAGAGTGGCGCTGTATTCCCGCCTTTTTTATATAGGCGGGATTGTCATAGGCGGGAATTTTAAATGATTTTCAAACAAATTGCTTAGGCCATCATTAGACTACAAAAGTTCTTTAACAAAGATTTTTTATAAAAGATATTTTATGAGATGAAATATCTATCAAATTACTCATAAAATATCTTTTATAAAAGATCTTTGTCAAAGAACTTTTATAGTCTAACAGTGGCCTTAAAATTAAATAAGTCATTTCAAAACTAGAAATTGATAATTTATTAATTTAACGGAAAATCATTACAATAAATACAATAATATTTAAAAATACATTTAAAAAGTAACTAACGTAAATAAAATTATTACAAAAGTATTAAGATGTTGAAACTGCCTTGAAATAAGTAAAATGTTAAAGTAACTAATGTACCAAAATACCTGTAATACAATTAAATAATAGCGGGTTTATACGTGCATGGATTTAGTGGCGCCAGTAGATATTGGCACGCCAGTAAAAAAATATTGCGCGTATAAACAGTTACTGGCAGGCATGCATCAATGCATGCAAGGTAAAAGCTTGCTCGCCAGTAACTGTTTATATGTGTAATATTTTTTTACTAGCGTGCCAATATCTACTGGCGCCACTAAATCCATGCACGTATAAACCCGCTATAATATACATTTTCACGTCCTTTACTAACATTAAGTGGTGTGAATCAGTCTTTTTGGAATTTAGATTTTTCATTATCATATATAGGTTACAAAAAACTGACATTGATTGTGAAACGTCATAAGTTATGTATTTGAATAATGTTAATCCAGAAGAAAAACGTATTTTTGTTTTTTTTACTTTTTAACACCATTCGATGGGAATGATTTCGATTTATAACAAATGTAAAAACTGACGTTGAAAAATTCACAGCAACTGCACATAGCTGCGATTGTATTTATATTATGTAAATAATGTAACCTAATATTTTGTACATGTCCTTCATTACAAGACTGAAAAACTTTTTCATCGGTAAACACAACATTGGTCCAAAACTCCAACGGGCGATAGACACAATTTAAACAAAACATAATGCGGGCTTGTTTGTTCTCCTGTTAATATGGTCTTCTTGGCACTTGTACAGTTTTTTATTTTCGATTTTCCTATCCTTCGGCTAGCTGCTAACCTCGACGCTAGAAAATGTGTCATGAACACAGCGTCTCCTGCTGTTTAAAACGGATTTTGCCTCAAATAGCCAAGGAGTGCTTCATCTTGAACGAGATTTGAACTTCTCGATAGGCCTGAACCGTCTTTTCTCTTTACGCTACCTTCCTCTTCCCACTTTTCTTCACACTCATAACAGTACTTTTATTCAATTGATAATGGTTAGCAACTGCTCTGATAGACCATCTCTCTTTAATTTTAAAGATAATTAAAATTTTTTCATGTTCAGTTAATTTTGGCATTGCGAAAATATGACACTGACAAATAAATAATGATTTAATAAGGCGCAAAATAGGTGTACGGGATTTCATTGCACATAAGTGTACAACCCGTCAGTCTTTCGTTTTTGTCAATTTCTTGGGAGTCACGTTCTTTGTAGATCAATAATACCTATGCATGTTGGAATTTTTCGAAGTCGCAACACGACGTGAACACATACAACACTTATAACCCATTACAGTTTTTAATATTTAACAGAACAGCGTCGTGTCTAATCAGTTTCATTGAAAACTCACATTATTTACAAATAAGCAAATGGACTCCTGCTCTATGGATTTAATAATTATTAGTTTAATGTCCAAAACACAAAGCACAGACATGTAAACAATAATGGCGCGACAAAGGCATATTTTTGCGATCTCGCGTCTTACCCCAATGTTTTAAGCGCCTTGAAGTGCTACGTCATCATATATTTCTCCGCAAAAATGAATGTCTTTTTAGCTTTTTTTAACAGTTTAGTTCTAACCATCTCTAACGTTCTTATGTCATATCCCTACTATTTTCCGCTTACACATTTTCTAGCGCCTTAGTGAGACTGCGCGATACCGCTTTAAGCGTGATGTCACAGCTTATTCGCTCGGATGGCTCCGCTTATCGCGATTTGTAGCGTCTTATGCGCAAAAACGTGCCTCAGATTTGCGCAGCCGCCGTGATTCAAGTACAAGTAGCGACAGATCGACGGAAGTTCAAACTAAACACGCTGTTTTGAAATATAGTGGGAGTGCACAGGGCCTGGTCAGTGGTTATACCGTGCGGGTAGCCGAACGCTAGGCATAGGGAGTAAAATTACAACATCGCGCGTGCCAGCTGGCTGAAATGAAATAACAGACTGGAATGCTCCGCTCGACGGAGGAATTTACGGCAGCTATGTTGTCATATCTATCGCGCTACGTGGATGTACATGCCTAATGGGAAATTACACGCACGGTATGAGTTTCATTTAGGCAGACGATTTGAGGGCTCTCTGTATGAAGAAGTTGTTGGACCTCCAAAAAGTTTGTTGTTAATCCCTGGACATTAATCGACATAAATAAGTCGTTGTACTTAATATTTGTTCTTATACTACTTAATTGCTATATATATTGAACTATTGACTTGGCTCTTTCATATGCTCTAACATAACAAGGACAATTATTATCAAAAACTGTATGATCATATCGTATATTTTGTATCTTCAGTACTTCATAGGCGTATTTACAATTTGTACATTCTCTAGATTTCGCTTTACAGACGTTACTATTGTGAGTTCCATTACATAACGGGCAAACAATGTTTTCTTGGCGGCACTCCCCAGCTTTGCGTCCGAATTTCCAACACTTGTAACAACGTAACATCCCAACGAATTTATATACTGGATAACTGTCCCACCCAACAAATACTCTCCTCTTATTCAGGAATAGATCAAACAATTCCTTAGATACCTCTAGAACTACGTTATTCAAGGTTTTATTTCTAGGCTTATATTTACGGATAACTTTAATTTCTCCATTACAATTTTGCCTCTTTATTGTGTTTATTAAATTTTCCTCGTTTTCTAAATGTTGATCGTCCACCCCAATTATAACAATTTTCGGATTTACTAAACTAGGGATATGTACATCATAATTTTCAGAGAGTTCATTCACCGCAATGTTTTGAAGTTTTTTTAGGGAATAATAATACGTTAGCTGGGGCATTAAAGAAACGCGCGCGGTGAGCGCCTGGACGCTGCGGTACACTTAAAAGGCCTAGCCGACAGGTTTTGTCCCATGATATTGTCAGCTGACACTGTTTAATCGTTTTTTATATGGTAAACTATCATATAAATAAATTTCAGCTTTGTTGAAACAACGAATTATCACGTGTTTTTCATACATATTGACAACCTTCGCACCTTACCCTATGCAGCTGACACTTTTTTTTTCATTTATATTACATAAATAAATTATTTGTAGTTTTGTAGCTTTGTTGAATTGACGCAAAAAAAATATTTTACCAAATGCGCTCCCACGCTCTTAATCTCCACGATTCAAGTAGCTAACACCCGATTCTTCGATAAGCTTTGTTGAAATGATGTAATTAGATTTAACGCTACCTACCTCCCAAAGTTGTGGTTTCCTTCCTTCAAATCCACTAAATCCTGAGAACCAAGTAACGACACTTTTATAGTTTGTTTGTTAAAACAATAAAATGTAGAAAGTCATACAATTTTATTTGTTACATTTTTTCATATATCAATTGATTTCAAAGTTAGAAAATAAGCTCTAAAACGACGTAGGTATTACATAACTGCTATATATTTCCACAATATTTCAATCATCCTGCCCTTAAACTAAGGACAGAAATGTATGCACAAAAACAAAACTTTACATACCATTTGTTGCCGAGTTTGTTGAACCTAGAACTACATAATGCTGTCCTCTAACAACTAAATAGTTTCCAAATTCCATTTCTTGTAAAGTTTCATCCAAGCCCTTGCTGTCATCCCTCAATGTCCTTCTGTGAATCTAAGAAAGAAAACGCTTATAAGGATGGGTTTATAGTATTTTAAAATTGTTTTAAATTTTAAAATACTATAAATGCATTTTAAGAAATATGTACAGTGTGGCTCAAAAAATTGAATCGATAGTATTTGACAAATCAACAGAAACAAAGTTGTCAGCATTTTTATAAACTCACTGTATAATGTTAATGTTAATGTTAATGTTAATGTTAATGTTAATGTTAATGTTAATGTTAATGTTAATGTCAATGTCAATGTCAATGTCAATGTCAATGTCAATGTCAATGTCAATGTCAATGTCAATGTCAATGTCAATGTCAATGTCAATGTCAATGTCAATGTCAATGTCAATGTCAATGTTAACGTTAATGTGTTATTTAACGATTACAAAAAAATTATTTTCGATGCATATAGTACCAACCATTAATTCAATTTCACCATTCCACAAACTGCTACCACCTTGCGATCTATCATTTAGAACGGAAAAACGGAGATCTTTGGATTCATCTTGTATAGAAATTTTTGAAGTAACAGGAAAATAGTTTGAAGTAACTGGTTCCAAAGTTAAGTTGTTATATGGATAATTATTTCTTTCCCTTTCAATCATTTGTCGTCCATTTGAATCAGTATAAAAGAGGTCATTAGTAATACCGCTTGAATAAAATCTGGTTATGATTTCTTTACCATAGTTGTTAGTCGTGTTCCTGAAATAATATTTGTTAACAAACTGAATAAAAATAGGTGAGCGTTATTTTCGTATTATTCTGTTACCAGCAACGAAATTCATATATGAACAACAGACGCGAGAACCGAGCGATGTCACGCGGCGGCCAGGTGTTGTGGCAGAAACGCTTCCAGGCATGATTAAAATAGAGGCAATTGCAAGTTTCTTTACAGATCGTTTGAATTTTATTTTTGATGTTGAATAATGAAAATGAGACGATTAAAACTTTTGTTATTTTGAAGAGATTGTATAGGGAAAATCAATAAAAAGTCGAGTATATAGAAACATGTTGCACAAATTGCCAAATTTCTACGTTAGAGAATTTCAGCGAACTGATACTGAAACATCAAGGGGGTACCAGGAAATGGGAAGTGGATTTGGAATTGTATTTGTTGGATTTATGTGTCTATAAGAGGTGAGGGGTTTTTTAGGGGGGGGGGGGGGTTAGTGGCTGCAATCTGCAAAGCATTCTCAGTTATGTGTATGATGACGGTGTTAATAATTTTGACTGAATCTTGTTTTTACAACTACTTGTACATTAATGTCTTTGTTGTTTGTTACTTTTTAGTTATAAAGTAGAAGAAATACATGTATCCAGGGTGTTCCACTTGAAACTACACAGATGCATATCTACCACACCAAAGATTATTTTAAATCTGCAAAAAGGGTTATGAAGTAACATTTACAGTGTGTCTCACTTAAAAGCGGAGCATCAAATCAAGTCACACAACAAATTTTTATTTATTGTGCGACTTGAATCAAGTATAAAACAAAATAGGATCTAATTATGACCAGAAAAACATTACAAATGCAAAGCCACCTGCGGTGGCCTTGCATTTGTAAGAGAAAAATTTTGTTAATGAAACTTGTTTGGAGTTATCCAAAAACCTTGAGTCCAAAATTTAATCAAAATAAAAAATATAGAAATTTTGATTAAAATAATATCCAAGTCGGAAAATATTATTGTAATGGGTTTTTTTTTATTTAGAAAACTGTACTATGACAATTTTGTTTGAAGTTAAACCCAAGCTGCTAGGTAGTTGTCAAGTAATTTGCAGTTTTTTTTAGATAATTATTTTTAAAATTTCAATTTTTCAATTTTTTTATTTTGATTTAAGTTTATATTTTGCATCCAAGTGTTTTATTTATTAATCCTACATGAATAAACAAAAAATATAATTAATTCCCAGTTTGTACCTGTAATTGGTCTGTAACATTTTTTCGATAAAGCAATACTTCTCGAGATACTTGACGAAAGCCATTTGGAAATACCTTTTTTTTAAGCTAAAATCGCAATTTCGAAGTCGTTATATCTCAAAAACTATCAATTTATGTGAAAAATTGCATAGAACCTTTTCTTCTTAAAATTTGATTCTCTTTTAGCTCCAACAAATATATATATTTTTTAAGTGCCACCCCCTGAGAAGGGGTGGATGCCACCCCCTATAAATTAGCCAGCTCCCGCACAATATAGAAACTTTTCTGTGAAGCATTTATAGGCCAGGCTAGATAAGTGCCGGAATTAAAAAAAAAAAATAATTCGTTACAGCAAGCTGATAGCAGAATATTTTAGAACAGATCACAACTAAAGAAGGAAAAATAATCCGAACCACCTGCGGTTATCTGGGGTGAAATGGGGTGGGTTTTTAGGGGTGGAAAACGGTTTTTTGCGATTTGTGGCTTAACTACGCATCCTATCAAAAAAAGTTAAATATAAAAGTTGTAGGTAATAAAAAGATCTATAATTTGTGTGGAAAGCATTTTTATCCTAACCTCAAAATTTTTCGAGATACATGCAAAAACCCCCTTTTCAGTTTTTTATTTTTTTCTTCCACAAAAATAATTCGATTTAGCTCAAACTTGGTGAAAGTATACCTTTTGGTATCCCACATAAGCACTACTTTTTTTGGAGCAAAATATTTAACGGTTGTTGTTTAATTCAATTTAAGAAAAAAAAAACTGAAATTTTCAACTGCGATTTCTCATAAAAGTACTTGTCCGATAGAGTTCGGACAGGGCTCATTTTTTTTTGTTTTCATGTCTACTTTCAATAAATAAAAAAAAATTATATAGTGCAATGGAAAAAATTGCCGGTAAATCGAAAATTCCGAAAAAATGCCCTTTTTCGTTGTATGCTTTTTAATTATTGTCAAAAATTTGTTGTTATTTATTACAATTAATATAATTTTGTAATATCAATGTATGCTACAAACAATAAGTAAAATAATTAATAATTAATTACATTCCTCAACCACGTTTGAATTATTAAACAAACAAAAAAGTATGATCTTGATTTCTATGCCTTCTATTCTAACGAAAAAAGGCATTTTTTCGGAATTTTGTATTTTCCGGCAATTTTTTCCATTGTACTATATATATATATTTTTTATTTATTGAAAGTAGACATAAAAAAAAAATGAGCCCTGTCCGAACTCTATCGAACAAGTACTTTTATGAGGAATCGCAGTTGAAAATTTCACTTTTTTTTTTTTTAATTGAATTAAACAACAACCGTTAAATATTTTGCTTAAAAAAAAATAATGCTTATGTGAGACATCAAAAGGTATACTCTCACCAAGTTTGAGCTAAATCGAGTTATTTTTGGGGAAGAAAAAAATAAAAAACCGAAAAGGAGGTTTTTTGCGTGTATCTTGAAAAATTTTGAGGTTAGGATAAAAATGCTTTCCACACAAGTTGTAGATTTCTTTATTACCTACAACTTTTGTAATCAACTTTTTTCGATAGGATGCGTAATTAACCCAGAAATCGCAAAAAACCGTTTTTCACCCTAAAAACCCACCCCATTTCACCCCAGATAACCGCAGGTGGTTCGGATTATTTTTTCTTCTTTAGTTGTGATATGTTCTAAAATATTCTGCTATCAGTTTGCTGTAACGAATTAATTTGTTGTTCAACCCTTATCTAGCCTGGCCTATTACTATTATACTGCCAAAAATGAACGAAACCCGTTCAATATGAGATTATTCCGAAGTTTTGCATATTTTTTACCTCTAGGTTATTGTACTATACGTAATGGTCGGGGTAAAATTTGTATTTTTATTTTTTACAGATTTGGTTGATATATGAGGTCCTCGTTGGATTCTAAGCACTTTCCCTTAATAAAAATTTTCAATATATTGTCAATTTGACCCATTTTTCGGTAAAACAACAGAAAAATGAGAAAAAAAAACTCGATTTACAAAAAAAAATGACAAGGTAGGAGTTAATTTGGACCTCAGATTCGGATTTAGCGCGCCAAAATACGTGAGAGTTTGATGGTCTCTTTTCTGGTACAACATACATTTTTGTGGGGTTGTGTAATTATTCGATAGCAGGAACTTTTAAATTGCGATATCTGTGTGGTACGTTGAATGCTGAATATTTTTTAAAGATTTTTTTTCATTTGATCGAGCCAGGGCCGCACCAAGCTTTTTGTGCGAGGTCGTGCAAATACGACCATGCACGTCGCAGAAGCATATTATCTAGAATTCAAATGAAACGGGGGTCTGAGGAAAAAAGAATCTAAAATAAATCGCGCTAAATAATTAAATATAAAAATTCCAAATTTTCCAGTTCATGCTAGGGACATATTAAGGATTGGCGAGCTCTTAAATAAATGAAATATTTGCGTCCTGTCCTGTATTACGGTATTCTGAAATGCGCCACAGGCGAAATTTTTGAATCAAGGTCAAATAGCCTCAAATTAAAAGATGGAAATTCGACTTAAAATTATATTATACTGTCTTCGAGAAGTGGGTTTCGTGGATACAAGACATGATAATATATAATACCAATAGAAAATATTTTGTTATATTTATTTATATTTGCAGTACCCATATGTTTTCCTAAACTAAATATAAATATTAAATATAATAACAATAGCCTGAAAAACAAAACATATATCAAGACTTCTTGCTTGCGAACTCCACTATAATATAATAAATAGTTATATGAAATATTGCTATAGTACAGGTGGTAAAAAATTCCATAATTCTATCAAAAGAAAATAATCAAATAACAAACAAATAATTTCCTTGCTAGTTAGTTGGAAAATCATAAAAAAAGACCGACAATGTCGAAATTTGATCTGATGTGTCGCTTTCAAAGTACCGCCGCGGTAAGGATCAACGTCGCTTTTTCAATTGACAACAAACATACTCTACATTTTATTTTCCAACAGACAATGGTAAACGGTAAACGTAAATGCTCGTCGATCATCAGGAGATAAAATTAGTTAGTTTTGAACTGCTGAAGCACTCCCTCGCGCATTGGCGCCCTTACGCAATTGCCTAGTTTGCCTATTGGATAATTCGGCC
This sequence comes from Rutpela maculata, assembly GCA_936432065.2. Classification (NCBI taxonomy): domain Eukaryota; kingdom Metazoa; phylum Arthropoda; class Insecta; order Coleoptera; family Cerambycidae; genus Rutpela; species Rutpela maculata. The sequence goes on along the minus strand of OW386285.2, from coordinate 73,665,246 downwards.
CTGGTACATGCTATATTGTAACTAAACGTTTTTAACAAAAATAAATAAATAAATAAATAAATTTCGAAACTCGGCGTGCCTCACCGGCGCACAGTCGGGCAAATAGCTCCTCATTTTTTGGACAAACGATAATTCTCAAGCCTGGAATTAATGAAACTTAAATTTTTTTTTTAAGCTATTCGTTATAAAATTGCCTTTAATTCTATCGAGCCCGAATTTTGAAATTTCAAAATTAAAGATGGCTAATCCAATATCGCGGACATAAATTTTGAAAGTAAATTAAAATTTTATCAAAAGATTGTTTAAAATTATACAAAACTGTTACTTGGGTTTTTTTTTTGGTTTCTAATCTCATTTCTGATCCCCGAATTTTGCGATTCAAAAAACCATGATAGCGGATCCAATATGGCGGCCATAATATTTTTTTAAATGAAATGTACATGCACAAATTGTTAAAAATTGTTACTTAGGACTTTTAAAGGTTTCTGATCGAGAATCTGAAATCTAAATTACGTAATATCGTAATCCAAAATGGCGAATCCAATATGGCGGCCATAATGTTTTTTTTAATTGACATGTAAATGCGCAAATTGTTAAAAATTGCTACTAGGGGTTTTAGAGATTGCTGATCATGAATCTGAAGTCCAAATTACGTTATATCGAAATCCAAGATGGCGGATCCAATATGGTGTCCGTAAGTTAAAAAAGAATGACAAATCAAGAAGGAAACTGTTAAAATTTGTTTTTCGGGAGTTTCGCAGTTTGCTAATCTCGTTTCGGATATTAAAATTTCGATATTTTGCAAACCAGAAGATTAAATTCAATATGGCTGCCATACATTTTTTAAAAATTATGATGTACATGCGAAAATGGTTAAAAATTGTCACTTGCAGGTTTTTGCGATTGCTGACTACGCATTCGTAATTTCGAATCCTAAGATGGCAGATTCGAATATGCCATCTTATAAAAAAATGAAATAACCAATCAAAAATGTTGACATCTTTAAACCTAATTTTCAATAATTTGCGTATGCACATTTCATTTAAAAAAATATTATGGCCGCCATATTGAATCCGCCATCTTGGATTACGACATCACATAATTTAGACTTCATATTCATGTTCAGAAACTCTTAAAAGACCTAAGTAACAATTTTTATCAATTTGTGCAAGTACATCTCATTTAAAAAATATTATGGCCGCCATATTGGATCCAACATCTTGGATTTCGATATTACGTAATTTGGACTTCAGATTCATGATCAGCAATCTCTAAAACGCCCAACAAACAATTTTTAACAGTTTGCACATTTACATGTCAATTAAAAAAATATTATGGCCGCCATATTGAATTCGCCATTTTGGATTACGATATTACGTAATTTAGATTTCAGATTCTCGATCAGAAACCGTTAAAAGTCCTAAGTAACAATTTTTAACAGTTTGTGCATGTACATTTCATTTAAAAAAATATTATGGCTGCCATATTAGATCCGCTATCTTGGTTTTTTGGATCGCAAAATTCGGAGATCATAAATGAGATTAGAAACCAAAAAAAACCCAAGTAACAATTTTTTATAATTTTAAACAATCTTTTGATAAAATTTTAATATACTTTCAAAATTTCTGTTCGCGATATTGGATTAGCCATCTTTAATTTTAAAATTTCAAAATTTGGGCTCGATAGAATTAAAGGCAATTTTATAACGAATAGTTAAAAAAAAAATTAAGTTTCATTAATTCCAGGCTTGGGAATTATCGTTTGTCCAAAAAATGAGCTATTTGCCCCACTCTGCGGTGCCTTTAGTTGCGTGGCGCCGTCGTGCGCCGCACGACCTGCCCTTATGGATCGAACGGCCCTGGATCGATCACTTTCTTTAGTTATTTCACTTGATACTTTTAAAGTCCAATTTTACTTAAACTAATCTATTTGGTTTGTCATCTGTTTTCTTATTTAAATATTATAACCTAGAAATGTTTTGTGAATAGGGGCTAATATGAAATATGTTTTTAATTCCACATTAGCAACAACAAAAAAACGTTATTTAAAAGGAACATATAACTTTAAATCAAATGCAATAATCAATATCTGAACAAATCTACAACAGAAAGAAAACAATTACGGATTTATGACTGTCGTGTAACTAAGTCGCACACCACCTCTGGAAACCAGGTGATAGGTGGTCATGTAGTGATTTGACATGAGATAAGTAACGTATTTTCTGCGAAAATGTGAGCCTACGTGTTGTAACGTGACATGACGTTTTATTAAACGTTTATTATGGTACAAGTTAATAGTTTAATATTTCTTCAACTGTCGTGATATTGTTTATACTTACACAGTTTTGTTATCCAGTGGACCTACGATCCAATCAAATTCAACAAAATTATTGTCTCCTGCTTTATACGTTCTGATAGTTTGTGTGAGCCAATCGTTAAAAACTTGAACTACCTCATCTACTACGTTACCCCTTGTAACAGTCACCGGAATTCTCTTCTGAGTAGTTTCATTAACTTTACCTTCTCCATGGTTATAATCAATGTTGTACGCATCTGAGCCATTTATAGGTCTAAATAAGTAAGCTCCAGAAGCAATATGGTCCCCGGTACCATTGTTACTAATGTAGGCCATGAATTTTTGACTTACTATCGCAGTCTTGCCATTCATTATAATTAAACTCAGGAGGTTGTTACGATCCAATGCGAAACTAACATTCTGCGGACCAAATAAATACGATTTTTATTATTGTAATGAAAATAATATGAAAATGTCTACATGTGAAAACAATTGGCTTTAAAAAACATAATAATGTCCATCAGATTATTATCAATATCAATATCGCGTGAGTAATTAACGTTTATTTTTCTATTAACCGATAATATACTGACACTAGTCATGATTGTGTGTTTTAAACAAAAATTTAGGAGAGGAAAAATGATAAGAAATTAATGATCATAGATATTAAACAAATGAAAATGGTTAATGCTTTTTCAGATGATGCGAACTCCAAAAATATTGACTTTAATAAATTAGCCTTCATATACAATTATTACAACCTGATAAATTTCAAATTCAGAGCAAAAAAGTGAAAACAAATAACAAGAAAACACTACTTTTGTACGTATTTGATTTATTCAAATAGGTTATGTTATAACCGCACAAAAATTTTTGATCATTATCGGAGAAAAAAAATTTTTGTACAGAAATCTGTTCATAACATACTGAATTCAAATATCGAATAAAAAAAGTCTGTCTGTCTGTATGTGCGTGTGTGTGTGTGTGTGTAGACCGTTTTTTCTTAAACACGATAACTTCTGTTAGACTTTGGCACATATATAACAGCATAGTAGAATACAATACCTACGCCTTATTAAAATTAGGCCATATCTCTCATAGAAGGTGGTCACCAGAGAACTGCAAACTCTCATTTTTATGTGAAACAGCTTTTATTCTAATTTTAGAGCAAAATGTTACTAAGGTTCTTTATTAAACACACACAAATATGAAAACCCACAAAATTTCTGAACAGCAATATGCAGGGTGTCTCTCAGGTTCGAACCAACTTTATTACAGTAAGCACACACACACACGTGTATTTTACGTGTATATAGCGTAATTTGGTTAAATACATGTTAGTAGGTTGATTTTGACACGTTTAGTAACTGGTTTAACGCGTTTTTTTTAAATTAAATTTACGAGAAATGTTGAAATTACAGTTGAAACCGGCGACACTTCAACGTTGATTTAACGTTCTTTCTGGTATAATTTTTTACGCGCTATTCATCTGTGTGTGCTTACTGGACTATAGATGAGATGATATATCAATTTTACCCTCAAATATGGTATATGGTATTTTTAGTAAAACTATTATGAAGTAAATAAAGTTGCAGTCGGGCATTGTCGACTTCAACATATCCAAATCAAAGGATTCGAAAGAATATGATGCTGGAGAATCGCTTTTGAGGGCGTACTTCTTAGGCTGTTCAGGGAATTTGTAGCAAACGTCTCCACATCCATATCCCAAAAGTATCAATACGCCATCTGTTTTCTTCCTTAACGACCTTTTCGGAGACGTAAAGAAAGATAAAGAAAACTAGAGCGTCTCTACCTATTTCAAAAATTGGTCGCTGGTGTCTTTTCTGAGACTTCGGCCGTTTTTTAGGTATTTTTGAAAACGTCTGCTTCGAAAATACTATCACCTAGATCGTTTGCCAAAACAGATTCTGAAACTACTTCTTTTTTCTAATATTTTAAACTGTGAACCATCCTGGTATTCATTATGAGATGGACTCATGATTTTTTCCAAATTTGAAAATGTGTGATGAGGTTAGGTGACCGGTTACGAACGGCCTACATTTGATGTCTTTTACCCAAGTTTACTACTAGCTTTGTCTGTACTCAAACTTTTGGTATCTGTTTTGCGGTATTTTCTACCCGAGCTCTAGGTCTATTAGCAAGTCTGCTCGTTGTGAGTCTCGTGTATTTCTGTCACGCCAAGTTTTGCAAAACTGGCAAGTTGCTGATCTTTGTTCTTCGCCGAATCTCATATTCGCAGTCGCCAGTATTGTCCATAAAAGCTTGAAGGTACACTATGCTGTTTACTACCTCATTTTAAGTTATAATTAAACCGCCTGACGCGTTTGAGTTCATATTCGCTTGCTTTAACTAAGGCAGGTATCATCTCCAAATCTCGTGCTTGGTGACAGATCACAGCCCTGTCGATTTTCACCAACTAACTTAAGTACCTCGGCTGTGACGTTCTTGGTACCAGTTGCTTTGTCATTTTCTAGCTTTTGTATGGCTTTCGTGTTCGTAGACCAGATGCCAGATATCTTCTACCTCAGAATGGTTTCGAAAGGTTTCTTGCAGTATTAGCGCAAACTTCATTAATCAAATCTGCGTCAGCTCTTATAGTACCAAGGTAGAGTCTTTAACTGACCACGTTTTAAGTTTAAATTTACATATTTTTACATATTTACTGTTTGAAAAGATTCTTGATCGAACCCAAAATTTTGTACACCAGATTTCCTCTTTGATGAAGATTACACAGATTTCCTTGGCTTTCGAGTCGGATTTCCTCTTTGATAAAAATATTTTTTTAACGATTTCCTTGGATTTCCTGAGATTTTCTCCAGATTTCCATGGGTTTCCCTCAGATTTCCTCCAGATTTCATTCGAGGTTTGCCTTTCGTTCTTAATCTTAGCGTAGTCATCATATGACTTTACTTCTTTAGAAACATTTTGTAGATAAGAATACTTATCAATTCTGCAAAGAGTCTGAATTCTATGCGTCAGTCTTGTTATGTTCTTTCGATTTCAGGGCAGTGTTAGCACCTTGAGTCTTCAAATTTTTCCTGTCTTGCACTTCAGTTAAAGTTTCGGCAGCTATTCAAGGTTATTTTATATTTCTACGTATCTCGCTTTGTGTTTCCGTTACCACTTGCGTGATTTTCTCTTTTAAAGAATTCCACAGGACCCTTGGATCTTCGTCATTTAATGGGTTGACTTCATTTATATATTCTTATTTTATTGCGCCTAACAACAATAATTTGCAGTGGTGGCTTATGATATGACAAGTTGATGAGGCAGGGTTCTAAATACTCAGCTAGGTATACCCAGTTAGGTTTGTTAAGGAATTCTCTACTTCGTCAGTTGGTTACATTTGTATTACATTAGAATTAGGTACCAGATTTACTGCAAATTTGCTGGTGAAGCACTGCCTAACCTGTCTCGTGGAACCACTGATAATTCAAAGCTACCGGCGTCTACATGCATAACCAATTTTTGATCAAAGATTTATGTGAGAAGTAAGTATGAACTTCTTTAATAATGAATGTTTTTACGACTTTTTCGATTCAAAATTCATAAATTAGAATTAAAGCGATTCTTAAGTGCCATTTATGGAGATTGCAGAATACTTCAACAGGTTTGTTTTCTTCCAAAATCATATGAGAAAAATAAATATCTTATATACCCGACACATGATCCTCTTAAAGAAGTGCGTATAATATTTAGTACCAACTGAAATGTGTGCACCTATATTATTTTTTTACATCTATTTTACCAACTGGGAAATGTTATAAATTGTAAATATTAAGAAAATATATTTATCAAGAGAAACAATAATGAAAAAAGTAAACGTTTTTTTGAAATCGATCGGCAATGTCAATTTTCGGCGCGATTTCAGATCGAAAAATGCACAATTCCAGTATTTTAGTCCGTTGCTAAGAAACTATCAGAAAACAGATCGGAAAAGATCTGTTGCCAAGCAACGATCAACATTCCCGTACGGTTTTTATGTATATTTTAGACAGGCACGCAGATAAACTAACTCACATTAAAATTGCATTTATTAGTAAGCAGTTAGATTGTAATGAAGAAATGTTATGCATTAATACAAATTCCTTAATTTATAATAATATTGATTCTGATTTCAGAAAAAATAGTATGTGTACTTCGGTGTGAAAGCACATTCCCGGACTTCGATGCTTGACAATTTGCATCGTCGCGTCGTCTGGGAATGTATTGCTTTTACACCTAAATACACTATATGCTATTTACTGACTTCGATGCTTGACAATTTGCATCGTCGCGTCGTCTGGGAATGTATTGCTTTTACACCTCAATACACAATATACTATTTACTGAATTTAATTTTTTTAACAGAAATGTATGCAAAATATCTGATTTCTTTTTATTTTAGAGAAAATAAGTCTCACTTCTGGTGGTACTACATTCAGATGACCTGGGTTACCCACAATATTAGTAGAATTGTAAAATATGTTTAGTAATTTTATCAGTTATAGTTAAAACACATACGGACAGATATACAGACATAACTGGAAAATTGATCAGAATGAATTCAGGGAAAATCATCTAGTAAGTAATAGTTAATACAGTAAAAATGTCTTTACTCACGCTGATTTCTCCAAACACATTGATGTCATTATCCTTATAGTCACGGTTTGTATTGACAGTGCCACCCAATTTTTCTACATAATAATATTTTATTCCCATAGGCGGTATATCCCGGGCAGCAAAGACTATTTCTACTTCAGTTGCTGGAGTTGCGGAAGTATTAGCAGGGTACTTCATATGGTTGAGTATATCATATACTTCCTCACCTTAAATTAATTAGGTTTTTCAGTAAAAATAGACTAAAATTGTATAATTTATGTTTAAAATATTTTCTTGCAAATATCTTACCATCTGGTCCTGTTATTTTATAAGTGCTATTCCATGCCGGTAAACGAACGTAGTAAGTAACATATCTGGATAAAGGATTGTACACTGTCACCATGAATTTATCTTTTAATGAATTTTCACAAAAAGTTATATTTGTTAGAAGGCAGGACGATATTGGCAATACTACATCCTGAGTCACATTATCCCTTTTCAATAAATTACTGGAAAAAACGTTAATAAATCATTCAGAAGAACACTTTTACAAATGCAATTTTGAAAAATTCATAAATTAGCCAAATTTGATATAATTAAATGTTATTCAAACTGAATTAACAAAAGTGCAAACTATCAGATAAAAATTATTCTTTTAAGGTACTTATCTAAGCAATCCACTTACGCCTTACATACAGAGAATTTTCGATATTATATAGTAACAATATGTTAACAGTATACAAGTTAGCAAGCAGATATCTTGTTACGCACGCATATACCAAAGAATTCAATTCAGTTTAAAACATATTTTTGAGGAATTTATTTTTAGGTTGTGGATACTCCAAAATTGACGAAATATTATGATTAATAGGGTTTGGATCTGGACTGTTTTCTGACCATCCATTTGATCTTATGTATACAAGTTAGACTATTTGTTAAAAATAAGAATTCATATCTACAAGTCGTCTGTAAAGAACTTGAATCACATGTTGACCACATTAAGTACTTCATCGGTAGGCTCGGAAGGGGATAGCAAAAGGGAAATAACATCGAGAATAGAACAAGTTAAGCAAGTCATCAACAAGATAAACCCCGTGTGGTGGTCAAGAAGCATCGGAAAAAAAACAAAAAGAGAATTTACAACACGATATTCCAAAGTATACTGTTGTATGGATCAGAAATCTGGGAAATAAGAGACAGAGACAGACGACGACTGGAGGCAGTCTAAATGGATGCAATGCGTAGAAACTGTAGAGTCTCCAGACTGGAATATATACGTAACGAAGAGATCAAGAGAAAAAAGAAAGTAGATAAGACCGTGGTAGAAGAAATAGAAACCCGTCACCTAATATGGTTGGGTTATGTAAAAAGTATGCCACCAGACAGATGGCCAAGAAGAGTATTAGAGTGGCATCTGCCGAGGAAGCGAAAAAGAGGGCTATCGAAAGAAGAATAGATGCAGCAGGTAGCAAAAGACATGCAGAAAAGAGGTCTGACGGAAAATCGGACGGGGAAGCGTGGCGTTTAGGATGTGAGAAATGGACGACATAGTGCTGTAGAAAATCCAATATAAAAAAAATCGGTAGTCTAATAACGGACCAGGATCAGATTATTGGAGTTTGGTATTAATACTACGAAAAGCTTTTCAAAGTGTCCATTTTGACGTAGAAAATGACTGGTAGCAGAAGTACGAATACGAAGTCACTCTACCGGAAACAGAAGTGAAGGCAGTCATACAAAACTTAAAACTGCTTAAGTTTGTTGGTGAAGATGAAATCAGATTATTTCACAGACTACGCCAAAAAATATGGGAGAGAAATCTGGCTTAATGATTAGAGAACCTCAGTCCTCATACCACTTTATAAGAAGGGAACAACAGATGTCTGTAATCACGACAGACTACTGGTGTTAATATCACATACCTCGGAGACTTTGTGAGAGTCGGCGGAGAATACAAATGGCAAGATAGGCAATTTGCCGAATGAGTAAAATTTGGAAACACACAAAAATCAGTCTTGCTAGCGCACTAGTTTCTGCGTCTGTCTTTACATCTCTGAGACATGAACTGTTAAGGAAGCAGTCAAAGAGGGCATAGATATGCTTTCAAGATATGGATCTGGAGATTATTGCTACGAATTCCCTGGACAGATGGTCGCACTAATACCAAGAAGTACGCCCTCATACACGACTCTCTGGCACCGTGTTTTCCGAAATCCCTTAAAAATATTGGGCTGACGTCACCAAGTAGCTTTCTTGAGGATATTGTGCGTGTAACAACAGGCAACCGTGAAAGATAATGATGCCGTCAGACGTATTACACAATAAATGGAGACCAACTAGAATAGTAAATGAACCGCAAAACGTCTAGCAAGACGTTAAACGTTAAAAGTAGTGGAAGTAAAAAAGTTTCAATGTTAGCATTACTTTTGACACACACTATAATGTTATTCTTACCCAATTATTTTTCCTATGGGTGCTTCAGTTTCTTTAATGGCTTTCGTTAACATTCTAGCATAATCCTCGGCAACATGCTGTTTTTCTGTACCTGTTACAGCATCATGATGTTGCATGGTGCCCATAACTTCCCTTAGTGATTTTAAATTATTTTCGTAATCAACAGTTCCCTTTTGATTTCTCATCTTTGTAAACGCATTAAGTTGTTCGGAAGCCTGATTGAGAGAATAATTTCAAATTTGAATATATATTCGAAGAAAATAATGTTGCTTTGCTAGATTAACAACGATTCATTTAATGGAATAATAATATAAATGATGTACAGATCGGTTCATCCAAATACGAACACTGGCTGGAATCGATTCGAGATACGATTTTCGATGCACGACGATTAACAAACTTGTGTTCACTGATGTGTCCCTGGACTTCTGCTTTGTCTTTACATTTCGACATAATAATCTGCGTATAAAAATAATGTTTTTAACAGGGCAAGCGTCAATTAGTATGATTTCTTCGTATTTAAAGTGTTCACAATGTTTACAATGTTTGCATTATGATGGACCGATCTGTATATCCATACCTGTAGGATGTTGTTACCAGTTCGCTCGAATCGTTTAAGGGTAGCTCTAGATGTATAGTATCCTGACCAAAATGCATGGTTATTTTCAGCATATGGGAAAAAGTCAGTTGTTGTTACGGTTAGATTTGGTTTTGCTTCACTAACTGCTTTATAATAACAAGATGGCGTTGAGTAGAAAACGTTGTATTTGTCGCTATTTGCAAATCCTCTAAAAATTAAATCAGTAGTGTTAGTCACGATTTGCTAGTACTTAATTTTAGGTTAGACAATGTCCAGAAAAATGATTACTATAAAGGTTAAGCTAATACCAATGAGACAGCTATTTATATATTTGCCCGTCAGTGGATATAATCGGGGAGCCCTCCCTAGCTGTACGTGCCCCACCCCCCGATCCTTGGGGACAATATTTTTCATAAAGATTAAAGCCTAAGGAACAATTCTAGACATGTCCCCAAAAAAAAACTGGCTGTACTTTCAAAATGGCGGTAATATGTTAAAAAAACTGGTGCAAATGTTGTTTTTGTCATTTAACACAAAAACTAAAAAACTTTCTGCACAAAAACAAAGTGCATACAATTTTCCACAATTTTGTTCCTATACAATACTTGGATAGGAGTTGCCGTTATCGAGATAAATGTCTGTAAATTATGCGCTATCCAATCTGGGATCAAATTTTCAGTATGGCGCAGCGCAACAGTGGGCAATGCTTGCCAATTTGAAGGTACAAATATTAGTTCTGGGAACTCTTTGAGTCACCTTGTGTTATTTTGATTAAGACTGCATATTTTGTAACATTACCGGATACATACGTATCTACAAGAATGGTGTAAGAACATCAGAAAATACATCGTTATTTGAATTTGGGCGTGAAGAAACTGTAAAGGTTCGGTCTGAAATAAACAACGATAAGAAACTTAAATGTAAATTACTCTTTGATACCGGATTTGGCAATAAAAGAAGGCTTATTAACATATCCGCATTAGCAGAAGAGTACGGACCTCAAAAATGTTCGGCATTATTGGGCCTTCACTCATTTACTGTATGCGATTCAGTCAGCGCCTTTAAGGAAAAAAAAAAGATAAAACCCCTATGCTGCCGTGCTAAAATCAAACGCCGTATCTACAAAAATATCCGAAATCGGGTTTTTAATGGTTTTGGTATATTAACATTTTATTCTATCTATTTACTAAGGCAAAAGCTGTATCTACATTAGTTATATTAAAAAACATTACACATTTTGTCGTATCTTCACAAGACTTCTGGCTTTCCTAAGTACAAATGTGGTATCTGCACGCTACTAGTAGAAAACGCAGTAACTACGTGTTAAAAAGTGCATATGCCGCATTTGTTTCTAGTATGCTGTAGTTCCTGCCTTTTCATTAGGAAATGTTGCTATTTGCGCGCTTTATTTCTAGTTAGTTGCTCTATGTTCTTCAAAGTGTTTACATCTCGTGTCAGTTATTGGTGATAAAAATTAAAGGTAAATTAATATTATGGAATGCTTTTGTTATCGTGTGTTATTTTCCTGGGAATGCTAAGTTAGAATAATGCCCCATCTGCGTTTTAAATCAATATAATGTAGATACCGCATTGTGCTTTAGCATGTAGAAATATATTTTTAACAATAAAAGCAGTATCTGATTGTTTGGTTAAACTTTTAACTTTTTTTAAAATTTAACATGTCTGGTCGATGTTTTAGGTCATTTTACATCGAAAATCATCTTGATTATATAACCTGTGTGGTAATTTACCAAGAACTATCAAAAAAACTTTGATGCTAAATTTCTCGATTCTTTGTCGCCAGTAGATACGGCATTTGATTTTAGCACGGCAGTATGTTACTTTCCCCCAAATATACTAAATATATCCGAACATTTCAAGATTTGGGAAGCAGTAGGAATATTGATGATAAATTAGTCGCATCATTAGAAGAATTTACATGTGCCATATATGGATCAAAGAAATGCGCTAGGGTGGACGAGTTTCGCCTAATTGCCATTAGAAGGAAATGCGGTGGCAAAGATTTGTCTTTATGAATTGACACTAAAGTTGAGTTTTCTTCGATTCCACCATCAAGAGCTTGTGTTATCGAGCATATTAAAAGAAGTGTTTACGAAACGCGTATTTGGCGAAATTCTTCAGGAGATGATTCAAATTAAATCGAAAGTGAGGATGATAACGATATCATAAATGAAGCAGTAGAAGACTTGGAAGTAATATTCGATGTATCGAGAGACAGTGATAGCGAATCTGAAAGCGAGTGAGATGTTACTTACGTTTTATATTGAAATTTATATTTTATTTTAAGGCAACTCCTATTCAAATATTGTATAGAAACAAAATTGTGGAAAATTTTGTGCACTTTGTTTTTTGTACAGAAAGCCTTTTTTATTTTTTGTGTTAAATGACAAAAACAACATTAGCACCGGTTTTTTAACATATGGCCGCCATTTTGAATGTGCAGCCAGTTTCTTTTTTGGGACATGTCTAGAATTGTTCCTTATTAGGCTTTAATCTTTATGAAAAATATTATTGAAAATTTCTTCAAAAAACTTTTGATAAACCACATTCATTTATCTAAAGTAGATACGGAATTGATGTTGGCAATGCATTCTGTGGTGGAAAATTTAAAATTGAAAACACAAGTCACAAGGTCTATGTAATAACAAAGTGATTTTGGCAACCTATTAACTTCAACAGTATATAGATCCTTTAACAATTTATAAATCAGATATTTAGCATTAGAATCAAATGTAATGTACCTGGGGAAATTTCATTCATATAAAAAAACTCGTTTTTTTCGAAAATGTCACAGACCCTTCATCACTTGTGTCTTCAATTATCTTTGAGAAGACACTCACAACAATTGGATTTAAGTAAATCTTTGATAAAAATATCCAAAAACAACAAAATATGGCCTACTAAACCAAAATAACGCTTTAAGATTAAAATGAAGTAAGATGAAGTGGATAAATGAAAACATTTTAGAAAACAGAACTTTTTGTCGCAAAATTATGTTTACTACTGCGACTAGATTTTGCACAAATGGTTTTATTTCTACTCAGATTAGTAGGTTTTGGTCTAAGGATAACCCTGACAGATCTATTTGCACATGCTGGAGATATTTGCACTTCCTCAAGAGAATACCGTTGATAAAAAAATAAGAGAAATTATATGACCGCTTGATTGAGAGGTAGGCACAGTTGACTCTCACCTCGGAGTTCCGGATTCGATTCCCGGCCGTCGTGTTGGCATCATCTCAGAAAAAGAAATTAATGCCAGTGATATTGGGTGTGTATTCCTTGTTTCTAAATGTCCCTCCCGCACAAGACTCTCCAAGAGCCTACATGAATAAAAGAGTTCCTATTACCTGTAGTGTGTTATTAATATTTACTGGAAATAGGATGGATGCCTTGCCCATGATACTTAATTCTTAGGCAATGGCCGAATTAACAATTTCAATAAAATTAGTTTGGAAGATAAGATCCATTCGAATGGCCTGACGTCACACTTCTGGCTCTCTTATTTAAAACAAAAATACTTTTGCTATGAATCGATTGATCGATTGATTTAGAACAAATTGAGAGGAATTAATAAATAAGAAATATATAAATGAAATTAATATGCCTGGTAAAAGATCCCTACTCTTCTTAAGGGAAGAGGTTCGGCAAAATTTCCAGGTAGCTCGTCTCCTGGCGTCGGTGATAGGCCCTGGTAGCGGAAATAGGCCGACGTTAAATAAATAGATAAAAAAAATATATACAGGGTGTTTCGAAAAGATTGTGACAACGCTTAGCCGTAGATACTTGACATCAAATCAAGTCGATTTAGCTCAAAAAGTAGTGGTCTAACTCTTTTCGTTTTCAAGATACAGGATGGCAAATTAAAAAAATTGTATTCGTAATTTGTCTGTATCTTGAAGACTATTATACGTATCTAGTTCAAAGTTGGTAACGACATGTTTTCCAGGTCGCTAATTACAATGGTGATATTGCCGATGCAATATTTTATAGATGGCGCTAGTTACAGGACTTTTACGTGACACTTTAAGCCATAACTTTTTTGAGGTTAGGTTTTGGACATCGTCTTCTACTATAATCAAAACGCAATTTAGTTTCCTAAAAAAAAAGGTGTACTTGTTTAAACGAGATGAAATGCACCCTTTCAGAGAAATACGCGATTTACAACGTTATCACACACCAGTTCGAGGAAATTCAATTATACCTAAAAGCGGTTTTCTTATCTAGTAGGTGTACGTCAAGTATGATGTCTTGAAGTCGTCAATAGTGCTGGTTGTAGACAAGATAGAGACAAAATATGAAAAATTTTTTTTACTATACCACTCTGTATCTTGAAAACGAAAAGAGTTAGACCGCTACTTTTTGGGTTAAATCAACTTGTTTTGATGTCAACAGTCTACACTAAGCGTTGTCCCAATCTTTTCAAAACACCCGGGGTGTTGGATTTATTCGAACTGGTGTGTGACTAAGTTGTAAATCGCGTATTTCTCTCAAAGGGTGCATTTTATCGCGTTTAAACAAGTACACATTTTCTTTAGAAAACCAAATTGCGTTTCGATTATAGTAGAAGACGATGTCCAAAACCCAACCTCACAAAAGTTATGGCTTAAAGTGTCACCTAAAAGTCCTGTAACTAGCGCCATCTATAAAATATGGCATCGACAATATCACCATTGTAATTAGCGACCTGAAAAACATGTCGTTACCAACTTTGAAGTAGATACGTATAATACTCTCCAAGATAGAGACAAATTACGAATACAATTTTTTTACTTTGCCACCCTGTATCTTGAAAACGAAAAGAGTTAAACCACTACTTTTTGAGTTAAGTCGACTTGTTTTGATGTCAAGTATCTACAGCTAAGCGTTGTCCCAATATTTTCGAAACATCCTGTATATGCCTGGTGTAATACATTAAGGAGCGTATCGTCGGCTTTGCCGATCAGCATGGCCGCCCGGCTTGTGTTGGCAAGTGAGTACGTGCAATTTGGCATGAAACATCAATTTATTTTCTGTCGTTGGAAACTTCAACAGAATTTAGCTAGCGAAGACGTAAGCTGTCCGGCTTGCAGTTGTTTTTATTTCTTTCTCGGGGGATTATTTTTCAAATTTGCCAACTTCATAAAACTTAAAAACTCAACTCTGTAAATAATTAAATAATAATTCCTCCAAAAAAAATTGATGAGCGGGGGGAGAAAATCTAAATAAATTTTTTTCAATAAAAATTGCCAATTTACTTCTCGAATTTCCAACTTTTACCCAACTTTTTAGTCCCTTAAGGTAAGCCAGAAAAGGCAAAAAGCCCAAAAGTTTTGCGACCGGACCGCAAGACATCTTCCATTTTCGAGGACGGGGAACATGGCAATATGTTCTGACCTACCCTTCAATGACTACCGGAAAAGCCATCTCTTTTCCGTTTTTCCAATGCTAGGCATTTTTTTATCGGAAAATTATATTAACGGAAGTTGTTCAGAATTGTCCAAAAACCCCAAATCCAAAATTTTTTTGTTTAAAAAATTCATGACAATTTTGTTTGAAATTAAACCAAGCTGTCAGGTAGTTGTCAAGTAATTATTAGCTTTTTATATTTTTTAAATTTATCATTTTTTCAATTTTTTTATTTTCATGAAAAATTGGGTTTAAGGATTTTCGGCAATTCTGATCAACTTTCATTAATAAAATGTTCTAATAAAAAAATGCTGAGCACCGAAAAATCCGAAATGGGGATGGTTTCTTCGGTTTAGGGGAAGTGGTTGGAAGGTAGATCGGAAAATATTGTCATCATCGTGTTCCCCATCCTCGAAAACGGGGGGGGGGGTACATGTCGGGCGGTTCGGTCGCAGAACTTTTGGGGTAAAAGCTTTACTTCAAGGAACTATTTGCCAAGTTGCGTCGAAATAAAACTTGATGAGCGGGGAGAAAATCTAAAAAAAATTTTTTCAATCAAAATTGCCAGTCTCAAACTTCCAACGTTTGCCAAGTGTGACAAAGTTGGGGGGTATGTTACCCCCCCATATCCCCCCCTTCACTACGCCCCTGGATTCATCCGTCACCAAAAATTTGTCTATCTATTAAAGCAAGTCTCTCCTTGGCAGAAATTGCTTTTCCAAAGCTAGTATCTTTATTACTAATGTTTGGGCCAATCTATTTAATAAATGCTTAAATTCACTACTAGATATTCCAAAAAAATTCTGAATTAATCGTTACATCTATATTCCATACTTCGAACGTTAATATAATTCTGAATTAAGTCATCATTAAATTACTTCCATTGTATCTCTTTGTTTCCACTATACACAGTTGGTCATTACAAAACCGTACCTATTGGTTTACTTCGTTTCTTTATATTATTTACGATCAGATGCTGTTGTAATAGTAACGTCGGCGTAGTCACTATCAAACATCTTGCTCGCAACTATATAAATTGACCATATACTATATAAATTGAGGATACATCTGGTTTCGATTTAACGTATCACTGAATTCGGCAGAGCTGAGGAGCAACAAAGCAGGGCGAATATGCCGACGATAATTACGATAATTACGCGGCTTAAAGTTTACACCGAATTCATTAAAAGAGCTGAAATTCAAACGGGCTGGGGGAGGTTATGTAGAATCTCTCCAACTTTCATTTAGAGTTAAATGTATTGCTAACTGCAAGTAATAGTTGTTATCTAAGTCCTTACGTTTTTATTTTTATCCACTATCTTAGTCTAAAATAAAATTTCAGTTCCGATTTGCAAGTTTTAGGAAAACCAGACATTATTATAAAGATGATTTTTTTTTATAGTTACTCAAGGACATACTTACAATTAACAGTCCGTATTGATCTTTATTGATAGTCACTTACTTTATTAATCTATCAATATTCATATAATTTCTTTCCGCTGATTGATACTGGAAATCACCGCCCATAGCAAACAGAATGTTATTGGTCTTGTAATATTTGGAATAATTGGCAATATATTCGGAAAATAATTCAACCTAAAAACATCAAACCATTTTTATTAATATCCAAATATTTTGGCTAGATATATAGACGAAAATACTTATACCATTATGGTTTACAAAAAAAATCTGGAGCATGGCTTGCACAGTCAGAGGCGAGGAAGTACTCGCGGGGGGAAATCTTTGTACAAGCAACAGGAACTAAGAAGATAGTCAGAGTAGGAACTGTGAAATTTCAAGCAATTTAGAGGAACTCTGAAAAACTCTGAGGAACTCTGGAAAAACTCAAGGAGCTCTGAAGGAACTAAGAACTCCTGCAAAATGATGACACTGACGTCGCCTTATGCATGCGCGTCTAGTTATCGAACAAGTGTAATTTAGTAGAACTCCGATTAACGATTAACTCTGGAGGAATTTAATCGCAAGGGGCAACTCTTTATATAAAATTTCATCCGTGGTCACCCTATCAGTCAGACGCGTTGCGGTGTGATTTTATTTTTTGAGGGGGAGGGTCAAATTGAATACAAAGATAATTAGATAAAATGATTTCTCTTTAAGCAATCAAAACAAAAGCGTATTATTCTATAGCAGAATAATAACCTTATATTCTGCAGAATTAAACAGTTTTTTAAAAATTGGCCAAGGAAAATTGCAGTATTGAATAACAAAAGCCAATTCGGTCACATTTTTCGTATTCTCCTCAAGCCCCTGAATTATGTTGTTTACGATAAAAAACATACATTTTTATTTTCTTGTAACATGTGTATTTTTGCAATCAGTAATGCAATACGTTATATGAGTGCTTTTAGGATCATTTTTTTAACCTCTGACGAACTGGAATTCTACAAAATTGTGTC
This sequence comes from Rutpela maculata, assembly GCA_936432065.2. Lineage (NCBI taxonomy): Eukaryota > Metazoa > Arthropoda > Insecta > Coleoptera > Cerambycidae > Rutpela > Rutpela maculata. The sequence goes on along the minus strand of OW386285.2, from coordinate 73,647,490 downwards.
TCTGACAAAAATTGTAGAGAATTTGGTGCTCAAAAAATTTACCATAACATAACAAAAGTGCGTTTGCTGTTCTTTATAATTCTAAACTATTTTGGCAATTCTTTGTTAATGTGACCAAAAAACGTTAACTTAGCCCCCTCGGTTTCAACAGTTAATAACTCGAAAACGAATAGGGCGCTTGCTACTAGCTACCTAATTAGAATAATCATAATTTATTTACCCTCGAATCAAGGTTATATTCGAAACTTTCAGGATCATCATTGATAGCATCAGAATCGCATTGCAGATAGTCCCAGCAGAAACCACTTGGAGCAAAGTATGAGTCAGTGGAAAAAATACTCGTAAAAATTTCACTGTTACCTAAAATAAAAATGCTAATTATTCTTAATAATTACAAGATTATTAAAATGTAAACGTGGGGTGTATCTTGCGTATCCGATAATGTTAGGACCTCCAACTTCTACATACAGAAAAAGAGTAGGTTTGATTCTATTTTATAAAATGCCATAATATGAATACATAATGGTTATTTATGAACCGTGGTATTCAATTAAATGAGGAATAGTTCATAACCAGCATCATCATGCTAACATTTTCTCACTTCGTTAGGTTATCGCTTCCCAAAAGCAACGATGTCAGTTTGGACATTTCTATTCTAACTTCTTCTGATATCATCTTCTCGCTCCGTCTCTTGGGTTAAGGGTATCGACAGTAGTTCGTATTTTTATGTAGGGGGTACACTGTTAATGGGATCGAAGACCGATGATAATAAGGAAAATTGCAGAAAATTTCAGTGTTGAAAAATAAATTGTTTGCCTGAAGCAGTTTAATCCAAAACTACACTCAGAGAAATTTGGCGAAAAGCACAAGAAATCACTTGAATATAAATATATTGATGTATTGAATTCAAGTCGTCAAAACTCAACATATCAAGTTTGTATATTTTTACTTTTATATTGATTATTGAACAAATTATTTCTATATACCCTTCAAAATATAGGGAATTTCCTTTCCTTTAATATTTAAAATGACTGTTTTACTTGCCTGACTATATTAATAACTCATCCATATAAACAAAAGTTGAACATTTACATTTTAAAGAAACTCATTGGTTTTGTATATACGATAGTTAACATTTTTAAAGAACAGGACAGTTGAAACAAAGTTATATTATTTTTTCTGATAAATTCAATTGATCATTATGCAGTTATTTTAAAAGGGTCAAATATTTAAATCATCATTAGGCACTTTTGTTTTGAAAACGCTTCACAAAACCATATGTTGTCTTTTTGAATTAACTATAAACACTAATGAGGAAAAAATATATTTGATTTATTTTCAATCATTAGTGATTTTTTTAATTTTACAATGTTTTTTCTTTGAGTGTACTCACAGCATTTGTTATTATACCTACAACAAATTAAAACGATAAAATTGCTGCAGCCATGGGATTCTTTATTGAACTATTTTGATGCTTAATTTGACTCCACTAATATATAATTTTTTAAATAAATTTGAACAGTTCCTTAATTAGTACATAGAAAGCAATTCATGATTTGTCTAAAAAACGTAAGAAATCATTCATATGTATTTTCTTTCGGTATAAATTTTCTTTCCATTTCATTTATTTCATTTTTCAAATATATACTTATGGTCCACTAACATTTGTTGTTAATAAATAACTAATTAAAGTGAGATAACGATTTATTATAGTGAAATAAAATATATAATAGTTCAGGATAACTTAATAATAATGACCTACAATAAAAAATAAAGAAGGTAAAGCCACAAGCAGGAAAGTATATCTAGATTGTGAAAACATATTAAAACGAAATGAGAAAGCTGAATCACATTGTTTATATTTGCAAAACTACAACGAATATTTGGAACAGAGCATTGCTTGATTATCATTTTATACGTTGATACTGCTGAGATAATGTCACAACGCACTTTACAAAAACCCATTTCTCACTATGAATAACCCAATTTTGCTATAACATATTTATAGCAGAAGTAACTTTATGATTCAGATAAAAAGCATTCAACAAATTATCTCTTGTCGATTTAAACACCAAAATACTAAACACTATATGTTTTTTATAACGGTTCACTATTAGCCATTAATAAATTTTTATTAAGATCTGCTAAATGGGGTTATTTCATGTGTGTAAAAAACTTAAAAATACCTACTAATTTGAACAGTAAAATATACGAGAATAACGTAACAGCAATTAAAATCACTCTGATATTTGTTAATTTTATTGTAATTTTATTGTTGTTAGATTGCTGCCCTGTCGATTCCAAATGTAACACTAATGTTTTAACGTCTTTTTTCTCAGTTTGCAAATAAATATTTTATGAATTTTAGGAAGTGTGAAGAGGCGCATATTTTCGGCCACAACTTTGTTGTTTTTTATGTTAGAGAAAAAATAAAAAAAGCATCGGAAAGCTCAATCAATTTTCTTTAGAATTGATGTCTACGGATATTTCGAAGAAACTGATAATTAGCGAGATTCTTGGGAAAATGGAAGAAATGTCAGGTTTTCCTAGAAAATGCATGTAAATCTTAAAAAAAATCATTTTTCCCAGAAACGTTCGCTTTGAAGGGCCGATATTAATGGAGCGTTTAGGTAACACATGATATTAAGAGTACATCGTAATTGAGATCAATTTCAGTTAATTACTGATTAATTACGTGGACAAAATGGCGAAATACCGAAAAAAAAATAGTTTTCACTTCGCCCGTTCTATTTCCTTCATTTCCTTCATTTTTATCGCAAGACAAAAAATTAAAAAAAGACTTTTAACAAATTTAATTCTATTCATAAACACTATTAAACTGTTGCTTTGATTAGGTTATAGTGTGAGATCCCAGAGCTGCCAGACCTACGTCATTTTAGCAAAGCTAATATTTTGACAACGGATAGTGTAATATCTAGTTAAGAACGTATGCGTATTTGCTAGCTTGAAAGCGGGGCGCTTTTGCAGAAAATAGGTACAAAAGGTACATACAAATTTTTACACCTACGTTAAAACATGATAGCTGATTTATTTTTCAAGTGACACGCTAACCACATCGTGTAAGCGTCTATCTCCAATTCTGAAGGTCCGGGGTTCAATCCCTGAGCGTTCTCAGTTTTTTTTTTTCAAATATACGTACTAAGAAAAAAGTTATGGCCAAAAATAATAAATATTTCCCTATCGGTTGTCCCTGTATTGGTAATCGCCACGTTCTAAGGAAAAAACTGAAGCTGACGAAAAGAAATGAACAATTAACAGGATCCGACACAGAAGTGAGTCAAAGTAGCAAAATTAGTCAGAATAGCATTGTGGAAAAAATGATCGAAGGTGAAAGCGATGGAGAGATGGCCAGAGCTTTCAGATTGAAAGCAAGGAAAAGACGACTGACGGACGAAGAAGACGACACATTTACACATCCTACGACGAAAACACAAACACAAACTGTGAACCAAATACCCACCGCAATAACAATTACAAACAAATTTGAAAGAGCTGGTAAAATTATAACGCAACCAGATATGCACATCACACCTAAACCAATAAATGAAACAGAAAACAACACTGACACGAAGACAAAGGCGAAAAAGCCACCACCTCCAATAGTTATACATGGACAATTCTTGGATCACAAAACATTAAACACCTATTTGACTGCAAAATTGAAGGACAAATTTTATTGGAAGCACACGGCAAATACGACCATACTCCAGACCGCGACATATGAGGACTGGGTTCTGGCCAACAAGAATTTTGACTCTGGAAAAATCGAGTTTCACACCTATACCCCCAGAGAGGAGAAGAATCATGCTTTCGTTTTACGGGGTCTCTACCATGAGATAGACGTCGAAGAAATTAAAAAAGAGTTGAAAACTCATGATATTGTGGTAAAGGAAGTCTATACCATGAAAGGTACTAAGTTTCAATCCTTCATGGTTGTAACTACAAGTGCCACAACATTGAAAAATCTTGAGCAAAATGTCAAGTATTTAGACTATACGGCAATTCACTGGGAAAGGCACAACAATAGCAAGAAAATAATCCAATGTCACAGATGCCAGATGTGGGGACACGCCACATCAAATTGCCGCGCCTCTCCAAGGTGTTTAAAATGTGCCAAATCGCACTTAACAAATCAGTGCACCAAAAGTATAGAGGAACCTGCCAAATGTGTTAACTGCGGAGAAGCGCATCCAGCCAACAACGTGGCGTGTTCAGTTTATCAAAACAAGATCTGGCAGCTAGAAAAACGGAATACAAGAGTACCTCCTCGACCGGAAAGCAAATATGTGGTTGCCGCCCCTCCAGAAATAAACGCGTGGAGTAATAGGCAGAACCAAATAAAACAGCAGCAACAAAGACAACAACCCCAGTTATCTTTTAATTCTAAAAACTTCCCTCCTCTACCACAGAAGACGGCAAATCAAGATCAAACCAGGGCATCCACTCAGGCGTCCCAGGTTGTAGCAACTTCCAGACCTTCAGTAAATCCATCGTCAATAGATGAGTTGCAGTACCAATACCAAAGAGTAGAAGCTCTTATCAATATTGATCAAATGACGAATAGGGTAAGATCGTTGGCTGATCAACTTGAACTTTGTAATAGCGAGAGTGCCAAATTTCAGGTTTTTTATAAATTTATGTTAAATATCGATTCTTCTAATGCCTAATAATTTCAAACTCTCTTCGTGGAACGCTAATGGTATTGGCAACAAAATTCCTTTTCTAATCAATTATTTAACGAGGCATAAAATTGACATTATGCTCTTAAACGAAACCAAATTGACTGGACGTGACAAGCTAAGCGTTCGAGGGTACACGACAATTAGACGAGATAGGGCTGACCAACACAGAGGCGGAGGTGTGGCCGTGCTCATAAAATCAAATATAGCTCACACACATCGTACTCTACGGAATACTTCCGTGGAGAATGTGTGTGTGACGTTAGAAGGTGGCATGAACATCGTCGCCGTGTACAATAAACCTTCGAACAGCTTCACAGCGGGTTGTCTGGAGAATTTGATAAATGCTGGCCCACGCTGTCTGGTAATAGGCGATCTTAACGCTAGACATAATGCATGGAACTGCCATCGTAACAATACGAATGGCTGCACTCTGTTCCAATATGTCAATAATCACAATGTCATTCTCCAGTATTCAAATGATCCGACTCACTTTCCGGATAACGGCGGTACACCGACAACCATTGACATAGTGGTCAATAAGGGCGTGATCAACTCCACGCTACCTGTTGCGCTGGAGGAGCTCACCTCTGACCATAATCCAATTCAGATTGAATTAAAAAATATGTCAAGGGAAGACACTACACGAAAAATCACTTCTTATAGGGACGCTGACTGGCGTCTCTATAAGGCCCACATCAATACACATCTAACACTCACCAACACTATTCACACAGCCGTTGAACTGGAAAGTGCAGTGGAAGAGTTTACAAGGGTACTGCAGAGTGCCAAGCAGAGTGTAGCATCTACAATAACGATAGATCCATACAGAGACCGACTTGACGAAGCGGTCAAACAAGACATTAGGGAAAAGAATAGATTAAGACGACGATGGCAGCAAAATCGTGATGTCGACGCTAAGATCGAAATGACCAGATTACAACGGCGGATTCGAGATTCCATAACCGCCTGGAGAAACAGGAAATGGAGTGAGAAGCTAGAAGCTTTAAATCCTCAGGATAACTCGCTGTGGAAACTGACCAGGGCGCTAAAAACCACACGGCAAGTCATGCCTGCGCTGACCAAAATTAACGGACAGACAGCCTTAACAGACTTGCAGAAGGCGAATGAACTAGCTGACAACTATGAAAGAGTACATAACGAAAACACACCAAACAATCCTGAACACGACCGCATTGAAAGAGATGTAAACAATGTTATTGGCCATGACATCCAATTAACGAGACTTGAGTTTCTAAAAGTCATGGTCAAACCCTTTGAATTAGCGAAGCTAATAAAGGCACTTCCAAGTAATAGGGCGCCGGGGAAAGACGGTATCGAATATAAATTACTAAAATATCTGCCTAAAAAAGGCATTGTACAGCTCATGTACATCATTAATGCGATTCTACGATTACAACACTGGCCTGACATGTGGAAATGCGCTGTGGTCGTCCCCATTCTGAAATCGAATAAGAACCCAAAGATCGCGGGCAGTTATCGGCCAATCTCGTTGCTGTCTGCGATCTCCAAGTTAGTGGAGAAGGTCATCCTAGACAGACTAAGTGCTGCGCAGGATGGACTTCACATTGATGATGAACAACAATTCGGCTTTAGGAAGGGAAGGAGCACAGTACAACAAATCGTGAGAATCGTTAATGATGTGGCTATACAATGCAACCTGGGAAAAAGTACCACAATGGTACTTTTGGATGTCGAAAAAGCCTTTGATACCGTCTGGATCCCGGGCCTAATATCAAAAATGATAGGATATCGCTTTCCGCGGCACCTCGTCAAACTTATTCACTCGTACCTGACTGGCAGAACGCTGCAGGTTCGAGTGAGTAATAAACTATCTACACAGCGGGACATTCGAGCGGGCGTCCCGCAAGGGTCGGTCCTTGCACCCAAATTGTATAATTTGTATGTTTCAGACTTCCCCACATTCCCAAATACCAAACTTGCGAAGTACGCTGATGACACGGCCATGTACGCTCATAGCCATAGTGCACAAGCAGCCAACATGCTTCTCAAGGCATATATGGCTCGTGCCATGGCGTATTATAGCAAGTGGAAGATTCGAGTAAATGTGGAGAAGTTATTACACCTATTTCGATCAGGGGAAATCAAATTCCAACCAGGGAGTGCGTGAAGTACTTAGGGGTTCACCTTGACAAAAGACTGACATTCTCCAAACACATTAACGAAACTGTACGAACAGTCTATTTTATGTCCAGGAGTCTGTACCCGCTCCTGGCCAAGAATAGCAGACTAAGCAGACATAACAAAAAATTAATTTACACCGTTATAGTGAGGCCGGCCCTTACATATGCAGCACCAGTATGGTGCAGCGCATCGATGACGACAATTAAAAAACTAAGAGTCTTGGAACACAAATTTATGCGCCTCATATCAAATTCATCTAGATACACCTCCCTCAGAGATCTCTATGAACGTTGCAATGATATAACACCACTAGCAGACTACATCAAGATTACATCTGAGAAATTTTATCAATTCAAACTTGGTGATAGCCCGCTAACAAACAACATCACGCGCATCAGAGAGCATAATGCACCATTTAGGATAAAACACAAATTACCATATCAGGCGTTGCCCATCTTCCGGCAACTTAACTAGCCAATAATCTCTCTTCCATACTCACACAACTTTCAACTTTAACTTTTTCCTGCTCTTTTTTTATTTTTGTCATTTTTTGTTATTCACTGTTTTTGTTCTTTTAAATTCCTTTTCACTGCAACAATTTTAAATTATTAATAACAATTTTTTAATAAACAGAATATTTTTACTAGAAAATTATGTGGCAAAATTTAACCGCACGTTTTTTCGCATTACAAAAAAGGGTTTTTTGACTAACGATTTTTCCCTTGCCGTCAATTATGCTTTTAAACATATTTTACAATAGCGTCTTTTGCATACATTAATTATCTTAAGTAGTTTTTCTTTATACCTAATTAATCTTATACACATTTTAATTCGTTTTACTGCGAAAGGAGTTTGTGTTCAATTTTCAGTTGTTTATAATCTGAACTGGCCTCGTCCCGTCCAGCCTTTCAATTCCACGGCGCCTCGCACCGTGGATGTCTGGCTGGCTCCGATGCGTGTGCTTGGGGAGGAAATTTTTATTTATTATTTAATTTGAAATAAAGTTTATTTGATTTGAAGTTTATTTGATTTGGTAATCGCCACCTTAAGTTAATATTTGTTGAAAAAAAAAGCTGAGAACGCTCAGGGATTGAACCTCGGACCTTAAGATTCAGCAAGCAAGCAAGCAAGCAAATAAAATTTATTAACATTTATAGATACATATGCGCCTCCCCGAAACCTGGCCCGGAGCCAGCCAGACAACCACAACGCGTAGCGCCGTGGTGATTGTAGGGCTGGGCGGATCAGGTTCGGTTCGGCTTGACGACAATGATATAAAGAACAATTAAAATTCCTACCCACCTAGCGTGGGTTTAAAATTAATAATACCTTTGAAAATAATGCTGCCCACAAAGGCCTAAAACTAATACATATAAAACTTAGAACTAGTAACTGGTTATAACACTAAATAAATTTTGGCTGCTGACTCGGGTGAAAAGCTAAACGAAAAAACCCGTACGAGAACTGCCGACCTGGTGGTCTCTCTGACGCCAGGAAAATGTGGTGGAAAAAGGATAGGGTTTAAAAATGTTTGAATTTTTTAGAAATTTATCGGCCAAAATTAAATTTTTGATGACAAAAAGAACAAACAGAATAAAAAAAGGAACAAAAATAGAACATACAGAAAGAGAATAGAAAGGATTGGAAAGATAAAGTTGAGGAAAGATCAAAGATGTGGAAATAGTAGGTTGTGGTATTAAGATTCAGAGGTAGATGCTTACACAATGTCGTTAGCCTCTCACTTGAAAAATAAATCAGCTATCATACTTTAACGTAGGAGCGAAAAATGTTTTATGTACCTTTTGTAATTGTTTCCTGCCAAAGCGCCCCGCTTTCAAGCTAACAAATACGCATACGTTCTTAACTAGATATTACACTATTCGTTGTCAAAATATTAGCTTTGCTAAAATGACGTAGGTCTGGCGGCTCTGGGATCTTGGACTATTAGCTTGGTATTCCTTAATTGTCTTTCCTATTGTGAGATATACCTTCCCGAGGTCTACCTGTGTAATGTTATATTTAAAAAAATGTCCTGACAGACCTCTGGACGAGAAGAGAGTCTCCTTGTGATATATTCTATGTGTCTTTTCTACTGTCGTGTTAGGTTAATTTAGGTAATTAATTAGGCAACAAATATATATACTATAATAATAATAATAATAATAATAATAATAATAATAATAATAATAATAATAATGCTCTTTATCGCTCCCATCATTCTGTCATCAACTGGTGTTATCCCGACAACTGTAAATAAGAGTCTGGACACAATCGGCATTAACCAACACATTATTGGTCTGATCCAGAAAGCTACAATACTGAGCACCTGTAATATAGTCCGAAAGTTCTTAAATATACCAGTTACATAAATATGCAATAGAAGCTTATTATCTTGCCTCATGGGGGGCCGATTATAAGCTAATTCCACTCTAAACGTGAGAAAACTTAAAATGAAATAATAATAATAATAATAATTCCATAATAGGATGGTTCTGGATGGAGCCTGTAAGGTCATCAGGAGTTCGGATCCCCTCCTCTGCATGGTCCGGGACCATGAAAGTGCAGGAATAGGAGCCTTTTTGTTTAAGGCAGCACAGAGAGCAGCCGATGAACTTGGTCTCTCCTTCGACGTCGAGCGGGTAAATCCCGACTCTGTCACCGAGTTGGAACCTGCTCGACAAAAAGCCCAAATTAAAGCTGCAGAAGACAACATCTTTCTGCAGCTTCACACGGATAAGCCAATGCATGGAGTTTTCTATAAAAATATAGAAAACCTTGGCTTATCCGAAAGGCTGACCTTTGCCTTCTTAAGGTCAGCCGGGCTGAAGTCTGAGACCGAGGGATTCATAATGGCTTGCCAGGATGGTGTATTCAACACCCTCGTCTATCGTAGTCGTGTCATGGGTATAGAGGTCCCTGATGTCAGCTGCAGGGCCTGCCGCAGGGCGTCAGAGACTCTTATGCACTTGCTGTCGGCTTGCCCGACATATGCAGTCTCGGCCTATATCCAAAGGCACGACGGAGCATTACGAGTGCTTTATTACCATCTAAGGCACTCGTATGAGATAGACGAAACACCAGTGCTGCCTTACGCTCCGGGGGATATTAAGTCCGTTGTGGGAAATGAGAAGTGTCTAATTTATTGGAACTACTCTTTTCCCACAGTCAGGCAAATACAAGCCAACAAGCCTGACGTAGTCCTCCTCGACCACCAACTCAAGACAATGTTTGTCGTGGAGTTCTCGGCTCCCGCGGAGAACAACATTGTCTTGAAGGAGGAGGAAAAACGGACAAAATATCGAGATTTGCTCTTCGAACTCCGCAGACTGTATCCAGACCATACTGTTAAGATAGTGGTACTGATTGTAGGAGCCCTCGGTGGAACGAGACACACACTGCTTTCGGAACTTAAGATCATACCGGCATGCCGAAATTCGGCAGAGGTCTTAGCCGTTAGAATGCAGAAGGCCGTCATTCTTGGTTCATTACGTCTGCTCAGGGCACACGATTCCCGGACCCAGTAGTCACTTACCCCACGGGTGTGGGGAGTGGCTGCCGGTACTACCAGCTCCCCTCTGTGAGGGTCGGAGCCACAGAGAAGGGTGACTGGTTTTTAACAAAAAAAAAAAAATAATAATAATAATAATAATAATAATAATAGTAAACGTCTTTATTTACCTCCACAATTTTACAAGGTGCTTATTATATTATTAACAAAAATTAAAATAATTGCGGCATAAAAGGGCGAAGTTCAGCTTCTGCAAAAGGGTTATTGCGGAGTCTGTTCTACCACTTAACCCTGGCTGTAATTGGCTAATGGAGAAAATACAATGCCACAAAAAAAAAGAAAAAAAAATGAACTACCATTTTCAAATTATAAATTGAATTTAAAATTATTTAACGTCCATTAAAAAAAAATTCCATTACATATACTTAGTTATTAGTAGTCCTAGAATCCAAATTTAATGTAAATAAAAATTATGAAATAACCCCATTACCTTATTTTATGTTTTTAGTAACAAAACCCAATGTCTTCGGGTTACGTTTTGTCTTGCATTTGGTCTTACGAGTCGTCTCTATATTTTTCACAAGAATGGAAATATTCGCTTACCTAAGTCATCACTGCTTTTCCACAGGAATTCCAAATCTGAAGTTCGAATTCTTTCATCCTTGGTTGATTTACTTAGACGTACGAAAAAGAATGCATTATAACCCATTTTGTCTGGATGCAGCCTGTAAGGTCATCAGGAATTCGGATCCCCTCCTCTGCATGGTCCGGGACCATGAAAGTGCAGGAATAGGAGCCTTTTTGTTTAAGGCAGCACAGAGAGCAGCCGATGAACTTGGTCTCTCCTTCGACGTCGAGCGGGTAAATCCCGATTCTGTCACCGAGTTGGAACCTGCTCGACAAAAAGCCCAAATTAAAGCTGCAGAAGACAACATCTTTCTGCAGCTTCACACGGATAAGCCAATGCATGGAGTTTTCTATAAAAATATAGAAAACCTTAGCTTATCCGAAAGGCTGACCTTTGCCTTCTTAAGGTCAGCCGGGCTGAAGTCTGAGACCGAGGAATTCATAATGGCTTGCCAGGATGGTGTATTCAACACCCTCGTCTATCGTAGTCGTGTCATGGGTATAGAGGTCCCTGATGTCAGCTGCAGGGCCTGCCGCAGGGCGTCAGAGACTCTTATGCACTTGCTGTCGGCTTGCCCGACATATGCAGTCTCGGCCTATATCCAAAGGCACGACGGAGCATTACGAGTGCTTTATTACCATCTAAGGCACTCGTATGAGATAGACGAAACACCAGTGCTGCCTTACGCTCCGGGGGATATTAAGTCCGTTGTGGGAAATGAGAAGTGTCTAATTTATTGGAACTACTCTTTTCCCACAGTCAGGCAAATACAAGCCAACAAGCCTGACGTAGTCCTCCTCGACCACCAACTCAAGACAATGTTTGTCGTGGAGTTCTCGGCTCCCGCGGAGAACAACATTGTCTTGAAGGAGGAGGAAAAACGGACAAAATATCGAGATTTGCTCTTCGAACTCCGCAGACTGTATCCAGACCATACTGTTAAGATAGTGGTACTGATTGTAGGAGCCCTCGGTGGAACGAGACACACACTGCTTTCGGAACTTAAGATCATACCGGCATGCCGAAATTCGGCAGAGGTCTTAGCCGTTAGAATGCAGAAGGCCGTCATTCTTGGTTCATTACGTCTGCTCAGGGCACACGATTCCCGGACCCAGTAGTCACTTACCCCACGGGTGTGGGGAGTGGCTGCCGGTACTACCAGCTCCCCTCTGTGAGGGTCGGAGCCACAGAGAAGGGTGACTGGTTTTTAACAAAAAAAAAAAAATAATAATAATAATAATAATAATAATAATAGTAAACGTCTTTATTTACCTCCACAATTTTACAAGGTGCTTATTATATTATTAACAAAAATTAAAATAATTGCGGCATAAAAGGGCGAAGTTCAGCTTCTGCAAAAGGGTTATTGCGGAGTCTGTTCTACCACTTAACCCTGGCTGTAATTGGCTAATGGAGAAAATACAATGCCACAAAAAAAAAGAAAAAAAAATGAACTACCATTTTCAAATTATAAATTGAATTTAAAATTATTTAACGTCCATTAAAAAAAAATTCCATTACATATACTTAGTTATTAGTAGTCCTAGAATCCAAATTTAATGTAAATAAAAATTATGAAATAACCCCATTACCTTATTTTATGTTTTTAGTAACAAAACCCAATGTCTTCGGGTTACGTTTTGTCTTGCATTTGGTCTTACGAGTCGTCTCTATATTTTTCACAAGAATGGAAATATTCGCTTACCTAAGTCATCACTGCTTTTCCACAGGAATTCCAAATCTGAAGTTCGAATTCTTTCATCCTTGGTTGATTTACTTAGACGTACGAAAAAGAATGCATTATAACCCATTTGTTTGAAAATCGATGCCTGCTCCTTACTATGTCCAAAAGGATCTATTTGCCAACCTATCTTTGGTCGACCACAGTCTCCCAAAGTATCATTCAGAAGTCTGCAAGTAAATTATATGTCGTGATGGTATTTAATTTAAATCTGTACAATAGTTCGATTTCATTACTAAAACACATACTAGCGATTTTAAACTGCAAAGTTTTATTAATTGTTTTGTTTATACGTTATTGTTAGTCATTCTTGTGAAATTTTGGACAAAAAACCGCTGCCCAAGGAATCACCACTTCCACATCCAGATTTTGTAGTCTCTCGCAACGAAAAAATTTTACATGTGGAAATAATTGTTTATAGACATTAATAATATAATATTTGAATTCGCTTACCCCAAAAACCCATAAAACGATATCCCACACGGCAGTGGGGTGGAGGTGGTGATAGGGGGTGGTGGTAGTGGGGATGGATGAAGCAAAAAGGTATTTTCAGGCTTTTGGTTCTTATACACACACTAAATAACAATTTTTTTATCCCCTTTAATACTGGGGTAGGGGTGATAATGCCAAAAAATTTTTTGAAACCTTAGCTTCTCTTGTATACACTAAATACAAATTTTATGGACTCTTACCTGCTTGATTTACCTATTTACCTGTCATTTACCCCATTTTACCCCCCAACCCTTTGTCGGAATAAGATGAAAATATAATCTAGTTCCAGATCTCGTTAAAGTACATACGTGTACCAAATTTCAAGTCAATATCCTAAACGGTTCCAGAGTAAACGTGCGCACAAAAAAGTTGCAAACCAACAGACCGACAGACAGATAGATTTTTTTCGCTCAAATTTGAAATCTCGACGTTTCATGACATTCTAAGCCTATTTGAACAATATAAATTTTCAAAAATTTTTTTGTCGTTACTATACTTCCACTGGATGTGGAAGTAATTACTATATTATTTTAAGATGTTCCATTTTATACTAAATCTAATAAAATATAATGATTTTGTAGTAAATTAACAACTAGTTCATATATGACTGACGAAAGATAACCTTCCAAGTTAATGCCTAAATTATTTTTCCATTGACTAATTTATTCTACTTAAATTACTTCAATATTGTAATATGTTGCAACCCCTTAAAATTTAAGGTTATGTTGGCTACTAAAAAGTAGTAGTATTTGCACCTACTCGAGAAACCTACCAGAAGTTAGTTCTGGTGACATCTGGAATTATCTAGAGAATGGTGGCGTCATCACAGAAAAATCGAGATCTGTCATTTTTAGGTATAAAAGACCGACCGCATTCTCAGCGAGTAGTTCAGAAGTTCAGAAAGTTCAGAAGTTCAGAAAGTATAGAAAGTGAGGTTAAGACTTCAAAGATAAACAAAGTGATAAACATTGTGATTTTTAGTCAGTAAAGTGTAAATAATAATATTGTGAACTTGTGAAGTATCCAGTAAATATTTAATAAAGTGTGTTAGTGGACATCTCTTGTTATAATTTTTGGAACCCACGGAATTTGCAAGGGGTAGTTTCCTAAGGGTGGAAACACGTTACAAATTGGTGTCAGAAAGCGGAATTTTATGACAAGAGGAGCTCTGAAGTTGTGCTGGAGTGTTCGAGAAGTATTCTCGAGGTTTAGTACTAACACGGAGGACTCATTTACTGGACATTTGTTCGAGGGTTATTTTCGAACAGGAAAATAGTGTTAAGTGCATTTTTGAGACATTGTAGAACATTTTATTAGGACATTAGTGTGATAATTAAATCCTTTGAACTGAGAAGTGATAGAGACACTGAAAAAGACTCATTTAGTGCGTGAAAATTTCTAGAACTTTTCTATTTGGACATTAGTGGAGATTATTAAATTCTCTGAACTGGATAGTGACAAAAGACTCTGGATAAGACTTTTTCGTGCTATTTCGAGATTTGTCTAGAAAGTTCCATTACCGATATTGACGTGACAGTTAAATTTATTTTATTTTAATTTCATCGTATGCCCGTAACAACAAGAAGTATGGCATCCGATAAACAAATACAGAACTTATTTGAACAATTCCAAAAAATGATGGCACAGCAGCGCCAGGAGGAGGAAAAACGGCATCAAGAAGACAAAGAAGAACAGGAGAGAAAACGTCAAGAAGAAAAGGAAGAGCAAGAAAAGCTACGTCGGAAAGAAAAAGAGGATGAAGAAAGAAGACGCCAGGAAGACAAAGTAGAACAGGAGAAAAGACGTCAAGAAGAAAGGGACGAATTAAAGAAAATGATGGAAGATCAAGAAATAAGACGTCAGAAAGAAAAAGAGGATGAAGAAACAAGACGTCGGAAAGAAAAAGAGGATGAAGAAACAAGACCTCAGAAAGAAAAAGAGGATGAAGAAAGAAGACGTCAAGAACAAGAAAGACAACGTCAAGAGGAAAAAGACGAACTCAGAAAAATAATGGAAGACTTGGAAGAAAGACGCCAGGAGGAATTAAGGAAAATCCTGAGCGATCAAATAAAAATACAACAGGACGCAATCATTTCTGTCAAAAGTGAAGTCAAAGAAGAGATAAGCAAGGTCGAAGATAAAGTAGGTGAAGTCAAGACCGAAGTCGGTCAAGTAAAAGGAAAAGTAAATCAGTTTGAAGAAAAGATGAGTGAGTTCGAAGAAGAAGTCAAAGGAGAAATAGACCGGCTTAAACGACAGTTGAGAGATAGAGGAAGCCAGCAAGTGGTATCATCAGGTCAGCGACTAAAACCTCCTTCTTTTGACGGCCAAAGTTCCTGGACGACGTACAAGAGGCAGTTTGAGGCAGCAGCATGTGCGAACAACTGGGATAACGAGGAAAAGGCCATGGCATTAGTTCTGGCGTTAAGGGGCCAGGCCTCAGAGTTGCTTCAGACTATCCCAGTGGATAAACAAAGGGACTTTAAAGTCTTGGAAGCCGCATTAGACTTGAGGTATGGCGATCAACGCCTTGCCCAATTATACCAGGCTCAGCTGAAATCTCGGATGCAAAAAGCTGGGGAAAGTTTACAAGAATTTGAAGCTGCGATAGAGAGACTGGCACACCTGGCGTATCCGAGTGCACCTAAAGAATTCCAGGAACAATTAGCCGTGGGGGCCTTTTTAGATGGTATAAGGGACGAAGAGGTCAGGCGAGTTCTGAGGCTGACGAGACACCAAAGTAGTAGCGAAGCTTTGGTGCGTGCACTCGAAGTAGAAGCCGCTTACAGGGATACTCCAAGGTCGAGAGTGCGAGCTGTGACTCTCGAAGAATCGCAACCAGAAATGAACCAGAACCCCTTGCTGACTGAGATGCAGAAAATATTCACCAAATTATGCGATAAATTGGATGGCCTCGGAAAGCAAGAAAAACAACAAAATAGAGGAAAGCCGAGCGGAGGTATTAAATGTTTCAACTGCGGCAAGGTTGGACATATGAAACGGGACTGTCGACAGCAGAACTCGGAGAGTCGAGTAAATGCTGTGAATGTTGAAGAGAAGCAGGAAAACTACACCAGGGGGGCTGTGCTGGCTAAGGAATGCAGTGCCCCCAGAGAAATTAAGATTTCCCAGCTTCGAAGAATTGCAAGCAGTCTGTCGTTGCAAGGATATGTGAACGGAAGAAAATGTTTGTTTACCATCGACACAGGTACTACGTCATCAATAGCACGGCCAGGATTTATATCGGGCATAAAGATTACCAAGAGGCAAAATGAAGAAGTGATCGTCCGGACAGCTACGGGGGACAGGGCTACGGTTCATGGAGAAGTAGACCTGGGTTTGCAGATTGGACAATTAAGGTTCGACCACAGGGTCATCGTGGCTGACATCACGGATGACTTCATTTTGGGACTGGACATTATGGAACAGTATGGATTTATTGTTGACGTAGGAAAGCGAATGTTAAGGATTGGGAACAAACAATTTATTCTGTCAAAAGTGAACGACCAATGCGAGAAAACCAGGCTGTTGACAACGCAGGCAGTCAAATCTCCTGCATTATCCAGAAAACCAGACAAGGAAGATTGCAAGCGCTACCCTCAGGTGAGAAAATTGCCGAACATGGTTGAAGTGAACACTGTCAAGGTCGATCTTCCAGACAGTTGGTCAACGAAAATTCTGAGGCGAGAGCAATTGCACGATGTAGAAATCGGACCCATGTTGCGAGCAAAAGAAGAGGGAACGCGTCCAGCATGGAAGGATGTTTCCAACAAAGAAGTGGGGCTGAAGGCTTTATGGTCACAATGGGATTCACTTATGGTCGTAGATGGGCTTTTGAGGAGAGCATGGGAAAGCCCAGATGGGAAGCAGGTTGCCATGCGTCTAGTGATTCCCAGGTGTCGTGTACCAGAAGTACTCCAGAAAGCGCACAATGAAACGTCCAGCAGACACTTCGGCATAAACAAGACATTGAGTAGAGCACAGGAACCGTTCTATTGGGTTAATAGTCGCCAGGATGTGGAGGCCTGGTGTCGCAAGTGTAAAAATTGTGCTGCCCGTGGAGAACCATTTTCGATGAGCAACTACAGAAATGGAAGCCGAGAACAGCCGAAGAATGATCGAGAGCAGATGAACAGAACTAGTAACCGCTTGAAGGCTCGTTATGATCAGAATGCCAGTACAGGGGGATTCAAGGTGGGGGATCTGGTTTGGCTGTACAACCCACAGCGGAAGGAATGGAGATCCCCGAAACTTCAACCTCCTTGGGATGGACCGTATACTGTCATTACCCGAATTAATGATGTCGTCTATCGTATTCAACGAAACAAAAAGTCCAAGATGAAGATCGTACACTTGGATAGACTGGCGAAGTATGTGAAAGAGGCTGAATTGCCTGACCGGGACGTTCAGGCTTAAGGAGGGGGCAGTGTAATATGTTGCAACCCCTTAAAATTTAAGGTTATGTTGGTTACTAAAAAGAAGTAGTATTTGCACCTACTCGAGAAACCTACCAGAAGTTAGTTCTGGTGACATCTGGAATTATCTAGAGAATGGTGGCGTCATCACAGAAAAATCGAGATCTGTCATTTTTAGGTATAAAAGACCGACCGCATTCTCAGCGAGTAGTTCAGAAGTTCAGAAAGTTCAGAAGTTCAGAAAGTATAGAAAGTGAGGTTAAGACTTCAAAGATAAACAAAGTGATAAACATTGTGATTTTTAGTCATTAAGTGTAAATAATAATATTGTGAACTTGTGAAGTATCCAGTAAATATTTAATAAAGTGTGTTAGTGGACATCTCTTGTTATAATTTTTGGAACCCACGGAATTTGCAAGGGGTAGTTTCCTAAGGGTGGAAACACGTTACAATATCAAATATTGTTAGCGCTCTCCCAAACACAGCATATAGTACAGGGTGTTCCCTAATGACGTGCTAATATTAAAGAGTGAGATTCCTCAGGTCATTTTATGAAGAAAAGTTCATATGAACATATGTCCGCAATGGCTTAAATATTTTTTGCAAATTTTTTTTTTATTTATTTTTTAATGTCTCAGAAAGTACTTCAGATATTATTTTCAATTTTGGTATGTATTAATAGGATATAAATACCACATATTTTAGGTAGAAAAGTAATTTTATCGCTAAACCAGTGGCGTCCCTGCAAACATGCCCTCTGATATTTTTTACCAAAAAAGTGGTACACCACTGACATTTTTCCATGTGGATATTTTTTCTGATTACCCTGGCCAATTTTACATGAAAACGGTCTCTTACATTTTTGTTGTCAAACAATTAAATTCAAATTGCTTCACTTAGCAGTATTGACTAATAATTTTTGAACACATAAATCTAGCTATCCGGGAATAACGACGTTTTTACAAACATCATTTTTAAAGCAATATTTTCTGACACAAAGTAAGTTGTTGGTGTTCAAAACCATCTCATCGTATTATTTCTTCCATTATTAGTGTTTCGTTAAATTTATTTTATTTTTCCGCTTCGCGTCGCGCGTCAACTTACACTGTCGATCGACAATGAAGTACGTTACGCTTTGCATCGTTATGTAAACGTCAATTGTGACATTATTCTCATAACACGTCTCTGCAGCGAAAATATTCTGTATAAATGAAAGAAGGTCCCCAGGCAAGTAGGGCATAATATTTTTATTTTATATTTTTATTTCTGTCATTAAATTTATTATTAAATAGACAACTTTAGAAAGTTGAACACATGAGTAATTAACATATTGATCCCAACGTAGATGATTACTCCTGTAAAGATTTTATATTTTCGCGATTGCCAAAATGATTTAAGAACCGGGTTGAAAAAATCATAGCTTGTGTCTTGAAATCATTGGTATATAATTTATTTGCTCTGAACCAGTCAAAAGCTTTCAACTGTGAGCAGATCCTGCAAAAAAATATTTACGTTGCTATTTATATATTTATATCATTACGGTGTCATCAGCGAACAACACTGGTGAAGTATCATTTATATGATTAGGAAGGTCGATAACACATATTATAAATACTAGGGGCCCAAGTACCGAACCCTGAGGAAGTTACTCTATTAAATACAGTGATTTAATCTCTGCCTGTAACATATGATTTTATGAAATTGACAGCAGAAGTGTTTACGCTATATTTATTAAGTTTATCGACCAGGATATTACACTGCACACAGATGAATGTTTTCTACAAATCGAAGAAAATACTTCCAAGCTTTTATTTTACATGCCACTATTATGCTTTTCACCATTTTGTTAAGTGCATCAGTCGTAGATTTTCCAGTGCGAAATCCAAATTGATAATATGACCGAATAATAATAGATTCAAAAAAAAAGTAACAAGTTGTTAAGACAGGGCTTTCTCTATTATTCTTCCTAGCGTAGGAATGATCGATATAAGTCGATAATTATTCATGTTATTTACTTCGCCTTTCTTAAAAGTGGAATTACTTTTGAAGTTTTTAGATAATGAGGAAAAGTTCCACTATTTTACACAAATTAACTAATTTTGTAAGAGGAATATTAATAAAATCGTATAGGTGCACATTTTATAATATTAATATTTATGCCGTATACATTTTTACTGGTATTATTTTTGCATGATTTTTGATTTATACTACTCAGATAAGGCTTGAAGGTAGATTATAATTTTTGTTTATTTGAAATGTACCTTAATCCCCAAGTAAACTGATTGATTGTAGACTGGTAATTGGTACATGCTTCGTCATTCATAGACCATCCTCCACCCACCATTTCAATTTGGCCATTGTCAACAAATGATTTGAATAAATCTTGTTTATCCTTATTTTGTCTGTTCCACCATTTCCAAAAGAAAGCTGTTTCAACTTGAATATATCTGCAAATATATTTAATATAATGATATAAAAGAAATACAAATTCAAGTATATATTTGTAATTTGACAATGATTTGATACTATACTACAGTAACTAGGTTTTAACTTCGGAATAATATCATATAAATTCGATTTTTTTTGGCAATTTAATAGTAAATGCATAAAAGAAAGCATTCTGTATTGTGCAGGGGCTTGCTAATTTATAGGTGGATGGCATCCAAAAGAAAAAAGAATTGGAGCTGAAA
This sequence comes from Rutpela maculata, assembly GCA_936432065.2. NCBI lineage: Eukaryota > Metazoa > Arthropoda > Insecta > Coleoptera > Cerambycidae > Rutpela > Rutpela maculata. The sequence continues at coordinate 73,627,150 of OW386285.2, read as the reverse complement.
ATGAATCGAATCGAAAATTTTATATATTTTTTACCTTAAGGTACTGTACTATAAGCCAATATTTTACTAGAAGGTGTATTAAACAATAACATTTCTTCTTAAAAATTATTAAAAATACGTAAAAATTGAAATTTTAATATTTTACATCAATGAATGAAATTGACGCATTTCAAACACCGAAGACATCACAACGGTAGTCTGCAGAGAAGTTAATCATAAAACCATGAAGAATAAAAAAGGGGAGTAAGTAGCTGTACTTTAACTAGGTATGTCCATAAAAATGTGAGTGGTTCTTTCTTTCACTTTTGCGGATACAGTTTGGTACAGTGTACTCCTTCTTTTGCGGATACAGTTTGGTACAGTGTACTCCTCATTATTTTCTATACACTAAACACTGCTAGCTAACCGTCCCCTTAACTTTCGACAGATGACATTCTTTTGTTATCGACTTATTTATTTTCTTCTGTTCTGCGTATAAGTTCACATTTGACTACCCTTACGATGTCACTTTCGTTTTGCGGCAAATCCAAATCGAAGTTTAATAATGTTGATATATTTTTTAAATATGTTGCGCTTGAAATTTTCTTCCAAATTACATATACAGGGTGACAATCGGGAACCGAATGTTTTTGGAACGCATTGTACGAAGCTTAGCGCGGATAGAGGAGGGCAAATGCGATGTTACTACCTTTCTAATGTTGAGACTACAATAAAAGTAACAGTTGCACTTTACTGTGATTGGTCAATATATTTGTATCATTTGGCGGTCAATTCAAATTGAATACTTGATTGTTCCTCAGTTGTTTACTGTTTACCCCGCTTAACCCCTTTTGTATTTAATACCTTGAATTCTTATTTTAATTATAATAATTGCAAAAACGGTAATATTTTCGTCGCCCATGATATATTAATAAAAATAATAGTTTATTGCTTGCTAAAATAGAAATAATTAAATATGAAATATCAAAGTGAATAATATATCAAAATACTACACTATACAAAAATATAATTTATGTGCAGGGCATGATAAAATACAAGTTAGAATAAATTAAAATCTCCACATTAAATTAAACAGAGCATAAATTTTGTTAGTTCTAAAATAATGATAAATGTGAATATTATTATTATTATTAGAGAACGCGAGCAGATGTCGAAATCCGCAGTACTCAGGCCTGTCGGCCCATTGTACATTCGCGACGTGAAGGATTCCTTAGAAAAGACCAGTGCTCTCCACAAAGGAGAGCAGCCTGTTCCAAGGGATATCCCGTAGTTCCTCTGGGTGCAAGAATTGCCTTTCGAGGAGCCTATACCTTGACGCTCCTAATGGGGCGCAACTGCATAGGATATGAGTGATGGTTTCATCCTCCACTCCACACATCCGACAAGTTGGATCATCTCTCAACCTCATTGTATGTAGGTGATTGTTCAGAGGACAGTGTCCTGTTATTAGGCCCACCATCCGTCTCATTTTTTCTCTATCGAGCCCAAGCAACCACTTTACGGTAGAGACAGCCGAGGGCCCCTTTATGTGGAGCCTCGACTGCCTCATACCGGGGGCTCGAGCCCAATAGTTATTAAACTGTGCCGCAGCCCAGTCTTGCAGTTCTGAGTGAATCAGACTCCTTGGTAGACCGAAGGCTGGCTCAGGGCCCGGGAAGGGAGTTTTTGCTCCTTCTCCCGCCAGACGATCTGCTTCTTCGTTGCCCTCCACACCACTGTGTCCGGGCACCCATATGAGTTTAACCGAGTTGCGTTCGCAAAGTTCGGTCAAAATGTTTCGACAGTTAAGCACCAGCCTAGAGGTCACCTTGTTTGACGGAAGGGACCTCAGAGCCGCCTGGCTGTCGCTGCATATGTAAATATGTTTGTCTACGAAACCTCTGCTGAGATTTTCGCTTGCGCACCGTAGTATGGCATACACTTCTGCTTGGAACACACTAGGGTATCTACCAAGTGGCACCGATATACGAGCCCTTGGTTTGCATCCGTGTATGCCTGCGCCCGTTCCCTCCTGAGTCTTGGATCCGTCTGTGTACCATTCCAGACCACCGGGACTCAGGAGATGCGTTTTGTCACGTTCCCAGACATCTCGACTGGGAAACACGACGGTATATGGAATTGTGAAAGAGTAGACGGGGAGACACCGGTCATCACCTGATTGAGCAATAACCTGGTCCCTTACCGGTAGAGCCAGAGCCTTTGTGTGCCCTAGCCCTTGGCCCGTCATGTTCCACATTCCATTTTTGAACAGTCTGTTTGCTGCTTTCCTAGCTTTAAGCTCCACTTCAACGTGCAAGGGAGTGAGTCCAAGAATGGCCTCCATCGCAATCGTTGGAGTGGTCCTGATTGCGCCTGTTATACCTAGACACGCTAGTCTTTGAACTTGGCATAGGCGAGCCCTAATTGTGGAGCGCTCTAGGGAGCGCCACCACACCAGTGCCGCGTATGTAATGAGGGGTTTTACCATAACAGTGTAAGCCCAGAGAGTAGTCTTTGGACTTATACCCCACTTAAGACCGAAGATGCGCTTGCACATCCATAAAGATGCGCACGCTTTCCTCGTTTGAACTTCCACGTGGTCCTTCCATGACAGTTTGGAATCCAAGGTTACCCCTAGATATCTCACTGTACGGGAAAGACACAAACGTGTGCCCATGAGAGAAGGAAGCGGGAAATCGCTTACTTTTCTCCTTTTAGTAAACAGCATTAGCTCTGTTTTGCCAGGATTGGCAGAGAGCCCGTGTCTGTTGCACCATTTCTGAACTATGTTGAGAGCCCTTTGCATGAGCCCTGCAATAGTCTTTTCAAATCGGCCTCTTATCATGATAGCCAGATCATCTGCATATGCTTGTGCATAGAAACCTGCTTCGTTTAATTCGGCCAGTAGCCCGTCGAGCAGAAGGTTCCACAGTAGCGGAGACAGTACCCCTCCCTGCGGACACCCCCGCCCCACCTTGGCCCTAACCGTTTCATTTCGATGCGTAATTTCAATGTCACGGGTTCTCAGCATGGACGATATCCATCTGACTATGGTACGGTCCACGCCGCGGTCCGCAACTGCTTGACAGAGAGAATCGAAGGTAGGATTATTAAATGCTCCTTCGATATCCATAAACACCACCAGGGCTAGTTCTTTCTGCTCCAGCGCCTTCTCAGCTCTTACGACGATCTGATGAAGGGCCGTCTCTGCAGATTTCCCAGCTTGGTATGCATGTTGGTTGGGGTGAATTGGTGATCGCACCAATACCTCATCCTTTATATACCTTTCTATTAGCCTTTCTAATATTTTTAAAAGAAAGGATGTCAGGCTTATTGGTCTAAATGCCTTAGTCTGGTCGTATATAGTACGACCTGTCTTTGGTATGAAGACCACTTTAACCTTTCTCCAGGATGTTGGGATGTATCCTAAAGCTAGGCAGGATCTAAGTAGATGATACAAGTGTCCTAATAGTACCTCAGCGCCCTTTTGTATAAGGGCTGGGTAGATACCATCAGGTCCTGGCGATTTAAATGGGTCGAATGTTGATACAGCCCATCTTAGTCTTTCATATGTAATCACCTCTGACGCCTTTTTCCAGTCGGTGGCAGTTGCTTCCGATCTGAATTCTGTCGTCGAGGGATTTGTTTCCAAAACATTTGACCCAGGGAAGTGAGCATCAAGAAGACACTCAATTGTCTCCCGGTCATTGTTTGTATAAGACCCATCTGGCAGCCTGATGCAATCAAGCCGCGATGATGGGCTTCTTGAGAGAGCTTTGCGTAGTCTAGCTACTGCCGGTAGGTCTTCAATGGTACCACAGAAGGCCTTCCAGCTCTCTCTTTTCTGCTTGTTAATCAAGCTTTTATACCTTCGCTGGGTTAACTTATAAGTTTCCCAGTCGGCATAAATGTGAACAAATAAGACTTTAGTAAATAAAGGCAAGTATTTTTTTCAACAATAAGTTGTAATTCTAATCTGCCTAATGAACTCTTTTAATTTTATTTTTGAATATATTTTTAGAAATGCAACTTTTTATTCCTACAGAGAGCCGATTGTTTACTATCTGAACTATTTTGAAAGTGAGATTACTTTATCCATATAATACTAATTTTCTAATTTAAATTTCACTATTAAACACAAATAAAACATCATATAAATGCTGCTGATAGAGTGTTGTATCCTATTTTATTAAAACACTCCTTTACATAGGATATCTATTGTAGACACAAATAAAACAAAGTAATGTAAATAAAAATGACAATTTATTTATTATTTGATAATAATTTTGTAAATATGTTTTTTATGGCGGTTAAGTATAATTAAATGCAACCGAATTTCTTTGAACAAAGAGTACCAGCATTGTCAGTATCAGACAGTACATTTCTACTGAAATCAGTACTTTTAGAACATAGTCAGTACATCAGTGCTACTTTCATTGTATGACGTCCTATTGACTTTTTTTGCAACTTTAGACGACAAATTTTAAAACAATTTATCATGATCCGTGAAATGAAATACGGCAGGATCAAAAGAACACACACACACCATGTGTTGTAAATTCTGGATTATCCATCACTGCCAAAAACTCTGTTTCTCTCTCTCTCGCTTGAATAAGCTGTTTTATCTGTATTTAAAAAATGTCTAATAGATGCATGGCAATGTTATAGGGACCAACCTGAGTTATCCGCAAGGGACGTTAAGTATTTGCAGCCTATAGGAATTGTAAAAATGTTTGTGTTCCTTGAGAAGTTATAGTGCACTGAGGGACATTTAAAAATCCATTATTTATTGCATACACTAATAAAAATTTAACACATGATTACAGGAAGTACTTTCACTTCACATAGCATATGCAGTATATATGCACTGCGTTTTCTGTAGCTACAGTTCAAATGAATATTGCGAACATATTTTTTATATACAACACAAATAAAAACCATCTGAGTGACGAAGTATTTTTTACCATTCACTGAAATTCTTGGATATCGTTTAAGAGATTCAATTAAGATAAGAATTTTTTTCATAAGATCAGTACTTTTTTGTTTCGATACCAGTACGTTAAATTTTGATTCACTGGCAACGCTGAAGGGTACACATATGATGTTGCGATGGTTCTTCTTGAGGCCTCTGAATGAATTTTATTCCTATTTAAATATAATTGTTTTAACAAACAATTAATAAAATAGTCCCGTCGACTCCAGTAATAATAGATCTCCGAGCAGATCCCGTAAGAAAGATTATTTTGCACACAATGCAAAGATTGAAAAACAATAATGTATAATGATATTCCAGCACTAAACAATCAAATATACAGACAGAAAATAAGTTGTACTTTCAATAATACCTAAATAATATATTCTTTCTGACAGTGAAGTTGTCAAATGACATACAAAATGTTAACCAATCACCATAGCACACCAAAAAGCCAATCACAGCAAAGTGCAACTTTTTTCAACTTAGCTTTTGTGTCACTATCAACATCTATGTTCACACTGATGCATTGCATATGCTCACAAGCCCCGTAATTTGGCCGACTTGAAGAATATCATTCGTCAAGAAATCGTGACTACTGATGGAGCGATGTTGGAGCGTGTTATGACGATTTCATGAAGAGGACCGAACACTGCATTCAACGCGACATTATGATGACATTATCTTCCACACTTGATACACATCGTAAATGACACTGTGTAAGCTTCATTCGGGTGTTAATAAAACCTTATTATCTTGTGAATTCTTTGTGTAACACTTATTTCAAAATCGTCCGGTTCCCGATTGTCACCCGTATAACAAAAGTAATGCTTCCACTACAATATACTCCATCCCCCAAGAGACTTCAACTAAATATACGTCTTATACATTTGTTACTGACACCCACCACTTGTCCCTAAATAAGTGATTAATTAATAGGCTACATTTACAGGCCTCACTGGCGAGATTATCGTCTTTGGTTTCGTTACAAAAAGACATTTTCTCACTAAGAGGTAATAGACGATAGTGAATGTTAGTGACAGTTGCTTTGAGAACTCATTAAACAACGATCTGAATGTGTAGTTAATTGAAAGTTTTATACAGTGTTATACTCAAAAATTCGAAATTGTTTTCTCCGAAATTGATTTCCGAATCAATTGTTTTCCCGAATTTAAATTTGTCTAGAACTAAAGTGAATCTTTCAGAAATGTAATTAATATTTGCAAACGACACCGCACACTTCTATAGGTGAAATTTGCTTCCGGTCAAATTGTCTGAATTTTTTATATGTTGTAGCCCGAGTCATTCTGATCCAAAATCATTAAAAAGTTACTGCCTCTACAGGCTAATTTCGGCGCTAGAGGGTGCCGAAGAAAAAAATTACAAACACAACTTTTTCATATTATATTAGTCAATATGTTTAGGTTTAGATTGAAGTTCAATATGTAATGTACATGATAGTTATATATAGGGGCAGCCAACGAAATGATGCCACAATTATACCACTTAGTATAACCTAATATAATTAATACAACATGGAAACGACACATATAATGGGTAATACATAAGTAGGTACATACATACAATGTACTTAACCATAATATTATCATACAATAACAGGCTCTTGGTTCTCTTGGTTCGGATTATGTCTATTTGCAGCATAAGTAATATCGAACACGGGTGTGTTGAAGGACACTTTATATTTTCTTCATGGCGAGCATATCCAAGGTACCAAAGTACGCTAGCTACATGCGAACATGTACCCAATATACGACTTCCGGATTTGCAAGTACAGCAGTAAGAGATTATTAGTTCATCTTCATCACTGACATTGTAGTAAATCCAAAGCTGATACTTAACAGCGTTGCGATGCCTTGATTTTATTCTGATTCTTAAGAGTCCTGGTTCATTTATGCGATCGTCAAATTGAAATAAAATTTTCCCTATATCTTGCATGTTGTCTTGTACATAGGATGGGGCAAGTTTTATCTGGAAAATCCCGAATGTTAGATCTTTCAGATATTTCAATGCAAAACGTGGAAAATCGAGCACCTGATTTTCCTCTATAGGGAGCCATCTACCCTGTCTTTGGAGTAGTTTCTCTTCTTCCACTCTAACTTGAAGAGTATTAATTTCATTTGCCCGGTCTAACGTTCTACGAGCCAGCACAGCATTTGCTCCCTCCATATTAATTGGCTCATGATATCTATTAATTATCGCACATGTTACTCTGATGTAATCTCTAATATGAGGGACTTGTGGCATTGGTACTGCATCTCTGAAGAATTTAAAAATACGGCCATTTCTTGCTTCCACGATCCATCTGGTCTTTGTGACCAACCGGGATGAATTCGCCTCTTCAGTGGTAAGCTGATGCTGCCAGATAGCAAGGACTACAGGCATTTTGTCTTGTTTGCCTAGATTAGCCAAAAAGTCTTGGGCGTCGCGGTATCCCCTATCCAGCACAAAAATATCACTTTCTTCGAACCAGTTTCTGAAGCCAATCAGATCACATTCATATTCGTGCCTCTACATTGCCGCGTCATTATTTCTAGAGTCCAAAAAATAAGGACCATGAACATCGAGAATATGTCCATTGGGAGCAACAATTAATGCTGGTTTTAGAAGATGATATCCCTTATGTGTGCAATATGACTGACGTAACACTTGGAAAGTTCTGCTTTTGGGAATTTTTATGTATGTCCCGTCAATATACGCTATTGCTTTTCGATTTCCTGGTTCAGGATTGTACAGAGTGTTTGCGAAATCTGTTACATGTTGAGCAACGTAATGGTCCCTGGTTATGTGCTGTAAACCCAGATTATTTGGCACAAATTGTTCTACTCATGGAACACGGACTTCTGAAATTGCCAAGCTTACAGCTTGGCGACTGGAGTAAGAGAACATCCTCATCAAAAAATTATCTGAAAGTCCTTGTCGTAATTTGCACAATAAACATAATAAATCCTTTTTGGTTATTATCCTATTTTTTTTTGGTAAATATTAACGCGATCGCAAAATTCAAAAAGTTCTCTAAACTGTACTTTGTTTACTGGAGTTAATGCTTCAAACTCTTGATTTCAAATATATTGATAGACTTATATTTCATGGCAGTGTTCCGCACTATATTTAGAAAATGTTTTAAATCACTTCCTTTTAAATTCTGGCCTGGTAATACCTCTAGGTCCATTGAGTAATGGTGGCAAGAGAAGTCCTTCATCGGCCAAATGACCTCCACAAATTCTTACACCTTCAGGTACAAAGATGCCAGTCTTCAGAAAGATATCAACTTTACCTTCTAAAGAAAATCTGGTGAAACATATGAAACATGAATTTCGAGCTTTTCCAAGCAATATTTTGAGTACAGTTGGATCCGGATCCTCTGCGTAAGCTTGAACTTCTGCATCTATACTCAAATCAAAGTTGTGGCAAATCTTTGTTCCGTAACTGGTATTTGAGGCAATTGCAATTCTATTCGACGATCTTCAGCAATGCCCCTTTTTTCTTCACCCAAACGCACCATTTGTCTCGGTAAGCCATTATATTCACAGATGAAACACTCTATTCTTACTGCAAAATTATATGCATTATTCAGTTGGTACATGCACCGTGCTGAAAGCTCAGTTCAAAAAAGAAGAAAACAAGATTAAAGAAGTTATAGATACTAACATTTCAACTAACCACTGTCGCTCGCTAACCACTGTCAGAGCTGACGCCAATGTCAAAGTGTCATTACGAAATGTCAACTGACAGACTGTAATTTCGCAACTCGCGCGAATAGGTGGCGCCACTTATTTGTTTTCCGTGCTAGTCGGCCGCTTGGCCGGAACTCTCATTAAGGGTTAGCAGTTTCGGTGGGGTAAAACTCACTAACCACATTCGCTCCCCAACCATATTAGTTCATCATATTAACCAGGATGAGGGGGAGTGGCATCATTTCGTTGGCTGACCCAATATATAACTATCATGCAGATTACATATTGAACCTTAATCTAAACATAAACATATTTACTAATATAATATGAAAAAGTTGGATCGGAATGACTCGGGCTACAAGATATCAAAAATTCAGAAAATTTGATCGGAAGCCAATTTTACCTATAGAAGTGTGCGCGGTGTTCTTTGAGGTATAAAAATGCAGAGTTCAGAAAGGATAATTATAATTTATACTATGCACTGCTTCTTATAAATCGAGTCTTATGAGTCTCTTGCTCTAACTGATTAAGGGCAGATTAACTTTATTGTTTGATAAAACAAGAAGAGGATGATACAAAAAGGTGATTTGTCTTTTACAAATTATTGACTAAATATTGATTCCTTCATATTAACAATCTTAAATTATATACTTTACCTTCTGTTAGAATTCCGTTTAAGTGCCTGCAATACTGAATCAAGAATATACTGAACGCCAACGTTTTGAATGCTGTCATTTCCTGAGGATAAGAAAATTAAATTAAAACTGAAATTTGAAAATCTTGTTTGAATATTTGTAAAAAAATAGTAAAAATTGTGATGTAAACCATCGTTTGTGATTGACTAATTTCGATCAAGAGCGGGGAGTTTCTTTGCAATTCTGAATATTTGATATCGCTGTCTTAAATAGTTTGGATATCGATCGTACTTACTGCCATAATAATATTCTTCAACAGTTTTTAACCATCCAACGTCATCGTGAGAATGTGGTATAAGATGAACATTTATTTTCTCTGAATCAAGTGCATGGCATTTCTAAAAATGTGTAACTCAATATGAGATTGTACATTAATATTTAATAGATTTGATCTCACCTGGATGACACATGAATTATCTTGAGAGACACTTTTTAGGGGCGAAGAAAACACTCCAAGTAGAAATAGTATACAGAGAAATATTTGAATGTTCATTATGTTCTAAGGACCTCCCACAAGATAGCTCGGCTCAGATTTTTAATAAACTGTATGTATTCTCAATAATGTTTAAACAAAATGCTGTTGTAGGTTGTTATCACAAATAAATACAGTTTTTAATCAGACACGATCATCTCCCGCATTACTGTTTACCTATGATTGAAGTAGATCAATAATAATTGAATATAAGTTGCTGCGATAAATATATTATCACAAGCATATACATATGATAACTTCAATGGAATTTGATTAGTGTTTAACGTTTATATTTTAAAAAAATATTTTTTTTATCTGATATTGAACCACTTATAAGCTACTTGTGCTAGAGAAGTTATAATAGGCCTCTTGCTTGTGCCGTATATTTTAAATTAATTTATATATATTAATGTAATAGGTATTACTAAACGTTAGCAATTATCGAATCTGTTTTCATAATTTCTAACAGGAAAGTATTTAAATTATTAAGAGGGAGCAAGGCGACCAAATTAGAGGGGAGCAGGCGGCAATGAACCAATGGGAAGAAAGATCTTCATAATAAACAAATTTTAGTTAAAACTTTCTTCAATAGAAGTGTAGTATTCATTTACTTACAAGAATATCTTTTTTTCAGTTTAATAAGGCCAGCCGTTTGGCTAAAAAGTGTTTTTCCCAGTCTCCAAGACTTTTAATACAGTGCTTTTTAATAGATGGTGCCACCTACAGCACTACAATAGGCCTGTCCAACATACTGTCACTTTCGTTTGTTTGTACTATAGCAGCCATCTTTTGTGGCCTAAAGGGCACCTTTCACATTCAGTAATAATGTCATTCCAGCAGATCATTACAGAAACATCATTACTAAAAATTTCCCAGTCATGTTACGTGTGAGGTGCCCTTTAAGCCGGCCAAGACCCTAACCCACCACAACAAGAGATGGCTGCTGTAGTACAAACAAAGCAAAGTGGCAGCGTGTTGGACAGGCCTATAGGGCATCTGCATCATGTAACCAACATAACCTTAAATTTTAGGTTTTTCAAGTTTATTCTCATGTTTAATGTTTTTTAGCTTGAAGCCGTACTGGCTCCAAGCAAATATTTAAAAATTCACGTAAATAATTTTTCAATATTGTTGATTGATAAAAATATACTGCTAATTATAAGTTAGATTTCCAACCTACAAAAAGAGTCCTATTTTATTAGGACAAAGTATTTATAACTTCATAAAAATTACACTGAACTAGATTTCAGTTGAAAATACGAGAACCAGGCAGAAATTTTGATAATAGCTGCGTAATACTCTTAAATCTTAAGAAACACATATTTTTGAGGTTAGCTGTGAAACTCATTTTCGGTCACGTGACTTTAACGCCGCTGTCTGGAGGGCACACGAAATCTCATCCAATAACAGGCAATGCAAATGAAAACAATTAGAGATGAGTTGCTATTTAACAAAACCTATTACTTTATAACTGTTATTTGTAAATAGCATTAACAGATAGTTATTTCTGTTCGAAAATAACAGATAGCAATTATACATATCCAGACTAATAATATTTATAAGCCTGTAAGGATTTATAAGCCTTTAACTGCTGTCCTGTATAAAAGCTGTGAGTTAAAATTAGGTAACTTACCATGTCCATTTTCCTAACACTTGCTAAAAAACTTAGGTCCTTCAAAAAAATCATCGGAACTAAGAGTGTAAGGGTCGATACCGTCGATTATTGCCACTTTTTCGTAGTAACGACACTTGACATCAGCTTGTAACGTTGAATAATACTCACTACGAGACATTATTGTCAAAATAAACACTTTACTTGAAACACTGAAGTAAACTCGAAACACACTCTGAAAATCTTGTGCACACAATGATAAACAAACAGTAAATGAGGTTTTGTATATCCTTCAGACAGCTGCGACGAATTCACGTGACCGAAAAATTTGCATACTATAAACTGCGCACTGCGATATGCGAATGCCAGTACTTCTCAGCGATCTGTTATTTTTAAACTGATATTTCAAAACAGCAGAAGCAGTTTAAACCTGTTATTAAAAAATAACAGCTTGTACCCATCTCTACAAAACAAAATAATTAGTTGTGTGCTCTCCACGCCGACAGCCGAAAATTATCTATAGCCACACTGCCTACCCTTCACCCCACTTCAGCTTTAGCTTACATATGAAACTTTGTGATTGGCGTCGTCTCGTCTTAAATCAAACGAACTTACCTTAAGTGAAGTTCGATCGTAATTGTATGAATCGTCTCGTCTGAATAGATCACAAGGTAGTAATCCCTTTCTATGTCATCGTCACCACAAATTTAAAGCAAGCTTTGCGCTTTTCCCCACTCCTAGAGCTGTCACCCTCAACTGTCATTGTTTTTAAAGTGTACCTATTGTTGCAACTTAAAAAAGGGGCAGTTATGGAACAAAAAGCAAATGGGGATATGGGAGGGTGTGACCCATTCAGACGAGACGATTCCAAACATTGAGAAAAAATAAATATTATTCGATTATTTTGATGTTTCCAAACATTACTTGACAAAAGAAACTGTCATATTATGACATTTCTTAAGACCACCGCAGACGGATTTGCATAAGCGTATAAAACATATGCATAAGCATATGCATTGACGTAAATATAAAATCAATAACAGACAAATCGCATAACCGTATCAAGTGATCCAATCAGATGCAAGCATTAAATGCGCATGTGTGTTTGGTTGTGCATAGTGCATAAACATAGAAAATTCAATATTTCGATATTTTTCTATGCGCTTATGCGAGGAGCTAAGCAACAAAATGGCCGCCTTATGCCTGTACTCTGATTGGCTAATGACTCTATGCATATGCATATGCGCCTGTGCAAATCCGTCTGTAATGGCCTTTAGTAGGTACTATAGACTAGTTCACAAGTTCAAAGCCGTGTTAATTTTTGATAAAGCTCGTAAAGATATGTATAGTGAAGTGGCTTAGTGCTGTATTTCAAGATTACCGTTGCCTAGCGGATAAAAGCACCAAATTTGGTACCAAGGTACCTTAGGGTATACTAATAAATGTAAGTCTAGGAGCACTCTGGAACTTCTAAACATTTTCATGTACAGCACTAAAATCCAAAATGTCCGACAAATACGACAATCTATTATACTGTTAATTTTGAATTACAGCTTTAAGTCAACTAACTCAGGGTAGTCTACATATTAATAAAATATATTCATAATTTATTACAGTAATATAGGCATAAGTCCAAATATAACGCTAATAAGAGCAAGCGCGGTCCTACGGGGGGGGGGGGAGGATAATGGGTCCCAGTAAACACTATTACATAATGTTTGCGTAATTAATATATTATTACGTTATCTCCCATGTAATATTTTATATAGCATGTGAGTTAATAGTATATTACGTAATGAGTGATATAAGAAGCATATTACGCACGAATGGAAAAGTTAAGCACGATACCGCGTAGTGGCGAGTGCGTATTTCCATGAGTGCGTAATTGCCTTACAACTCGAATTATGTACTACACTTTACCTACGATCATATTTATTTAGTTATTTAGTAAAATCTGGATTTAGTTTACTAGTCAACAATATTATTTAACAAATATTATGTCAGTTTTGACAGCGTTTGAAAATTAAGTAGGCGCATTTTTTTAAACCCCGCGTCTGCGATATAAGCCACCTATAATTGCGTGTCCCGTGCGTTTTGTTTACCGTGCGATTTGTTTACAGTGCGTTTTGTTTACAATATGTAAAATTCAACTTACATAGATGGCAGGTAGTGTGTTTTTTACTATTTACAGTAGTGATCGTAGGTAAATTCATATATAAATGTAACGATAAATGTCCGCAACATGTGTACGTATTATTTCCACATCCAGTGGAAGTATAGTAACGACAAAAAAATGTTTAAAAATTTGTATTGTTCAAATAGGCTTAGAATGTCATGAAACGTCGAGATTATAAGTTTGAGCGAAAAAAAATTTCTGTCTGTCTGTCGGTCTGTAACTTTTTTTGTGCGCACGTTTACTCTGGAATCGTTTGAGATATTAACTTGAAATTTGGTACACATATGTACTTTGACGAGATCTAGAACTAGATTATATTTTCGTCTTGTTCCGTCGAAGGGTTGGGGGGTAAATTGAGGTAAATTTGGGGTAAATAGGTAAATCAAGCAGGTAATAGTCCATAAAATTGGTATTTAGTATATACAAGAGAAACTAAGGTCTCAAAAAATTTAGCATTAACCACCCCCATTACCACCCCCACCCCATTATTAAAGGGGATGAAAAAAAATTGCGATTTAGTGTGTGTACAAGAACCAGAAACCTCAAAATATTTTTTTACCACTACCACTACTACCACTACCAACCCCCCCCCTATCACCACCCCCACCCCACTACCGATGTGGGTTTTTCTGGTAGAGGATTTCAAATATTATATTATTAAAGTTCCATAAACAATTATTTCCACATACAAATTTTTTTCGTTGTGAGTGACTTGGATAGAAAATCTGGATGTGGAAGTAGTGATTCCTTGGGCAGCGGTTTTTTTATATAAATAATATATTACTTTATTACGTAAAAGTTATATAACACTTTTATATAAAAATACTTCATTTTCTTATGTAAAATGAAGTAATTATTTTACGTAAAAAATACATTACTTTGTTATGTAACGTTTTACATAAAATTCATGTATGAATGTAACATCAAATATCCGCAACATGTGTACATAATTTTTATATAAATAATATATTACTTTATTATGTAAAAGTTATATAACACTTTTATATAAAATATACTTCATTTTTTATGTAAAATATCTGTAATGTTGGTCGCATCCATGTATATGTCGTGGTCATTTGATGAAATCCGTAATTTCGTGAAAAGCCAAGGCAGTACATGAACTGCCGGCATATCATGCAAATTCTTGAGGTTGCACCATCTGCCTAGGCATTTCATGAAACGCCGTGGTCGCCTCGGCACTTGACTTTTAAAGTCATTCTACATAATCTGCCGCAAATTAGACCGGCAGATTATGCTCTATTACTTGCTGCCTATTTGTTTTGTATATTATGGAAAGTAAAAATGAAAAAGACTTGTTAAATGATCATTACAAATAGTATTATCGAGCAAAGCAAAATAAATGACCGTATACTATCAGAATAGTATTATTATTAAGTTATTATATTCGTAATTCATAATTTCGTTAGCAATCTAAAACCCGAAACGTACCAAATAAATCTGAACCTAACCTTAAAATTAAGTAAACCTCCATCTTTCTCTCTTTGTAATGGTCACCGAACAAGTCTTTTTCACTCTGAATTTCCACAATAAACAAAACAAACAGCTCAACATGGCTTCCGGGCAAATAAATTGACTGAAATAGCAACGAATTTAATCTCAAACACACAACACAACACAATCTGCCGGGTATCAGTCACTTCATGTCAACATCTAATTTGCGGCAGATCATGTAGAACGACTTTAAACATCATGTGCCGAGACAACCACGGCGTTTTACGAAATACCTAGGCAGATTGTGTAACCTCAAGAATTTATATGATATGCCGGCAGTTCATGTACTGCCTAGGCTTTTCACGAAATGACGGATTTCATCAAATGACTACGACATATATTTTATTTACATTAACATATCTAATATTGTTTACTATAATTCCAATTATTCTCACAAGGATTGCCTGTAAATTATAATGTATATTAAATTATTAAATTCTATTTTTACTTACGTGGGTAAGAAAGGACACAAAAGGAAGACAATATTAAGTTTTTTATAACTTTATTAACTCTATACAACAAAAACGAACAAAAAATACGAACTTATTACAAATTATCCCCCTCCCCCAGAATAACAAACTTATTACAAATTCCCCCCCCCCCCCACAGATTAACAATCCAGGACCGCCCTTGTATAAGAGTTCTCAATAACAAAAAATATGTAATTATTCATTCAATGAAATTCAGTAGGTATACAACAGTTATAAATAAATTACACTTGCACTTGCAAAGTGGCGAGCAGTCCACATTGGCTTTCCCACATTTGCAGTTCTTGCAGTGTCTTTTGCAGGAACATTTAATCAATTCCCTCCATGATCGGGAAACCTCTGGAATTGTCATCCAAACTGGTACCCATGACTCTGAAACCTTCTTCCAAGCAAAATCCTGTGGAAGAGGAATCACTTGCTGTGTTTGTGTGCTGGTCGTCCAAAGACCTGCTTAATAAACTGCCCTTCTGATATGTTGAAGAGGAGCATCCTCAGTCGGTGGAAGTTTGTCCATTGCTCCATTCATCTGACAGAAAAGCTCTTTTCTTATCTGGTTCATATCATATAGAACAACAGTCAGTCGTTCCAGCTTCTTGAAGTGTTCAGAGTCGGCTTTCAGCAGTTGGAATGGATGAGTGACCAAATACACAAATGTATCAATGACGTCTTGAAATGCTTGCCATGCTTCCCAAATGGACTTCTTACTCTTACCTCTGAAGGCGGAGGTTGTGTCGCAACCAGCGTGAAACACAGGTAGTGCTCGTTATTTCGGCTCCCACAGGCTTGCACAGATGATTAATGTGGTAAAACCTGTAATGCTTGCCCATGCCAGAGGCTACCCTGATATACAAACGTCTAGAATCTTGGCTGCAACAGTGATCCTGTCATGCGCAATGTAGTGGTGCAATTGGCAGTTCCAAGATCAGTTTAAATGCACTAAATGCAATTTAACTTTTAGCAGTGATTCTGTCTAACTACTGTCATCTGTCAAGTAAAGCGAGTTAAAATATTACAGTTCGTTGCGTGGTATTTTGTTTAACCGGTATTTCTGTGTAAAATTTGTTATTAAAACAGTGTTGATAGTTACGACTAAATAATGGAAGGACAATTAAAAGACAATATTATTTGTGTGGAGTGTAAAAGCAAGTTTAGCAATACTTCAAATCTCAAAAAACATCTCAGGAAATTCCATCCCCATAATTTGCAATATCTAGCATCCTTACAAAAAACAAGTACAAATTATCAGTTTTTCTGCAACAAATGTCCAAAAAAATTTAACCACTCGCGTAATTTAAAGTTTCACATGAAAACACACGAAGAACATCATGATGACATCATCTCACAAGATAAAATACCCCGGAACCAGAATAAGTGTGCTATGTGTAAATACAGTGCTGATAAAACAAATGTTTTAAATCATTACAGGCAATTTCACGACATTACAATTCTTGAAAAGAAGTTTGTTTTCTCGACAAGTGAGGAGTTTTATAATTGGAAAGAAAAATTTGAGAAAGAAACCAATTCTAAATTTGTCAAAAATTCTTTAAAGTCAAATAGTACTCTAAGCTATACCCGTTTCATTTGTCATCGTTCTGGCAGGTATGTTCCTCAAGGTAAAGGTTTGCGTCATTTGAAGACACAAGGAAGCAATAAGATCAACGGATTTTGTCCTGCTAGTATTAACTTGAAAAAAAATTGTAATGATAAATGTGAAGTTTATGTTACCGTAACTCATGTGGGACATCAAACTGAGATTGGACATTTAAGTCTCACAAAATCAGAACGGGAAAATTTGGCAGTGAAAATCGCTTCAAAAATTCCATTTGATGACATTCTTGATGAAGTGCGAGACTCAATTTGTGATTCTGATTTAAAACGCTTGCATCTTCTAACTAAAAAGGACCTATATAATATCGAAAGTTGTTATAATTTGTGTTCTTCTGTAGTAAGGCATGCAAATGATGCTGTAAGTGTTGAGTCTTGGATAAACGATATGAGTAGCAAGGGCGATGCTATATTATTTTACAAGCCTCAAGGGACTGTCGTAGAGGAATGGCCTGCATTAAAGGAGGACGATTTTACATTAATGATAATGACTGGAGCTCAATGTGAAATGTTAAAAAAGTATGGGTCCAATTGTATTTGTATCGATGGGACACATGGTATAAATAATTACGATTTCGAACTAATTACACTGCGCGTAGTTGATAACATTCGACAAGGATTTCCCTGTGGTTTCTTGTAGCCCGTCGGGCAGAGCGCGAAAAGCCTTCTCTTTCTTGACCTACCCAATACTGAAGTATAACCAGATGGTACCTTCACTACTTATTAAAGCATGTTATTTTACATAGGAAATCAAAATTGACGACACTCTCCATTGGTCGAGACCGAAGATATAAGAAAAAAACTAAAAAAAAAGAAATTTAGAAATTTAATTTTCAATCAAATATAACTTTTAAACTAAGGCAGATAAAAATAAAATTTTTGTTTCATTTTGACAAGTAAACCTTGTTTTTTAATTTGAAGTATAATTTATTGCAATAATAAAAAAAAATAACATAAGAAAACTGGCAAAATTCAAAAGGATACACAAATCAGCAGCATTTTTCTAATTCTTAACTCGTCATAACTCGCTTATATAATGAGCTATTCAATTTTTTCTTTCACCAAAAACTGCCAAATTTAATAGGCTTCATTTTGTCTCGATTAATGCTAGATCTAATTTTTTAACTAAAAGCGCTACAGCCCTTTAAACACAACGAAGCACATTACGGCGACGAAGACGGGAGGCTTCCTATCTCGCCCCCGCTACTCTCTCGGCCCATCAAGAAACGTATCGGCTGCTCTCCTCATTATTGTCTGGATAAGTATTAACAAGTGTATATACTATTTTATTTACATTTAGGCTATTACAGTTTATGTATAGGGTAGATTCATTTTTATCAGTGGAGAAAAACTACATGTTTGTTTTGCGAAACTGCTGAAAACGGCTAAAAAAAATCTAATGATAAAAAACCAACTGTTACTGGCATCAAGTCTATTATAAATTGTGCAAATGAAAGAAAATATGCTGTTTCATTAAAATTTTTATAAAAGTGCACACCCATCGATACCGATTTCATTATTCTTGTAGGACATCTTTTTGTAATAATAATAATATTAGCAGAGACAATATGTATTGTCTGTGATATTTGTAACGCGATAAAAAATGCAAGTGAGCCTTCATGTAGTTATAATAAAGAAGAAAAAAAATAGTTTAAAATAAAATGTCATTGTCTGATTTGTGGAAAATCCAGAAAAATTAAGAATAAATTAAGAACATTTTTAACTAGCAATTTGTAC
This sequence comes from Rutpela maculata, assembly GCA_936432065.2. Classification (NCBI taxonomy): domain Eukaryota; kingdom Metazoa; phylum Arthropoda; class Insecta; order Coleoptera; family Cerambycidae; genus Rutpela; species Rutpela maculata. The sequence goes on along the minus strand of OW386285.2, from coordinate 73,608,207 downwards.
AGGAACGGGTGCGGAAACTAGAAAACTGCAGTGTCGCATTGTGATACAGAAGTACAAGGCAGGTTACACATTTATTCAGATTTATTTGGGCTGATGAAAATTATTATAAAATTTGTTATGCAAAATATATTAGCAAAAAAAAATTAAATGTATACAAACTAAACAACTGAAAGAAAAAAATGAATTTAAAGTAGTGTTAAACATCTTATTTAGGGTGATTTACCTTGCTGTTTTGCAAAAAAAATAATTCTTATCTTTAACATTTCTAAAAACACGCCTTAATGATATACTTGAAGAAATGACGGAAGAAAAATTAGATTATTATAGCAGCGGAAATATAAGAAAAATATTAGGAAAACATCTAAGCAAACAAAGTGTTTTGCGAACACAAAGAAAATACAACAGTTCATTCAAGTGATAATAAAGCTAAAAGGATTTTTGTTGTCAGTCACAACTGAATCAGGCGAAGAAAACTTGGTTCATGAGAATGAATTGACAATTCTTGATAAAGCTGCCGGTATCTTAAGTGAAGCTGCAGCTAGATATTTTAAAACCCTTTCGGGACGCCAGCGGGCTGCGCTTGCGGATTTGTCCGTCTGCAGCCGCGACTGTAGCTTTTTCAAATACGTACGGCTTAACAAACAACATTTTTATGAATTTAGGGGAAATATCAATAAAAAATGCTCATAATAGAAATAAGACTTTTATTTAACATACATAAAATATAAATATGTACACTAGCAATTAAAAAAAATTGAACTAACGGTGGGAGGAGTAAGAAAAGGGTTAAACCAACAATGTGTGGACGGATACGTATGTAATTAAGTGCACCTCTTGTCGTTCGTAGATATCCGGTTTCCGCCGTGAAAGAGTTAAAGCTATAACAAGTAAAATTGAAAATTTTTAAAAACCCCCGATCAATATATCTAATCGTACCAGTTTCATATGACCGAATCAAAATGAGGCATAAATCATGTTCGGCTACCATAATTGTCTGCACATTTTCAATTTTACTTCAATCGGACAATTTCTAGAGAAGTTCAACATGACGAATTCAAGATGGCGACCAAACATCGAAATCGAATTTATCTTTCTATTTTATTTAAGTATTGTTATTATTATTATTATTGTATCAGCTACCTCTTTTCTTCTACTCTGCATATGTCTTTCTTAAAGACTTATTTTGCCTGCAATTACTATTAGTACAATTTTATATTGTACAGTATGAACTATAAAATCTTCATTATTGCTGAGATATAGGAATATATTTGTAAGTTATACATAATAAGATACGTTACATATTTGTTGAAATTTTAACAAGAATTAATTCCAACTTTTTTATTAAAGCTTTTTATGAACTGTTATTATTAAAGCTTTTTATGAACTGAGTATTGTTTTTATTATTATTAGGTCTCTCATTTCTTTTTCTTTACCTATGTCTTTATTAAAGGCTTTTGTCTGCAATTACTATTATTAACATCTTATATTACACAAATAGCATTAATTTAAAAATCTGTATTAATAGATATAATTAAAAATATTTTTGTAAATAAATTATATAAATTGTGTATAATGAAATAAGTTATATATTTGCTGAAATAAATCGCATTTGAACGAAAATTAAGTTCAACTTTTTTATTATGTACCTATATATACCTACAATTATTATAAATCCATTTTTTCTGGTTAAAACTATTGTTTTAATTTAACTACTATATTAATTGTGGTGTCACTTTAAATAAATAATATTTTTTTATGTATTGGTAAAAAAAAAACATTTAACCAACTATTAGACTTTCCTCAATCAGTCGATGTTTGCGCTTTTTAAATAATTGTTGCACATTCAGAACCCTTCGTATATTTTTTTTTTATTTCAGTTCTATTTGATGTATTAAATAAAATCAGTATATCTGCTATAAACGTGTCGATGAAAAACAATATAATTACTCTTCGTTTTCGTTTCTGCTAAGAGTGTAAATAATCAAACTAGCTATGTTTTTTAAATAGCGCCAGTTCCCATCTCTAACCTTCCTTTTAAAATTGCGCCAGTGCGCATCTAGGATCACAGTTGCAGCCAAGGTTTTAGACGCTTGTCCCAGATATCGGCCAAAGATCGAGTCACTATTAGATCATAGAATGTGTCAGCAAGGATAACAATTACATCTGTGTCTACAGTACGCACAAGGATACTCTTTACCATTTGCTGTACGGAATGTTATTCAAAATATATATGGTTTATATGGATTTTTAATATTTAGTAGTACTTATCGTGCTGTTGACTATTTTTTTGTGTTATTGCTGGAGTTCTCGCCTCTGTTTTATCAAAGGTCACTGTAACTTTGCAAGCCGTCTGATTGACAGACGTTCACTATTTTTTTTTCTTGTAGGAAACTTCTGTTCTTTTTAATTAAATCATATCTCACCACACAGCTTATCTTTCCTTGTGATTAAAGTATTACCATAATTTTAACGTGAGCCGGCTGTGTTGTAATTATCTATCTCATATTTTTCTATCTCATAATTTTTTTACTTAGGTTTAAACTTTTATAAAATCATAAAATTAATTTAAAATATTTATTTACCAATTTGCGCAGTGGTACTAATTTTCTCTTAACATCACTTTTATTGTTTATTTTGTAACTATAATTTTTACAATTTCTACTTGATTGAGTACCAAGTTTTTGAAGTTCTGCAGCATCCACGTTGAGAATTTTTTTTATATATTCTTAGTCAAATTCAAATTTTGAGTCACTTTAACGTAATTTTTTTCTTTTTCCCCTACTGTTTTTTCTAACATATTCTCCCCTTTTACATGTAAATCCTTGGACCAACTGAAGAGGAAATATAGCCAGTACAAGTGCACATACATCAGCTGATTCGATTGATTTGGTGGCCTGGAATTAAATCCATGTTGAGAGGAGGCGAGCTTTGAAATCTATTTTCCGCTCAGAGATAAGTCCCTCAGGAACTCTTCGAGTACTCGGCAGCCAACACCAGCTCCCACCACTGGCCACACATTTTAAATTACGTAAGCCCTGTACTGCTCATCAATACTTTTCTAATTTTTTGGTCAGAAGCTTAGCTGTAAAAAAAACAGTAACTTTATCAAATTTGATTTCTTATATTTTTTTGTTGTTATTCATTTTTATTACTACTTAGCTAATTTGTGATATTAAAATTAATTGTCAAGAAATTGTAAAACTTTTTTTAATTCTCTATAATGTATTGTTCAAATTTTTATCTGTGTAATTATTCTTATTCGAAACAATACTTTAAGAATATTATTTTATTATTTTTTTTGTCCTCTACTCCGTTATCTCATTTTTACCAAGTAGTTAAAAATACGCTGGTGCCCTTTTGGCACAATACAACAGAGTGAAATTTTATAACATAACAAGGTTACAAGAAACCACAGACCTACTGTAGCTAGCAGGAACTAAGGTGACACACCTCTTCTTTGGGTGAGTGCCACAACCCAACTAAGTGTTGTTATAATTTGATATTGAAAATATTTTCTTTGATACCTCGACTAAGTACATGAACACCCTATACACGTTGTACTATTCAATTTGTAAAAGTTAATCACGTTTTACCGTAAAGTAAAGCAATTTTATTGATTCTAACTGTGAAAAGTTTCGAAACACTCATTAGGCAAACGTTTCAAGCGAACTCGTTAAAAAAAGAGTACCGTCAAAAGCAAGTTAAGCTTGAATTACAGATGAACTCCCCTAATGACTGCCTCGCTATTTACGACAAAAAGAAAATGAACAAATGACTCACATCTAGAAGTCCTTTCATTGTGAAATGCTAATAAATCCTTGACCGCGTGTATTTTCAAGATATTTACAAAGATATTTACAATGTATGAAATAAACATATACAGATACTACAAGTTCTATGTTTTGCATAACTTTTATGTATTTTCAAATTTTAAAGCTGTTTTTTTTTTTCAATAAAATCTGTATAGGAATTTATAATGATACAGGATGTTTCGGAAAACAGTGCCAATCATTGTTAAATATTAACAAAGGTTATTCTACGAACGTGGAACTGTAAATGCTGTTTAAGGAAGCTAAGACTCTTTGTAGAGGGTGCCCAAAATATAGTTCTTATTTTTGTTTCGAAAAACACTTTAGTCTATAGTAATAACCCACACAGCATGGAATGTTTTAACAATGTGCAAATTATGTTGCCAATGTACAAATAACGTTTTTTCTATTCAGCGATATTACTGAAACATTTATAGAATATCCGAAAATAATATGTTTTTTTGTCTACAAATTAAATGTATATAATATATTTTTAAAATATTTAACAAACATTGTTATAATGTTTTCCGTACGTCGTTTGAAAATATTTTGCCAATATTTATATAATATTCTAAAATAATCTATCTTTTTATATGTCATTTAGATGTTTATAAAACCTTTCCGAAATATTTTGAAAATATTTTTACTGTATTATTTTCTATAATAAGAAATATGTATGCAATATCTCTGTAACATTTTCGGCAATAAAAATGTCGAATATTTACTAGATTTGAAGAAAATTGAAATTTACTATGAAATATAATTTTTTTAAAAAATGTAAAAAAATTTTCTTGAAAATTAAAGAAAGCTATTATAAGCATTTAGACATTTTAGCAGTTTAAAATTGTAGTACGTCCCGTATTTCGACAATCGACTTTAATAAGTATCATTTCTAAATGAAAAATGTCATTTTTTGTTTGCGTTCTGAACTAATATTGTGCCAATATATCAATTAATTGATTGCCGCCCTTTTTTAAATCAAATGTCAGTATTGTCGGTAAGTTTCCGTTACGTAAACTTCATTGGTGATTGAGGTAGCGAATAACATGGCGAATAGCAAAGTGATGTGATGTGGCATGTGACATGTGACCTTCCTTCTCGCGCCCTCGTGTTTTGCTTCGTGTGTTTTATTTTGGCGGTGGTAAATTAGATACGTGCTTTTTGAATATAATTTCTTAAATGGTAAGTAAAATTGTAGTCTAAAATTATGGTATATAATAATCTAGTATAACAAGCAATCAGTACGTTGGCGTTATTTTGTTTAAGTTGCACTTCAGTAAAGACTCTGTTCTGTCAGTTCTGTGATTGTACTTGTATGCCTTACACGTTTTTAGGCTAATTAATTCTTTAAAAAATAGTAAAATAACAGTCTAAAGTTGTTATAATAGTTTAGTAGCATTTGTATGTTTTGTTTTTAACTATTGTGGTTATGTTATAGGTATTTAAGCAAGTATCCAAGCATAACCTATATTAACATTTAATCATCTATTTTATATTTTATTTTAAAATGCCGAAAGTAAAATCAAAATCTCGGAATTTTAATCGAAAATTGTTTCAAGAAACTGGAGCCTCATTAGCCTTAATACGTGACGAAGGTTGTATGCACTATAGTAATAAATTAGATTCTAATCTTACATTATTTAATGTCACAAATATAATTCCTGAGAGTACAAATGATTTAAATGATGTAGAAGACAACCCAGAATATGTATTGCCTAAGGCTGGTATGTCAACCATTTCTACAAATAATTTGTTTACGAACATATTGGACACCGGTGACCAAGAACGCAGCAGCAGTTCAAATGAAGATAGTAACATATCTTCTTTTAATGATGTACATTCTGATAGTGATATTTGTATTTCTAATACTCCAGAAAAAAATGTAACATTCAACTCACAATTATCTACTTGGGCCATAGAAGAAAATATTTCTCATTCCAGTCTTCGAAAGCTAATGGCAATTTTAAAAAGTGAAACGGATTATGTATTTTCTCAGTTACCTAAAGACCCCAGAACATTATTAAATACGCCTAAAACTGTTAATGTTGAATATTTAGATTCAGGTTTATATTATTACTTTGGAATAACTACTTCAATTATAAGATTAATTTCTCAGGCTAATTATAAACTGAATGATAATGATTATTTTGAATTAGTAGTAAATATAGATGGTTTACCAATAAGCAAAAGTAGTTCAAGTTGTTTGTGGCCAATTTTAGTCCGAATCGAGTCAATTAAAGTTCTTAAAAATACGGTCTTTATGGTAGGTCTTTTTTATGGTAGTGAAAAACCACATGATGTAAATAAATTTCTAAGCAGTTTTATTGATGAGTCGGTAAAGTTATCTGAAAGCGGGATAATGATTCAAAATAAAACGTATACATTTAAAATTTCAATGTTAATTTGCGATGTTCCGGCGAAATCATATGTTTTGTGTGTGAAAGGTCACAATGCCTATTTTTCTTGTACGAAATGTAAACAAGAAGGCAACTTTGTTAATAATGTAATGTGTTTTCCTGAAACTATTAATAATAGTAAACGTACAGACAGAGAATTCAGAGAGCAATTAGATACTGAATATCATGTTGGCACTTCTGCATTTACTAGGTTACCTAGTTTTGACACTGTCAAAGATGTCCCGTTAGATTATATGCATCTTCTGTGTTTAGGTGTTATGAAACGATTGTTAGTTAATAAGACTTATGGTTGGATTTTTGGCAAACAACCCTATAAATTACCATTTAGAGATGTTCAAAAGTTGTCTGAACACCTAATAAATTTAAAAGATTTCGTTCCTGTTGAATTTTCGCAGAGAAAAACCAGAATTATTCAAGAATGTAAAAGATACAAGGCTACAGAATTTAGACTTTTGCTATTATACACTGGGCCAGTGGTTTTTAAAAATATTCTTAAAACACAATATTACAATCATTTTTTAACGTTGCATATAGCTTCCTTTATTTTGTGTAGTAATAAATATTCAAGAATATCAGATATGGTTGAGTATTCAAACAATTTAATGAAGCATTTTGTAGAAAAAGTATCAGAAATATATGGATTTGATTTAGTTTCACATAATGTACACAATTTATTGCACATAGCTGACGATGTTTTACGATTTGGAAATTTACATAACTTTTCAGCATTCCCTTTTGAAAATTTTATGCAAAGTATTTTAAAAATGATTAGAAAGCATGAAAAGCCGTTACAACAAATAGTATGTCGAATTTTAGAAGGCAAAAATATTAAAAATGTAACAGATCTAAGTCCTTTATTACAATTATCTCGAGAACACCATGAAGGGCCATTGCCACAAAATTGTAGGTCACCTCAATATAAATGTGTTAAAACAGAAAATTTTATCTTAAAATTAAATTCTGCCGATTGTTATGTTCAGTTGTTAAATGAAGATATTTTTAAAATTAGTAATATTGCTTTTTGTGATAAAAATATTGTTATAATAGGAAAAAAATATCAAGAAATTAAAGATTTTTTTTCCGCTCCACTAAATTCATCGTTATTGAATATTTATTCAATACGTTTAAATAAGTTGGGACCAATTTGTTATTTATCTATTTATCTGATATTAAACACAAATGTTTCATTTTACCTTTTGATGATAATCAAGCAGCAGTTTACCCATTGCTTCACTTATAAGACCCAAGCAGACAAACAATATACAGAGTGGCTCTCAAGGCAGTAACACCTCTATAACTTTTTTAGTTTTTTCCGATTTAAACCAAATTAGTCTGAAAGATAGAGGTAATTAAGATCTACTTAAGATCACAAAATTATTTACACTCGTTAAATGCAAAACCACCTTTGTTGCAAGATTGAATGAAAAAAATAAAAAATCACATCTTTTTTGAAATAGTCCGAAAATATAGGTAATTTAATGCAATTTTTTTACTTCGAAAAGCATTAATAGTGTTTTAGTAAAAAGGAGAGTCATGATATGCTTTTCAAAATGAGAAATCTGCATTAAATTCTATACTGGGACGTCAATTATTTTTATCAAAATTTCCAATTGGTTTGCATCGAGCCAAACTTTAGATTTAAACTATTTGAATGATTCGAAAAATGTGTGTTGGTAAATCTGTTTCATAAAAAATGCCAATATGACTTTTATTCCTTTCATTCAATCTTGCATCCTAGGTGCATTTGAAGAAGATAAATCATTTAGCAATCATCAGTAGATCTTATAATTCTTTTTCTATATTTTGAGAACAATTTGTTTTAAATAGAACAAAAACTAAAAAAGTATGGATGAGGTGTTATCATCTTAAGTATGTATGTATTCCAATTTTTTAAATCTTTTTTTATATATTTTGCTCTCCTGAAAATTTTTTATAAGTATAATTAATGCCTTTACTTAAAAAAAAAAATGTTCTTTTCAATTTTTTTGGAGAAAATTAACTACAGGATGTCCTGGATTGTGGCCCACTTTATCGCAGATAATTCAGTAGAAGTGATACCAAATTCGTGGCTTGTAGAGGACAGAGAAAGTTTTTGGCCTCCTTTCCAAAAGAAAATAAAAATTTATGAATCCGTGAGAAACAGGGACTCTCCAGGGTGTGAATGGCATGTGTTGCAGATCAGAATTTTAGGACGTTATGGTAAGTTCTAGTATTTTTACTTAGGAACTTTAAGGTCGTGTTATATTTTAAATTTCATTCATTTTGTCTTTAAGTATTTAAGTAATTTCTTATAAAACAAAAAGGCAATATTATGTTAAAATGCAGATATATCACTGATTTACTGGTAAAATGATGCAAGTATGTGAAAATGGAAAGGATACTATTATTATCCTACCATTACCATTTAAAGGCTTTGTTAATGTTTCATATACTGACATTTCAGTTCATTCTTATTTCATGTACATTTTTTGTGTAGGTGTTACATGTGCGTGATTGCGATGCATTTAAGTAGAGCTGTAAAATTGTTACTTGCCTCTAATTAAGTTGTGATTTTAATATTTGTAGATGATTTTGAGAAGGCACAATTTAAATGTGACAAGGCAAAAGACACCGATTGTTTGTCTTCTAATAATGATGAAAGTAACATTAAATACGGGAAAGGCCTGAGAAAAATAATAAGAAATAAATATTATGAAGACGATCACAGTAATGAATCAGATGAATCTGAAAAGTATCCTCCCTTACCAAACCTCTTGAAAAAGAAATTAACTTTGGAACACCAAAAAAAGTAGGTATGCTTACTGTTTAGTTACACTGATAAAATATATAGCAGCATTATTTTTCAGACTGCAAACATATAAAAAACAACTAACTGTGAAGGATGTAAATGACGACAGACAGGAAATCCCTAGTCAATTAGGTAAAAAAATTTTGTTTTATAGTTTTACCGCAGTTGAAAGTTACTTTTTGAAAGTATTATGTATATATTATTTTTTAGATATAGAAACCCACAACTCAAATGTAACTAATAAAAATCTTAATAACCCGAGCACCAATGTAACAAATAAAAATTTAAATAATCCAAGCAGCCATGTAATGGATAAAAGTCTGAGTAACCCGAGTACCAGCCAGTGCAATATTACAGGCAAGTATAATACTGGGTGTCCTCTTTTGGGGAGGTTCTAGCAGTGCCAGAAGCCTGTTATCTACTTTACTATATACTTACTGCCTCTATGACAGGCAATTTAAAAATTAAATATAAATTTTATGTATGTGTATATAGCTGCAAAAAACATATAGTGAGAAAGGAAGAGTGGATTTGTAATTTTAATCTTGGTTTCTCATCCTCTTATTACAATAAACCTGCTTCTGTTTTAATTATCATTAGTTACGCAAAGTTATAGTTCCATTCATATTTAAAATTCGAATTATAGAAACGTGAAATAATTTTGGTTAATGAATGTCGACTAAAACTAGGTATGTTCTGATGTCTATATTTTGAACTACTATTTTAAAGAGGACCTAAAAATCGTTTTCTGCAATTAGCAACTTATAAATATATACAAGTGAATAAAAAACACATTATAGGGGTTTATCACATCGAAATTAGAAAAAAGCTCATATAGAATGGATCTGGAAATTCCTATTTGGGTGATATTTGTTTTTAAAACGACAGGTGGAAAATGCATAATTTTAACAAAAATTTTTCATAACTTGGAATGTAAAATGTAAGTAGCAATTAATTTGCTCATAAAATTTTAAACTTCTACAAATAAAAAAATCGTTAATAAATGAGTTTTACCCACCACTTTTTAATCAAATACCTTCTTAATGGAGCATTTCCGGACTCATGTTTTTGAGCATGAGAAACCTGCATTAGAACGTTTCCAGTATAAATATCTGACTGATCTTTATCCCTATCAGCAAACATATTCATTTTAATAATTTTTAGGATTGCAGGATCAGAGTAATATGAAATCATTCATTGCAGCTAATAATGGTACGTATTACACCTGTTGTTGAAAAGTTGGCATATTATTTTTCAGTTTTTATTACAGAATTTCAAAGGCAAGTACTCCACGAATTATTTCTTATTAAAAGAAGATTAAAACAAAATTCAGAAACTCTCGAGACCTTACTACAAACTCAAAATCCTGTAATCAACACAGATAATGACCCGGAGGAATTAGATAATATGCAAAAAATTTATAGAAAGTTTCCTATCAAAACTCTAGAAGAAATGAATATTATTGAAGAACATCTTCGAGTAGACAAAACTTTTAATGCATTGGTATGTATATTTGTCTAGCTTTTCTGCTCTATTTTATCTATATTATTTTAAAGGCTTTCACAAAATATATTAACACATTTTCCTTTTTAGGCTAAAGAAATTTCTTTGGTAGGTGGGGATTCCGTTAAGGAGATTACAAGCAGAATTTTGCACCAAGTGATATCTAATGGGATGGGAATCCAGTACAGTTGGGAAGGACAGAAAGGGAAAAAAATATTTAAAACCTTGAGATTGGCCACATTAATAATAAGTAGGTTTATATAATTATTATACAAAAATTACTGCATTACGCACATCTATTGCGCTTTGATGAATAATATTAATATTTATTATTTTAGGAGCTGTACGTTTAAATAAAAACACCGCAATGGCGACAGAGAATGATATAATTAAAATAATAAAACTTTGGTTGGTGCGGTCTAAATCAAGAGAAAAAAGTAACAAAGGAGAAAAAGAAGTGGAGACGATAATGTATGATATTAAATTATTTTAAATTTTATTTACATAATTCCGTTAATAATGTTAACAATTTGACAAAATTTTTAGAAACTTGAATTCGAATTGCACCTGTTTTAATATTTCCGTACTCTCGGAAGAGTTCAAAGATTAATCAAGCCAGAGCTAGAGAAATTGTTTTAAAAAATGCTATTTCGGTTATATTATTTAATTACTTTCAGCCTCAGATTACCAACAGTAGGTAGCTCCTAAAATATTGGATATGTTTTAGCACCAGCTTTATTACGTATAATATATATTTTCCTTTTGTCATAAAGTAAAATGCGACTTTCACTATACAAGGTGTGCCACCTAAAACTCCCCAGGCTTGTAACTTTCTTATTTTTTAAGAGACGACCATGTTGGCCCATCAAATTGTAGATATTTTTAAGGCATTTAAACATGTGTACAGAGTGACTTAAAAAAAAATTTTTGAAAAAATTGTTAAGAAGAAATTTCCTTGAATATTTTTTTACCTCCCCCTGTACACAAATTGCGTTAATGTTTTCTTATAAAGGTTTTAATTAGCTTCAATTTATGTTATTGCGTTATATTCGAAATTCTTTTTGGTTTTAGAGAAAGGAATTAAAAACACCCTTTGCGATTCCAAACTGATTTCTTTTAAAACAACTTTGAAAAGAATGTAAATAATAATTTTAAATATATAAAAAACATAAATATTTTAAAAAACAAACATATCAAAATGTACTAAATAGGAAATTGCAAAATTTGTATTTTTTTAAATTTTTTATTTTAATAACGTAAATTGAAGCTAATTAAAACCTTTATAAGAAAATATTAACACAGTTCATGTACAGGGTGAGGTAAAAAAATATTTAAAGAAATTAAGTTTCCTTTCTTAACAATTTTTTCAAATTTTTTTGTAAATCACTCTGGATGCATGTTTGAAGACTTTAAAGATGTCTACAATTTGATGTGCCCAACATGGTCATCGCTTAAAAAATAAGAAAGTTACAAGTTTGTGGAGTTTTAAGTGGCGCACCCTGTATATTATTACCACACCTTATATTAAATGTCATATCACAGTATTAGACAGTTCAGTTTTGCTTGTTTAATTACGGCTTAAAAATTGAGTATATATTTTTTGCTTTATTTAGTTTGGCAGTGTCTGGAACTCATCCATTTTATAAGACTGTCCTTGCAACTTGCTGAAAGTGCTTATGATATAAGTACACAGATTTTTCCTTTTAGTTAAACCTTAGCAAATAGAAATTTTGAAATATAAAATTCAATATTGTAAATTATTTTATTTCCATATAAAATATACCAATAAATTAAACTGAATTTGATAGTGAGCAGTGGGAATATAAAGGTGACTGTATTGCATGTTCCCACACTCAACAAACTACACCATCGTTTTGCAAGCAAAACTAAAAAATACCTAGTAGATACCAACCTGCTATTTAATGCTATTGTATTTTATATTTCTTATGTATTGTTGCTTAGACATTCTTTAGACTATAATTAATTAATCGAATTAATCCAATGAAACTTCTTTTAGTGAAGTAAGAGTCGATGAGCAAGATGTAGATGCAGATACCTCCGAATAGGACGATGACAGCTCATGAATATTTCTGGTGAAATTTTGAACGGAATATAAAAACCCATAACTCTGTCACTATAGGAATATATAGTTTTGTTTTCTTTTGCAAAATTGATTATATGGAACTTGTATTAAATATATTTTTGTATACTTTTATTCGTTTAAATTCAACATGAAATCATTTTTTTATTTATATTGTTTAAACTTAATATATTATAAATGTTTTTGAATAATTTTTATTTGTTTAACTTCAGGTGAAATTATTTTATTTATATTGTTTAAACTTTTATAGTAATATATTTTTTTATTTATACCTTTTGGTTTCATTGAACTTTCTGTATTGAAAATATTTTTGTATAATTCTTATTCATTTGAATTCAACAAATGAATTATATAACAACCATTCGTTTACAGTGTTTAAACTAGATGTTAGCAATGTATTTTTGTAGTTTGATCGCTTTGCTATGCTTACTTCACTCTAAAATCAGTTTCTAATTTTTCAAGAGTGCCCGATGCATCAATACTGATCCTCCAAGTCTGAGTAAAACAAAAATATTAATATTGATAAGTATGAATATTAATATTTTTATTTTATTCCAATTAGAGGATAATCTATCAAATGTGCAAGTAAATAAGTAGGAAAGAAATGACCAAAATACCACTTTTGACTAATCCTAAACCGTTTATGTACTTATCATTTTATGGGCCAGAAACCTCTCAAAATATGTTAGCTTTAACAGAAAATTATGTTGCAGACTTCAGTTAAAACAACCTCACGTCTACAACAGAATTTTCTGTTAATGTAACATTAAGTGGATTCTGTAGTAGATAAAATTTTAGATATTTATGTTTTCTCCACGTATATATCGTATTTCTGTAATATTTTCTGCATATTTAGTTAATATAATTTGTTCTTTATTTGAATATCTACACAATACGCAAAAAATATTATCAGTGTTAAAAAATATATTATATAAATATTGCAATATTTTGAAAAAATGTTTATAATATGTTATAAAAACATTTAATTGTTGTGTGGGGTATATTGCATATATGTTTTAAAAGGTGGCAGAAATATTATTTAATATTTGTTAAAATGTTGTACAAACATTTTTCAAACATGGAACAGTGGGACATTTGATTGTCTATACAATATGCAAAAAATATTATCAATGTTAAAAAATATATTATATAAATATTGCAATATTTTAGAAAAAAGTCTATAACATGTTATAAAAACATTTCATTGCTGTGTGGGAAGATTTTATAGGAGAATTAATATTTCATGAGAGTACTTATTCATCGATATCGGCCACCATGAATTTAAACCAAGAACCTATTGAACGATGAGAGTTTCTTCTTTTTGGGTTCAGTTTTTTAGCCTTTCAATTTCGCACCCTTTTGTTATCCAAATATGATTACCTGATCAAAAATCAATGTGTCATAATGGGTGTTGCATCAGTTATAATCATAATAAATATATCAATCCATATTTGTTAGAAGTGTCAAAATTAGTATATTATGTTTTACTGAACATTGGCTTAATAAATTTGAAATCGATATTATAAAATTACAAAATTATAAATTAGTGTCATATTTTTGTAGACCCAAGTATATTCACGGGGGAGTTGTATTTTTTGCTAGGGATAACCAATACTATTCTGAAGTAAAACATTTAAAAACTGAGGCTATTGAGAAAGATTTTGAATGTGCAGCTGTGAGTCAGGTAGAATCAAACACAATTATAGTTGGGATTTACAGATCTCCCTTAGGAGACGAAAATATATTTATTATGCTATTATGGGATTTATTATTTGAAATATGGTCCTCGAATAAATATCAAAATATAATCTTGTGCGGAGACTTCAACATTAATTTTGCAGTCGACTCCAAAATAAAATCACAGATGAAAAATGTTCTCGATGCGTTTAATATGAAAATAACTATACATAGTCCGACAAGAGTAACAGCAACCATCGCCACAATAATAGATAATGTTATCACTAACATAACCAAACCTTTTTTTTCAAATAACATAGAAACCGGTTTATCTGATCATAATGGGCAAATATTTAAAATCAATGATATAAATAAAAGCAGGTTGGTTACTAAAGAAATAAGACAATGTAATAAAACGAATCATGATAAATTCAATAAACTTATAAATGAGATCGACTGGTCATATCTGTATGGTCAGCGAGATATAAATTCTGCTGTAGCTCTTTTTTATAATTATTTTATTTCATGTTTTGATAAATGTTTTCCTATTAAAAAGGTTAAATGTTGTGAATTTACGAGAAGGAAGGAGTGGCTCACAAAAGGAATACGGGTATCGTGTAAAAATAAAAGAAATCTTATTAAGCTTAAAAATCATAGCTCCGACCATAACTTTATCCAATTTGTAAATACTTACTGTAAAATCCTAAAAAAAGTAATCAAACAAGCTAAAGAGATATCGTTCTCAAATAATCTAAAAAACTCTACAAATAAGGTAAAAACAACATGGGAATTTGTGAATGTCGTTCTAAAAAATGTAAGTAAGCCTGAAAATATTCATATTGATATTAATAACGAACCAGTCACAAATCAAAAGCAAATTGCGGAAGAGAAAACTACAAAATAGTTTTTTTGCAAATGAAGCCTTTAATTTATCTACGAATCTCAATGGCAATATTTCATTTGACAGCTACTTAAAAAGAGTGTCATTTAATAGCAGAACTTCATTCTTTTTCAAGCCTATAAGTGAACAAGAAACTATAAATATTGTAAAAAATTTAAAACTAAAAAAATCATGTGGCTGGGATAAGATATCTATTGACTTAATTAAAAATACTAATGTACTCAGTGTCCCATTAACTTATCTAATCAACCTCTCTTTTTCAAATGGAATCTTTCCAGATCATTGTAAAACAGCTGTTGTTACACATTTGTTTAAAAAAGGTGATACCACGAAGCTTACTAATTACAGGCCAATATCTCTTTTGCCAACATTATCAAAAATTATAGAAACTTTTGTAAAAATCCAGTTAGTTCAGTACTTAAGTAAAGAGGAAATACTCACAACAGCTCAATATGGATTCCAAAAACAGCGAAGCACCTCGGATGCCGTATTTGCACTTATAGATAAAATAAATAGCATAATGGAACAAAAAGAACCAGTAAACGGTATATTCTATGACCTGTCAAAGGCATTTGACAGCGTAGATCACCAAATATTATTGGAAAAATTATATTTTTATGCCATTAGAGGACTACCGTATCAGTGGTTTAAATCATATTTAACGGATCGCAGAATATATGTAGAACTTACTGATTCCTCATTGGACCCCATGGGAAAAGTGGCTTCTAGTAAGCAAAAAGTTATCTGCGGAGCACCGCAAGGTTCGGTGCTAGAGTCAATTCTCTTCTTGTTGTATATTAACAACTTAGTATTTAGTTTCCCATCAATATATTTCTCCTTATTTGCCGACGATACGAGTATTATAATAAACGATAAAAATTATGATAACCTAATAAGATATACCCAAGATACGATGAATAATATAACAGATTGGTTCACATCGAATAAATTATTACTAAATACAGAAAAAACTTATAATATTACTTTCCAACATCCAAGAAGACCTTTACCAAATCAGTCAATCAAGACAAACACAGGTGAAATATCAAATACAGAGCATATAAAATTTTTGGGTATCCTAATTAATCAAAATCTAGATTGGTCAAATCATATAGAAGAGCTAAATAAGAAATTATGTAAATCTGTTTTTGCCATATACGCAATAAGAAGAGAGCTAGGCCAAAATGCAGCCTTGAATGTCTATTTTGCTTATTTTCAAGGAATTATGCAGTATGGAATGGAATTTTGGGGTTCGTCAAGCCAGATTGAAACAGTATTACTAACGCAAAAAAGAGCTATACGCACAATTTGTCAAATAAAACAATCCGAAACATGTAGACCTCGATTCAAACAATTACAAATGTATACAGTAATTAATCTTTATATATATAAAATAGCCATAATGGTTTATAATAGACGGCATTCCTATAGCACTAGAAATAAAGATATTCCACTTCTGCCTAATTATAATTATGAAACAAACAGAAAAGGGCCACTATACTCTGGAATCAAAGTTTTTAATAAACTGCCTTTATCCATAACAGAACAAAATTCTTTAATTTCCTTTAAAAAAACATTAAAATTATTTTTACATCAATACACGTTTTACAGTATGAAGGAGTTTTATTCTACTAGATTCTCAGCGGCATGAAAATTTAGGTTGGTACTCACCCTCTACCATTCTATTCTTGTACTTTTCTTCTTTCCCTACACCTTTAATAAGGTATTGTAAAGTTTATTGATTATGTATTCAATGCATTAATGTATAAAAGTATGTATACCTTGTATGTAAACTTTATTTGGGGAAATAAATGTTATGTTATGTTATGTTATATTATAAACAAGCGTCTTTCAAATAAGTTTTTGGTTTCAAAAGTGCTGAAATTTTGAAAACTCTTTCATCTTAATATTAGGTAAGGTCAATAAAGGAGATAATCTAGATATGCTTGAAATTTTGGAAATAAAGAGTGCCCTAAAAAACCACAAAAATGTTACAAATACACAAATTATATTTGCAAATACTCCCGTAGACACTGTATTAAAATTATAATTAAGTAAGTTCCTAGTAAGATAATTAAGTTCCTAGTACCAGGTAGGATTAAATTTAATCAATTGCAATAAAATTAAAATTAGCTATCATCCCATTCCAAGCTTATTGTAGGTAACAATGTGCATATATATTGTAAGCGGTCACTTTTAGGTTAGTTATTAATGGTCGTGAGACCGAAACATATGTCAGAAAAATCTGAATAAAAACCAGTGAAACAAAATACCAAGTGTTTAAATTTCTTAATTTTATTTAATATGTTTCATCAAGAACCTACCGCAGATTCAATTCAATTAATTTTATGTTCTTAATTGACTATTAAAGGAAAGTAAAAAATATCACTTCCGGTTTACATGGAAATGGCGTTCTTTTTCTTGAAAATAGAATATTAATTACTTCCACATCCAGTGGTATAGTAACAAAAAAATTTTTGAAAATTTTTATTGTTCAGATCGGCTTAGACTGTCATGAAAGGTCGACATTTTAAGTTTCTGCGAAAAAAAATTTCTGTCTGTCTGTCGGTCTAACTTTTTTGCGCGCACGATTACTCTGGAACCGTTTAAGATATTGACTTGAAATTTGGTACACGTATGTACTTTAACGGAATCTGGAACTAGATTATATTTTCATCTTATTCCATCGAAGGGTTGGAGTGTAAATTGGGGTAAATGGGGAGGTAAACAGGTATATCAAGCAGGTAAGAGTCCATAAAATTGGTATTTAGTATATATAAGAGAAGCTAAGGTCTCGAAAAAATTTTTGACATTAGCTACCCCCTATACCACCCCTACCCCATTATTAAAGAGGATGGAAAAAAAAATTTGATTTAGTGTGTGTACAAGAACTAGAAGCCTCAAAATATTTTTTTACCTTATCCACCCCCACTGCCACCCTCTATCACCACCCCCACCCTACTACCGATGTGGGGTATCGTTTTATGGGTTTTTGAGGTAGACGATTTCAAATATTATATTATTAAACAATTATTTCCACATACAACATTTTTTCGTTGTAAGTGACTTGGATAGAAAATCTGGATGTGGAAGTAGTGATTCCTTGGGCGGCGGTTTTTTTTTATTGTTAAATTAGTGTACAATATCGATAATTCTATCATTTCCAATTGAAATTAAAATTTTGTGGACATGCCTATTGAAAGTCGCATTTCGGAGATATGAACTTTACTTTGCTTTTTTTTAAAGGAACACTCCATATATGTACCATTTGAAACGCCATAAAAAAAAATTTGTATTTATAATATAATACATGGTACTTATCTTAAACAATTTTGTCTAATTTACCATAAATTTACAATTTATCAAATTAGCCATGGAAAACAAAAGTATGTAAATTAAAATAAACAATATGTTAGTTCTGTCTAATTTCACTTTATTTTAAATAAAGTGCAGAATTTCAATAATTGATACAGTGTGTTTCACTTGAAATGTAACACCCCAATAACTTTTTATTTTTTTTCCTATTTGAATCACATTTTACTTACAAATTAGTATCTACTTATGACCAGAAAAACATTCGCCTTCTACGGTACCAAAGCCACCTGCGGTACCAAAATATGTGGAGAAAATCGGAAAATCATGTTAGGCATTTTTTTGTCGGAAAATTTTGTTAATAAAACTTGTTCAGAATTATCCAAAATGGCCAAAATTTAATCAAAATTAAAAAATGAAAAACTTGAAATTTTAAAAATTTTGAAAACAATTATTTAAAAAAACTGTAAATTGCTTTACAACTACTTGGCAGCTTGGGTTTAATTTCAAACAAAATTGTCATAGTACAGTTTTCTAAACGAAAAAACCCATTAAAATGATATTTTCGGACTTGGACATTATTTTAATAAAAATTTATATATTTTTTATTTTGATTAAATTTTGGACTTAAGTTTTCTGAACAATTCTGAACAAGTTTCATTGACAAAATTTTCCAATAAAAATATGCCTAATATGATTTTTTTATTTTATCCGCATATTTTGGTACCACAGATGGTTTTGCATTTGTAGGAGGTGAATTTTTTTCTGGTCATAAGTAGATCCTAATTTGTTCCATACTTAAGTAAAATTTGAATCAAATCAGAAAAAAAAATTAAAAAGTGAAACACACTGTATATATTTTTCGGACTACCATGACTTAATGTAAGAAAATATAAAACTTAATATCTACTATAATTTTTAAGAAAAATACTGTGTCATATATCATTGAAAAGATTTTTCTATGGCCTTTCAAATGGTGTAAAAATATATTTAAAAAAACCAAGGTAAAGCTCATATCTCCGAAATTCGACTTGTTTGAATTGTTTTGCTGAAATGATGTTTGGAAAATACATGTGATATCTCATAACTTTTATTTTTGAACTTATTTACGTAACTCCCAAAACAAAGAAGTTAAATGAGGTTCTAACGTTTGCACAACCACCCTGTACTGTTGACTATAATAAGGAACTTTAGTCTAGTTAATATAAAAAACACGTTCTCAAATAAATTAAACATGTTCTGATAGAACATATTAATAATAATAATTTTTTGTTTTTATGTCTTTGGTGTCTTTCAAAAAAATTGCCGCCCTTGAAATTTGCCGCTAGAGCCCCTATAGCCCCCCTCTAAATCCGCCACTGACTGCGCTCCATCAAATAAAAATACCTGTATGCATGTTTGGAGCATATTTAATGTCCGATATATCAAAAAATATTACAGCTAGATCTATCAGTCCTTATATGTTTGAAATCAGGGATAAAGGATCTAAAAGAATATGTAAAAATATACAGGGTTTTCATTTAAAAAGCACCTTCATTGTTATATCACGTGACATATGCAAGCAATTGTTTTTTAATATGTATACAACCCTACAACTCTTATACGAAACTTTTTTTTATCTCCAATAATAACATAAATAAAGGGGGGTCAAAATATAGTTATAATTCGTCCGCTGTCTTGGATTCCTAAATTTTTAAAAAAATTCGCAACCCGCATCCCCGAAAATCCCCAGATATCGATTTTCATTCGAATAGGACCAGAGATGACGAAATTCATCCGCCATCTTGGATTCCTAAATTTTTACCAAAAATTCGTAACCCGCATCCCCGAAAGCCCCCAGACATCGATTTTCAGCCAAATAGGACCATAGGTGACGAAATTCGTCCACCATCTTGGATTCTTAAATTTTTACCAAAAATTCGTAACCCGCATCCCCGACAACCCCGAGGTATCGATTTTCAGTCGAATAGGACCATAGATGACGAAATTCGTCCGCCATCTTGGAATCCTAAATTTTGACCAAAAATTCGTAAACCGCATCCCCGAAAACCCCCAGATATCGATTTTCAGTCGAATAGGACCATAGATGACGAAATTCGTCCGCCATCTTGGATTCCTAAATTTTGACCAAAAATTCGTAAACCGCATCCCCGAAAACCCCCAGATATCGATTTTCAGTCGAATAGGACCATAGATGACGAAATTCGTCCGCCATCTTGGATTCCTAAATATCTTAGCAGTATGAGATTCCTCGGAAAACCTACGTCAGACTGGATTTTGAACCATAAACTTATCTCAGAAACTACCGAGAAAACCGAGCATAGCGCGTTAACTGGGACACCCTGTACATTTGGCTTGGTAATAATTTCGAATAAATTGATTTCTGACCTAACTAAAAACCTCATTCAAATTTTCATAATAAAATTTGTAGGAGTGTTTATACAAAACGGTCCTCTCTATTTGGCACCTTTTATTTATGTATTAACATTTTCAAGAATTTCATCTATTAAGTCATTCCAGTAAGATAAAATAATTTATAAATAAATTTAAGATTACAATTACCAGAACTCCTAAATGCTTCCCTGGCAAGCATTCATTCGCGTCTGGTCTCCATGACAACAAGTTCCTCCCTAAAGTCGGAGAGCGTGTAAAGCTATGCGAATGCCGAGGCGAGTGCCATCTATTGACGGCAAAATTGGAAACTATTTATTGAATCTATGTTTGAAAATTAAGAGGTTATATTTTATCCACGTAATTAATTAAGGACTATCTAGGTCGTCACGATTTCGTTTTTTGTAAATTCCAACTTTTCGACGTCAATTTTTTCGTTGCTCACGTGTTTTTGATTAAAACAAAAAATTAAAAACGTGACGAACTAGAATATATATTTTAATACATACGTACAAAATTTGAAGTTTCTATCTTCAAAAATAAGCCGAATAATTCGTTTCTTCATTTCACTGACCGCAGATTATACTCTTAATGCGAACTAGTCAAAAACAATATTCCGTTGCCACAATGTAGCACATCACTCTGCTTCCTTATAGTCAAGAATGATCATTTAAGAATAACGTTTTATAATTTTCTAAAAAATACTGAACGTAAAATTAGATCAGGTATTTTAGTTTAGCTGCTGTCTCCTTATGTGGACATCAGTGGCGGCTGGTGAAATTTCAATATTTTTTTTCTCGTCTGTGGCGCATGGGACCCATACGAAACTTGGGAAATAACATCTAGAGAAGCACTTCTCTAATGACCCCTAAAAAATTTTGAAAAAGCAGTTTGCGAAAAAATTTTTGAAAATTCGCTAGCCTCCCCTGGGTCTAGGGACCCCTGTTTACTTTTATTTTTTTTTGTCATATGCATTTGACTTTTCATAAAAATGCGTCGACAGATTTTGGAGTTTGTGAAAATATTTTCATTACTAACTGAGATACAACGAATTGAAATATTGTAATTTGTTAAATTGTAAATTACAAAATTTCAGTTCATTGTATTTCAGTTAGTAATGAAAATATTTTCACAAACTCTAAAATCTGTCGATGCATTTTTATGAAAAGTCAAATGCATATGACAAAAAAAAATAAAAGTAAACAGGGGTCCCTAGACCCAAGGGAGGCTAGCAAATTTTCAAAAATTTTTTCGCAAACTGCTTTTTCAAAATTTTTTTTAGGGGTCATTAGAGAAGTGCTTCTCTAGATGTTATTTCCCAAATTTCGTATGGGTCCCATGCGCCACAGACGAGAAAAAAAATATTGAAATTTCACCAGCCGCCGCTGGTGGACATCCTTTGTGGGTTAACTCATTTACCGTTGCCTACCTTGTTTTGTTTAGAAAAAAGAGTCGCCATGAACGGCATTTTGGTGTGAAGTGTGTCCCTGTCTATTATCCTTTATTATTTTTTTTTTGGAAAAGTGATAGATAGGATACAATAAAATTTTCGTGGCTGGACGGGTGCAACTCAAAGCCAACTAATTGGAAATAAAAAAATAAATAAATACTTGCAATCAGCGAATATATTTGTTTCATAATGGCCTTATTAAAAATACTTTAATGATATCTTAAGGTAACATTGTTATAAAGTCGATTCGAACCTGAGAGACAACCTGTATATTGCGGTTTAGATATATTGTACGTTTTCATATTTTTGTGAGCGTAATCAAAAACCTCAGTAACATTTTACTCTAAAATTATACACTCAGAGAAATTTGGCGTTTTAAAAAGCACAAGAAATCACTTGAATATAGATATATTGATGTACTGAATTCAAGTCGACAAAATTCAACATATCAAGTTTGTATATTTTTACTTTTATATTGATTATTGAAAAAATTATTGCTATAGAGCCTTCAAAATATAGGGAATTTCCTTTCCTTTAATATTTAAAATGACTGTTTTACTTGCCTGACTATATTAATAACTCATCCATATAAACAAAACTTGAATATTTACATTTTAAAGAAATTCATTAGTTTTATGTATACGATAGTTAACATTTTTAAACAACAGCACAGTTGAAACAAAGTTATATTATTTTTTCTGATAAATTCAATTGAACATTATGCAGTTATTTTAAAAGGGTCAAATATTTAAATCATCATTAAGCACTTTTGTTTTGAAAACGCTTCACAAAACCATATGTTGTCTTTTTAAATTAACTATAAACATAATGAGGAAAAAATATATTTGATTTATTTTCAATCATTAGTGATTTTTTTAATTTTACAATGTTTTTTCTTTGAGTGTAAGAAAACATAGTTTATAAAAGATGAGAATTCACACGCTTCTAACAATCGCCCTGTGACTAATATTATTCAATTTCAGTAGGAAGTATTCTACTATGCTGTTTTATATATATTTTCCAAATTCTAAAGAAAAATATTAAGTCCAACATAGTTTATTGTATTTAATATATGTTCGTAGTCTGCATCGCCCGACTGCAACTTTTTTTCATTCACAATAGTTTCACTGAAAATACCGTATACCATATTTTAGGATAAAATTGATGTATCATCTAATCTACATAAAGTTGATTCGTACCTGAAAGACATCCTGTATATTGCGGTTTAGAAATTTTGTGCGTTTTCATATTTTTGTGTGCTTAATTAATAACCTTGGTAACATTTTGCTCTAAACTTAAAATAAAAGCTTTTTCACATAAAAATGAGAGTTTGCAGTCCTCTGGTGATCATCCCGTATGAGAGATATGGCCCAGTTTCAACAAGGAGCATTCTACTATGCTATTTTATATATGTTTTAAATTTAAATTAAAAATTTTAAGTCTAATAGAAGTTATCGTGTTTACAAGAAACGGTCTACACACACACACGCACGCACGCACGCACGCACGCACGCACGTACGCACACATACAGGTGCGGCAATAATTGTGTGGACACTGGACATTTCGCCAAAAAATGGAGGTCTTTCAAGTTATTACGTAATCAATATTCACCATTTCGAGGGCTTTCTAAGTCTATTTTCAAAATATTCTTACACTCAAAATTAATGTTACTTTTTGCAAAAATATAATTGTGTGGCCAGGCCGCACAATTTTGTGTATATTGTGTGGACAATAATACACTTGTAATTCATTACAAAAAAAGTTGTGATGATTTATTTCAGGTACATGTTTTTTCATATTAAAAAATCTGTAAATATTTATTTATGCACTTTCCGTCACCCGCCGCCCTTTGCTACTTCAGGATTACAATACTTATGATATGCTTGAAGGGAAATTTTTCTTATTTTAAAATAAATATAAACGTAAACATAAACACACCACAGATAGTAGACAACCCCCCAAATCCAAAGCCAAGGCTGTGCAGAAAGGGGTTACACATTTGGAAAAACGCAGACATACATCCACACCCACCGGTGTTGTCAATACCGGCGCTGGGGGTTGAACCCAGAGCGCGGTAGACAGTCGATCAGCATATTCGCCACTCAATACGCCTTAACCGATTGAGCTACCGCGCCGGTAATCTTGTAGATTATATATCATATTAGAAGTATTGCATTATTCCATGATTAATGTGTAGTAGGATGCCTGTATTTAAATTGTAAAGCTTTGCTTATCAAATAAAAAATAAAAAATGCTGTGTGTTTGACCATTCATACTCTATAAAACAAGTGACATATTAATGTTCGATATTTCTTACAATTTTACAGTATTCAGGTAAATTACGTTTAAAGATTTATTCCCATTGCTATAAGGCTTTTGTTATATAACGGCTGATTCCCAAGCGAAAGAAATGTATATAATGAGTAATATCCTTCAGAATGACTATTTAAATAACAAAGCTGAGTTTCTCTGTAAACAAAGTATTTTATTGATTATTTTAATAATCATTAACAAACTTATTACCTAACTTAATGCTAATTATAACAATCTTACCTGTAAACAAAGAAACGACATTTAAAGTTATTCGATTTCAGTCATTCCTTTCTTACAGTATTTAATTCTTTCTTTCTTACACTAATGTAAAATGTCTTTCTACATTGCTGTCTGTCTTCAAACTGACAACTCCCGTCGTTTATGACAACGTGTCAATTATTCGAAATTACTTCACAATTCAAATAGCCTTGTCTAGTCACCTGGCCAGTGACCGCGCGAGCGGAATGCAGAATCAGCAAAGTAATGCATGTGTTACTTTACATCTCCCTCCCTCGGAAAAAAATTTGATTTATAAAATTTTATAACATGAAATCTTAAAACTAGTATTAATTATTAAAATTTGAGTTATCAGCTGTATCTGGTGCTGGAATAAGTTTCGTGATATGAAATAGATTCGATTCGGC
Organism: Rutpela maculata; assembly: GCA_936432065.2. NCBI lineage: Eukaryota > Metazoa > Arthropoda > Insecta > Coleoptera > Cerambycidae > Rutpela > Rutpela maculata. The sequence continues at coordinate 73,582,900 of OW386285.2, read as the reverse complement.
TTTTTTATATCCTGTATCTAGTTTGTAGATAGAGTTTGAAATCTTTTCTATGATCTGAAAGGGACCTATTCTTATTTCATCTAATTTTTTCCTATTTAAGCGATTTCCATTTTCTACATATACCATATCTCCACTGTTGAATTCTATTTCTTTTCTATTTTTATCAAATAGTGTTTTATTGTAGTTGTGTGATTTTTTTGTGTTTTTCAGTGCTAGTTTTCTATCTTGAGATAAATTATTGATATTTTGTTTTTGATTCAATTCTCTTGGTAAAGTTGTAATATTTGTTCCTTGTAATAGGTATATTGGTGAGAAGCCAGTCACAGTATGTTCAGTTTCATTATATTTTCGTATGCATTCATGTGCTATTGTTGTCCAAGCTGTTCTATTTCCATATTCATTGATTTTGCATCTTATTTTGTTAACTATAGTTTGATTTAATCTTTCATTCAGACCATAAGAAAATGGTGTATTGACTGAAGTAAATATTAATGTAATGTGTTTTTCATTTAAAAAATTTTTGAATTCTTTTGAATTTATTCCTGGGTACTAGTCTGACAATATCATACCAATTCTGTTTGTGTCGGTAACGTTTTTCAACAGTTTTACAAAATCGCTTGCATTTTGAGTTTTTGAAGTTGATATGAATGCGTACCTTGTAAAATGATCGACTAAAAGGTGTAAGTATGTCTTCGTCGATCTAGAACCCCCAAATCCACCAATTGTATCAGTTGACATTATTTCAAATGGTTCTGTTGCCGGTCCTAAATGTGACATTAGTCCGAATTTATTTTGACCTCTCGTTTTATTTTTGATGCAGATTGCGCAGTTCTTGCAAGTTTTCTTCATGTTTTCTATTAAATTCTTTGCCGTGTAATATGGCATTATTTTGCTCTGTAATTGTTTCATTCCTATATGGCAATAATCTTCATGTATTTCTTTTATAATTTTTTTACTTAAGTTTTCTGATAATACAATTTTCTCCTTAGATTTCATCTTTTTATAGTATATTTTATTTCTTAATATCATTCTATTTCTTTTTTCTTGTAAATATTTATTATTTTGTTGATCTTTAATAATTTCATCTAGTTTTATTAGATTGACAATCTTTAATTGTTCTTCGTTTTCGAAAGTTTCTAGTACAGGATTTCTACTCAAACAATCAGCTTCTAAGTTATCTTTACCTGGGGAATATTTTATTGTGAAGTTATATTGTGAAAGATAATATGTAAGATCACCTAGTTCTTCATCTGTTCTAGATTTTATGTTCAAATTCTCTAATGGTTTATGATCTGAAAAGACTATGAATGTTTTTCCAATAAGCCAATATTGCCAATATTTTATTGCTTCTTTTATGGCTAGGCACTCTAAGTATATCGCTTTTTTCTTTTTTTGGCTATCATTTAATTTTTTTGAGAAGTATGCTACTGGTTTTTCTTCACCGTTCAATTGTTTTTGTTTTAATACAGCTCCTGTACCTTGTAAGCTTGCGTCTGTATAAATATATATTGGTAAATCTGGATCATATATTTCTAATACTGGTTGCGAACATAGCATTTCTTTCATTTTCTCAAATGATTCTTGGCATTCTTTTGTCCAAAGAAATTTTTGTCCTTTTCTTAATAAATTGTGTAATGGATCTAAAGTTATAGCTGTGTTTGGTATATATTTGTTATAAAAATTTATTTTTCCCAAGAATTGTCTAACATTTTTTTTGAGTTTTTGGGATCGGAAAATTCTTAATTGAAATTAAGTTGTCTTTTAACGGACATATAGAATTATTGCTTATTATATGACCTAGATATTTTACTGAACTTTCATCAAATTTGCATTTCGTAAATTTTAATCTGAAACCTTCTTTTTGTATTGCTTCTAATAATTGTGTTAAATGTTCTATATGTTCATTAAAGGATTTTGAAAATATCAATATATCGTCTATATAATTTACTGCAAAATCTGATAATTTATGCTTTCTAATTATATTACTTAAAATTCTCTGGAAAATTGCCGGAGATGTTTTTAATCCAAACGGGAGACAGGTCCATTGAAAATGGCCTTCTTGTGTGACAAAAGCTGTTTTCTTTTTATCTTCTACTCTTAAAGGGATTGCCCAAAATGCAGAATTTATATCCAATGTTGAAAAATATTTACAGTTCCTTGTTTTAGTCACTAAATCTTCTATCAGCGGAAATGGCTGTGATTGCGGTATTACTAATTTATTTAAATCTCTAAAATCGATACACAATCTTGTTTTTTTATTTTCCTCTTTCTTATATACCAGTGTCACTGGCGCCGAATGGGCTGTATGATTCCTCAATGAGGTTTTTCTCAAGTAATTTAGCGATTTGCGCTTCTATCTCTTTTTTGTCTTCCATATTACATCTATATGGTCTTTTGCTACAGTATTTATCAACTAGAAGATCAACACGTGCTTCATAATCTTTTACTGTCCCTATATCATATTTATCTTTTGCAAAAATTGCACTATATTTTTCTATCAACCTATCTATCTCAAATTTTTCTTGATAGTTTAAGTGATTTACAGAAATATCAAAATCTGATTCATCTATATGTTCATTGAAATTTATGGAATATTTATTTAAAGTGTCTCTCTTTTCTGTAATATCATTTTCTTTCTGTCTAATATTTAAATTTTCATCTTGGATAAGTTTAAATTCTTTTATCATGTCTAATCCGATCAGAAAATCATATTGAATATTATTTCTATCTACTACAAAGACGTTCATAATTTTTTCAATATTGAATATTTTTATTTTTATGGATACCATTCCCTTGGTTTTCTTCGCACCATTAACCGTTTCGAAATTTGTTTTCCATATATTTTCTAATTTCTCATTTTTTATGTTCAATAATTTTGAATTTATTAATGATATATTAGCACCTGGATCGTATAATCCGAAAATTTCAATTGTATCTTCAATTATTACTCTAATTTTGATTAATGGTGGAGTTACAAGTTTTTTGGAATGGATTCAAATAATTCTGTTTCTATTTCCGCGTTATTAACAAATTTGATTTGATTCTTATCTTTCGCGTCTTTCTCATTTATTTTATACCAACATGTAGATTCGGGGTGGTAGCGGTTTGGCTTACCTTTTTTTACGCAGATTTTACATGGCTGTTTTCGTTGTTTCTTTTCTGGATTATCTTGTGTATTTCTGCTCGTACTTTTTTTCTTCATCAGATGTTCTAGGCTTCCTAATTCAGTAAATAGATCTTTGGACGTGTTCAATTTTTTTCTGTTAATTTTATCCGTTATAAATTCTGGTAAACCTACTGCAATGAGATTAATTATGGTGCAATCGTCGATTGTCTTATTCATTTCTAATAGAATTCTTTCTTTTTTTAAAGCATAATCCAGCAACGAACCACTTATATACTTATATAGGATTGCATACCTGATTAAAGACCAACCTTTGTTAGCATATGTTTCACAAAAATTTTCTTTCCATATGTTCCACTCTGATGTTAAGGTATTTCTTATAAGCATTGAATTATACCAATCTATAACTGAGCCTTCTAAAAATAATCTCAAAACCTCGATTCTTTCTATATCTTTCTCGATTTCTAAACGAGTGCATTCATTTTCAAAAGTATCTAGCCATTGGGTTGCATTAGAGTTTTTACCTGTAAATTTTTCAATGACGAACTTCTCTGTTAATTTTTTTAAATTTTTGCCCTTGTTTTCTCCATTTGTAGGTGTTATTTGTTGTTCTATAACTTCTGCTGGATAGTGATCATTTATGACTACATTATCGCTGTCATCCAAATAGATTTGTCTTAATTCCTCTGTTAAGGTTATCCATACTTTTCTTGATTGATGTCTCACTTTCAAAACTTTAACCACATTCTTGATAATATTGGTAGCTAATAATTCCTTATGATTTGCTAGTCGTTGGTGTTCTACTGGGACACTATAATTTCTTCCATCTGGTGTTCCTATGACGGTTAGACACAAAATATTTGTTTTTGGATCCGTCGATGCCTTTACTTCAATTGTAAATTGTAGCTTATCCATTGTCATGAACTTAAATGTCGTTTTATAATGAGTAATATCCTTCAGAATGACTATTTAAATAACAAAGCTGAGTTTCTCTGTAAACAAAGTATTTTATTGATTATTTTAATAATCATTAACAAACTTATTACCTAACTTAATGCTAATTATAACAATCTTACCTGTAAACAAAGAAACGACATTTAAAGTTATTCGATTTCAGTCATTCCTTTCTTACAGTATTTAATTCTTTCTTTCTTACACTAATGTAAAATGTCTTTCTGCATTGCTGTCTGTCTTCAAACTGACAACTCCCGTCGTTTATGACAACGTGTCAATTATTCGAAATTACTTCACAATTCAAATAGCCTTGTCTAGTCACCTGGCCAGTGACCGCGCGAGCGGAATGCAGAATCAGCAAAGTAATGCATGTGTTACTTTACATGTATAGAAAAAAGTCTTTGATTATCACAATCCTTTTAATATGACTAGTTTAGTAGCTTTATAAGAACTGTTTTCCAAATTTTATTACTCATAAGTTATTCAAATAATGAGTATTTGCATATTAAGAGCGGAAAGTGGTCTATTGCAGCTTGGGCATGAATATTATTGTATGTTGCAATCATGAAAAATTGGCATGCGTACTTTCCGTTCGAAATATATACACAATTTTTTACGATTGCAGCAAAGTTGACAAAAAAGCACTGATTTTTATTATTATTTTATTATTAAACCTCAAGCACATCGTTTCTAAAGAGAAATTCTTTGGGCTGAGCTGGCAACTTTAGTTCTCAGAGGATGGAAAGTTTCTTTCCAATGACAGTCGTAGAAAAAAAAACGAGATTGTGATGCACCATTTTATAAGTGGTGTCCAGGAGAGGCCAATTGAAAAAGAAAATATGTATATAAGAAGTCTATTCAAGTCAATCAATCGATGAACGGATAAATTTTCTAACATTGTGTAATTAAAATATAATTCTTTAAAAGTATTTATACAAAACTACCTCCTTTGTTTGGCAACTTTTATTTATCAATTAATTTCTCCTTTTGGGTAATCATCAGTCACCCTGTATAATTTTCATTAAATGTATAGTAGGTTTGTGCCTAGGCAATTGTATTGTTTGTCCTATGCAACCTTTTTCCCATTAATTACTTTTTTACCTTGAATTTTGTTCATTAAAAGTAGAGTCGGCTTCTTTCTTGGCAATGGTGTCAACTATCCGCAAATACTGATTTTCTCAGTCAAATAGTCTTTTAGTTACATCGCCATCAAGCAGACAAACACGCGACAGACAGACTGACGGAATTGAAAGACCTTAATTTTCGAAATCTACGTTGGCCCTGAAAATATTATAATTTATTTCAAATTTGATTTCTCCGACACATAATTCACTAAAAATTAAACACATTATTTAATGACTAAAATATTTCGTGTAGAAATTTTATGTTCTTCAATTTAATACCTCGTACAGAGAATTATATGTATATTTAATTCATGATATGTATGAAGAAAACTCCGCTTTGATGAAAGTAGACAGTAGACAGTCACAAATCTCTATAGTGAACATATGATGCGACGTATGTTGGGGAAGCAGAGTGGTGTGGCTCTAGGCGGAACCAAGATTTCAAACTTGAGAACTGTAAAAGCAAATGATAAATACAGACATTTTACGTGTTACTGTGTGGTAATAAATAAGATGATATACTTTGGAGCCCTCGTCGGCAATACTGGCAACTGCGAGTATGAGATTCGGCGAGGAATACAGATGGAAAAATCGGTAGCGTGCCAGTTGAGCAACATTTGGTATAACAGAAATATCATGAAAAGTACTAAGATCAGATTACCTAACGCCCTAATTTTCTCCATCTTTTTTCACGCCTCTGAGACACGGACCGTTATGGATGTAGACATACGGCGTACTGATGCTTTCGGGATGTGGGTTTAGAGAGCTCGATTCTCTAAGATATACGTTCTGAAAAGCAACTTTCCAATATCGTATTCTCCCGAATCCTTTCATTTTTTGGCCAAGACCTTTCATTGTTTTAAAATATATTTAAGTAAAAATTTCGACTTTTTAAAATTTTGGTCATCTTTACAAAACTTGGTATTTGACTTATCTACAAAGGAAGTTGAGTTTATGTAACATTTCTTATCTTCTTGGAATCATGAAGTTTAACGTTTTCTTTTTATTATGCGAATATTGTTTTTTCTATATGCAAATTTCTATTCCTTCAGTTGATCTCCCTCTAATAAGGTTAATTTCTAAAACGTAATATGACAATTTCTCCCTCTCCGTTACACAAATCATGAACATACTGTGTATTCAAATTTATATTGATATATTCCTTTTTTCTTCAAATTATTATATAAAAAAGATGAAATGCAGTAAATAAAAGAATAAATAAATAATATCAATAATTGATTAAAAAAGGTCCGTTTATACAAATAAAACATGATCTTATTTCATTTATAATAATGTTCTATTAATAGTAGTACGACCTACTAAATACCCAACCACCAATTCAATAAAACTGTTAGGGCCACATAAAAGACATATTTAACACACATCTTGAATACACACGAAGAAACGGAAATAATAGCAGTATAATATATATTTCCGCTGGGGGCAGAACTGTACAAGGCCACACAATTTGGTGAAATTACCGAGATTATACACACCAAATTTTTACTATACTTGTGTGGCCATTTCCAGAAACCGGCAGATATAGGGTGGGGAGGCCACATAGATGTTGTAAAAATAGGTTTTAAATTGTGTGGCCATGTGTATGGCCACACAATTAGCGAAGGCCACATAAGTATGGTTATAGTGGTGTGTGTCCACAGAATTATTGCAAGACCTATGCACACACATACAGTTTATGCACAAAATAGAAGAAATGTGTTGAAAATTCAACCTTGTGGAAACATGTACATTTCGGCACATTTAAGGCTGAAAAGGGAAAACCTGTGCCTAATATGAAAACATATAGAAGTATAAATATCCTCTTGGTTAAGTTTCAGTAACAAAGTGAGTACACACCTTTTAGACACAGTAGTCTAAGCGACGTCGACACGATTTATGTAAATTGTATCTAGTGTTTCATAATAGGCTCAGCATAGAAACATTGCGTATACAAAAGCCAAAAGTTGCCATTTGGGACAGTCTCTATTTTGACACAATATTTGATTCCTGTGTCAATATCTGGAAGTAGTATCCATGCTGACCCAAATTTTATTAAATATGTCGACACGGTGCGTACTCACCATGTATTGTATCCTGGTTCAGGCACATTTTTTTCCTTGGGATGTCACTTTAACGCTGTTTCGCGTGCATCTGTCCTTTCACAAGTTTGGTCGGAATATTGATAATGTATTCTTATGAAACAATAATTAACCAAAACTGCTGTTAATGTATTGAAAGTTCATGTAAGAGTAACAATTAATTACCTTATTTATTTATAACAAAAATATAAATATTATAATAATTAATAGTTTATGTTCCGTACGTCTGTTTATTTTGATCACGCATTCAAGGTATACTCATAAAATGTCAACGAATCGCTGTTTAGAGCCAAAATTCAACTTAATCATTTCTTTTATTTAAATATATTCAAGTGATTGTAGATAAAATCACACTAAAAACACTCTCGAATGTTTGACAAGCTCCTCTTTAGGTTGGCCATCAACTTTTTCTCTCAAGCGACAGTGAAGCATTTTGCGCTTTTAGTGCACTACTACTACTGCATACAATTGATACATTTTAATTAAAAAAATTTTGAAATTAAAATACTTCTTTATTTCTGCTTTCTTGCATTTCTACGTTCTATTATTAACAATTCGTCATAGCATAAAAGTGCTTAGGAAGCTACAAATGTTTAATATTGTCATATCAGATACTTTATTTCAGAAGTTTTTTAAGCACACTAGAGTGTTGCGAGTATTTGACGAAGAATTCCTTTTCCTAAAGATCGTCGACAAATGGTATATCAACTCCACATTTTCGCTCAAACCAATGAGCAAAATCCATGGTTCCACCAAATATTGATATAAATTTTTCAAAATATGAACACTTAAGTACTTTCCTTAGTCCTTCTAATAGCAAATTGTGGTGCTGTCTCCTTTGATGGAAACAATAAATGTTCGTCAGCAACACTACGACTAAATTTCTCAAGCCACGTAAAATCTCCTTGACCGACGGATGTTTTATGATTCCTACTATCTAGTTGACGGCTGCTTCCTTGTGGGCCAATATGGTTATTATAACTTATATTTGACACACTGGAGGATCTAGAAAATAAATAAATAAATTTCATTAATTTATAATATTCAAGAATAATTTGTAGGCACAATTGTAGGCACAGTATTGAACCGAAATATCCCAAAATAGAATTTTAATTTTTTCACCATGAGCCACCACTCTAAAAAATCCGAAAAAATTACAAGCCAACAAGCATATGAAGTCATTGTTACTGTAAAATAATGAAGGTAGTTACTGGATAAAATCTTAAAAAAGAGAATTGTGTTTCAAAAATTTTTGGCAAGCTAAGTAAGTATAAGTAAAAAAAATCTGAAATTCCTAACCTGTAGCCATAAGGCTGTATCTACTCTGATTTGTCCGAATTTTCAATGCAACAGGAAAAGCGAAATTAAATAAAAACTGAAAATCAAGTTTTCTTCTGTGACCGGCCCCATAGTGGGAATACATAGTTAAAACTTGGCTGAAAATGTTTATTAATTGAGAGCTAACAAGCCATATACGCAAAGTAAAATTTGGCCCAGGAGCATTTTTCACTATGGTTATTCGGCTATATATTTGAAACAAATTAAACTTACCTCGGAAAAGTTGGCTCTGATATTCTCCCATTGGGTTTTTCTGAAGTATGTGGAGTATCACGATGTTTTTTTCTATGTTTGATAACTCCATTTTCTCGCTTTAACGTTTTAAAAACCGAAGGTTGACAAGGTATGCTATCTACCCTTGGCTTCTTTTGCTTCACTTCATATTTCCGGGCATCTTCCAGCGTTGAATTGTTGGTTGATGTAGTCGGGATTTTTACATTATTTTGAGTTTCCTGATTAGAAAACGCAGGTTCACTTATTTTTCGATATCTGTCTAACGGTTTATTTTTTGCTTCCTGGTCAGAAGTCACACTCTGTTTTCGTCTGAACGATGTTTTGCTGTATGTCCTTTGAATAAACTCAGTTATTAAATCATGTTCGTGGGAAAGTCTTTTTGGCACATTGTCCTTGACACTTGGATGTCGATGGGGTACGTTAGCGACTGCTTGTATTTTCGGTTTTACTTTATCTTTATAATTAAGTATAACTAAATCAGGTTGTTTTATAATCTGCTCTGCATTTGTTTTTCTAAATTTGCTAAGGTCCAGCTCATCTTCCAAAATTGTCTGATTCGTTGATGTAGATAGGATTTTTACTTCATTTTTACCTGCTTGATTAAAAGACGCAGGTGCACTTATTTTGCAATATCTATTCAACGTTTTATTTTTAGCTTCTTGGTTAGAAGTCACAGGTGCACTTTGCTTTCGATGTTTGAACACTGTTTTGTTGGGTTTTCTTTGAAAAAACTCAGTTAGGAAATCATGTTCGTGAGAAAGTCTTTTTGGCACATTCTCCTTGCCAGTCGGAGGTCGATGAGGAACATTGGCGACTGTTTGTACTTTAGATTTTACTTCATCTTCATACTTAGGTATTACTAAATCAGGTTGTTTTATAATCTGCTCTGCACTTGCCTTAGTAAACTTACTAAGGTCAAGCTCGTCTTCCAAATTTTTTTGATTCGTTGATGTAGATGGGGTTTTTATTTCATTTCTACCTGCTTGATTAAAGGACGCAGGTTCGCTTATTTTCCGATATCTATCCAACGTTTTATTTTTAGCTTCCTGGTTAAAAGTCACAGGTGCACTTTGCTTTCGGTGTTTGAACACTGTTTTGTTGGATTTCCTTTGAAGAAACTCCGTTAGGAAATCATAGTCGCTAGAAACTCTTTTCGATAGATAAACAATGTATACGAGTAGAACCATTTACCTGCTTTAATCCCGGTCATAAAATTAGGATAATTGATGTCGCTTCGTCGTACAGGTACTTGTAAAATCAAATAGAATACAATTCTCCTACCACCTTTATATTTAAGAACGCTAAGCTCATACAATTATTCATAGAAATACTCAATAACAAAAATATAAATACAAATTTTCGTGTTCTTTACTCAAACCTATGCTTTGGACTTTTCGCCAATATAACTGGCATAAATGAAAACTATATACTAGAAAAACTACATTGGGCCATATTTCTTCATCACTCCGATGAAAAGCAATGTCAAAATCAGCAAATATTAAATAGAAAGAAAAGTACTCCCTAAAGCACAAGATTTTACAAAATGCTACTTTTTAGAAATTTGTTTGCGAACTTGGAAACTTTAGATGATTGAAATATTCATTATTCAAATCTCAGAGAAAAATTACTATATTACTACATTTGACTAGTTGGACTTCAACGACATTTCCAGGCAAAAATCCTACACTTAGTGTGCTTCAGAACGTCTAAGGCTGACATGCATGATGCGCGTTTAGTATACCAAGTTGACATTGCCTGAAATTTTTGTGAAATCATGTTTGTGTGTTGCGCAAAATATATTTTATATAAAGAACGATAAATTCTAGTGGTTGATAGGTATTAGATACCTCAAAATACCTTAAACCTCAAATACCTTAGTTGCAGCAAACGAAAATGAGCTCAAATCCTTGTAGCATAACCACCGAACAGTAAGCACTGCGTACGGTTTAGGTGTAAATTACAGCAATACGAAAATGACTGTACACCGAACACATGAAATCCACCAGACACGCCAAAAACAGGTGTCTGCGAGGTAGTAAACAAGATAGCATTGTAGACAATGTTTAGAATTGATAGTTTTAGGTAGAAAAGTAGTTTATAATCATTTAACAGACATACTGCCTTAGATGAGGTCATTGCAAGGACATTGTTCTTGTAAAATAGACTATTCCAAAAATTTAATAAGAATTATGTATATTTCCCTGAAATAATTCCATTATACAAATTATGAAATTTTATGAAATGCCTAAGCCTCTAAGTGCATAAATTATTTCTAACACTTGAAATAATACCTAGTAAAATGTAAGTAAGTAATAAAGGTAAACATATTTATGGTGAACATAATAAAAATTATACAGCGTGGCACACTTAAAATGCAGCAAGCGAAAATGCGCTCATATCTTTATTTGACAACCTTCTAATAAGCTCTGAGCACGTTTAAAAAAAAACCGCTGTCCAAGGAATCGCTACTTCCACATCCGGATTTTTTATCTAAGTCACTCACAACGAAAAAAATTTGTATGTGGAAATAATTGTTTATGGAACATTAATAATATAATATTTGAAATCCTCTACCCCAAAAACCCATAAAATGATACCCCACATCGGTAGCGGGGTGGGGGTGGTGATAGGGGGTGGTAGTGGGGGTGGATGAAGTAAAAAACATTTTGAGGTTTCTGGTTCTTGTACACACCCTAATTCACAATTTTTTTCATCCCCTTTAATAATAGGGTGTGGGTGGTAATGGGGGTGGCTAATGCCAAAATTTTTTTTGAGACCTCAGCTTCTCTTGTATATACTAAATACCAATTTTATGGACTCTTTTTTATGGACTCTTACCTGCTTGATTTACCTATTTTCCCCAAATTTACCCCCCAACCCTTCGACGGAACAAGATGAAAATATAATCTAGTTCTAGATCTCGTTAAAGTACATATGTGTACCAAATTTCAAGTCAATATCTCAAACGGTTCCAGAGTAAACGTGCGCACAAAAAAAGTTACAGACAGACAGACAGACCGACAGATAGACAGACCGACACACAGAATTTTTTTTTTTCTCTCAAACTTAAAATCTCGACGTTTCGTGACATTCTAAGCCTATTTGAACAAAAAAAATTTTTTTTAATTTTTTTGTCGTTACTATACTTCCACTGGATATGGAAGTAAAAACGAAAATTATGATTGTAGACCGAGCGAATGAAATCCACCCAGACATGCCAGGAATAGGTGACTGGTAGTACATAGCATTGTCTGTTGCAGCCCTGTACACAATAACGGCAATAGGAAACATAAAATTCGATGAATAATTCTAATGGCAAAATCGGCGACCTATCAGTTGAGCTAAATTTGGGGCGAGAGAAATTACCAAAACCGTGGAAAGTCCGTATGAAAAGCTCGATTCGAAGTAGACGCCATTCTAAGCATTGGATTAAGCTTTAGCAAGGCTGTGCTCCTAACATGCAACCACGACAGATTGCATGTTGTTATCAGACACGCCATATAGCAAAGAGAGGCCAACTATACCAGAATAATTCATCGGCGTATGCTTATAGATATGAACTAGTTAATATAATAGACATATTTGCTATATATAACAGAAATAAAAGAGGCCCAAAAGCGGACCCTTGCGGAACACTTAATGTTTTTTACACGTTACAAAATATATAAGTTATGCAATAACATAATAGATACTTTATTACTTTCTGATATTTTCTACCTTGTATATATTTTCTTCTAAAACTAACATCCTAAGAATCTACAGAATAATATAATTATTCGAAAAAAATTAACAGAGTACTATGCATATAACAACATTTAGACAATATTTAGAATTAAATAATAATAATAATTAAATAGATACTATTTATTATTAGCTACAAAAGTAGTTTATAGCATTTAATAGACACACTACATTAGACGAGGTCATTGCAAGGACATATTTTTGTAGAATAGATTATACCAACCATTTAATAAGAATTACCTATATTTACCTGGAATAGTCTTATTATGCAAATTATATTTAATGAGAAGCTCTTAAGCCTCTAAGTTTGTAGATTAAAACGGAAGCACCTTTACAATTATTTTTTTTTCCGATTTGAACCAAATTTATCCAAATATAGAACTAATTATTAAGATCTACTTATGGGCAAAAGAACATACACTAGCTAGAAATACAAAGCCACCTATAGATATATCATAGTTTTTAAAAGGTATCTATAATTAATAAATATTCAAAGGAATATAGATATATATATTTTCTATTTTAAAAATATAACTTTGCATTCTAGTAAAAATACATATCATTTTATATCGATATTAAAATTGTTATTCCATTTTGTTTTTTCCAAATCCCTGGTTACTTGAGTCTCATTCATCAGTAAGTGAATTGTAAGTGAACTGCTTGCCACACCACCTGTAGTACCAAAATGAGCGGAACAATCAAAAAATAATATTGAGCATTTTTTTATCGGAAAATTTTATTAATGGAAGTTGTTTAAAATAATGTCTAATTCAGACGAGATCCGTACGTTTCTGTTTCTATTTTCGATTTTGGAGAGTGTGTTATGATTAAAACAGTTTAACTGTAATATTTTCAGATATAATATTCCTGGGACATTGATAATGTAAGAGATAATTTTATGACAATCGAAAGCACGTTGCTTGGTAATAGCCCGACGCCGAAGGTGGACGGCTATTACCAAGCAACGTGCTTGAGATTGTCATAAAATTATGAGGCATTTGTCAATGTCAGAGAGATATTCGGTCAGAAATTTTTTGAAAAAATAAAATAAAAAAGTCGCAAAACAATTATTTATTTATAGATTAAGAATTGGCATTGCCAAAATGTGACATTTTGAAATTTATTTGGTAGTTATTATGAAGTTGTCAAAGTTAAATAATTTTGTTGTCATAGTTATTGAAAGTTTCATTGGATGATGTTATCAGTGTAATGTTGTTCTGATTGGTTGTTTCCGCACATGTGATTAGAAATGGGCGAATTTAATAGGATTGCATTTAAATTGTTTGAGTTTCACAGTTTTTTGACAAAACATTGATTTAAAGAAAATTGTATTGAACTTTTAAGTGTCTGTTTAGGCACATATGAGTATCTTGAGTACATTGTAACCAAAATAATTTATTTAACTCTAGTATGCGTTCGTGTCAAAAATTACCCATAGTTAGCTGTAAGTATACACACATACACAGACACACACAGACACACACTTAAAGTTTATGCACAAAATAGAAGAAATGTGTTGAAAATTCAACCTTGTGGAAACACGTACATTTCGGCACATTTAAGGCTGAAAAGGGAAAAACCTGTGTCTAATATGAAAACATATGGAAGCATAAATATCCTCTTGGTTAAGTTTCAGTAACAATGTGAGTTCACACCTTTTAGACGCAGTGGTCTAAGCGACGTCGACACGATGTATGTAAATTGTATCTAGTGTTTCATAATAGGCTCAGCATAGAAACATTGCGTATACAAAAGCCAAAAGTTGCCATTTGGGGTAGTCTCTATTTTGACACAATACTTGATTCCTGTGTCAATACCTGGACGTAGTATCCATGCTGACCCAAATTTTATTAAATATGTCGACACGGTGCGTACTCACCATGTATTGTATCCTGGTTCAGGCACATTTTCCTCCTTGGGATGTCACTTTAACGCTGTTTCGCGTGCATCTGTCCTTTCACAAGTTTGGTCGGAATATTGACAATGTATTCTTATGAAATAATAATTAACCAAAACTGTTGTTAATGTATTGAAAGTTCATGTAAGAGACAATTAATTACCTTATTTATTTATAAGAAAAATACAAACTTTATAATAATTAATAGTTTATGTTTCGTTCGTCTGTTTATTTTGATCATGCATTCAAGGTATACTCATAAGATGTCGACGAATCGCTGTTTAGAGCCAAAATTCAACTTAATTATTTCTTTTATTTAAATATATTCAAGTGATTGTAGATAAAATCACACCAGAAACACTCTCGAGTGTTTGACGAGCTCCTCTTTAGGTCGGGCATCAACTTTTTTTCTCAAGCGGCAGTGAGGCATTTTGCGCTTTTAGTGCACTACTACTATCGCATACAATTAATACATTTTAATTAAAACAATTTTAAAATTAAAATACTTCTTTATTTCTGCTTTCTTGCATTTCTACGTTCTATTATTAACAATCCGTCATAGCATAACATTGCTTAGGTAGCTACAAATGTTTAATATTGTCATATCAGATACTTTATTTCAGAAGCACACTAGAGTGTTGCGAGTATTTCACGAAGAATTCCTTTTTCTAAAGATCGTCGACGAATGGTATATCAACTCCACATTTTCGCTCAAACCAGTAAGCGAAATCCATGATTCCACCAAATATTGATATAAATTTTTTAAAATATGACTACTTAAGTACTTTCCTTAGTCCTTCTAATAGCCAATTGTGGTGCTGTCTCCTTTGATGGAAACAATAAATGTTCGTCAGCAACACTACGACTAAATTTCTCAAGCCACGTAAAATCTCCTTGGCCGACGGATGTTTTATGATTCCTACTATCTAGTTGACGACTGCTTCCTTGTGGGCCAATGTGGTTATTATAACTTATATTTGACACACTTGAGGATCTAGAAAATAAATAAATAAATTTTATTAATTTATAATATTCAAGAATAATTTGTAGGCACAATTGTAGGCACAGTATTGAACCGAAATATCCCCAAATAGAATTTTAATTTTTTCACCATGAGCCACCACTCTAAAAAATCCGAAAAAATTACAAGCCAACATGCATACGAAGTCATTGTTACTGTAAAATAATGAAGGTAGTTACTGGATAAAATCTTAAAAAAGAGAATTGTAATTCAAAAATTTTTGGCAAGCTAAGTAAGTATAAGTAAAAAAATTTGAAAGAAATTCCTAACCTGCAGCCATAAGGCTGTATCTACTCTGATTTGTCCGAATTTTCAATGCAACAGGAAAAGCGAAATTAAATAAAAATTGAAAATCAAGTTTTCTTCTGTGACCGGCCCCATAGTGGGGATACTGGGGATACAGAGTTAAAACTTGGCTAAAAATGTTTATTAATTGAGAGCTAACAAGCCATATACGCAAAGTAAAATTTGGCCCAGGAGCATTTTTCACTATGGTTATTCGGCTATACATTTGAAACAAATTAAACTTACCTCAGAAAAGTTGGCTCTGATATTCTCCCATTGGGTTTTTCTGAAGTATGTGGAGTATCACGATGTTTTTTTCTATGTTTGATAACTCCATTTTCTCGCTTTAACGTTTTAAAAACCGAAGGTTGACAAGGTATGCTATCTACCCTTGGCTTCTTTTGCTTTACTTCATATTTCCGGGCATCTTCCAGCGTTGAATTGTTGGTTGATGTAGTCGGGATTTTCACATTATTTTGAGTTGCCTGATTAGAAAACGCAGGTTCACTTATTTTTCGATATCTGTCCAACGTTTTATTTTTTGCTTCCTGGTCAGAAGTCACACTCTGTTTTCGTCTGAACGATGTTTTGCTGTATTTCCTTTGAATAAACTCAGTTATTAAATCATGTTCGTGGGAAAGTCTTTTTGGCACATTGTCCTTGACACTTGGAAGTCGATGGGGTACATTAGCGACTGATTGTATTTTCGGTTTTACTTTATCTTTACAATTAAGTATTACTAAATCAGGTTGTTTTATAATCTGCTCTGCATTTGTTTTACTAAATTTGCTAAGGTCCAGCTCATCTTCCAAAATTGTTTGATTCGTTGATGTAGATAGGATTTTTACTTCATTTTTACCTGCTTGATTAAAAGACGCAGGTGCACTTATTTTGCGATATCTATTCAACGTTTCATTTTTAGCTTCTTGGTTAGAAGTCACAGGTGCACTTTGCTTTCGATGTTTGAACACTGTTTTGTTGGATTTTGTTTGAAGAAACTCAGTTAGGAAATCATGTTCGTTAGAAAGTCTTTTTGGCACATTCTCCTTGCCAGTCGGAGGTCGATGAGGAACATTAGCGACTGTTCGTACTTTAGATTTTACTTCATCTTCATACTTAGGTATTACTAAATCAGGTTGTTTTATAATCTGCTCTGCACTTGCCTTAGTAAACTTACTAAGGTCAAGCTCGTCTTCCGAAATTTTTTGATTCGTTGATGTAGATGGGGTTTTTATTTCATTTCTACCTGCTTGATTAAAGGACGCAGGTTCGCTTATTTTCCGATATCTATTCAACGTTTTATTTTTAGCTTCCTGGTTAAAAGTCACAGGTACACTTTGCTTTCGGTGTTTGAACACTGTTTTGTTGGATTTCCTTTGAAGAAACTCCGTTAGGAAATCATAGTCGCTGGAAACTCTTTTCGATAGATTCTTTTTACCACAGGGAGATCGATGTACTTTAGAGACTGCTTGCACTTTAGGTTTTACACGATCTTCATCCTTCGGTTTTACTAAATCGGGTTGTTTTATAATCAGCTCTGCATTTGCCTTAGTAAATTTACTAAAGTCAAGCTCATCATCCAAAATTGTGTGATTTGTTGATGTAGACGGATTATTTTTTATTACTTCATTCTTAACTCTCTGGTCATAAGTAATCGGAGCACTTTTCTTTTGATACCTGACTAATGTTTTACCAGATTTTCTGCCTAGTAATTCGCTTAGGAGATCATTTTCTTGCGCATGTTCTTCTGATATATGTATTCGGTTTTTTCCAGCATTTTCTGCATTCGTATTAATCTCGACCACTTGTTTCGGTAGCTGTTCCTCAAGAGTCTTTTGGGGTGGGCGGATTTCGCTATTTGTGTTTCTATCTTTACCATTGTTATTTTCTAAACTAAATATAACTTCTCCAAGCCAATCTGCCAGGCCAAGATCGGATAATCTATAACTAGTGTCCTCCAGTTCATTGCCTGGAATATCCAATCCGATATTTTTCAACTCATCAAAATATAGTAAACTATCCATAGTAAGTAAAGGAACGATATGTTACAAGACACTGACAATACACTTCACGTTTGAAATTGAACTGTTGTTTTTGGGGTTCTGTTTGGGGTATTTATGCAATCCTTATGAGATGCATTACATTAATAATTAATTAATGTCATAAACAATGTATACGAGTAGAACCATTTACCTGCTTTAATCCCGGTCATAAAATTAGGATAATTGATGTCGCTTCGTCGTACACGTACTTGTAAAATCAAATAGAATACAATTCTCCTACCACCTTTATCTTTAAAAACGCTAAGCCTATACAATTATTCATAGAAATACTCAATAACAAAAATATAAATACAAATTTTCGTGTTCTTTACTCAAACCTATGCTTTGGATTTTTCGCCAATATAACTGGCATAAATGAAAACTACATACTAGAATAACTACATTATGCCATATTTCTTCATCACTCCGATGAAAAGCAATGTCAAAATCAGCAAATATTAAATAGAAAGAAAAGTAATCCCTAAAACACAAGATTTTACGAAATACTACTTTTTAGATATTTGTTTGCGAACTTGGAAACTTTAGACGATTGAAATATTCATTATTCAAATCTCAGAGAAAAACTACTTACTATGTTACTACATTTGACTAGTTGGACTTCAACGACATTTACAGGCAAAATAGTGTGCTTCAGAACATAAATATACGTCTAAGGCTGACATGCATGATGCGCGTTTAGTATACCAAGTTGACATTGTCTGAAATTTTTGTGAAATCATGGTATGTGTTGCACAAAATATATTTTATATAAAGAACGATAAATTTTAGTGATTGATAGGTATTAAATACCTCAAAATACCTTAAACCTCAAATACCTTAGTTGCAGCAAACGAAAATGAGCTCAAATCCTTGTAGCATAACCATCGAACAGTAAGCACTGAGTACGGTTTAAGTGTAAATTACAGCAATACGAAAATGACTGTACACCGAACACATGAAATTCATCAGACACGCCAAAAACAGGTGTCTGCGAGGTAGTAAACAAGATAGCATTATAGACAATGTTTAGAATTGATACTTTTTAGCTAGAAAAGTAGTTTATAATCATTTAACAGAC
This sequence comes from Rutpela maculata, assembly GCA_936432065.2. NCBI lineage: Eukaryota > Metazoa > Arthropoda > Insecta > Coleoptera > Cerambycidae > Rutpela > Rutpela maculata. Next base: position 73,563,963 of record OW386285.2, on the reverse strand, counting down.
ATACTGCCTTAGATGAGGTCATTGCAAGGACATTGTTCTTGTAAAATAGATTATTCCAATAATTTAATAAGAATTATGTATATTTCCCTGAAATAATTCCATTATGCAAATTATGAAATTTTATGAAATGCCTAAGCCTCTAAGTGCATAAATTATTTCTAACACTTGAAATAATACCTAGTAAAATGTAAGTAAGTAATAAAGGTAAACATATTTATGGTGAACATAATAAAAATTATACAGCGTGGCACACTTAAAATGCAGCAAGCGAAAATGCGCTCATATCTTTATTTGACAACCTTCTAATAAGCTCTGAGTACGTTAAAAAAAAAACGAAAATTATGATTGTAGACCGAGCGAATGAAATCCACCCGGACATGCCAGGAATAGGTGACTGGTAGTACATAGCATTGTCTGTTGCAGCCCTGTACACAATAACGGTAATAGGAAACATAAAATTCTATGAAGAATTCAAATGGCAAAATCGGCGACCTATCAGTTGAGCTAAATTTGGGGCGAGAGAAATATCATGAAACTCACAAAGATCAGAGTTGCTAACACTCTGGATTTGTCCATCTTATTTATGCGTCTGAGATATGGACCGTTAATGAGACAGACAGATGATTTATTAGTGCTTTCGATATGTAAGTTTGAAGACGCTTATTACCAAAACCGTGGAAAGTCCGTATAAAAAGCTCGATTCGAAGTAGACGCCATTCTAAGCATTGGATTAAGCTTTAGCAAGGCATGTTCTCCTAACATGCAACCGCGACAGATTGCATGATGTTATTAAACGCGCCATATAGCAAAGAGAGGCCAACTATACCAGAATAATTGATTGGCGTATGCTTATAGATATGAACTAGTTAATATAATAGACATATTTGCTGTATATAACAGAAATAAAAGAGGTCCAAAAGCGGACCCTTGCGTAACACTTAATGTTTTTTACACGTTACAAAATATATAAATTATGCAATAACATAATAGATACTTTATTACTTTCTGATATTTTCTACCTTGTATATATTTTCTTCTAAAACTAACATCCTAAGAATCTACAGAATAATATAATTATTCGAAAAAAATTAACAGAGTACTATGCATATAACAACATTTAGACAATATTTAGAATTAAATAATAATAATAATTAAATAGATACTATTTATTAATAGCTACAAAAGTAGTTTATAGCATTTAACAGACACACTACATTAGACGAGTCATTGCAAGGACATATTTTTGTAAAATAGAATATACCAACCATTTAATAAGATTTACCAATATTTACCTGGAATAGTCTCATTATGCAAATTATATTTAATAAAAAGCCTAAGCCTCTAAGTGTGTAGATTCAAACGGGAGCACCTTTACAATTATTTTATTTTTCCGTTTTGAACCAAATTTTATCCAAATGTAGAACTAATTATTAAGATCTACTTATGGGCAAAAGAACATGCACTTGCTAGAAATACAAAGCCACCTGTAGTACCAAAATGAGCGGAATAATCAAAAAATAAAATTGATCATTTTTTTATCGGAAAATTTTATTAATGGAAGTTGTTTAAAATAATGTCCAATTCCGAAAATACCATTTGAATGGGAATTATTTTTTAGAAAATTGTGCTATGACAATTTTGTTTCAAATTAAACCCAGTTGTCAGAGCATCACAATGGGCCCCCCTATGAGGCCTGAGTGCAGGTGAAAGCAAGCTCCCCCCCCCCCCGCCAAACAATCCAGAACCCAGTTGTCAGTTGAGATTATTTTCATAGAGAAAAAACGAAATAATTCACGAGGAAGAAAAATTACGAGATCCGTACGTTTTTGTTTCTATTTTCGATTTTGGAGAGTGTGTTATGATTAAAACAGTTTAACTGTAACATTTTCAGCTATAATATTCCTAGGACATTGATAATGTAAGAGATAATTTTATGACAATCGAAAGCACGTTGCTTGGTAATAGCAAGACGCCGAAGGTGGACAGCTATTACCAAGCAACGTGCTTGAGATAGTCATAAAATTATGAGGCATTTGTCAATGTCAGAGGGATATTCGGTCAAAAATTTTTTTAAAAAAATAAAATAAAAAAGTCGCAAAACAATTATTTATTTATAGATTAAGAATTGGCATTGCCAAAATGTGACATTTTGAAATTTATTTGGCAGTTATTATGAAGTTGTCAAAGTTAAATAATTTTGTTGTCATAGTGATTGAAAGTTTCATTGGATGATGTTATCAGTGTAATGTTGTTCTGATTGGTTGTTTCCGCACACGTGATTAGAAATGGGCGAATTTAATAGGATTGCATTTAAATTGTTTGAGTTTCACAGTTTTTTGATAAAACATTGATTTAAAGAAAATTGTATTGAACTTTTAAGTGTCTGTTTAGGTACATATGAGTATCTTGAGTATATTGTAACCAAAATAATGTATTTAACTCTAGTATGCGTTCGTGTCAAAAATTACCCATAGTTAGCTGTAAGTATATACACACACACAGACACACACATACAGTTTATGCACAAAATAGAAGAAATGTGTTGAAAATTCAACCTTGTGGAAACACGTACATTTCGGCACATTTAAGGCTGAAAAGGGAAAAACCTGTGCCTAATATGAAAACATATGGAAGCATAAATATCCTCTTGGTTAAGTTTCAGTAACAAAGTGAGTACACACCTTTTAGACGCAGTGGTCTAAGCGACGTCGACACGATGTATGTAAATTGTATCTAGTGTTTCATAATAGGCTCAGCATAGAAACATTGCGTATACAAAAGCCAAAAGTTGCCATTTGGGGCAGTCTTTATTTTGACACAATATTTGATTCCTGTGTCAATACCTGGACGTAGTATCCATGCTGACCCAAATTTTATTAAATATGTCGACACGGTGCGTACTCACCATGTATTGTATCCTGGTTCAGGAACATTTTCCTCCTTGGGATGTCACTTTAACGCTGGTTCGCGTGCATCTGTCCTTTCACAAGTTTGGTCGGAATATTGACAATGTATTCTTATGAAATAATAATTAACCAAAACTGTTGTTAATGTATTGAAAGTTCATGTAAGTGTAACAATTAATTACCTTATTTATTTATAAGAAAAATACAAACTTTATAATAATTAATAGTTTATGTTTCGTTCGTCTGTTTATTTTGATCATGCATTCAAGGTATACTTATAAAATGTCGACGAATCGCTGTTTAGAGCCAAAATTCAACTTAATTATTCCTTTTATTTAAATATATTCAAGTGATTGTAGATAAAATCACACTAGAAACACTCTCGAGTGTTTGACGAGCTCCTCTTTAGGTCGGGCATCAACTTTTTCTCTCAAGCGGCAGTGAGGCATTTTGCGCTTTTAGTGCACTACTACTATTGCATACAATTAATACATTTTAATTAAAACAATTTTAAAATTAAAATACTTCTTTATTTCTGCTTTTTTGCATTTCTACGTTCTATTATTAACAATCCGTCATAGCATAAAAGTGCTTAGGTAGCTACAAATGTTTAATATTGTCATATCAGATACTTTATTTCAGAAGTTTTTTTAAGCACACTAGAGTGTTGCGAGTATTTCACGAAGAATTCCTTTTTCTAAAGATCGTCGACGAATGGTATATCAACTCCACATTTTCGCTCAAACCAGTAAGCGAAATCCATGGTTCCACCAAATATTGATATAAATTTTTCAAAATATGAACACTTAAGTACTTTCCTTAATCCTTCTAATAGCAAATTGTGGTGCTGTCTCCTTTGATGGAAACAATAAATGTTCGTCAGCAACACGACTAAATTTCTCAAGCCACGTAAAATCTCCTTGGCCGACGGATGTTTTATGATTCCTACTATCTAGTTGACGACTGCTTCCTTGTGGGCCAATATGGTTATTATAACTTATATTTGACACACTTGAGGATCTAGAAAATAAATAAATAAATTTTATTAATTTATAATATTCGAGAACAATTTGTAGGCACAATTGTAGGCACAGTATTGAACCGAAATATCCCCAAATAGAATTTTAATTTTTTCACCATGAGCCACCACTCTAAAAAATCCGAAAAAACTACAAGCCAACAAGCATACGAAGTCATTGTTACTGTAAAATAATGAAGGTAGTTACTGCATAAAATCTTAAAAAAGAGAATTGTATTTCAAAAATTTTTGGCAAGCTAAGTAAGTATAAGTAAAAAAATCCGAAAGAAATTCCTAACCTGCAGCCATAAGGCTGTATCTACTCTGATTTGTCCGAATTTTCAATGCAACAGGAAAAGCGAAATTAAATAGAAACTGAAAATCAAGTTGTCTTCTGTAACCGGCCCCATAGTGGGGATACAGAGTTAAAACTTGGCTAAAAATATTTATTAACTGAGAGCTAACAAGCCATATACGCAAAGTAAAATTTGGCCCAGGAGCATTTTTCACTATGGTTATTCGGCTATACATTTGAAACAAATTAAACTTACCTCGGAAAAGTTGGCTCTGATATTCTCCCATTGGGTTTTTCTGAAGTATGTGGAGTATCACAATGATGTTTTTTTCTATGTTTGATAACTCCATTTTCTCGCTTTAACGTTTTAAAAACCGAAGGTTGACAAGGTATGCTATCTACCCTTGGCTTCTTTTGCTTTACTTCATATTTCCGGGCATCTTCCAGCGTTGAATTGTTGGTTGATGTAGTCGGAATTTTTACATTATTTTGAGTTGCCTGATTAGAAAACGCAGGTTCACTTATTTTTCCATATCTGTCCAACGTTTTATTATTTGCTTCCTGGTCAGAAGTCACACTCTGTTTTCGTCTGAACGATGTTTTGCTGTATTTCCTTTGAATAACGTCTGTTATTAAATCATGTTCGTGGGAAAGTCTTTTTGGCACATTGTTCTTGACACTTGGAAGTCGATGGGGGTACATTAGCGACTGCTTGTATTTTCGGTTTTACTTTATCTTTATAATTAAGTATTACTAAATCAGGTTGTTTTATAATCTGCTCTGCATTTGTTTTACTAAATTTGCAAAGGTCCAGCTCATCTTCCAAAATTGTTTGATTCGTTGATGTAGGTAGGATTTTTACTTCATTTTTACCTGCTTGATTAAAAGACGCAGGCGCACTTATTTGCGATATCTATTCAACGTTATATTTTTAGCTTCTTGGTTAGAAGTCACAGGTGCACTTTGCTTTCGATGTTTGAACACTGTTTTGTTGGGTTTTCTTTGAAGAAACTCAGTTAGGAAATCATGTTCGTGAGAAAGTCTTTTTGGCACATTCTCCTTGCCAGTCGGAGGTCGATGAGGAACATTAGCGACTGTTTGTACTTTAGATTTTACTTCATCTTCATACTTAGTTATTACTAAATCAGGTTGTTTTATAATCTGCTCTGCACTTGCCTTAGTAAACTTACTAAGGTCAAGCTCGTCTTCCGAAATTTTTTGATTCGTTGATGTAGATGGGGTTTTTATTTCATTTCTACCTGCTTGATTAAAGGACGCAGGTTCGCTTATTTTCCGATATCTATCCAACGTTTTATTTTTAGCTTCCTGGTTAAAAGTCACAGGTGCACTTTGCTTTCGGTGTTTGAACACTGTTTTGTTGGATTTCCTTTGAAGAAACTCCGTTAGGAAATCATAGTCGCTGGAAACTCTTTTCGATAGATTCTTTTTACCACTGGGAGATCGATGTACTTTAGAGACTGCTTACACTTTAGGTTTTACATGATCTTCATCCTTAGGTTTTACTAAATCAGGTTGTTTTATAATCAGCTCTGCATTTGGCTTAATAAATTTACTAAAGTCAAGCTCATCATCCAAAATTGTGTGATTTGTTGATGTAGACGGATTATTTTTTATTACTTCATTCTTAACTCTCTGGTCATATGTAATCAGAGCACTTTTCTTTTGATAACCTGACTAATGTTTTACCAGATTTTCTGCCTAGTAATTCGTTTAGGAGATCATTTTCTTGCGCATGTTCTTCTGATACATGTATTCGGTTTTTTCCAGCATTTTCTGCATTCGTATTAATCTCGACCACTTGTTTCGGTAGCTCTTCCTCCATAGTCTTTTGGGGTGGGCGGATTTCGCTATTTGTGTTTCTATCTTTACCATTGTTATTTTCTAAACTAAATATAACTTCTCCAAGCCAATCTGCCAGGCCAAGATCGGATAATCTATAACTAGTGTCCTCCAGTTCATTGCCTGGAATATCCAATCCAATATTTTTCAACGCATCAAAATATAGTAAACTATCCATAGTAAATAAAGGATCGATATGTTACAAGACACTGACAATTCACTTCACGTTTGAAATTGAACTGTTGTTTTTGGGGTTCTGTTTTGAGTATTTTATGCAATCCTTATGAGATGCATTTCATTAATAATTAATTAATGTCATAAACAATGTATACGAGTAGAACCATTTACCTGCTTTAATCCCGGTCATAAAATTAGGATAATTGATGTCGCTTCGTCGTACAGGTACTTGTAAAATCAAATAGAATACAATTCTCCTACCACCTTTATCTTTAAAAACGCTAAGCCCATACAATTATTCATAGAAATACTCAATAACAAAAATATAAATACAAATTTTCGTGTTCTTTACTCAAACCTATGCTTTGGATTTTTCGCCAATATAACTGGCATAAATGAAAACTACATACTAGAATAACTACATTATGCCATATTTCTTCATCACTCCGATGAAAAGCAATGTCAAAATCAGCAAATATTAAATAGAAAGAAAAGTAATCCCTAAAGCACAAGATTTTACGAAATACTACTTTTTAGATATTTGTTTGCGAACTTGGAAACTTTAGACGATTGAAATATTCATTATTCAAATCTCAGAGAAAAACTACTTACATGTTACTACATTTGACTAGTTGGACTTCAACGACATTTACAGGCAAAATAGTGTGCTTCAGAACATAAATATACGTCTAAGGCTGACATGCATGATGCGCGTTTAGTATACCAAGTTGACATTGTCTGAAATTTTTGTGAAATCATGGTATATGTTGCACAAAATATATTTTATATAAAGAACGATAAATTCTAGTGATTGATAGGTATTAAATACCTCAAAATACCTTAAACCTCAAATACCTTAGTTGCAGCAAACGAAAATGAGCTCAAATCGTTGTAGCATAACCATCGAACAGTAAGCACTGAGTACGATTTAAGTGTAAATTACAGCAATATGAAAATGACTGTACACCGAACACATGAAATCCACCAGACACGCCAAAAACGGGTGTCTGCGAGGTAGTAAACAAGATAGCATTATAGACAATGTTTAGAATTGATACTTTTTAGCTAGAAAAGTAGTTTATAATCATTTAACAGACATACTGCCTTAGATGAGGTCATTGCAAGGACATTGTTCTTGTAAAATAGATTATTCCAGTAATTTAATAAGAATTATGTATATTTCCCTGAAATAATTCCATTATGCAAATTATGAAATTTTATGAAATGCCTAAGCCTCTAAGTGCATAAATTATTTCTAACACTTGAAATACTACCTAGTAAAATGTAAGTAAGTAATAAAGGTAAACATATTTATGGTGAATATAATAAAAATTATACAGCGTGGCACACTTAAAATGCAGCAAGCGAAAATGCGCTCATATCTTCATTTGACAACCTTCTAATAAGCTCTGAGTACGTTAAAAAAAAAACAAAAATTATGATTGTAGACCGAGCGAATGAAATCCACCCGGACATGCCAGGAATAGGTGACTGGTAGTACATAGCATTGTCTGTTGCAGCCCTGTACACAATAACGGTCATAGGAAACATAAAATTCGATGAAGAATTCAAATGGCAAAATCGGCGACCTATCGGTTGAGCTAAATTTGGGGCGAGAGAAATATCATGAAACTCACAAATATCAGAGTTGCTAACACTCTAGATTTGTCCATCTTATTGATGCCTCTGAGATATGGACCGTTAATGACACAGACAGATGATTTATTAGTGCTTTCGATATGTGGGTTTGAAGACACTTATTACCAAAACCGTGGAAAGTCCGTATGAAAACCTCGATTCGAAGTAGACGCCATTCTATGCAATGGATTAAGCTGTAGCAAGGCTGTTCTCCTAACATGCAACCGCGACAGATTGCATGATGTTATTAAACGCGCCATATAGCAAAGAGAGGCCAACTATACCAGAATCATTCATCGGCGTATGCTTATATATATGAACTAGTTAATATAATAGACATATTTGCTGTATATAACAGAAATAAAAGAGGTCCAAAAGCGGACCCTTGCGAAACACTTAATGTTTTTTACACGTTACAAAATATATAAGTTATGCAATAACATAATAAATACTTTATTACTTTCTGATATTTTCTACCTTGTATATATTTTCTTCTAAAACTAACATCCTAGGAATCTACAGAATAATATAATTATTCGTAAAAAATTAATACTATGCATATAACAACATTTAGACAATATTTAGAATTAAGTATTAATAATAATTAAATAGATACTATTTAGTAATAGCTACAAAAGTAGTTTATAGCATTTAACAGACACACTACATTAGACCAGGTCATTGCAAGGACATATTTTTGTAAAATAGATTATACCAACCATTTAATAAGAATTACCTATAAAAGTCTTTTTATGAAGATTATATTTAATAAAAAGCCTAAGCCTCTAAGTTTGTAAATTCAAACGGGAGCACCTTTACAATTATTTTTTTTTCCGATTTGAACCAAATTTTATCCAAATGTAGAACTAATTATTAAGATCTACTTATGGGCAAAAGAACATGCACTTGCTAGAAATACAAAGCCACCTGTAGTACCAAAATGAGCGGAATAATCAAAAAATAATATTGATCATTTTTTATCGGAAAATTTTATTAATGGAAGTTGTTTAAAATAATGTCCAATTCCGAAAATACCATTTGAATGGGAATTATTGTTTAGAAAATTGTGCTATGACATTTTTGTTTCAAATTAAACCCAGTTGTCAGAGCATCACAATGGGCCCTCCTATGAGGCCTGAGTGCACGTGAAAGCAAGCTCACCCCCGCCAAACAATCCAGAACCCAGTTGTCAGTTGAGATTATTTTCATAGAGAAATAATGAAATAATTCACGAGGAAGAAAAATTACGAGATCCGTACGTTTTTGTTTCTATTTTCGATTTTGGAGAGTGTGTTATGATTAAAACAGTTTAACTGTAACATTTTCAGCTATAATATCCCTAGGACATTGAAAATGTAAGAGATAATTTTATGACAATCGAAAGCACGTTGCTTGGTAATAGCCCGACGCCGAAGGTGGACGGCTATTACCAAGCAACGTGAGATTGTCATAAAATTATGAGGCATTTGTCAATGTCAGAGGGATATTCGATCAGAAATTTTTTTGAAAAAATAAAATAAAAAAGTCGCAAAACAATTATTTATTTATAGATTAAGAACTGGCGTTGCCAAAATGTGACATTTTGAAATTTATTTGGCAGTTATTATGAAGTTGTCAAGGTTAAATAATTTTGTTGTCAAAGTGATTGAAAGTTTCCTTGGATGATGTTATCAGTGTAATGTTGTTCTGATTGATTGTTTCCGCACACGTGATTATAAATGGGCAAATTTAATAGGATTGCATTTAAATTGTTTGAGTTTCACAGTTTTTTGATAAAACATTGATTAAAAGAAAATTGTATTGAACTTTTAAGTGTCTGTTTAGGCACATATGAGTATCTTGAGTACATTGTAACCAAAATATTTTATTTAACTCTAGTATGCGTTCGTGTCAAAAATTACCCACAGTTAGCTGTAAGTATACACACACACACAGACACACACACACACACACTCACACACACATACACACAGACAGACATTTTTTATTCGATATTTGAATTCAGTCTGTTATGAAACGGATTTCTGTACAGACATTTTTTTCTACGATGATGATTAAGTTTTTGTCCGGTTGTAATATACCTATTTCATTAAAACAAATAGAACAGCATTGCGTAAAAAATAAATACGTTCTTTATATACAGATGATAATTATAAAACTGAATGAAAACATATTTCTGTTGCCTATTGTGTCCTATGTGATATACAACCATAAACTCACTAAAGAATATACATTTTACTACAGTTGCATACCTACGAGGAAAACAATTTAATATTGTCCCCCATAGTGATTACATTGAAAGAAATTAAAACGAGGGAAAATTTATACATAAACAAAACTTAAAAATGACATTTAGAAAAAAAATCTGCTAACTTTAAGTAATGCACACAGATAATTATGGAAAACCAATAATTACTTATTAACATTAAACATAAATTTTATTTTCATATTTTTCTGGTCATTTAAAAATAAAGATGAAACATTTCATACTTAACAAAGAAATTAATCCCTTTAATAGGAAATTCATATAATTCTTTAATGAAGTTAAAATTTAAATTTTAGGTTTTATATTACTTTTAGACTCTAAAGAACATATCAATAGTCTGCACCAGATCAGCTTATCTTTGCCATTAACATTTGCAATTTTTCATCAATCTTGACATCAGAAATAGTTGAAGTATTTTAACAAAAATAGGCTTAGAATGTCATGAAATGTTAAGATTTTTAAGTTTGAGTACGAAAAATAAATGTCGGTCTGTCTCTATATTTTGTATGTGCCTTCGATTACTCTGGAACGGTTCATGGTATTGCATTGGCTTGAAATTTGGTACATGCATGTATTATAACGAGATGGAACTAGCTTATAATTTGATTTTATTCCGTTGTGGGTAGATGGTGGTGAATAGGTAAAGCAAACAAGTACGAGTCCATAAAATTGGAAATTAGTGTATGTACGAGAAGCCAAGGTCTTTTTGACATCAGACACCTCCACTACCATACTTCATAATTCCACCCTCACCTCATTATTGAAGATTGTAAAAATAAAATTGTGATTTAGTGTGTATAAGAACCAAAAAGGTCTCAACATTTTTCTTTGAATCAGCCACCTCTACCGAAAATTTGGATGTTGAAGTAGTGGTTCCTTATGCGGCGGTTTTATAACTACAGCTATGAATGAAACTTTCGTTATTAAACATAAACAAAAATATTATATACCCAAAAGTTATTAAATATACAGTGCTAAATATTTTCTCTGGTATGAAATTTGTCTATTACAGAAACGCAAACAAAATTTCTGAGTTTCAATCTATATTATATAAATAGAACCACACAGATAATATTCAAGGGAAGAATGTGTTATCTAAATCGAATATTCTTGTATTGGATAAACAAATTAATTTATTGTAAATGTTAATATTAAATCGATAAATATTTGTATTTCCGAAAAATTACATTTGATTACCTCAGTAAATTTCAATAATAATAATAATAAATGCCTTTATTCATTGTGTATACAAATTAAAGTACAATAAACAAGAAAAAAAATTAAGCAAACACAAATGAAAGGGCGAAGTTCGGTGGTGCAGTAGTACACCCGCTCTTCCACTTCCAAGATAATTAAAATATCACTGACTCATTCATTTTCTTGAAAATAACAGGATAACAAAAAAACCTATAATAAGTTATATGAATATTAATTTTTTGGAGCAGTATTGAACAATTTTAAATTTTTAAAATAAAAGTTGCTTTCTTTATTTTTATTATTTTTTTAATCGCCATATTTATTTTAATGTCCTGGCGCAGTTTAGCCGATGGCTATTCTACCACTCAACGAGGACGGACACACACACAAATAGATAACATCACAACACCCATTCCCTGCGACATTGCCATCTGCCGCAACTGAGACTCGAACTCAGGAGAAGAGAGCGACTAGACCATGTTGTCTCTCACACAACCGCAGTCTAGCCCACTGCTACCGTCTCGGCAACACGTGAAAAACGCCACTACACATCCATACACTAGCCAGGATTCGAACCCGGGACCGCAAGCCTAACAATACTTACAATACTTACAATATCGATAATAACTAATTTTAGGCTAGAACAGGAAAGGAGATAATCGAAAATATCCTATTTTGACTGTCGTTTTTCCAATATGGTAGCCGTAGCATCAATGATAGTTTTGTGGAAAACATTAATCTGTGATTGTGGCAACCTCTACAGTATACAAACAAAACATTTCTTTTGGGAATTATTCACGAATCAAATGACAAATTGCAAATTGAGTTGAGTAATTCTGGCCTGTTGATGACCTGATTGTTACTATTAGAGGGTATGATCTCAAACCGCATGCAAATTGAATTAAACATAATATCTAAATGGTGGTGGTTAGGGGGCCTTAGTGTCCATCCGAGCAAAACAGTTATTTTTCCATTCGCCAAAAGAGAAAACTAAATTTGAGAGATCCTAAGTTAAATGGAACCGTATTGAATCTTTCCAGTGAAGTCAAGTATCTAGAAGTAATCCTGGATCAAAAACTTACCTGGAACTCGGATTTGGAAAGGACACTTACAAAAGCAATGGCTATCTGGACGATTGGTAAGACTTGGGGTCTGAAGCCAAAAATAATACATCGGTTGTCAGGCCCATGGTGACTCACGCATTGTTGTATGGTGGCCAAAAACAAGAAAAAGTAGTGTAATAAGACCCGTGACTATATGTTTTCATACTCGTATATTTGCTATTAATGATAATTAATTATATAGATACATTCAAATTGCAACAATAGAAATGTTGCTGACTTAGCCTAAAGTTAACCTACTTACTTTTAATTACTAAACACATTTAATAATATGTTGATTACATATAAACCTTTACAGTAGCACAAGGAAAGTTGCAGAAATGCAACGCCTTGCCTGTCTACAGACTACAGGAGCAATGCGCTCCTGTCCCACAGCAGCTATGCAGGCAATACTGGACCACTTCCTCTACATCTGCATGTGAGGAAGGAAGCTGCATTTAGTGCCGTATGACTGAATCAGGCACTTAAATTGAGACCGAGCGACCTAGTTGATCACTTAAGGATTTTTGAGCTTTTGTGCTGATTGAGAGCCGTTAAGGGAGCAGCACTGCAGTTGGTGAAAGAGTCACTCATCTGGTACACAGATGGATCTAAGATGGCCGAAGGGGTACCGAGGCCTAAATGCAGGCTATGTAAAGCCTTTGGCAACACGGCATTTTCCAGGCAGAAATTTATGCTATAGACCTGTGTTTTCAGAATGCCTTAACAAAGGCATTCGAAGGGTACAGTTTCAGATAGCCAGGCAGCACTAAAGTCTCTCAGGCTTTATACCTTCCAATCTAAAATTGTCTGGAAATGCAGACAATCTCCAACTGGCAAAAAACAATAAGGTTACCTTGATGCGGGTGCCAGGGCATGAGGGAATGGATGGCAATGAATTAACTGACAGCCTTGCAAGAAAAGGAGCTGAAGTCCCGTTTTTCTTACTCGAACCGTTTTATGGTTTATTTAAGGGACACAAGGTCCAAAAATAGGAAAAAGAACAAGAGAAGTTCTACTGGAGGAATACTCCCGGCCAAAGACAAGTGAAAAAGTGTATAACCTATTCAGAGCTGGGCAAAGTACTCTGATAAAGTGCTTCAAGCACCAAGCACTTAGCCAGAGTGCTTTAAAACATCAAGTACCAAGTACTTTTATTTAAAAAAGTACTTCAATTACCAAGTACAGTACTTGAAAAAGTAAAGCACTAAGTACCAAGCCTTCAGAAATATAAATGTCAAGCGGTAATATGAGATTAAAAAACAAAAGCAAGTTTATTGTCACACCAATCACACCTTTATGATATGACGATCATGAAAAATTCAGGAAAAATAAACGCTCTAAAAGAAAATTATTTATGTATTTGTTAGTAAGTAATGTAGGTACATAATAATATTAATAATATACATAGTGTTTAGGGAGGACCTTTTTTGCTGGAATCTGGCATATGACACTATACATTTTTGTTTTGGGGCGAGGTTGACAAACAATTGAAATTACAAAATATCGTATTTTCTCGCATTTTTATGAATATCTCCTGTCGTATTGGTCGTATTGCAAAAATATAAAATAGAGATTGTTCACAACAAAATTTCAAATAGATTAAGATATACAATATGTACAAACTTCAAAAAAAAAATGAACAAGCCAATATATAGCTTTTTTAAATAATTTAATATAGCTTTAATAGTAATCTATCCATTTACATAAAATTTTGAAGACATACTCTTTATGGATGTTAACCACCACAGAAAATTTCATGACAAATGTTTGTTTAAACAGCCAAAAGCCATAAATTATTTAAAAGTTTGCGGGCTCATAATAATTATGCCATTAATTATTTTTTTAATTTAATGCAAAAAGAATGACGGTATCGGCTTCCAGTTAACATAAGAGGATATTTATTTTTTTAAATTATTTTTTGAACGTACCTAATTTTTAAACATGTTAAAACTTTTAAGTTTTGTAAAAATAATCGCAAAAATAAATTAAGAGCTAAACGAATTAAAAAAAAATAAATAAAATTACAAGACATGGTTAAACATAAAATAATTTCGTTAGAGCCAATTAAACGTAGGTACCTTTAAAACCTACAGTTTAAAAAATGTTTCTTCAAATTCAATTATTGCAATATATTAAGGTGAAAATAAATTAACTGTCTCAAATTATCATCTCATCACTCCCCAATTATTCTAAAACTAAGACTTAACCTATTCTTTATTTCACAATACACAACAGAAATGGTAATTGCCAATTATGGATAACTTTAACACTGAACAGTGAACAGTGAATACAGAAGACTTTGTTTTTTTATTAGTTACTCACAATTCATGATGAGACTTGTCTGGAAGGGCCTCGAATGAATTTTAAAAAGAGCTTGCACGTACTTTTGAAATACTTTAAGCACTTCAAAAGGATTTCAATTACTTTCTAAAGTAATTGAAGTACTAAAAAGGACTTCAATTACTTTAAAAGTAATTGAAGCACTTTCGAAAGTAATTGAAGCCCTCTGAAAAGGCTTGAAAGCCCCAAGTACTTAAGCAAAGTAATTCAAATGTCAAGTACCAAGTACTCTCTTTTAAAAGTAATTTAAGCACAGTGCTTGAAGCCCTAAAAGTGCTTCAAGTACTACTTCAAAGCACTTTAGCATAGTACTTTACCCAGCTCTGAACCTATTCAACAAACAATGTCACAAGGCTTCTCGAACTCGAAAAGTCCGATCGAAGGTTGATTATAGGTCTTCTAACTAGTCATTGCCCTTAAGATACCATCTCAAGAACATTGGCATGGCAGAAGACGATAAAAGCAACCACTGCGATGCTGAAACTGAAACTGTGGACATATACTATACGAATGCAAGGTATGAATCCGCATTAGGCTAAAGTACCGGGAATAGGTGGAATTAACAGCATAGGGAAATTAGCTCACAGGAAAATCACAAGCTTTGTAAAAAGTATTGGAACCTTGGACACCAATTAGTTGTAGGGTAACAAAATATCTTTTAGGTCGAGGTGGATAAAGGCCAATACGGCCGATCGACAATCCACAATGACAAATTGACTGTATTAAGTCTAAATTCAGCAATATCGCGTTTCTTCCGATTTTTTTAAATAAAATTATAAAATAAATAATTTTGGTAGCACTTGTATCGATAAAATTAATGCTTTATGATAAAGAATCTTATAATACAATAAAGAATCCTATAATACAAAAAAGTATAAAGATTATATTTGGAACCTTTGTCAGTATCGTGAAGATAAATAACTAAAGAAACACTGACTGAAATTTTAATAGATTTTACGTATAATACGAGAAAAGCGGATGGATCAGAATGCAGCTAATACTGTGCTATAATTATGTGGAATTTTAGAGCAAAATTTATAATGGAAAAGTACTACAACAAAGAAGAGATGCGGGTCTTTTCGCTGATATTGAATTTAAAGCATAATATCTGTGTGTACTGTATTGCTGTGTTTCGGAATCATCTACGCGTTGCGTTGATCATGCAGTATTACTTACAAAGTTACAAATGGTTTTTGTCGTATTTGTCAGAACGCTACCAGAGAGTTATTGTTAATGATATAATGTCTGGTTTAAAAGCGATAAATACAGGAGTAGCACAAGGATCTGTCTTGGGACCAACTCTTTTTCTGTTATATATTAACGATATGCTAATCTACATAGAAAATCCATCAAGTATCATAGCATCTTACGCAGACGATACTAATATATTAATAACAAGTAATAGTCTCAGCGACGCTGAAATCCGTGCCTTAGACATTTTTACTAAACTAACTATTTTCGTCCAAAAAAATAAATTATCTGTTAATACTGACAAAACAACTTGTGTAGTGTTTAAGACCCTTCAATCAAACGCTGTCTCTGATAGCAGCATAACACTCGACATTTCAAATATTGTTAATTATTCATTTGAATCTAAAATGCCGGGCTTAACTATCGACTGTCACCTAAAATGGTCTAGTCACATTCAGAATGTATGCTCAAAGTTGACCAAGAATTGTTTTGCACTCACTGTAACACCTAAACAATGTAGTCAGGCGATTGTCAGGCAATAGTATTTTGGATGTTTCCATAACACTATTAAATATGGTATTGTACACTGAGGCCTTTCATATGAAGCACAAAAAGTGTTTGTACTGCAAAAACGAGCTGTACGTATTATTGCTAATATAAAATATGATGAATCATGTAGAGGAAAATTTAATTTTCAAAACATTCTTGCTTTAGCTTCTCTGTATATTTATGAAGTAGTTTGTTTTGTGTATAATAACAAATGTAATTTAGGGGATAAAAAAATTAACCATTATAATACAAGAAAAAAAATATTATATGCTACCTCCTAAACATGACACTGCTTTATTTCAAAAGAGCCAGAAGAGATCATCTGCACCGCTCACATTTGTGAGTGGGGCCGACGTAAAGTAAGTTCGCACGCCCTGCACGAGGCTGGTTCCCGGTCTACAGTGATGTATTGGGGTAAAGGGCCATAGTCCTGAGTAAGCAAAATATATAACAAAGGAATTGCAGTTCTGCAGTCTGCACAAGTTATGAGAAACAAAGGTGTAATATGATATCTTGAAGATAAGCAATTAATAAGAGAAGCTGTTATCGTGAAATACGATATACCTGTGAAGGTTTATTATGGCTAAGTCGCAATAAGATAGCGTGTAATATTATATAACAACTTCCCCCTTAATAAAAAAGTTGATGTTATGCAGCAACTTTTGAAAATTGTTAAAACGTTAAATGAATATAATGCAAAAATAAATTGAAACAATGTTGAATGAATACAAAGCAAAATAATAAAATAATGTAAAAGTTAAAATTGGTAAGCGATAATAAAACATTACATAACGTAATAAGGGTAAAATACAATAGTCTAAATTAATAGACAAGGGTAAAACTCCACATGAAAGTCTATGTTAACTCGATGTCCTCTTCTTCTTGAGGTCTAATACCGGGTCGCTTTCTTGGAGGGATCAGTCTAGGAAATTTGGTAAATACTCTGCTTCGCTCTGAAGGAGGTGAAGGAGGGTTATCCGTTGAGGGTTGGATTCGCAATGCTCCACATCTTCTTCTTCTGCATTTACAAGTTATGTAAAGTAGAACTAATAGGATGATGAGAGTGATTATGAAGTATGTGAACCAAGATACATGTTTGGTCACAAAAGGTTCGTTTATGAGGTCGTCTAGGTCTTTGGAATATTGCTCTAGTTTGTTTTTAGCAATATCTAAATCTTCTACGTCGAGACTGTTTAATTTAAGCGGTTTTAATTTTGGGATTTCGATTTTGTCGGGCATGTGATTGCAGCATTCAAAAGGAATTTGGATTGGATGTGAATTGTCCTTAATTTCGGAAAAGTCTTTAGCACTGGCTTGTATTCGAGTAATGCCTGCATAGGCGTAACATCCTGGTTGTAGTTTTATGATGGAATTTTTGTTAATTAGCTCTGTTATGGATTCTCTCTTCGGGCAGTTGATGGTAATGTGAAGTGGTTCGGAATTAATTACTAGCCATGTGTTGTCTTCAAGTTCTTGGACGTTGTATCCTTGACTAATGATGAAGGAAGTTTGACAATTTTCTGGGAGTTTCGGCAATGGTTTTAATATTCTAGCCTCACAAATGGCATTTTGGTCGATAGGATATGCAAACAGGTTCGAACATAGTTTGGTTCCAAAATAGAGTGGTTTGCATTCTTTCAAATTTTGTATAGGTATGTACATTAAAGAATCATCGTCTCTCGCGATAAACTTTTGTGAAATAGATAAAAAGTGATGTAGACCAGTTCTGTTATCAAGTATAGGTATGGGGTACAGACGAAAGGTGTTGTAATTTTGAGGTTCAATGAGAGGTATTGTTAAAACAAATATTAAGTTAGAATCTAGTTGAAAGGCTTTTAGTTCAATAATATCCAGATATTGAGCAACTGCTGATAGTTTAATTGGAAGAGGTAAATTGTTCCTTCGCAAACTCTGTGAAATCTCTTGTAACGCTGTTACTAAGTGATCAGGTGTTATGATTGATGAATGAATAATTCCTAATCTGGCGAATGTTATTGAATTTAAAATATCGTTTAGATTGTCTTCGATATACAAATAGCTGGCCATTAGTTGTTCGGAAATGTATAGAAATTTTAGTTTTATTTCGGCAGCTTGGATCGTTTGAGTCATGGTTTGAATCGTGTGCTCGATTTCTTTGATATCTTTGTTAAATGTTTCCTCATCAATTTGTAATTTTTGTATAGTTGAGTTGAAATTTTTGATAACAGAAGTTGTAACTGAGATCTGATTTTTGATTAAGTTTTCTAATTGATGTTCATCATTATTTAATTTGTTTATACAGTTAGTGTAGTACTCGCCATCTTCGGCGTCTAAGTTTCCGGTAATTGATTTGAATATTGTTCCGAAACCGTTAAGTATTCCGCGTTTATATCTCTTTGTGTCTGAAAAGACTTCGTCAAATTTCGTTTTTATTGAACTAGCTATTTGCATTAAAAGGTTAAACTCTGTTTTGACTTCGCTTCTAAACAGTATTGATTTTTGGTCAGCATCATCGAGGGTGTTCAAGATTCTGTCTAAATTATTTTGGTTTTTGTCAAAAGCTAGTTTGAGGGATGAAATATTTTTATGCACTAGCAGAGTCCATTTGTCATTTGTCACCACGATGTCTGTGTCTTGGTGATAGTATACACCAACAGTGTTATTGATCGGGGTAATTTTGTATTGACAGAGTGCTGATCCGAACAGCAGGAGAAACCTGAAAATAAATTTAATTTTCAGTATATGGTTTCATTCTATCAAAATTTACTTTAGTTTCTTGTTTTGTTTCGAGATTTAATAAGGTAGCAGAATTTTGAAAAATTTCTTTTATTTTAAAGGGACCGTTAAATTTATTTTGTAGTTTGTTCTTAATTTGTGATTCTTTTACATAAACTAAGTCACCTATTTTGTACTCAGATCGTTTCTGGGGAACATTTCTGTCAAAGCGAACATTCGCTTTCTCCTTTTGAGCTTGTGTTCGATTACGGGCTATTTTATAGTAGTGGGATATTCTGTTGTTCAAATCTCTGACATATTTAGTTATTAGTTCTTTCTGGTTATATAAGGTTTCAGGTGGTCTGTTAGACGTATGTCCAAATATAAATTCATATGGAGTAAAACCATGTGTCTTATTGACCGAATTATTGTAGCATATTACCGCATATGGTAAAATCGTGAAAGGATGTTCGTTTGGGTTTTCAGTTTTGTGGATTCTTATCATTTCGGCTAAAGTAGCATGAAATCTTTCTATGGATCCGTTCGATTGGGGATGTCCTACGCTTGAATAAGTTAACTTTATGTCGTAGAGGATGCAGAGATCTTTGAGCAAACGGTTGTCAAATTCGCCACCGTAATCGCAATGGATTCTTAATGGGGTACCATAATGTTGGAAATATAACAATAAAGTGTTTACGACAGATTTTGCGGATTTATCCGGGACTGCATATGCTTGCGTGAATTTAGTTAATTCGTCGCGAATGGTTAACGCATAATTTCGAGTTGGGAATTCAAACAAATCGATATTAATTCTTTCGAATGGTGTTCTTGGGGTTTCTGTGACTACTAGAGGGTTATTAAGGTTTTTTCGGCATACCTTAGTTTTTTGGCAAGTTTCGCAATTTTTTATAACAGTTTCAACGTCTTTAGTTAGACCTTGCCAAGTGTATTTTTCTCTAATTCTTCGAATCGTTTCATTTATTCCGCGGTGTAGATTATTTTTACCAAAATGATTTTGCTCCAATATAATTGGAATTTCATCTTCGTCGGCAGTTCTGACGATATCTTGACAAATTACTACTTTTAAGTCTTTTTCCGCAAAAATGAATGATAGGATTTCAAGTATGGGGAGGTCTAAATTATTTTCGACAAAGTATGTCTTAGAAAGATCTAGGACATCTTGATTTTTAAATAATACCAAAAATAGATGTTCAATTACAGATTCGATATCAAAAGGTAGAGGGATGATAAAATATCTCCTATGTCTGACTGTTTTGCTCGATACAATATTGATTTTATCGTTATGAAATTCGGGATTTTCTTCGAATATGTCCTCGATAATTTTATGATGGAGGTCTTGTAAGTTATTTTGATGGAAGAAAGTTATAATATCTTTGTGTTCTCGGTATAAGAGTTGTTTGTTTGATGCTTTGATTTTTGAATAGTCTATTAAGGATGTTGTTTTATATAAGTTGGCGGAAGTTTCAAATTCTTGGGAAATTTGTTCGTTAGTGATTTCGTTATTATCGTCTGGGTTTTCGTCGTCGTCTGATTCTTCGTCATTCGCGGCTAGAACCTTTGAATAGAATTTGGAACATTCGGAAAAATGATTAATTTTGATTCTAG
The DNA here is from genome assembly GCA_936432065.2 of Rutpela maculata. Lineage (NCBI taxonomy): Eukaryota > Metazoa > Arthropoda > Insecta > Coleoptera > Cerambycidae > Rutpela > Rutpela maculata. The sequence continues at coordinate 73,543,103 of OW386285.2, read as the reverse complement.
AAAGTGCGTCCGCGTTCTTATTGATTTTACCAGGTTTATAGATTATTTCGTAGTCGTACTCTTCTAGTTTGAGGCGCCAACGGGCAAGTCTACTTCCTGGGTCTTTTATAGAGAATAGCCAGGTGAGTGGTCTGTGGTCGGTTACAAGCTTAAACTTTCTACCGTACAGATAGGGTCTAAAGTGTTTTACACTCCATACTATCGATAAAAGCTCGCGTTCAATCGTTGAATACTTAGTTTCTGCACTGCACAAGGTTCTAGAAGCATAGGCAATGGGTAAATCTTTGCCAATAGGCCCCTGGCTCAGCACCGAGCCGACGGCAAATGCGCTCGCATCAGTGGTTAGAACGAAAGGTTCATCAAAGTTGGGGTAGATTAATATCGGAGTTGTCGTTAATGTTTGTTTCAAATTTTGAAAAGAATTTATACAATCATTGTTGAAGAGAAATGGTACGTCTTTTTGTAGTAGTTTTGTTAAGGGCTTGGTTATCTTGGAGAAATTAGGAATAAAGCGCCTATAATATCCGGCTAAGCCTAGAAATGATTTAATTTCTTTTGGATTTTTCGGTTGAGGAAAATTTAAAATAGCGTCAACTTTCGAAGGATTTGGTTTTACGCCGTCTTTTGTAATTAGGTGTCCTAAATAAGCGACTTCCTTGCGGAGAAACTCGCATTTGTCTGGTTGAATTTTGAGGTTGGCTTTTTGAAGGCGTTTAAAGACTTCAGTTAGACGGGAAATGTGTTCGTGAATTGTAGGAGAGTAAATAATAATATCGTCCATGTAGACGAGACATCGTTCATTTTGAATACCTAACAGGATGTTATCCATAACTCTTTGAAAAGTTGATGGAGCGTTTTTGAGTCCAAATGGCATTCGCACGAATTCATAATGACCGTTCTCAACTGAATATCTGCGGGATTAATTTCGATTTGGTGGAAACCGGAAGCCAAGTCTAAGGTTGTGAAATATTGGCATTTGCCAAGTTGGTCTAAAAGATCGGAAATGTTGGGCAGAGGATATTTGTCACCGATTGTAACCTCGTTGAGTTTGCGGTAGTCGACTACAACGCGCCATTTCTGTTTACCAGAAGCGTCCAGTTTTTTGGGAACTACCCAGACAGGAGAGGACCAAGGTGAGATTGAAGGTTGAATAATACCTTGACTTAACATTTTCGATACTTGGGACTTAACTTCTTCTTTATGGACCTGAGGATATCGATACGATTTCGTAAATATCGGTCGGGAATTGTCGGTGTCAATAGGGTGTTTGATTTCGTTGGTAAAGGTCAAATTGTCTCCTTCTAAATAGAATATATCTTGAAAGTCTAAACAAAGCTGCGTTACTATTTCGGCGTCTTCTTCGTTTAGATGATCCAAGCGCAATTCGTTCCTGATTTCAAAGGATCTGTCTGTCTGTAAGTGTTGGTCAGAATTTTGAGTATTTAAATTAAAAATTGATTTGAATTTTTGTACTGGTTCTAGGTTAAGGTTTGAAAAGTTTATGGTTTTTGGAATAGCGTTTGCGTTTATTATTGAAGTTAAAAATTCTCCATTGTGATCGATTTTGACAATGGCATTTGGTAAGCGTACTTTCTCGTTTTCCTGGGCTAACAGTGTAGCCTCGGTATTTCGCAGGTTACATTTTAGTTTACAGATTTTTTCCATGCGAGGTTCAATAGAAATTAAATTTTTGATGTTGCTTAAATTTGAATTTTTTGTATCAGAATTAATAGTTGGTTGTAAAGGTAAATTTACCGTAGTTTCTTCCGTAACTTTAAATAATGGTACGGTTTTAAAATTTGTGACTAGTTGTTTATTTTTAAAATCTACTCGGCATTCATAATGTTCTAGAAAGTCTGCGCCTAGTAGTCCATCAAAATCTATATCTAGATTATAGATATACACTTTGTGTGACTCGTCTGAGAATGGGATGAGAACAGATTCGTTGATATAAATTTTTTGATCAGTAATACCCTGTATAATTACATTTTCAGGGGATCTACGTCTATAATTTTCAGCTGTTTTAGGTTTAAAAATTGAAATTCCTGCACCAGTGTCTATCAAAATTTTAAATTTGCCGGTTGCGTCTTTGATGTAATAAAGATTTTTTGAATTTACGGTTAATAAGGTGTGAGAAAGGGTATTTACATGAACGTTTGTTCTGGGAAGTTCAGCATTGGATCGAAACTGTCGTTGAGATTCATTGTTTGTATTTGGTTTGATATTTGGTCGAATTGGTCTATTTGTTGTGTTGGAGTATCCGCGGGGTACTCCGGATCTAAGCGAAAATCCTGAGGATTAGCAGTATAATCCTCCTGTAGTGTTTGAGAATTAGCAGTATAGTTCTCGTACTGCTCATATTGAGAATTAGCCGTATAATTATCTGAAAAGTTTTGAGCGTTGCCTGAATCGTAATTTTCATAACTATCACTTACGTTTTGATAATCGGGTGAGTAGTCATTATATTGATTATAGTTACATTGATTGTCATAATTGTCATAGGGTTCGTAATTCAAATGATGAGCTTTTTGCTGGTTAAAGCGATTAAAATTTGGGTTAGGTTGGATAGCTGATGGTCGCTGTTGCATAAAATTAGGGTTCGGCCTTATGGCTGAGGGCCTGTTTTGCTGTGATTGATTTGGCTGATTATTTTGAGGGAATGTCCTCTGACCAAATTGATTATTACTGGGTTGTGCGAAGTTTTGATGAGAAAAATTTTGTGAGTTTGGGTTTCCTTGGAAACTTGGTCTCTGGAAGTTTTGAGACTGTTGCCTTGTGCGGCATTCGCTTATTACATGTCCATTCCGTTTACAGAAGGAACAAAACTTTTGTTGCAAATTGGGACCTTGTGGTCGCTTTTGTTGAATTACTGGATTTTTGACTGGACTATTTTTTGGGAATTTTTGTTGCTCGAAATACGAAAGTTGTAGTTCTCTCCGAATTCTAATAATTGCGTTCATTATAGTCGGAGGGTTACTGGCACGTATTATTCTGCCTAGATTTGGTTCTAGACCCGTTAACAAATTATTTAATGTCATAGTTTCGATCAGGTTTGTTTGCGCGGTTCTTTGCTCCGAAGTTAAATTTTGTTTTTGCACTGCAGCGTGCATTTTCGCATTGTGCGTTTGTAGACGCGAAACAAATGTTAATGCAGATTCACCAGGCAATTGGTGAATTCTTTGTAGGTCTTGAATAAGAGCTGTTAAATCTCTAGAGTCACCGAAGTGGGTTTCTAGAAGTGCTTTAATTTCTGGCCATGTGGCAGGGTTACGAGAATTGATTAGTTCGGCAGCTTTGCCTTTCAATTTATTTTTAATATGAACAGTTAATAAAATTTTTTGGTCGTGAATTGCCATGCGTTGGGCACACTGACATGAGTTTAGGAAAGTTTGGAGGTTGATGGCGTTACCATCGAACTCCGGAATTAACGAGAAAATTTCTGAGAGTTTGTAAGGCTCTACCTCGTGCTCGACTTGCTCTGGTTGCTCGGCTGTCGTCGGCACTACTGGTTGAACTGGTTGAACCGGCTCTGGTTGAGCTCTGTCTGGCATTTTGCTTTTTTGTTTGGAAATTTTTGAACTAAAGTTGGTTGCGTATCAGCAGTATGATACGGAAATTAGATTGAAATAGTTTGTTATGTTGCGTACGTTAATAAATTGTGTATTAATTGTATAATACACAGTTGTTTCGTGAATACGAAAATAAATAACTTAAAATTAAAATTGTTGCGTTGTAGCTTGTATAGGATTTGTTTGATAACAGAATTGGCTTTGTTTGCCGAGTGTATTAGCGGTATAATACACGTAAATAATTGTGATAAATAATATTTGTAAAAATGAAATAAAATAACGGGATGATTCTTAAAATGACTTACGTTAATTTCATCTCCATGAGTAGGTTCTTCGTCCGTCAAGGGATTGGGATCCGCCACCACCAGTGAGGAAGGTCTCCTTGTTCTCGTAGATGTACACGCACTAGTTAGGCACCTTCTGCAGATGTTCTCCTTGTTCTCTTACGCTTCACTACCAGTTAGGCTTCTTGTTCTGATGATGTTTACGGATCCTACCGACTGCGCCAATGTTAGATCACGGTTCACATGAATGACTTTTTAAAAACATTTATTTATTTACATGGAGCCAACGTTGGCTCTTGGAGAAGGAATATAATAATAAATTAGAAGTGTTGCATTCTAACTGAGTTTAATAACTGATTCAACAAAGCGTGTTTAGTCATATTTATAACATACAGAACCTGAGTAAGCAAAATATATAACAAAGGAATTGCAGTTCTGCAGTCTGCACAAGTTATGAGAAACAAAGGTGTAATATGATATCTTGAAGATAAGCAATTAATAAGAGAAGCTGTTATCGTGAAATACGATATACCTGTGAAGGTTTATTATGGCTAAGTCGCAATAAGATAGCGTGTAATATTATATAACATATATATATATATACATATATATAAAAAAAAAGTCAGTCGATATTCCGTTGAAGCAACCTCTAGCGGGGTTAGTACTTGGATGGGAAATACAGCGTTCTCGTCCCACCTTCTAGCAGCTTGTATATCAGTGTATACGCGGAAGATACATAATTTCAGACGAGGATTACGTAGTGGATATACCATCCAAATGTTAGGCAAGTAAAAGATCCCTATTCTTCTTAAGGGAAAAGAGGTTCGGCAAAATTTCCAGGTTGGGGGTAGCTCGTTTCCTGGCGTCGGTGATAGGCCTTGGTAACGGAAATAGGCCGACGTTAAATAAATAGATAAAAAAAAGAAGTGATATACCTAATTTCCAATTTTCTTAAAAAATTAGATACATGTAGAAGATCAGTTTATACAAACACAACCATTAATTTGTTATCCAGGAAATTATTTCAGTAAAGGGCCGAAGTAGGCACATTTTCGAGAAATTCGCGACCCTAATTGTGTTAACTACATGTCTAACATTATTGTTTCCCTTTAATTATTTTTTCGATCAAAATATACCAGATTTTTTCCATAGCAATAAACCTTATTACCTGCCGAATATTATTTTTCTGTCAAATATTTTTTAGATATAGAGCTCAAGAAATCGAATGAATGACTGAATTGAAATACCAAAATTTTCATAATCCAAATCTGAAGTGTGAAAAGCCTAAGTAATCTGGAATAGTCATTTTTTCACGATTACAATACTTCTCTTCGGTAAGCGAGAAATATAAAGAATTTGTAAAATTATTTACAAAAATCTCCCCTCTCTATTTGACACCTATTCAGTAATTATTTTATTCCTTTCAGTGATCACTTTGTATATTTTTCTTACCAATATTGTATCAGATTTTCATCCTTGTCAACCACATTCCAGGTATTATTTTCCTGACGTTTTATTTTTTTAAAGTATCCAACCTGTATATTTTTTATTGAGTTTATTGATTTGTGGTCAAAATAAGTCAATAGTATTATCAAAAAGATATCCGTTATATAAGTTATGCCACTGATGTAGCTGGAAAGAAATTGCTGGATGTAATTCATGACAATGAAGAATAGAAGGTAAAGTTGTCAGAATTTATTTCCGAAAGAGATGCTCATGCATATATGACGTAAAATACCAAAGGCAATGTTGGCGGCAAATGTTGTTAACATTTTTAGAGAAGTTAAAAATGTAACAGGAACATTATCAATAAAAAGAAGCTGCTATCAGAAGTAGAGTTTTTGAGCATTTCAAAAATTTTTCCCATATTGGTAGTATTATGTAAACTGTCGAAAAGTTGTATACCCAAATATGTGTTTGTAACGATTTGCCTTACGATATTAGAAGAAAATGAAAATTTTGAGAAGTCCTATTACTACTAATAAAATTCTACAGTACAATCATTTTCGACACTTTTTATTACTGGTAGTGGTATTTCGAAAAGTAAACTTGATATTAATATTCTGATTAAACTTTAGAGTGAAGCACTTCCGCACGTTATTTGCTTGTGATGAACTTTCTTAAAAAAGGTAAATTAGCAATATTTTTAAAGGTTCCTTAAATGTTGTATCTATTTATTACTTTTTGTAGGTAACAAATCATTAAAGTTACCTACAATTCGTTAATTTCTCTGGGTGACTGGAAATTGATTTCAATTTAGTTAGTCACGATTTAGAGAAAATTTCTAAAATAAACACTCATATTTCAAATATTAATTCGTCAGCTGAGTTAAGGTCAGGGTGTATTAAATAGGTGGTCCGACGTACGGCACTTTCCTATTATAATAATGGCTTCATAAGTGCATGGTTACTATTTACTTTAATAGATGGCGCGAGCAATAAGGTCCTACAATTACCTGGGCATGTGCATCGTATAACTAACATAACCTCAAATTTTAAGGTTTTTTCGTTTGTTCTCATTTTTAACGTTTGTATAGGCATTTTTAGCTTGGAGCCACACTGACTCCAAGCAAATATTTAAAAATTCACGCAAATAATTTTTCAATATTGTTGATTAATAAAAATAGACTGCTAATTATAGGTTAGATTCCTAACCTGCAAAAAGTGTCTTAATTTATTGTGACAAACTATTTAAAACTTCATACACATTGCGTAGAACTTGATTTTGGTTGAAAGTACAGGAACCAGGTAGAAATTTTAATAATAGCTACGTAATACTTGTAAATCTTAAGAAACATATATTTTTGAGGTTAGCTGTGGCGACATATGCAATGCTGCATGTAGTGTTGCATATATTCTTTCAATGTTTTAATTTAGCTACTTAATGTCAGATGTCACTGGACTCTTGTTTCACTAAACAAAAACAAAAGGCCGGGAATGTATGCAACACTGTATGCACGTATGCACAGAACCTGCAAAATTATCTATCTAAGCGTAAGTAATGAGAGAACTTATTGGTCCTGCCATCTATTACATTATGTACAAAGTAAGCACTTATGAAGCCACATATAGGGTGATTTACCATGACATGCGGAAACTAAAATAGTGTACTAGTCTTCTATGCAGGAAAGTCCCTGCAAAATTTTAGAATGATCCGATGTAATTTAGTAATTTTTGTTTCATTAAAACTTGCAAAGATACGCTACTGTTACTTGTATGTGGTCAGTATAGAGCAATGAACTTACTTGGGAAAGAACATATTCGGAGATGTTTACATTTTCTTAATTGGCATAGGAAATTAAGCTGGTGCGTGCGGTCAAAGTGCAGAGTTTTTTGCTTTCGGTCGAACAATCAGGACACCGGCAGGTGCAAGGTGCCGCCAAAGTTTGGTGTTTTTGTGTTATCGACGGGTTTAAGTAAATATCTCTTATATCTACTTGTTGTTGTAGAGTTCACTACCATAGGGTCAATGTTTTTTCGGCGCATTCTGCTATTTTGTAGTGTGATTTGATTAAAACCAAAAAGTGTCGTCAGATAGGTTAACGTCATTAGCGGCGCATTTCTACAAGAAAATAAGGTAATATTTTTGGTCATATTTTTTTAATTTTTAATTTTTTCGGTGGGGACAATCTACTGATAAATGTTCCGCATGCTATGGTAGATCACCCAGTATAATTACCTTAGTAAGAAAATTAGAAAAAATAAATAAAATATGAAATAATATACCTAAACCTTTTTACTAATAATATATATTCAGGGTGCGGTCATAACAGGCCTAAACGTTATATATACAAATCAGACTTTAGTCGTCAGATAGCCCAGTATGTAAGACGACTACCGATTTTTGTTCAGACCTACCATACCAGGCGTTGCCTATTTTCCGGAAACCTCTTCCTTAGCCACACTTTCCTGCACCTTACTTTTGATCTTTCTCTTAACTTTATAATCTAACTTTTTCTAACCTTTTATATTCTCTTTCTATGGTTTCTCTGTTCTTGTTTTGTATATATTTTGTTCTTTTGTCCCCTTTTTGTTTTATTCTACCCCATTTTCCTGGCGGCAGGAAGTCCAGATACTTGACTTTGAACGGGTTTTTTCGTTGAGTTCTTTTTCCCGTGCCAGCAACCAAAATTCTGTGTGTTTTACTGTTACTTTTAATTAGTTTGTAACATATTTTTAATTTTTTATTAGTTATAAGTTGGCTTGTAGCGAACAATAAGTCTAATTTTTCACACCCACTGTTGTTCAAGCCGAACTGGATCTGCACTCACCACGACGCGCTACGCCGTGATTGTCCGGTTGGTTCCGGGCCAGGATCCGGCGAGGCACATTCTATGTAATAAAATTATAATAAACTTGTTTACTACTACTATTACCACTCATTTTCCAGAATGCGGACGTCCCAGGTTCAAATCCTATTCGTGGTACATTTATTTTTTACTGTGTTGGTAATATTAAATTTTTCTAAAGCTCTATACCTGGACATAAGAATAGTTGTTCAGGTTATCAGGCTAGGTTGGTTTTCCCTTTTCACGACAAAAATTAAGCCGCTTTATTCGACGTAATTTTAAAAATTGTGGTTTTAGATTCTTTTCAACTAGCTGAGATAAAAATACCAGCATACGGAAGGGCTAAAGGGCCATGTGGTAATTTTCTGCTTTAATACGGCCGGTCGAGTTTGAAAACGGCCGGCCGAGTTTAAACGTTTAATAACACAGCCACACAAAAAAAGTGGTCTTACTGCGGACCAGACCAGTGTATCCTTATGTATTTGGACCTGCTGAAACCGAATCCGAAGTCAGAATTGTCAGGTTGGCTCGTTTTTCACCACTAACCCCAAAAAAGCACCCCACCTCCCTCCTGCGGACTATTTATTCCAGAATATCCTTATGTATTTGGACGCGCTGAAACCGAATCCGAAGAAGATTGTAAAGTTGGCTTGTTTTTCAGCTCCTAACACCCACCCCCCCCAACACCACCATTACCACCACCACCACCAAAGCTCTATCCGGCGGACCATACCAGTGGTCTGGTCCGCCGGACAGATTACTTTTTTTGTTTGGGGGTGTTTTTTGGGGTTGGGGGTGTTTTTTGGGGTTGGGGGTGAAAAACGAGCGAATCTGACAATTCTGACTTAGGATTCGCTTTCAGATGACCGAAATACATAAGAATATCCTCAGTAGCACTTTTTTGGATGGGTGTTTTTTTGGAGTTATGGGTGAAAAATGAGCGAATCTGACAATTCTGACTTAGGATTAGGTTTCAGAGGGTCCAAATACGTAAGGATACACTGGAATAGTCCGCAGACCAGGCTACTTTTTTGAGGGGGTGGGTGTATTTTTGGGGTTAGTGGTGAAAAACGAGTCAACCTGACAACTCTGACCTCGGATTCGATTTCAGTGGGTCCAAATACGTAAGTATACACTAATCTGGTCCGCAGTACAGAACACTTTTTTTTTGGGGGGGGGGGGTGTTTTTTGGGGTAAGGTGTGAAAAACGAGCGAAATTGACAATCCTGACCTAGGGTTCGGTTTCAGAGGGTCGAAATACATAAGGATACACTGGAATAATTCGCAGGCCAGACTAATTTTTGGGGGGCGGGGGGTGTTTCTTGGGGTTTGGGGGTGAAAAATGTGCTAATTTGGCAATTCTGACTTCGGATTCGGTTTCAGCGGGTCCAAATACATAAGGATACACTTATCTGGCCCGCAGTACAGACCACTTGGGGGGGGGGGGCAATCTGACCATTTTGAGTTCGAATTCGGTTTCAGCGGGTCCAAATACATAAGATAAGATACACTGGTCTGGTCCACAGTACAGCTCCTTTTTTGTTTGTGGGGCTGTGTAATGGGAAGCAAAACATGACCTGAAGTCTATTTGTGCATTCAAATACGGCCGGTCGTGTTAAAGTATAAAAGAAGATATTTTGATTTGCTCATTTATAAGCGACTAAGGCGCAATAACTGACGTATCTCGGTATCTCGGTAGATCACTATTTTTTTTTTTTTTTTTAGAAAAATGTTAGATATCTCATGTACTTTCATAATTCGTTTGCCACTTTTGGTTTGATAAAAATCCACAGCGTTATTTGAATTTATTTAAATATTTGACGCTAAAATTTGTCACGAAAAATTAATACATTGTTACGTTATATTTCTTAAATTGTCAAAAAAGTGCAATTTTTGGTGGTTTTTATTTCTTTACAATTTAACAACTTATCAGACAGTTTCTTATAGGCCCAGTCTTATTCAAAATTTGATTGCGAACAATTTGGTATTTTCATTTTTGCGATACGATTACTAGGACCGGAGATAATACGGAAAATATTAGAAAATTTCAGTGTTAAAAAGTAAATTGTTAAAATTTTACAAGAAGCAATGGACCGATTTAATCCAAAACTGATCATAGCACTTATTACTATACATAAAACAAATTAAAACAATAAAATTGCTGCAGTCAAACAATTCCGTTCAAGATTTATTTTGACCACTATTATTTATAGGTTGAATTCTGAAAATCTTTTGTCCTCCCTTTTATATACTGTCTGTTCAAATAAATTATAGACTTATTATAGAGAGATATAAAAATATTGTATTACAATAATAATAGTTGTATCAAATTTTAATTATTTTCAATTTTTATATCTAAGCAGTATTGAAATAAATAAATAATCATACATATAGAATTTCATTTAAAAATATATTATTTTTTATTAATTTTTAAGATTTTTCCGTCGGTTTTCGTATGGTTTGAACCAATCTCCCCTAAGTACACGTGAATTAACTTATGCATCGAGTAAAAAATGTGCAACTATAATTATGTTTTGCCGATGAAAACCAGATGTGTTATATGTTTTTTAAATGTGACAGTGAAGCATCACGATAAAACACAAATGGATAACACAGATATTGTAAGTAAACTTTCCAGATTAACTGCAGAAATATTTTTTAATTTCTTCATGTACCAAAATAACAAGATTATTTAATCCACGTTTGCATCCATTTACTACACTGTGAGAATATAAGGTTATTTGTTTATTACGACCTTCTAGAAATGCTTATTTTGCACATGTTTTGCTATCAAATCACCTAATTATTATCAAAAATTCGTTTTTAATATTGTCTATGGTTTCGTGAGACAAATCGCTTTCTCCCTCAAGAAATAATTAATATTTCAATAATGTAAATAATATTTGTTTGTACATTTAATGTGGTAAAGAGCTGATTACATTGAATCTGACAGCGACATGCAAATAATACCATTAATATATAACTGATAGCATAAAATGTTAAACCACACTGGAAACTCTTCAATACAGTCAGTCTGAAATGTTCCACTGTCAGTGTTATCATCTTTAACATAAAAGTGTCTTCCTGTAAGATTTATCTATACAAAAATATAAATAATATAATTAGTGTTCGGTTTGTTGTGGCAGAGAGAAGTTTATACCATGCCGAAAGTTAATGTAAGTAGTTTTCATATTGCAATCTTTGTTTTCGTGTTTTTTTTGAAATATGTCCTCGTCAAACTGGAGTATATAACTGTTCGATTAAAATATGACTTTATGTGTTCGAAAACTTTGACAGAAAGATTTTCATTATTTTATAAATATGTTTCGTAATTTTTGTGCTAAATTTAAATCTATACGGAAAGCGAACCTTGACTTTGAAAATAATTTTATAATTTAATTTCAAGTGCTGTATGCAATTAATTTGGCTTTTTGGCACAACAAAAAATATAGTAATAAAATAAATCCAGACAACTTGTCTTTTTATATGGTAAAGAAAAAAATGTACTTAATGATGATGCAATGACCATTAAAGACACCGTAAAACTGATTTACCTGGAACCTTTGGCTAAACAAAGACTGAAATAAATATATTTATTATTATTTTTTTCTTTCATTATGAACATCGTGGCAAATTTTCAAACTGCGATTTACTTGTTCTGTTTGTATCGTGATTAGGTCGTATTTTTTATGCACATTGATTAACAAAAAATTATGAATTGAATTGATCGAAAAAGGAAACTAGCTACCTATATTACAGAAATCCGTATGCTTTCCATTAATTACCACTGAACTGTGAATATTAAAATGCGTATATCTCAATATTTGCTACAGCTACATACACCTTCTATAAACCGAAAGGTATTTTTTTTAATTTAACATTCTTATCTGAATATAAAATTTGTTATCTGCAATGGTTTAATAATAATCAGCAAAAATATCTGCCGTCTTTTTGAAGTTGGCGGTCATCATAGCACAAAGTTTATCTACAGAGACATTTAGTAGTTCATTAGAAGGCTTGGCAGTACAAGTGTATCAAGTCTCTTCTCCCTTGCTGTACTAGTTTTTTGCTTTTTATTTCGTACATTGAATGCCATGGGATAAAAGCATCCCGATTTAAGACAGTGCCAGAATCGAAACTGATTTGTCCAAAGCAAAAGTTTTTGATACTAATGCAATATAGAAATCCATAACACAAATGTGTGAATTTGAGGTGATCGCAAATTCGTTTCAACTGTATTCATATTTCGGTGCGAAATGTTAAGCAACGCTAGTCACAGTTGGTACTTGGAAGGGTGACTACCAGGGAAATACAGCAACTTCGCCCTACCTTCTGACAGCTTATGTATCAGCCTATGTGCAGAAGCTATGCAGTGTTAGGTGAGGATTGCTTAATTGATATACCATCCTTCGAAGGGAATGTAAAGCAGTAGGTTTCTTGTCTATTAGATGTTAAGCAAGTAGTAAATTCCTACTCTTCTTGCTAGAAAAGATACGGGAAAATTTCCAGATTGGAGGTAGCTCTTGGTATCGGTGATTTGCCTTAATCGCAGATGTAGGTTGACGTCAAATAAATAATTAAAAACACAGATGTATGAATATGGGTAATCACTATGCAAAAGCCCGCTCTAGCTCTAGCCATTAAGTCGATAAAAAAAAACACTTAAATATATGATCTAATGGTATCGGAGATGAAATAGATCTTAGGTCTCCATAAGGTCACCATTAAATTTTAAAAGTTCTTTGACCAAGATCTGTTATAGACGATATTTTATGGGAAATTTGACAGTCATCAAATTTTATCAAATATTATACATATTTCTCATAAAAATATCTTTTATAAAAGATGTTTGTCCAAGGCCAGCATTAGATTATAAAAGTTATTTTACAAAGATCTTTTATAAAAGAATTTTTTTATGAGAATTGTGTAATATTTTATAAAATATGGTCGATATTTTATAAAACTATCACATTTCTCATATAATATCTTTTATAAAGGATTTCTGTCAAAGAACTTTTATAGTCTATTGGCGGCCTTAGACTAGTAGCGATATTTTGTAAAATAATCAAAATAGGCCCGCATTAGGCTATAAAAGTTCTTTGACGAAGATTTTTTATAAAACACATTTTTTAATCAGAAATGTGTAATATCTTATAAAATATTGTTTTAAATCTGCGGAACGACGATATCATATTATTTTAGTGTATCCTATAGTATACAAATGTCTTTCTATTTTTATCAATTTTCTCTACACCATCATTATATCTTCTCAAGTTTTGAATAAAACAAAATTAATTAAAAAAAATTATACTACGCAACTTATAGTAACATTATCTAACTGAACCCATTAGGCTCTTATCATCAGACGTGTGTAAGAGATAGCCCAGCAGGATGAATATATTTATAACAAAGGTTGATTGGATAAATTCAACTTGTATTATGTCTTCATTTTGCCATTGACATGAATCTGTAGGTGTTATATTAACTGAGTATATATTTTTATTTTGTCTCCCTTAAATCTCCCGGAACTATTTTCTCGATAACTATAAAAAAGATATTTGATTTCCATAAAAGGTATTCATTAGAATGTATAAATGACTTCAGTTTTGATTTCACAAATTGAAGTTTAGATGACGTTAGGATGCAAAGAAATCGTTCGATCTCAGGAGCTTTAAAATGAGGTTCTTGTGATGGGGCGTTATACAGGGTGTTTCACGAGGAAACGGACATACTTTAATGGCAGATAGAGGACACCAAAGGTAATCATAATCACCTATAGAAGAAGCTAGTTGGGCCCTCGTTGCTGAAATACAGGGTGTTTTATCACACAAAAAAAAAATCTAGGTCCGAACTTGAAAAAAAAATGTTTTCGTTGTTCTTCAAGGAAACAATACCCTGTTTATGTTTTTTTTTAATTTCAATATTAAATTCGAAAAGTACATAAGAAACTGAACAAAATGACTTCATTAATTTTTTTGCCACACTTTTGCCACCTTCGAACTAAATTCCACTAAATAATACAATATGAAACTTTAGAAAATATTGATGAATGATAAGCGCAAAAAATACTTCCACAATTAAATTAGGTATTTTTTTCAGCAATAATAATTATGTTTTAAATGCCAATATTTGTGGGGGGGGGGGAGAGGGGAGGGCAAAATTAATAAAAAAATAAATGTTAGAGGACACCGAATCAAGAATCTATTACATTCCTCTCGTTTTTAAAAGATCATTAAGACAGTAACATAACATACCTATTAACAACAACAATAACTGTAATAACAAAGATGTACACAATATCAATAATACACATAGTAACAAGATAACGACAGAATAATTGTACCAACAACAAAAATGCAGATATTATCATAAAATGTATTTATAAACTGGAATTATAATTAAATTTTAAGTTCAAAACGTCCTCCTCAGCTTTCATTTTCTAGTGCGGTTCACGAGATGACCGATTGATTTTCTTATCACATCAGGACTGTTTCTAAATTCTTTGTGATATTCATCAATCCTTTGAGTTAATTGATCCCTGCAATCAATGTCCACTGTAGACCTCACTGTTTAAGTGGACTCAAAAAATAATCTATAAGCTTGAAATCCGAAGACTTTGTCGGTCATACATGAGGACCATCGTGACCAATTCATCTGTTTGGATATGTATCATTTAAACGGTTTCCAATTTGGTTGGAGAAATGCGGTGGGGCCCCCTCGTGCTGAAAGAACATACCTCGGATATTCATATATCCTAAACGATTCGGTAACGTATGTTGCAAAAAATTTAATTTGAAATTCTTATCTAAATTAACTTGCAAAAATAATGATCAAAACAGACCAGAAAATTTACACATGCGCGTTGTTAAGATTCAGGTATTATGACCAATCACCTGAAATGAACTTGGACAGGTTTCTAAAGTCTAGACTTCGCGTAGGTAACGGGGAAGGTATTTGACTGAGCTAATCTAAGGTAAAGAAATCAAATAGAATGCCCAACTAATAGACTTCTTATGTTTAGTTCAGTTTATTGGTAGAAAGAAAGCAACTATTGTTTAATGCTGTCACATCACTTGTTTTTCCAATAGTTGTCATTTTGAAGTAAGGCTTATAGTCGAGGAGCCCCCCCTAGCTGTACGTGCACCCCCCGCCTGATCCTTGGGGACAATGTTTTTCATAAAAATTGAAGCGTAAGGAACAATTTAAGACATATTCTAAAAAAAAAGGGCTGTACTTTCAAAATGGCGGCCATATGTTAAAAAATCTGTTGCCAATGTTGTTTTTGTCATTTAACACAAAAACTAAAAAAGATGGACAAAAACTTTTTCACAAAAAACAAGGTACATAAAATTTTCTACAATTTTGTACCTATACAATATTTTGATAGGAGTTACCATTTTCCAGATAAATGAGTTCAAAATTAAGAAAACATGGAAATTCATATATCGGTAAATCACTTAGAGGAAATAACTGACAATTATTGTAAGGCGTGTAATATAACTTTACATTATTAACATAAAAAATAAATAAAATAAACTGAAAAAAATTAATAATAATAATAATAATATTATAATTTGCAGACATTTATCTCGAAAGCGGTAACAGTGGTATCTGGAAAGCGGTAACTCCTATCCAAATATTGTATAGGAACAAAATTGTAGAAAATTTTATGCACTTTGTTCTTTGTGCAGAAAGTTTTTCTTCATCTTTTTTAGTTTTTGTGTTAAATGATAAAAACAATATTTGCATTTTTTTTTAAATGGACGCCATTTTGAAAGTACAGCCAGCTTTTTTTTAGGACATGTCTTAAATTGTTCCTTAGGCTTTAATCTTTATGAAAAACATTGTCCCCAAGGATCGGGTGGGCTTCCGTAGTGTTACGTTTTATATTGAATTTTATATTTTATTTTAAGAGATTAATCATTTATCTGGAAAATGGTAACTCCAATGCAAATATGGTATAGAAACAAAATTGTAGAACATTTTATGCACTTTATTTTTTGTACAGAAAGTTTTTCTCCATCTTTTTTAGTTTTTGTGTTAAATGACAAAAACGATATTTGCAATTTTTTTTTTAACGGACGCCATTTTGAAAGTGCAGCCAATTTTTTTTTTAGGACATGTCTTAAATTGTTCCTTAGGCTTTAATCTTTATGAAAAACATTGTCCTAAAGGATCGGGGGGGGGGACACTTAGGGTGGGCTCCCGTAGTATTACTATAATCAACAATGACAACTTTAAACAATGCCTTTAAACGTAAAAGAAATCAGTTGTAGATTAAGTGAAGCTGAGGAGGACATTTTGAACATAATATTTAATGATAATTCTAGTTTGTAAATACGTTTTTATGACAACATCTGCATTTTTCGTGTTTGGTGCAATTATTCTGTGAATATTTTGTTACCATGTGCATTATTGATATGCAACTTTCTTATTACAGTTATTGTTGTTGTTAGTAAGTTCGTTATGTTGCTTTATTACTAGTGTTTAATAAATGAGAGGAGTTAAAAAGATTTTTGATTCGGTGTTCTTCAACATTAATTTTTTTATTAATTTTACCCACTCCATAAAAATTGGTAATTAAAGCATAATAATTATTGCTGAAAAAAAGTAAATGTATAATTTAATAGTGGGAACAATTTTTGCGCCTATCATTTATCGATATTTTCTAAAGTCTCATATTGCATTATTTAGTGGAATTTATTTCGAAGGAGGCAAAAGTGTACAAAAAAATTAATGAGGCCAATTTGTTCAGTTTCTTATGTACTTTTCGAATTTAATATTGAAATTTAAAAAGAAACATATACACACTGTTGTTTCCTTGAAGAACAACAAAAACATTTTTTTCAAGTTCGGACCTGGATTTTGTGTGTGTGTGTGATACTAGTACTTATTCAGGATCACTAGTATATTATGTGCCAAATATGAACTTATTATTTCATTCCTCTACAAAGTAACAACCAAATGAAATTTTGACAAAAATACATAAAACACTCTGTATTTCAGCAACGAGGTTATAGTGGGGGTGGATAAAGTAAAAATAATTTTTGAGGTCTTTACACACACTAAATCACAATTTTATTTTTTTCATCTCCTTTAATAATGAGGTGGGGATGGTCGTGAGGGTGGCTGATGCCAAAAAACTTTTTGAGACCTTAGCTTCTCTTATATATACTAAATACCAATTTTATGGACTCTTACTTGCTTGATTTACCTATTTACTCCAATTTAGCCCTCAGTTCCAGATCTCGTTAAAATACATATAAGTATGTACCAAATTTCCAGTCGATATCTTAAACGGTTCCAGAGTAATCGTGGGCACAAAAAAAAGTTACAGATAGACCGACCGACAGAACGACAGACGGAAAATTTTTTTTGCTCAAACTTAAAATCTCGACGTTTCATGACACTCTAAGCCTATTTGAACAATAAAAATTTTCAATTTTTTTTTGCATCACTATACTTCCTCTGGACGTGGAAGTAAAATATTAATTATCAAATTTGTAGCTTAGGAAATTCCCTACAAAAAAGATGTTATAACTTTTATTTGTAATCGTAACCGTTTTGTCGATAATTCGATATACAGAGTTTGTTTCTCATGAAACATGCACTCTTTTCCACACCATATCTAAGAGGTTGAGTCAAAGTGTGCTTTTTTCACGTGGTGTCCCCAGTAGGCCTAATTCACGTTTGTGTTTGTTTGAAAAATGTTAATAGTTAAGATAATCATTATTAATTTGTTCATTAATTAATTTTTGATTCAAAACATGAGTTATTAATTTCAGTGATTAATATTCATCTTCAGACTATTTTAGTCTATATGCATTCCTCCTTATCATATTCTTCTTTTTCTTCTTCTGCTGTCTCCTGTATTTCTATTCTACACTATAGTATATATTATTATGTGTTTGCTTCTATTGTTATGAGCTCAGAAACAATAAGGAAATTCTCTAATATTTGAAGTCGTATTCAAAGTCCAATGAGATATACATGCCGTTGAGGAGTGCTCGTTACAGCTATGTAAATCAAATGATCTTCAAAACGGTCGGTCACTCTTACTAATAAAAGTTATAATATCCGTTTTGTAGGAAATTTCCTAAGCTACAAATTTGATAATTAATATTTTTTCTGCAAAAGTAACCTTTAGCGAGATATTCACGAAAAACCGTGTTTGGTGACGTTTGAAACCGCGTAAAATTTTTAGCGACACCCGAATCCATGGGGACTTTTGACATATTGTTTAAAACCACAATAACATGGTTCGTTTTTTTTTATCGCCTTATTTATATTTATGTCCTAGCGGAGTTTAGCCGTAGGCTTTTCTACCACTCAACCAGGAAGGACACATACACACATAGACAACATCACAACACCCATTCCCTGCAACATTGCCATCTGCCGCAGCTGAGACTCAAACTCGGGAAAGGAGAGCGGCTAGACCGTGTTGTCTCTCACACAACCGCAGTCTACCATCTCATACCAAAATCCAGCTTTCCCGGAATTTTTCCGAAGTTGGGTCTCTTTTTAACACGCTTTTATTAGGTCGACCTGTAACTAACTATCTATCTACTACCTATGTATATGTATGTATGTATGTATGTAAAAAAGTCCAAGGAACTGAATTTCACCCATTTCTAAATGTTGTCTCATCGTGAAACTTGGTAACTGTGTGTAGCTCTGATGACAATACAATATAGTTTCTCAATAATATAATATGTTCAAAATGGCCGCCGCCACAAGAAGGCGGATTATAATTTTCTTTACAACCCCCTTGATGTGGGTATCAAAAGAAAGGGCTTGATAACTAGAAAACAAATTTGTGATCAAAACTTAAAAATTCAAAATTGCGGCGTCAACATGGCGGATAGGTTATCGTCGAATTCGACTGAAAATCGATATCTGTGTTTTATCGAGATTGCAGATTACAATTATATGGTCCAAATTTAACAATTTAAAATGGTGGCGTCAAAATGGCGGATAAGTTTTGTATTTTACGGTGTGATTCGTATGAAAATCAATATCTGGGGATTTTCGAGGTCACAGATTATACATATTTAGTCGAATTCTTTACATAAATGTCGAAAGTGCCAAAATTCTCTCCTTAAATATAATACTAAAAAGTAAAAAAATAAGTAATAGTATAAAAATCTAAAAAAACACGCTTTTATAAATACTGCACTAAAAAGTAAAAAATAATCATCGAACCTGTTCTCTCTGTCTACCCCGTAAGGGACTTAATGTAAGCCGCGTTTGTAATAGGGAAGATGCATGCAATTTTAAAATGCTTGAAAAAGTGATTTGCTCTTAATTTCCATTACACAGAAAATAATTATAACAAAAGAAATTCAAAATAAAATTTATTTTCTGTAAAATTAATATTTAGATTATGCTGTAATTTATAAAAACCACGTGACTGCAAACGGTTTCTTATTGGCGTAAAGTCAATGACGACATCCGTTAGTCGGATAATTTGTCCAAAGTAGACGCAGTGTTCTAACCTCTCGCTGACGTCTGTCTACGAACTAATTTTGGAGAATCTTGAATGTAAAATTACCATATTTGTAGTGATACTCTTAGTTTTACATTTAGGCACAATGCAATATTTGTAATTCATAAGTCATAATAATGTTGTGCACTAGCTCATTAACCAAATAATAACACAATAACACCACAAACAAGAACTTGGTAAACTGACTGTAAACAATAAACAGTAAACTGACATTTGACAAACCCATCGAAATTGCTTTAGATATACGAAACTACAGAAGCATGTTTCTACGGAAAAAGAAATTTCCGTTCACTATTCCGTCCTTATCTGACAAGATCTGATTGGTTGAAGAAAACGTCCGATTGGCTTAACCGTCTGTACACAGACCGAGAAAAAGGATGGAATATAGTGCACGCAAGTTTCTCTCTCTGTGTCACTTTCTCTAGTCGAGTGCACCTTCCAGTTTGTTATTAATTTCGATGGACAAATCATAACGGGAAACGTCACAGTTAATGGCACCAAATAACTGCCGTTTTGAAATATCCAAATTCCTCACCGATGAAATTATTTATTTTCTCGCTGTATTAACATTCAAAAAAATCGAAAATTTTACATTTTTATAACTTTTTTTTGATGCTGTATCGATTTTCATTATAAAATAAAAATCATGCAACTTCTCTATTAAGAGTGTGCAATGCCTATGCTTTTACATGGGAAACTTTGTGATTTTTTTCAAAGCTCCCTGTCCCACAAAAAAATAATTTAAAAAGGAATAAACATTTAGAAGTAAGTGATGCACAAAATATGATTTTTGTTGTTTTAAATAAATCATGCATTTACCTAAAAACTACGGAAAACGAAATATGTTAGATTTACTCAAGAGTTTCATAGATGGCGATACGATGACAATTCAGATCTGCGGAACGGGTTACAAGTGTTGATTTAATTTAGACCCCGCAAGCAAATATATCAAATATCTAACTTCGTAACGACAAGCACAATATTTTTCTACATCATAAAATATGTTTTCTGTATTTTTTATGCAACGCATTTAGTAATAAAAGTGATAAAACGAAATATATGAATAACTCTCTAGCCACGCCTACTTCCTTACCGTTTGCGATTCGGCCAGCATATACTGGCCAACATTTTCAAGGGTCGCTTTATGTTTAGAAATGCAGCTGTTAGAGAATATCATATAGTGGAGCGGATCTGGTTTTGAAATGAAACCAACTCTTAAAAATTTTTTTTTTATGACAATTCGGTTACACGGATTCTCATTTATCATGTTATCAAGTTAGTTCAGTTTAATCACACAGGGTGGCGGAGGAATTCGCGTTTAAAATTCGCAAAAACACGTGTTTCCACGATAATTTTGTTATTATTGACTTGACGAAAAAAAAGTTAAATCAAAATTTGAAGATCTCGCGGAAGCCCGTAATGACTTGAAATTTGGTACACGTATGTATCTGGAACTAGATTATATTTTGATCTTACTTCGTTATATATAAACGAAGTTAAGGTCTCCCCATTATTAAAGGGGGTGAAAAAAATAAAAATGTAATTTAGCGTGTATACAAGAACCTAAGGCCTCAAATTTTTGTTTACTTCATCCACTCCCTCTACCACCATCCCCACATTCACTACCAATATGGCATATCGTTTTATAGGTTTTTGGGATAGACGATTTCAAATATTATGTTATTAAAGTTCCATAAACAATAATTGTGAAGTGCAAATATAGTATCAAATTTTTTTTCGTTGTGAGAGACCTAGGATAGAAAATCTAGGTGTGCAATTTTAAGATTTATAAACACCCTACAAGTTGCATTGTAATTCGAGTCCTATGAACAAACGAACATCAGCGTGCCTGCCTTTCAAGATTATTTTAGCATGTTGCTAAATTGACACCAATGTTTCAAGGATACATGAGGAAATAGCGTCAGAGACGCGTCATCGCGTGTGTGTCTAGCTTCTACGATTACAAATTAGGATACCATACAACCTGTACGGTTTTTATAGATCTTCTATTATTTTCTTGATTCTAGTAGTATGGATGCGCAGTAGATTTCCCCCAGTATTATGGATGCACAGTGGCTTTCCTCGAGTACCATTGATGCGCAGTAGATTACCTCGAGTAGTATGGATGCGCAGTGGCTTTTCTCGAATACTATAGATGCGCAGTAGGTTACCTCAAGTTGTATGGATGCGCAGTGGGTTTTCTCGAGTCAAATGGATGCGCAGTGGCTTTTCTCGAGTACTATAGATGCGCAGTAGGATACCTCAAGTTGTATAGATGCGCAGTGGCTTTTCTCGAGTAAATTGGATGCACAGTGGGTTACTTCGAGTAGTATGGATGCGTAGTAGGTTTTTTCGAAGAAAATGCTTGAAGTGGTGGAGTGCAAATATAGTATTTTCGTTGTAAGAGACTTGGATAGGAAGTCTGAATATGGAAACAGTGATTTCTTAGGCAGAGGGTTTTTCAAACCTGACGGTATCTTTTCGTGAATTTGTTTTTTAAATACTTACGCGTTTTTTTTTGCTGTAACACTAATATAAAAAAAAGTAATTCCTTAATTTTTTCGCATAAAAAAGGAGTTAGAGAGCTGAGATTTTTTTGAGATAGGTGAAATAGATAAGAATTGATGAAGCCGGAGGGTGGTGGGTCAATTGTGGTAGGGGGGGGGAGGTATGGAAAAAAAATCATTAGACCTATAACTACTGCATACCTATAACTTTTTTCCCTGTTGTGCTATTTTGAAAAACCAAAATGGAGTTTTTTCGTTATTATTTCTAGTATTTGAGTGATTATTTTTTTTATTTTTTTCAAATAAACAAACTTGTGGAGGGGAAAAACCTTTTGCATTTTTTAAAATTCGTTTTCGAGTACGAAGGAAAGGGTTCAGAAGAGAATTTTTTATACATGTGAGGATTTTTTTTATCTTTAATTTTAAGGAATATATCGCAATCCAGGCAATAGGAGGGAAGGGAAGGGGCATAATGCGTTTGTGGGAATAAAGGGTTAAGGAAAAGGGATAGGGATCTTGGACTTTGATATTCGGCAATATAGATCTTTTTTCCATCTTAATATTTTATCAATCTACCTTTATCAAATATTAAACTTATAAATAATTATTTAACACCATAACGGCACAATGGATTACTCTCAAATTTTCATCATGCTGTCACTATATATTTGTTAACAAAATATGTTAATATGTAGGTCAAATTTTAATAAGTGTAGAAAGCATTATTTTTTTCTAAGGCTATGTCGAAAATTTGCATTCTCAAATATAACATGCTGGAAACTTTTTTATCTTTCGAAATAGATACCAAGTGTATCGAGAAGAAACTAAGATAAAAGATGGATGTAACTTTTTTATTTGAAACTTTTCTTTCTAAGATTAGCAGTTTTCGAGAAAATTACAAATAAGTGATTGTTGGCCAGGTGCTGCAATTAATTGCTATTAGATTTCCACGTTCTTTATGATCTCTTTATTATTGAATAAGTTTTGCATATATTCCCTCTTCAGTCTCTAAAAGTGTCATTTTTTCACGGTTGGTGGCTATTAGTGAAACGATCTTGTAATTTGGTATACTGATTTCTGTCAATAAAATGATTTCCGAGCAGCGCCAAATCGGAAAGCCACTTTGGCTTCCGGTTTCAAGATGGCGGCCGATTTGGAAAATTTAAAAGAACGAGTTTTCTATCTAAACTATTGATGTTACAAAAAGAAGTTCTTAAGAAAAATTGTTCCAAATTAAAATCTGAATAAAAGAGTTTAATACATTTTTTTACTTAAAGCTAAAAATAAAGGCGGTACATAAAAAATATAAAAAAGTTACTTTTTATTTATAATTTAAAAGTTTACAAGGTTTTCGACTAAATAATTACTGTTACAAAAAATTGTTAAGAAATATATTCTACATTAAAATTTTAGTAAAAAAACTTTTTACAATATGTTTACCTAACACTAAAAATAAAGCCGCTACACGGAGAAATACTAGAAAATGATTTTATGTATATTTTACAATCTAAAGCAATAATTATAATGTTCTTGTTGAGTATTCCTTTACGAGAAACTGAAGGCACATTATTTTTCAACCTAAAAATAATTTAATAAAAATAGGTAAAGATTTTTTTAGTTAGACTTACATACTTCTTTTAAGTTAGTTGCATTCTCCTTTACAGCCTTTATAATTTGTGTAAAAGAACGTGCATTGCAAGCCAGCTTTTTCACAACCACATTTGGTTTCAATGCATCCTTTTTTGCAACTACATTGAATTAATTGTCTAAGGGCTTTAGATACCTCCGGAAGTGTTAACCATTTTGGCACCGAAACATTTTCGGACAGGACCATCCCCATTTTTCAAGATTATTCAAAATCAAATTTGATGTCAGAGACTGTCCCCAAATGTGCTCACTTTGGAAGCTAGCCCGTAGAATGTGTTTCTTTAAAGCATCCATAATTTTTACTTTTAGAAGAAAACTTATAAAAACTTTCTTATTCAAAATTTCATGACGAACAATTTTTTTTAATAACTTTTTTTATTTTTTTAAAACAGCCGCCATCTTGAAACCGGACGCCATTTTGATTTGGCGCAGCTCGGAAAAATAGTCGTTTTAATGACAGAACTCATCAGTATACCAAGTTACAAAATTGTTTCACTAATAGCCGTTTTCTAAAGGTTTTTACTGTTTGCCGCCTTCCTAAAATGCTACTTTACTCTCATGTAATCTTTTCGGTAGATAGTAAAAAAAAATTGCAAACACTCTTGATGTTAAGTATAGAAAATTGGCACTATTTTAAAATTCATTAGTTCCAAGAAGCAGCATAGTAACTATATTTATTCATTTATATTCCAGTAAAAAATACTTATGTTTTATAAGATTTCGCAAACGGCAGAAAGAACAATGTATGAAAAAACTAAATACAATCTATCTAAGAAAATATTAATTTCAATTTTCAATTCTTTGCATTCTTTTGATAACCTACTTCTGGCTATGCTAGAAATTAAGAATACCTAAAATTTATTCATTTACAAAATAACTATCTATTCAATCAATAATGAAAATCTAATCAAAATATCAATTTTGAATCTTAGTAATTCTCTACAACAACAACCTACATCTTTTTATGCTAGAGACAAAGACAAAAATCAATCTTAAAGTTTTTAGTACAAGAGGACTTCAATTTTTATATATATATATATATATATATATATATATATCATCAATCTTAAAGTTTTTAGTACAAGAGGACTTCAATTTATATATATATATATATATATATATATATATATATATATATATATATATATATATATAATTGAACTCATGTTTGAAATATCTTGAGTGGCTTTATGTCTTTCTAATGAGAATCAAAACAAGGGAGAAAAATGGATTTTAAAGGCTATGTTGCGAAGAAGAATTTTAGAATGATAGTTTAATTTTTCCAGGCAAGTCCTGTTGTATTAAAAACTAGAAGTAGATTATCAAAAGAATGTAAGGAATTGAATTTTTTTTTATCTATTTATTTAACGTCGGCCTATTTCCGCTACCAGGGCCCACCACCGATGCCAGGAGACGAGCTACCCCCAACCTGGAAATTTTGCCGAACCTCTTCCCTTAAGAAGAGTAGGGATCTTTTACTTGCCTAACATTTAATAGACAAGGGACCGCCTGCTTTACATCCCCTCCGAAGGATGGTATATTCACTACGTACGTAATCCTCGTCTGAAATTACGTAGCTTCCGCGTATACACTGATATTCAAGCCGCTAGAGGGTGGGACGAGAACTCTGTATTTCCCAAGATGGGTCACCCATCCAAGTACTAACCGCGCTCGACGTTGCTTCAACGGAATATCGACTGACATTCACATTGAAGTCGCCTCTACGCTCGCCCCTGATTTGAAAATTGAAATTAATATTTTCTTAGATAGATTGTATTTAGTATTTTCTGCTGTTTGCGAATTCCCATAAAAAATATTTTTTACTGCAGTTATAAGCAAATAAAATTATTTACTTTAATACTCACATATATTTTCTACTTTTTACTGCCTTAAAAAAATTAGTTTGTTTTATTTTTAATTTTACAGTTTCTATTTAAATCTAATTTTTCTTTTTTACCAAGTGCTTCAGAATGCCCTTACACAATTGATTACACAATTCTAATTCAGTAAAAAGTATTTTTTACTGCAGCTATAAGCAAATAAAATTATTTACTTTAATACTCATATATATTTTCTACTTTTTACTGCCTTAAAAAAATAAGTTTGTTTTATTTTTAATTTTACAGTTTCTATTTAAATCTAATTTTTCTTTTTTACCAAGTGCTTCAGAATGCCCTTACACAATTGATTACACAATTCTAATTCAGTTATACGTTATTTAAATATATCGTTCGTAACATACAAATATTTATAAATAGTTAGATTTGTTAAAACAAAGCAACTATGAATGATTAAGAAAATAGAAATATAAAGTAACGTCTCATATCATGCTATCATGGCGAGCAGTGTATTATGCAGTTCCTTGGCTAATAATTCGTTTTATGGTCTACAAATATCTCGAGACAGTCTGAAAGGCCACGCCCATCATCCGTATCTCCCTTCGCCCTACTTCCACACAGGTGAAACTATATTACTGGTATTTCCCGCTCTTAATAGTACAGCGTATTAGCTAATCTATTGTGCACTTTGTGATAAAAACACCAAATTTGGCAGAGAGGTAGACCGATGTAATATGAACAATTCTGGACGTGGAGCCATCGGCCAACTGCCCCCTGGCGGCCGTGACGGCCATTTTCCAAAATGGGCGCCAGTGGACATCCGAAAGACAACAGAAGTTAGATAAAGTTTGCTGCTGAAGGTTTTACTGAATATTTAAACTGTTTGCAAAGAAAAGCAACGTCAAGCTGATCCCACCGACAAGAGCAGCCCTGAGGCAGCACGTCCGAAGAACAGTATACCAGGGCGAATATGTCTGGGATCAGGCCATGGTTCCTGCACCAACCTCTGCCATCATCAACCGACTCGACTGGTGGTGGATCAAGACCAGCGGCGTGTATGAACCTCTCTGGACAACGCTACCCGAAGCATTCCAGATTTGCAGGGAGCTCGTCTCTTGCAAATGCAAAGACTGTATGAAAAAGTGCAAGTGCAAAAAGGACGTTCTGGAATGCACACCACTGTGTGCTTGCGACGGGGAGTGCTCTGAGAACTGAAGTCGCATTCTAAAAACGAATGTTCTGAACTAGCAGTATACTGTACTGGGACTGTAAAACAGATTTTTAATATTTTGTCTTTTAATTTTTTAATGCAATATGAAAAATGTACAGAAATGAAAAAGTTTATTTGAATGTAATAAATCTTAGTTTTCCATTAATCTTTAAATTACTTTAAACATTTCACATACAATAAACTTCAGGGTCATATTATAAAGTTAAATTAATATTTTGTATTATATATTTTTAAATAATTTCAATATAATTTGAAATGTGAAATATAAAATTATGAAATAAATATATATAACTTACAAACTATCTGGCATGTTTTCATTCAAAACATTCAATAAACATTCAGTAAACCCTTCAGCAGCAAACTTTAACTTCTGTTGTTTTTCGGGTGTCCACTGGCGGCCATTTTGGAAAATGACCGCCACGGCCGCCAGGGGGCCGTTGGCCGATGGCTCCACATCCAAAATTATTCATATTACTTCGGTCTACCTCTGTGCCAAATTTGGTGCTTTTATCAAAAAGTGCACAATATGTTGAAATATCCTAGCTAAACTGCCGCACTATAAGTATAATATTTAAGTATAAAAGCGTGGGGCGCTTTTCATTTAATCTAATGATGTCTTCAGAGTTTTAATTATCGAACCTGTTAGAAATAGCATTCGACTTCGTAGTGTGTGCCTCTTTTGGCTAAGGCTTTCCATCTTCTTCTGATGCTTGCCTTGGGTTAAGAAAGTGGTGATAGTAGATAACGGTGCTCTGGGCTGAGCTGATAAAGTTTGTCTGGTGTATGTTTTAGGGTTAGTTTATTGTTAGTTATTATATCTTTCGGTTTTTTAACGTTGTAGTAGTGCAAACCGTGGTGTGTTTGTTATTGTTTTTTTTTCTTTTTTATGGCTCTTTTGTATGCTTGTTTATTTATTTTTTGTTTGTTTTTTTTTGTTGTTGATTGTGGTATGGCTCTTTTCAGTTATGTTATGTGATAGTTTATTTTTCTTAAGTTGTTTATTGTATTTTTTTGCTTATTTTGGTTTTGTTTTTTTTATGTTTTGTTTTTTTTTTATATTTTTGTATTTTTTATATATTGTTTTTCTCAAATCAGGTTAGTTTCTTACATTTTTGTTGGGTGTTGTATTACAATAGTGTCCTAATCGGGAGTGGGGGTATAAATGTAGTTCAGGGAGGGATGTTTAGGTGCTGTTAGGAATTTGGGGGTAAGGGGGTTGGTGAGGGTGGGATTGCTAGACTTGACCAGAGTGTTTGCCATATTTGGTAACAATTTTTTGAAAATGAAATCGTTCAAAGTGGGGGTACCTGATATTTGGTGTAGAAGGGACGTAGGGCTGCGTATAGGTAGTCGGTTGGCTACTCTGAGTATTTTGTTCTGCATTTTTTGCAGGGCTAGTTGTTGTGTTTTTGTAATGAGAGGGTACCATATAGGTGAAGCATAAGTCAGAATCGGACGTAGATATGACTTATAAATGCGTGTTCCTATTTGAGGGGGTGATACTTTTAGAATAGGATAAATAATTGACATGCGAATAGCATTAGAAAAAAAGTCCCACGCTTCTATACTCAGATATTAAACTTAATTACAAACCCGGCTTACACTAAGGCCCTTACGGGGTAGACAGAGAGAACAGGTTCGATGATTATTTTAAGTGCAGTATTTATAATTTTGGTCCTTTGGGACACTTTTCAAAATGAATCAGACTGATTTTGATATTAATGAAACAAATTTTAAAACATGAGACAATTTGCGCAACAAGTCAGAAAAAGTGTTTCTCAAAAATACGCCGCATACGGAAAAAACACTTTTCCTACATGTTGCACACATGATTTTTTCTACTAACGTTTGGAAAAATGATTAAACCGAGATATTTTTTGAATTTTATATTTGTCATTTATATACTTAATTACTTTTTTTTAGAATAATTATAAATTAAAAGTTGGATCAAGAAATTTAATTTCGTTACTACGGAATGTTGGCTTAGAAACGGGTAAATATAACTAAAGTTACAGCTTTTCTAGTGTGGAAATATCTTTTCCGCTCTAGTTAGGAAGAGCTCGACATTTTCTATCTCAAATTAGTACTGAAATATACAATTCAAACATCAGTACAATAAAACGTTTACTTAATTTTTTAAAACAAAGGTGGTTGCAGCTGCTATTTAGAAATTAAGGATTTTGCTATTTTTCTTCATTGCATATTATCTAATTTCTTTGTTATGTTTATACTGTATGTTCGATTGAATTTTATACTCTAAATTGTTGACATATGGTTACATGGAAAAAAATGAAATTTTTGTTACTTAAAAAGTTATATTGAAATTCAAATATCTCGAAAACCAGTTATTTTTAAAAAATTGTTCGTCGAATCATAAAAGTTGCTTAGAATCTAATGCCCCATTACACGTACCCTTTTAAAGATTCCTGGGATCGAAACGTGCAAAATTTGAGCTCAATTGGACGTCGCGTCGTATCTCGAAGGGGTTCCATTATATTATTGTTAGGTTCCATAATATTCTACCATAATATTGTATTGTCATCAGAACTACACGTGTATGCAAAATTTCAGCTCATTGATTTGCAAGTTTTTAACTAAACACAAGATTTGACATAAACATAACATAACATACAAAGCAAGTTATAAAAGCTTGTAAAATGGTATCATTTTTAGAATACAATCTTTTTCAAAAAGCTGCAATTAAATTCGATTAATTGCAAAATTAACCAGTCCAGTGCAATTAGGTTTACACCTCAGAACCCAGATATAATGAATGGACTTGAATGATTTTTTTCTGTTGGATTTCTAATGCCATAAACTAAAAAGTTTACCCATTGAAAATTACCGCAATTTCCCAAATAAATATAAAATTTTTAGAAATCTCAACGAAAAATACAATTATCGGATTTTCTTAATATTTATTGTATGGGAATAATGATTGTTATAGTTTTCGAGGTTGTTTATAAAGAATTTGCAAAAAAATTAAACTTTTTAAACTTAATTTGAAGATGACAGAAGCTCCAAAAAGCGAAATAAATGAAAGAAACGTTAAATAATACAAATACATCAATTTTTTATAGAAAATAATTACTACGGGAGCCCACCCTAAGTGCCCCCCCCCCGATCCTTTAGGACAATGTTTTTCATAAAGATTAAAGCCTAAGGAACAATTTAAGTTTCAAAATGGCGTCCGTTAAAAAAAAAATTGCAAATATCGTTTTTGTCATTTAACACAAAAACGAAAAAAGATGGAGAAAAACTTTCTGTACAAAAAATAAAGTGCATACAATTTTCTACAATTTTGTTCCTATACAATATTTGCATTGGAGTTACCATTTCCCAGATAAATGATTCAGCTCTTAAGATAAAATATAAGATTCAGTATAAAACGCAACACTACGGAAGCCCACCTTAACTGTCCGTGCACCCCCCCCCCCCGATCCTTGGGGACAATGTTTTTCATAAAGATTAAAGCCTAAGGAACAATTTAAGACATGTCCTAAAAAAAAATCAGCTGGCTGTACTTTCAGAATGGCGTCCGTTTAAAAAAAATGCAAATATTGTTTTTGTCATTTAACACAAAAACTAAAAAAGATGGAGACAAACTTTCTGCACAAAAAACAAAGTGCATGAAATTTTCTACAATTTTGTTCCTATACAATATTTGGAGATATCATTGTTACCGTTTTCGAGATAAATGTCTGCAAATTATAATATTATTATTATTATTATTAATTTTTTCAGTTTATTTTATTTTATTTTTATGTTAATAATATAAAGTTATATTATACGCCTTACAATAATTGTCACAGTTATTTCTTTTAAATGATTTACCGATATATGAATTTCCATGTTTTCTTAATTTTGGACTCATTTATCTGGAAAATGGTAACTCCTATCAAAATATTGTATAGGTACAAAATTGTAGAAAATTTTATGCACGTTGTTTTTTGTGAAGAAAGTTTTCGTCCATCTTGTTTAGTTTTTGTGTTAAATGACAAAAACCACATTGGCAACAGTTTCTTTTTAACATATGGCCGCCATTTTGAAAGTACAGCCAGTTTTTCTTTTTAGAATATGTCCTAAATTGTTCCTTAGGCTTCAATCTTTATGAAAAACATTGTCCCCAAGGATCGGGCGAGGGGTGCACGTACAGCTAGGGAGGGCTCCCCGACTAAATGTATTAACAACTTATGCTAAATAATAATAATTATAGATTTTAATGACATAAATAATTATAAATTTTTATTACAAGGATAATCATGTAAACTAATTGTCTTCGACGTTTTCGTTTTCGATGGCATTCATTAATATCATTGGTGGAGCATTTAAGCAGCTAACTCCTTTACATAGTAAACATGCTATAGAAAAATTTAAGCCACTTTTTCTACATCCACAATCAGAGCCTCACCCAGTTTTACATGAACAAAAAATCATCTTCAATAAATTTTCAGAAGCTGGTGGTTGGTTCATTGTAACTGATACTAGTGAATTCTCTTTTCTTCCTCATCCCCATTCTTTTGGCAACTTATCATCTCCCATCCACAACTGTACTTATAAATACACTCTTTTTATTATGTTCTGAACTAGCATCGAGTGTAGGTATCAATGAAGCAAAGTTGACATAGGCATTTTTACTTGTAGCGTTAAAAAACGATTGGTATCGAAAACTATTTATATTCTCTTGATTTTTAGGACCACCATACAACGCTAAAATGCATATATGCATATAACTCGAAAACTACAACAATTATTTTCTATTTTCTTAAAAGAAATATTAAAAAATTCCTATAATGTTTTTTTCGTTGAGATTTATAAAAATTTAATTTTTTTTTAATTTACGGATTTTCGAAATTGCGGTAATTTTCAATGGGTAAACTTTTTAGTTTATGGTATTAGAAATACAATAAAAAAAAATCATTCAAATCCATTTATTATAGCTGGGTTTGGTCATTTTTCATTTATAATAACTAATTGCACTGGACTACAAGTAAAAATAATTTTATCAGATAAACTGCTGGTGATCTGAGCAAGAATAGAGCACACACTGAGTGGGGGGTACAATTAATGCGTACGTCCATTATTATAATCATCTGATTTAATCAAAAGATTTCCTATGTACCTATGTAATTTACTAAAGAATAAAATATTTGTTTAAATTGATTGTTAAAAATTCTATGATATTAAAATAATTTAAAAAATACTTGTTTAACTTCTTCAGTTATTTTACCATCAGGGTTCTCTAAAATATTGTTTTCAATTTAATTTCCTTCACCTCACCACTACGAAACAAAATTTTTTCAGTTTTTCTGAGTAATTTAGTAAGTAGTAATTATTCATTATAGCAAATAGTCAACTAGGTACTTTATGATATTTTGTAGTAATTCAGTAATTCAGCCATAATTATTGTTAACAATCTAAAAAGTTTCATCATAATAAGCAATATGCATGATTAAACTTGCGCTACTGGCTACTGTTTCGATTCGAGGAAAATCTGCTTATGATGAAAAATCTGATTACCACACTGCGGAACATTTTTAATTAATTCCGCGGTGTTATCTAGAGGCACCGTTATCGCTGTTCAAGTATTCATCGAATTCTTTCTACTTCTGTTGAGTACGTGAGTTCAGACAGATTCTTAAGAAACTGATGTTTCACGAAACACACATTTACTTTTTCTAAGATAAGATTCAGCACAATATGTAATTTAGAAAATATTTTTATAAAAATTCCTGGCACATGCTTTTTAATATTTTTAATAGTTTTAAATGAAACTAGAACATATCTAAATAAACAATTTTTGTATATATAGTGCATTTATACACAACAAAATGTATGTAAAAAGTAGTAACTAATAATTTATATAGAGAGAAAACAAAATAAGCAAATATTTGCGTATCTGTAAATGTAAAAAATATCTTTAGTGATGTTAATTTTAATTGATATCTAATTTTAATAGTGTTCATTCATTTACGCCTCAATTAATTAACCTAAGGGAAATCTCTTTGACGACTCATCTTTTCGTATCGCCGTTGCCTTACGAACTGGTCAACACCTTTGTGAACCCCACAACTGCACTTGCGATGAACCAGTAGACATTTTTGGTCATCATGGCTTATCATGCCGAAAAAGTACAGGAAGGTGGTCTCGTCATGGAATTATGAACATCATCAAGAGAGCTCTAGTTTCGGCAAGAATTTCTTCAATACTTGAACCAGTAGGGTGTTGCAGAAGCGACGAAAAAAGGACGGATTGAATGTCTCTTGTACCACGAAAGGGGGAAAGGCCCTTCTATAGGACGCTACATGTTGTGACACACTGGCATCGTCTTATATTTTATATTAAATACACATTCCAAAAACCTGGAGACGTTGCCCGTATCGAAGAAGATAAGAGATGTAAATATAAAGAACTAGAATCACTTTTCTTTTTTTTTGCCATTTTCTGTTGAAACATTGGGTCCATGGGGCGATGAGGCTAAAAAATGTATCAATTGTATAGTTAAGAAAATTCGCGGCATTTCAAATGAAAAGAAGAGCACTTGCTACCTGATACAGAAAACCAGTTTGGCGATTCTAAGAGGGAATGCCGCCTCAATCCTGGAGACCATATTGACTTCTGCCAACTTGGGAGAATTTTTTTTTAATTAATTTATATCTTTGTGTATTTTTTCTTTTATTCAGTATTTTATTTATATATGTTTAATATGCCACCTGTTATTATTATTAATCTAAGACTTCCTTTGATATTATAAGTTATCAAAATTTATATATATATATATATATATACAGGGTATTCCATAAGTCATGGATAAAACGAAGGGGGATGATAGATGAGGTCATTTCCAACCAAAATAACCACATGCTGTTATCCAATTTTTCATGGTTCAAAAGTTATTTCAGCTTAATTCTTTCTTAAATAGGCTACTGAAGGTTGTACCTTTCCGATGGAAGTATTTTATGAAGTCTAGTTAGCAATTGTCAATTACAATAAAATATGTTAACGATCATTTTTCGGTTCGTCAAAAATTATTTGAATTTTAAAAAATTATAAAAAATAACTACAAAAATATTTCCTTTAATAACAAAAACTAGTGTAATTTATGTAGATTCTAACAAGGTATTATTCATACAGTTTTTATTAACAATTTTTTTTATTTCCGTTTCTCACAAATAAGGTATGTTTTTAAGATAAAGTAAATTTTAAGAATATAATCAAGAAGAATTATTAGTGACAAAAATGATTCATAACAAATGCTAAAAATGTCGTCCTCCCATTCTAATACAAAATCGGCATCGGCGTATAAAGTTTGTTTTAATACGTCGTAAAGCTCGGTTATTATTTCTTATATCAATAGCGATAATATTAATATTATATCGAAGATTTTGCCGATTCACGTACGCTTTTTGACAAATATCCACATAGAAAGAAATCAATGGGGTTGAGGTCCGGTGAACGAGGTGGCCAATGTACGATTCCTCCCCTACCTATCCATCTTCTAGAATATGTTTCATTGAAATACTGGCGGACTGCAAGAGCATAGTATGGGGGTGCTCCATCATATTGCAGCCACATTCTTCCACGCATTTCGATAGGTATATCGTCAAGTAGTTCTAGAAGGTCATTTTAAAAAAACTTAAGGTATTGCTCACCGCCCAACTTCGCTGGTAGTTCAAAGGGGCCAATTAAAGTGCCATTTAAAATTCGATAAATTTATACTGAAATGGTGTTGGAAATAGTCGCTTCTCACTGCCCTTGGATTCTGCGGCCCAGTGATGTAAATTGTGGATGTTGAAAATGCATTTTCTTCTAAAGCTAGACTCGTCTGTCCAGAGAATATGATTTAGGAATTCCGGATTTACTCTGTCTTCTTAACATCTCTCTACAAAACTCCATTCTTCGTATGTAATCACCGGGCAAAAGTTGTTGGACACGCCGAATGTAGTACGGATGTAGCAAATTTCGTCTTATAATTCGATGTACTGGCGACTTTGGCACACCAATTCTCCTTGATATTTTGCGTACACATGTCGATGGATCCTCATCAATGTCCTCAAGTACTTCTTCTTCCCATTAGATTCTCGGTCTCCTTCTCGGTGAGGTGTACCAGAAAGTTATCTCGCCATAAACGAATTATGAACACGGATGAAAATACTGTAGTCAGGATATCATTCCCGATTACGATAGCGGTTTCGATACTCAGTCACAGCTTGGGAAGCATGTAAGACATAATCACAGGCAACAACAAAGTTAATAAACGTGTAACGTTAAATTAGGTTCCGATCTTATAGTTGTATATGCAGATGTAAATTTAAAAATGAGTGAGGATACGTTTGTTTTTTTAAAAGTTTTAGTTGATATCTGAGAAAAAGGGTATTTATATTTGCTTCTTTACTTTTGTTGATGGCAAAGTGGATAGAGGCATAGAGAAGATAACTTGTTTGTGTATCGTTGGTTAAATAAAAATACTCTGGAAACCTTCTTGTTACCTATGGGTTTTATTTCATAGAATCATTATAATTTAGGTTCATGGATTTGTCATGTTTGGAGGGTTATAATAGTTTTTATTTTATGTATTTTTCCTTTGGTTGCTGGCAGGAGCTATTTTGGCTGCCTAACCTAAACAAAACACAAGTTAGTAATAGCTACCAGGGAGAGTTTATATTGTATGACTTACTGTTGGATTGAGCTAATCCTATTATTTTTCCTTGCTATTTTCTCTGGAATTCGGTTTTGACAAAGTATGTAAACATCTTTGGGAATGTCTGTAAGTGTAGGAAAATATACACATTTTAGGGCGTATAGGCTGGAAAAAGGATTTAGTTACACTTCTATTAGTTAAACAAAACCACACTCTCTTACCTGTAGTTAACAAGTTCTTATTTATTTATTTAAATAAATAAGCCTGGTAGACCTTTTTATTATTCCTTTTTGTCAGCTGTCATATTTCAGTTTGAGGAAAAGTGTTACCAACATTGGCTATAGAGGAAAATTTATGGCATTTAAATTATTAATCCTAGTTTTATTTATTTTTATTGTAAATATGGTTCGATCATGGGTTTTATGCTTATTAGTCTCCATTTTAAGAATTGCTTTAATCATTCTATGGTTAGGACTATTTTCTGTGTATTTATAAATTGGTACGCGAAGAGGAATTATGGGTAGGTTCCTAATGAAATGGCAAGCTGTGATTGGTGCTCGAGAACATGTGGTTGACCAGAAAAGAAAACGTGGTTTTCTGTTCATTGGGTAGCGCGTCTTTCCGCCGTTCAGACGAGATTTTTCTGTTTTTTTTACAAAACAAAAAATCCCGATATTAACTTTTGGGGATTATACTGGAAAAAGTTTAGAAGTGCCTGATTGTTTGTTAAGCTGTTTGAAGCCGATTATGGTTATTATGCAACTTCTAAATAGGTAGGAAATGAAGCTATCGGATCCTTGTTTTTTGTATGAGTCCATTCCGGTTTTGTTGGGTAAGAGTACTTTTGCGATTTTCTTAGAATCCCAAATTCTAAACGTTTTATCCTTTTATATAGGCAAGACATTGTATATGGTTATTTAATCTATTGGAGAGTTAAGTCTTCACTTTCAAGTTTGAGAGCTAGATTTTTCTTATTATGGAAGTTTTATTGGAGGCCCACGTGCCGAATTTTGGATTGGAATTTGCTGTTATGGTTACGAATTTACGAGTTTGTGGTTGTGAGGGCGCTACTAGGACAGACTTTAATTACGTAGGCTGCAGTCATGCATCAAGTTACATGACGGGAATTCACCTGGAGAGCCTGGAGTTTCTGGTATCATTCATCACCTTTAAGGACTTTTAAGGTCGGTGGCTTATTTTT
The DNA here is from genome assembly GCA_936432065.2 of Rutpela maculata. Classification (NCBI taxonomy): domain Eukaryota; kingdom Metazoa; phylum Arthropoda; class Insecta; order Coleoptera; family Cerambycidae; genus Rutpela; species Rutpela maculata. Next base: position 73,506,388 of record OW386285.2, on the reverse strand, counting down.
AATTCACGTTACAATGATGTCCAGAATAAAGGACCCCCTGCTGCGTTTCAATTTTTTTTTGTTCCTGTAATTTTTTTATAACGATGGTCATTTTGAGTGCCTAAACATTTAATATGTTACTCATGTAGTATACTTAATTTTTTTTACAATTAATGTGAGTAACTGCGCAGTTATATACGTATCTTTAATAGTCCTGTACATGCACATATCTTAGGATACTAGAAAGATGTTGGATGATAATAACGTCCGTATAGTTATTTAACATCGGGTAAGAATTTTTTTTGTACGAATTTTTTAGAGTAAATCAGAAAGAGCCATTTTGTTATAAATGTTTTTTCCTCTTTGGAAATACTTGTCCTATTTTCTGTAATAAAATTTTATCTTAAAATTGACTCTACTGTTTATTGATTATGTTGTCAAAGGAGACTTCAAGTATTAGAATAAACACGGTGTTTGGTAATTTTAAATCGGTATGTCGAACGACGGGTGCTTAAGGTTGGTGAAATTTTATTGGAAATTACCTGGCCATATTTTTTGGCAAAATATAAAATCGTTAAAAATAAACGAATCTCACCACTGACGTCTCTTGCTGGAGCTAGCCAACTTTGAGTTAAATGAGCATTTTAGTAGTTTTAGTTTTTTTGAAGGCTTAATTTCATTTGAACACGTAACAAACGTACTAACTACCAGAATGGCGGTGAGTCACTGAATATTGTGATAGACATACATACAGTGACAGTAATAAGTAGTATAAAAATCAGGTTAAAAATTAGTCTTAAAAAACCGCTGCCCAAGGAATCACTACTAAATTTTGTATATGGAAATAATTGTTTATGGAATATTAATAATATAATATTTGAAATCCTCTACCCCAAAAACCCATAAAATGATACCCCACATCGGTAGCGGGGTGGGGGTGGTGATAGGGGGTGGTAGGGGGGGTGGATGAATTAAAAAACATTTTGAGGTTTCTGGTTCTTGTACACACCCTAAATCACAATTTTTTTTCATCCCCTTTAATAATGGGGTGGGGGTGGTAATGGGAGTGGCTAATGCCAAATTTTTATTTTCCTCAAATTTACCCCAATTTACCCCCCCAACCCTTCAACGGAACAAGATGAAAATATAATCTAGTTCTAGATCTCGTTAAAGTACATATGTGTACCAAATTTCAAGTCAATATCTCAAACGGTTCCAGAGTAAACGTGCGCACAAAAAAGTTACAGACAGACATACCGACCGACAGACAGACCGACCGACAGACAGACAGACCGACAGACCGACAGACCGACAGACCGACAGACCGACAGACAGATTTTTTTTTTCGCTCAAACTTAAAATCTCGACGTTTCGTAACATTCTAAGCCTATTTGAACAATAAAAATTTTTTAAAATTTTTTGTCGTTACTATACTTCCACTAGATGTGGAAGTAATTTACTTTGTCATAAAAACATACCTTACTTGTAAAAAATGGAAATTAAAAAAAATGGTTAATAAAAAGTGTATGAAATATACCAAGTTAGAATCTACATACATTGCACTAGTTTTTGTTATTACGGGAAATACTTTTGTAATTATTTTTTTTCAACGAGGGACATTTTAAAATTGAATGAATTGAACAATGATCGTAACATCTTTTATTATAATTGACAATTGACAACTATACTTCATAAAAATGCTTTCATCGGAAAGGTACAACCTTCAGTAGCCCATTTAAGAAAAAAGAAGCGCAAAAAACCTTACAGTCTTTTGTACCACTTTCTTAATAAACGTACTAAGCAATTTCGGGCAAAAATACAAAAATTTAAATGACTTTTGAACCATCAAAAATTGGATAACAACATATGGTGGTTATTTTGGTTGAAAATGACCTCATCTATCATCCCCTTTCGTTTTATCCATGACTTATGAGACACCCTGTATATTACATGCCTCTGGTGAGAGCCAAAATTTGTTGTAATTTCTTTTAAAGATTCTATACTTTCTTAATGCTACATTTTTAATTAGAACGATGTAGTATGTCAAGTTTATAACATTATCAGGTTCTGTAAGCCAAATTGGAAATGTTCACTCGTTTGAGTTATATAACAATTCTTGATAAACGAGAAGTCAATTTGATTTTTATTATCTCTATAAAAAAATATTGCAAAAGTCAACATTTTTAATCAAATCGTTATATTTTCGAACACTGTGGCTCAATTTCGATGAAATTATAGAAAAATTTAGTTCTTATGGAGTACAATTATTATAAAAAAATTAAATGACTGTATTTTTCGTAATATCTAAAAAAATACTAAATCAACAAAAACTTATTTCTAATGTCCAAACAGTTATTTGCAATCGGCAACTTCTGGTGGATAAAGTATTACTTAAAATTAGACGATATTGAAAATTTCAGATGAATCCGATATGTGGTTTTCGAAATATACGACTTTTAAAGAGCACGGTGCGGCCAACATCGTGACGTCAGAGAATAGTAATATAAATCGGTGAAAATAGTTGATAAACTGAAATTCTTCACAAACACGCATAAGTTTCAAAACACACTGCTTAAATTAACGATTTGTAATATTGTGAAACTATAATAACGAGCTGCAGCTAGCCGCTTCGGCTAGCGGTTCCTATCAAGTGACGTCACGGCCGATACTCAACCGCGGGTGCGGTCCATTTTTATGATTTTTTTTAGACGATTTATAGGTCTCACAAAATTCTAGTTTTTTGCACAGGATCTTAAAATGATAAGATCTTAGAGAAATCAAAAAAAAAAAAATGCTAAATGAGCCCATTGCAGCTTTCCTACCTTTCATAATCAAATTTATTGGGTTTTAATTACAAAGAAATAGTTTTCCTTCCTTCCTTCTCTTTTCATTTTCTGATTTTTTTTTTGCTTTTTTTATTTTTGCGAGTAGGTAGACGATATTACTGCATTATACTGTGGAGAGTATTGGTTAGGTTTATATAATCTTTCATAATCGACTTTCCATTTTACAGAACTTGCAATATTACTTTTTGAGCAACATAACACGAGAAAAAAATTATAGATAAAATTCAAAAGCACGAATGGTATTTGTGGAGAATATTTCACGAAATAAAACTCTACATATTCCTATGGTCACAGTACTACTGTATGTAGTGTTTTCAGCGATAAAAATGCATGTTGGTGCCTTTCAGAAACCTAGCTAGCTGTTTTATCACTAATAATGACACTTGATTAGCACAATGGCCAATGTCCAAACGGGGTTTTATTGGCTACCATGTTAAGAGCATATACTCGTTATACAGGGTGTAATAAGTTTCATGTCATTAAAAAAAACTGGTGGTGGGGAACGACTAAACGAACAAAAAAACCTTATATAACATGGGGGTCTAAAACCCGTAGTTTTAGAAAAAAGAAAATAAACAAAAATTTTCAATAATATTGTTTGAGAACTCCTGGAATGTTGGGATAGGCTTTTATCTTCGCGTATGTCGGCGCCTCTAACCATCAAATACGCTAATACGGCTCTTTCAAAGTGTCGCGCTCCTTTGTTAGAGACCGTGCGTCGGCGAGGATACAAGTTGATAATCACACTCTTTTATGGCTTTTTAAAAGTAGGTAAGGTAAGGTCTTAAGCGGTGCGGTAAAGGTGAAAGACGTCGGCGTTTTCTGAGTGCATAGTAGATCTGAAGAAAACTATACTCTCCCTTATGCAATATTTTAGTTTCTGTGGGCACTTCGTTAAGTACACACGTCGAACCCGTTCGTTGTTTTGTATGTTTTGTTCTTTTCGAATTTTGTGCCACGTATTTACAGTTAAGATTTATTTTATTGACTTACCGTTCAAGTCGTTATGTTCTTGATACGTACAGACACTACTTGTTCGTTCTTTTTGTGTAGCTTTTTGGATTTTGGACCAAGTTTTTATTTTTATTTTCTTTATTGACAACGTTAGTTGATAGTTTAGTGTGGTATTTTAATGTGCATAGAAACCATAAAAAATGATCCTTATTTACAAAATGTGTTGAACGGAGTGCGTATGTCCTTAGTTCGACGTGCCGAAAAGTGTATTGATGCAGACGGAAGCCATTTCCAACAATTTATGTAAACCAACAATAATTTATTGGTAAGTTCTAGATTTACCGAATATTTTAGTTCTCGATACCTGATCGGAAATTCGTTAAATAAATCAGATTTTTCCTAACTTAAATTACACATAATTGTTTTCTGTTATCGTATTTCAGACGTCTAACTCTTTATTTCCCAATGTCATGCAATAATTTCTCATTTTTTAAGCTTTTAACCCAGAACACTCATTTAGGTTATAAATGTTAATAAATCACATTTAAATCTGAAAAATTATAAACAACAATAAAAGCTCCAATATTTTGTTCTAAATTAAAAAAAACACACACATACATGTAAAGAAATGCTGTGTTTAAACCTCTACCTCTACGCCCATCATTTGCTTGCAGTTCTGCAAAAAAAGATAACGAATTATTTACATTTTTATAATTGGTTCCGTTGAGGCGGCCATCAGAGGTGCCGCCCTTCTTTGCTTTGAAACCGAGGGCCGCCGGCGAGAACGAGTCGGTCGGTAATCTTTGCATTTTTTTATGACAATTTAAAAGTCGTATAATTGGGAAGTAAACGTCCATTGACCCAGAAAGGCAGTGGTACTCAAATGTTTTCTACCCTAATATTTAAGTTGTTGACCTAGGTCAGTCCTTTTTTCAAAGTGCCCCTAGAGGAAAAAGTCATAAAGGTTTTTTGTTCGTCTAGTCGGTGCCCATTACCGGTTTTTTTTAATGACATGAAACTAATTACACCCTGTATAAAACTATGCGCAGATCTGGTTAATTTCTATTTATTGATAGACTCCTGGTTCAGTCACATATATATTTTAAATAACGTATCTGATATATGACATTGACATCTCTAACCTACCGCTTTTTGGATAAACCCAACAAATCCATCATAAGCTTAAGTTGAGTCAGTAGCTTTCCGACCGTGCCTGCATTCTGCATATCACCATTCATTGACAAATATTGGCAATTAGATAGGAGCGGTCGGTCAATAACATCAACAAAAACTTGACCTGTGTTTAATTTTTCATTGTTGGTCAAATATAAGATGTCCCTGAACCCTGAGATTCGCATAATACTTTAATTAATGATTGAAATTGTATTGTCCCAATAATGTGAAGTTATTTTATATATATATTTTTGTTAGACCGGTCACTCTAATGAAGCAATTTTTCAAAATAGAATCACACTCAGAGTTTTTTTTGGAATACTTATTTCAGGCTTTTTAAAAGTCCTTTTAAAACGTTGCTCTTATATGATATTCGTATTCAAGATTTGGGGAAGGTTTAAAGAATAATTTTAAATTAATACATTTAAGGGGAACATAGTTTACTCTTCAGTTTGTTTCTTTTAGTCTTCCATGTTTAACGGATTGTAGTTGAAGGCCAAAACATCCAACTTTTCAACCTAGTTCCAATATAAAACGCTCTCTCTAACTCTAACGCGTTGATAATGGTAAATAGAATTTCAATAACATATTATAGTGATTTTACCTTTATCTATGATATAAGAAATATTTAAAAAAAACATAATAAGAAACATAAAGAATACCGTGAAATCATAAAAATTAATACTTTATTATATATTTTTACTATCTACCGCTAAAAAAGTGAAGAAACAATAATTTAATTTAAGATTTTTTGGTCAAAAAAAAAAATTAAAATAAAGAAAAACGGACAATGTTAAAATACAAAAAATATAAGTAATATAGTTTAGTATAATTTAATATAGTTTAAGTGTTAAGTAAAATCTAATGCCATTTGGCAAAATATAAAACATGTAATTAATTGTTAACTGTATCCTGCAAAATTTAATTACCATTTTGGGATTTCCTCTAAAATAGACTGGCTAATTGGTTAAGCCAAAGCCATTTAACCAACACACACACACACACTTTCTACCGCTATCCTAATAAGCAACTATTGGCCGCATTTATGTCAAATCCAATCAGATTTTCATCAAAATCGGTCGCACGGATACTGAGATATTTGAAGAAATATTCTCAAGGTCGCATGTAAACATAGAAAAATGTTAATAAATCCGGGATAATAAAACATCAATATTAATTCATTTTCCTTGAAATGTACAGTTTTCAGGAAAAAAAATAGTTGAGAATGAAATTGCGTATTGTTTTGCGGTTTCTTTCGTTATACATGTATAATCAACATTTAACTTAGCTATGATAGAATAATGAATTGGATAAGAAAACATGTGATAAACCTGGATTTTCATACACAAATTGTTAAGCGACATGGAATTTTATAAGCATTTCGGAATCTGTGGCTCGTTCGTGGGTGGAACCGCTCTTCATGTAATGTAAATACCCACCTCATTTGTGCAATTTCTCTTGACTAGGAAATTGACTGAGTATAACTGGTGCTTTATGTATATTATAGTGAAAACATTGAACATGTACAATGGCAATACTTTTTTCCGCACTTCCATTTTTTGAACATGTAGGACCTACTCTACATAGCCGTTTTTTTACACATCACACAAGACACAAACTTAATTTTGGAAAACCAAAATTAATTATTAAAAAATAGTTTTCTGATCATGATAAGGTAAGTGAAGTAACCAAAGTGACCAAATTGAAGTGACTTGCTGGGTAGGGCAGGCCGAAAAACATGAACATTTGAATTTGCAGATGGGGTAATTTCTAATTTGTTACCGCCTAAATTTCCAGCCATTCCCCTCCAAGAACGCCCTGACGACCATTGATATCGTGAAACGTATGAAATGGTGGTTTCCGTCCGTTCAAGGTTGAAGGAAGTAAAAACAAAGGAACAATTTTATACCCTTTAACAGGGTAGATTCCAGGTTGCGGTACACTACCTGACATCACCTTTCACCATCTGTTATCTCCCCATGAAGAAACAAAGAATCCCTGCAAAATGGTCGATGCCAAGGTATCATCATAAGCAAAAAAGGGTGGCTTTAGGCCGTTTGAGGGATGCGCATGAATAAAAACTATTTTCACCCTGCTATTCCTGTTCAGCACTCTCGAAAGTGGAGGGAGGGACAAGTTTCATAACTTTTGCACAATTTTGCTTTTTTTTTTCGAGAAAATGCGGACTCCTCACATCCACTATTAACAGTCATTCGCCGTTAGCTTGCATCAAGTGAGCAATGTACGCGTACCTAGAGCGTATTTTAGTTGATTGATTGATTTACCAGCGTGCGGTAGGCATTTATGCCACTCCTAAGGATTATAGAGCTGGCCTGCTACGTCTACACTGGGTTGGACTAGGGTCATTCTTGTTGCCAGCAGCGAGAGCCACATGGCGCATGGTAAAGGAATGTGAGATGCGTTACCGCATTGTGTCGCGAGGGAGCGTTTAAGCTCCCTTTTTTTGTATTTTTGGTCCTGGACTTCTGCCTCTTCTGGGTCTTCTTGTGATATATGTTGCCGCATTGTATCGCTGCTGTTTGTGCTCCTATTTTTGTATTTCTGTTTCTGAAAATCTTCTTCTTCTTCTGAGCCTTCTGATTCCTCCGTTTCTGATTCTGGTAGAGTATATATCGCTCACATTTCTTTGTGGAAATAATTTTTTCCCCTCGTTTTTCTTTCCCAGTATGTTTGGTCCTTTCCCAGTTTGTTCATGATCCTCTCGAATGTTGTTTTCCACGTGTAACATGGTCTCTCTATTTTTAGTTTGCTGCTGTTCAGTGTTAGTGCTTTCTTCAGTAGATGTGTTGGTTCCCTTCTTTGGACGTGTCCCAAGTACTTCATTGCGTACATTTCTATCCTTTTTGTGATTGTTTTCCCTTCTAGTCGTGTTAATGTTTTATGTCGCCATTTTTGTCCTGTTGTTTTTCTGAGTAGTTGGATGATGTCTCTTTCAGCTCTTCTCAAACTTCTTCTGTTGGCTTTATTGTTGCCGCGTTTTTAACTCCATATGTCATCGTTGAAGTATGATGGCTATGTACAGCCGTTTGGTCAGGCCAAAGGATAGTTTGTTTTTCTCGATGAATGATATATTGCCCTTGAGACTCTGTATACTGTTTTTATTATCTCCTTTACTGTTTTTATCCATTTCAGTTGGTTCGTCAGATATGTTCCTAGCGTACGTAGAGCGTATTTTAATTTTATTAAAATTCGTTTTCTTTCATAACATACACAGATAAAAATAACGTTTTGATTCAAGAATACATTGTTTCATATATACGCAAATAAATAAATTTTTCATAGAAAAACAAATACGTTTGTTTCAAGAATAATTTATCTTGTGACAAAAGTATTTGTTTTCTATGAAGAATTTATTTATTTGCATATTCGTTGAAACAATGGATTATTGATTCAAGAAATTATTTTTATCTGTGTAATTATTTAAGAATAAATAATTTTAATATTTATCTATTGACAAATAATTATAATTAAACGTTGTCTTGTCTGTCTGTCAGCCAAAGTGATTTATTCGTATTCAGCTCATACATTACTGGTTCAGCTAAACTGGGCCGCAGAGAGCTTTACCGGGCCCCGGGGCTGCTTATTATTGAGGGCCCCTTCCCTCTTTCAAGGTTTTGTCGTTTTATTTTCCGTAATAAGTTTTTAATTTATTAAAAAGCTATCACAGTATTTAATCCTTATAGATTTTTATTGAATTGAAATATTTATATAATTTTGTTTTTTTGAGAATCGCCAAATGTGCACAACTGAATGTCTAGCCTATATGTGGATTTATCCCCCCCTGCCTCCCCCTGTCGGCGGCCCTGCAGCTAAATACCATATCCATCTGAGCCGAGGATACGATTCATTTAATTTTAGTGAACTGGTTCATGCCGTTCAGTACTGCGATCCGGATCTTCTGAACAGGTCGTTCGCGAACGACACAGCTCACATCTGTAATTTTTTTAAATTTTAAAGTCAATAGAATATATCCTATTTAAGAGTAGTAAAAAAAACTACTTTATTTTTTTGTCCATTTTCAATTATATTAAGTACAATATTGGTTCATTTTGGGGACAAAATATGTAACATCATTTACTTCGAATTGGACTCCAACAATAATCATTAGGAACTATTTCTAATCCGACATAGTATTTTTACCATTTAGAAAATTATGAGGTGTAATCTTCATATTTTTATGTCTACTTCTTTTCAAAATGGGTTAAAACAAGAATCTTTTTTTGTATGTTTTAGAGGAAGTATGTTCTATCACATCCATGAAGAAATCCACCCAGGCAATATTTTGAAATTTAACATACTTGTATTTAACTTTTTTAATATAACAAACCTGATCAACTATACAAATGGAAAAAATATATATTTGACAGGTAGTTCACATGCTATTGCCAAAAAGTAGACCTGATAACTTTTAATGAAAAATATACAGGTTGGATACCCTAAAAAGATTATAACGACGCGAAAATAATATCTGGAATGTGATTGACAAGAATGAAAATCTAATACAATTTTGATAGAAAAAAATATATAAATTTGTCAATTAATGAATGGAAGGTGTCAAATAGAGAGGGATTCTGCACAAATAACCTCACAAATTCTTTATATAACTCGCTTACCGAGGGGAAGTATTGTAATCGTAAAAAAATCAATATTCCAGATTACTTAGGATTTTCACATTTCAGTTTATCTGGATTCTAGATTATCTACCGGTCGCGTCGGTCTGGTCTGTTCGCTCTATATCTAAAAAATATTTGACTGAAAAATAATACCTGGCAGGTAATTTAGGTTTATTGCTATGGAAAAATCTGGTATATTTTGATCGAAAAATATAGATGCTGAACATTCCAAAAAATAATTAAGGAAAAAGTGTTACGGAAAACAATAATATTTGCCACGCAGGTATAATAATTGCTAAGGAAGAAATCTGTTTTAGTTAATGAAAAGATATACAGGGTGATCACCAAAAGAATAAAATGATTAACTAGTCTAAGTCCATCAACATTCGTCGAAGGATGTATATTTGAAAATGTAAGTAAGGTATGGCACTCCTTTGCTTTTATGAACTTCTCTAAAATAAGGTGAAACCATTACGTTGGAACAGGGCCGCGAATTTCTTAAAATGTGAATGCTGATAGTAAAAAAAAATAATTTCTGGGATAAATTTTTTAAACATTCCCACCCCATGGAATCTCGACGGGGTTAGTCTAGTATTACTTTATGAATGAAAATGTTGATAGTATAAAAATTATTATATTATATTTATATATCATATACTCGAAATTTCGTACAATAAAATTTCGTTGTCATTTCGGTGATTTAATAAATTTATTACATTAATTCTGAAAATTTGAGTTTCCCATTGAAAAATAAATATAGTATATATACTATATACACGATATAAGAATGTTTACTTCTCGATGCTTGTAGTAAATACTGGAAACAATATAATAAACTGGATAAGAAATCTAAAATGTTGCATTGATATATATTATTAATTTCATATATATTTAAGATAACTACTGATAAACTATAACAAGCATAAAGTCAAAGGTTAAATTGATTAATAAATAGTACTTGCTCGTAACTGGTACCGAAATCTCGGAATTAAAAATATTTTTGTTTTTGCTGATAAATAAATTATTTTCTAAGATAAAGTTTAAAAAACCTTATTTTTATTGCCTTATTGTCTTATTCAAGAGTTCACTAACTTGCATAAATGACTTGATGACCTTTAGACATTTATAAGTACATAAAAAACCGTTTTACTAATAAATAATGCATTGTATTTTGCTCCGTAACAACCTTGTATAAGGCACTTAATCGTGAAGTATTAAAGTCGGAACCTTATACTGAAGTTAAAAAAAACGTATATTTGCGTACATATTAAGTGGTCAAAAACCAATTTTCTTCCTAAATTATATGTATTTATACGAGTACATACATATAAAGAAAAGTGTAACAATGTTTATACCCATATTTAATAACAATAATAATGGTAATAATAATTTATTTTCTTTAATGACATTACAGTTGTATGGGAATAGTCAAGTTTGCAAGCTTAAGTACAGCTTAAAAACTACGAAAAATATCACATACGGAATGAAAACATTTTGAAAAATGAAAAAAACAATTTTAAAATACACTAAAGAGTAATGTTAAAAAGGGCATTTTTGGCCCATCCGTGGTAAAGTGTGGAAACCATTTTTTTTTTACTAATTTTGAGGTGCTGAAAACGAATTCGTCACCCGTTTTGGCGAAAAAATCTCCGGAACACATTAAAAAACCACCCTTATTTGTGGGCGACACGAATTTTGCAGGAAATTCTCTTAAAATACTATGTTTCGATAATTAAGTAGAAAAATAAGTAAAAAAATCAAATTCACCCCTTCAACTCTCCTCGCCATTCATTCACCACCCCCAAGAAGGTTGTAAGCTACTATAACTACTATATAGTTATATACATATTAAAAAAAAAACAGAACACCTCATTGAGTGGTTGCCATTAGAATATAATAATCTGATTACTTCTGAGCACACTCATATGCCTTTTCGCCCCTAAAAGGTGTGGGTCTCACCTTCTCAGGGATATTGATCGGTTTTAATTACGAAAAAAATCCTAATACACAGTTGGTTGTTTTTTTATCATATTAAGGTGACTTAGCCAATTCAGATCATTCCTGAATATTTCTTTTACCTCTCTAAGGAGGGGGTGTAGGACTTTCTTGGCCCGTCCGTGGTATAGTCAGTGGCGTAACGGACACCCCGCATACCCCGCACCGCGGGGGGGCTCGGTTAGCTGGGGGGGGATGGCCGACCCCCATTCAAAACTCTGCGGTTAGCTTTGCTTTTCACAGATATGTATTTCATTTCATTTCAGTGAATTAAATTCGTAAATAATGTTATTTATAAATAATGTTATTTTTCGCTCGATCACTTCTATCCCCGCTACTACCATACATATTGTAAGCAACATTATACTGTTTTAAATTTTGATTTTATATCATGTTTGCTGGAATATTACTTATAATGACTTAATAACTACCTATATCCCAGATAGCACAGAGATGTCTTTAAGATGTCTTAAAAACGTCTTCCTAAGACTTTCACTACGTCTTAAAGACGTCCATTTATGCCTTACAGACGCCTTACAAACGTCTTATTTAGGTCTTATGTCAAAAATCCAGGCGTCTTACATACGTCTTTTCGAGGTCCATTGTTGGTCTAAAACAGACCTAAAATTGAAAAAAAATACATTTGCATAACGGTTTTCTAAGCAACTACCTTTATAAAACCAATTAAAACTTTTTTCGCAATTATTTTAACGAAAAAAAAAAGCATCAGTAGGGATCGACCTCTTGACTTGTAATTGAACTCAATTAAATCAAAAGGAATTTATTAAAAATTAATAATTTTACATCTGTCCCACCCGAACACGCGTGTCCGGAGCCAGCCTAACATCCACCATGCGAAGCATCGCTGTAGCAACTGAAAGGCTGGACGAGTGAGGCCGGGAAGGAATATTGAAAATAATAAACAAGTGACCAACTCCTTTTACAAAAAGTAAATTAAAAGGAATTAATAATTGAACTCTTTAACTCTGCGGCCACTGAACGCTTATGATTTCTTTACTTAAAGACTGTATAGTTAGAAAATGTAACGGCTAGATTTTGCTGGGCAACCCGGCTGTTATTATACTCTTCACAAAAACGAAGAGTATATTGTATTTGATCGGCACAGTTCTAAAATCGTAAATATCGCTCGTAGAGAAAAAATTTCATCATTTTGTTAGTGAACGAATTTTGAACAACTTTCAAAATGTCCGTCTGTCCGTCCGTCCGTCCATCCGTCACGTTTCTTGTAAGCACGATAACTTAAGAAAGAAAAGTCCGATTGTATTGAAATTTAGAAAGTAAGTTAGTGATAGCTAGAGGAAGAACCCCATTGTTTTTAAAGAAAATCGATCTGTAAATAAAAAAGTTATTAATTATTTAATTAAAAAAAATATATATTCTCTTAATTTTTATCGCTGGTACTAAAACGGAGATCTTGTGAAATATTATTTACATAATATATTTTTTTTGTTTATGAATTTTACTAATATATATTTCATATAAGTACGAGTTGAAATACCTATGTATGATTGTCGAAAGGTATATATTACAGACAATCACTTTTCGTAGCAATAGCTGGTGGCGCAGCGGCTAAAGCTTTGATGTTCGGCGCGGTTGTCTGGCTGACTCCGGGCCGGACTCCGGAATGGCGCATATTGTATCATGTAACATTAATAACTGTTTGTTGTTGTTGTTGCGTTGCAATCCAAAGGTCCCGTGTTCGAATCTCACACTGGTCTGATATTATTTTTTCATTTTTTTTTAATTTTTTTTTTCATATAATTTTTTTTACAACAAAGATGGTATCACAAAATTTAGGATGTCCAAAAACTAACATTATTTACCAGAAAACTGCGAAGACTATCCTATAGAATGTGTAACAATTATATATAAAAAGCTCAGTAAATTGGCGAAGAGTACGTTTTTAGCTTGTTTATTATGTTATCATCAATCTTTCATTTAAATCTAATAATATCATTAATTATTTATAAAAAAAAAAGATTAAAATTATTAATGACAAATTACAAAATACACTACACATTTTACAGAAACATGGGTCAAATATAAACAAAAACACTGTACCTAAAATTGAAGAAACAGTTTTGTTAACATCTTTTTGCTTCTATTGGGCAATACTAACATTGACATCGTAATTATGACGTATTTAAAACGTCTTTAAGACGTAGAAATCAGACATCTTAAAGACGTTTAAGGAAAGACGTTTTCAAGACACCATTATAAGGAATAAAGGTAAATTCACACCTGGTGCTCACTCTGCGTTTTTAACGCAGCATGTAAAATGCATGCATGTCTTATTCACACTTATGAGTTCTTACACATGCGTTAAGAATGCAGGCTGCTTCTATTTTCCCCCAGAGAAGCATGCAGTTTAGCGAAATTCCCTAGAAATTCGATTGGTATGGCTACAGTACCTACAAAATAAATAAATATGCCTACCAAATCTAAAATTGTGTTTTTATTTTTATATTACTAGGTACATTATATATTATTAGCTGTATTACAATTATGTTTTGGCGCTCTACCAGTCGAACTGCCACACAACAAACTAAAAAGGCTTACAAATATAGTACCAACTGTTTTATAGCTTGCTGCTTCTGTTCACTATTTCTATAAAAACCCACAAGTGCGAGAGGTGGTGCAATTTAAAGGCATTGCGTTAAAACTGCATGTGCCTGTTCAAAATTGCATGCCTGAAAAATGCAGAGTGAGCACCCTCAAGTTAAATTCACACCTGAGGGTGCTCACTCTACATTTTTCAAGCATGCAATTTTGAACAGGCATATGCAGTTTTAACGCATTGCTTTTAAATTGCACTATCTCTTACACGTGTGGGTAGTGAACAGAAGCACGTACTATAAAACAGTTGGTACTATATTTTTAAGCCTTTTTAGTTTGTTGTGTGGCAGTTCGACTGGTAGAGCGCCAAAAGCTAATTGTAATACAGCTAATAATATATAATATACCTAATAATATAAAAATAACAACACAATTCTAGATTTGGTAAATATATTTATTTATTATGTAGGTACTGTACCCATACCAATCGCATTTCTAGGGAATTTCGCTAAACTGCACGTTTCTCTGGGGGAACATTAGAAGCAGGCAGCATTCTTAACGCACGTGTAAAAACCCATAAGTGTGAATAGGACACGCATGCGTTTTACATGCTGCGTTAAAAACGCAGAGTGAGCACCCCCCAGGTGTGAATTTACCTTAAGACGTTTAGACCTAATATGGACGTCTTAAAGACGTCTTGTGCTATCTGGGATGTTATGTCTACCAGTCTATCTAAGATTATGCAATAAATTCGAATTGTTTGCTGTTTTATTATGTACTTAATACCTAGTGTGGGTTTAACAATTAAATTACCACACGATTAATTAATTCAAAAATTCATATAAACCTGAACCCGACAGTAATGAAGATAAGAATTATCATTTTCCACTCGTTATAGAGAGGGGGGACCCAGATTGCGGGGGGGGGGCACTCAATTTCTGTTACGCCACTGGGTATAGTGTGGAAACCATATTTTTCTACTAATTTTGGGGTGCTGAATACGAATCTGTCATCTGAATTGGCTAAAGACATCGAGAAGACAGTAAAAAACAACCCTTATTTGGGGGTGGTATTGAATTTGGTATAAGAACACGAAACAAGAAGTTATTCTTTAGTGCAGGAAATTCTTTCAAAAAGGGAAACGAGAGGGAGCCCCCCCCCCTACGGTTATTTATTCAGGTTATAATGTGATTACTTTTGAATACTCTTACACCCATCACCACCAATTAAGGTGGTGGATTTTATCTTTTTAGAGTTTCTATTGATTTTAATTGCGAAAGAAATCCCTAATCACCCAGTTTGATGTTTTTTTATCATAATAAGATGATTTAATCAATTCAGATGAATATTTCTGAGATGGTAGTCTCTGAGCCACATCCCCGCCTTCCGAAAAACGTAAATGATACGTTAACATATGTATTCTCAATAAGTATTTAGGGATAATTTTTTGAAATCACTAAGTTACTCTATTATGATAGAAATCCATGTCAGAGGTAATGAAGGATTTCTGTTGTAATAAAAATGAATCGAAAGTTCCAAAATAGTTACTCCCATCCCTTTCGTGGGTATATTTGGAATTTGAGGGGGCCATGAAATGAAAAAAAGATTCCCATTCTAACAAACAAAAATTATTTAAATAAATAAATAAATAAATTTTTAAAGGAGATATTGACACCCTCCTTAGAGGGGTAAGAAATATTCAGGAGTGATCTGAATTGGCCAAGTCACCTTAATATGATAGAAAAAACATCCAACTGGACCCATGTAATTTGGGAATTAAGAGTTTTATATGCTTTTGATATGTTCATCTCCAGACTAGTCCAAAGAAAGTTCCGAAGTCAAATTTTCTGTCCCTAAAATTTCCTTCTATAATCATTCGTTGCCTGGCCTAAATGATAAATTTTGTTTTATAAAAATTGTTGAAAATGGTCACCTTCACTTAATAGGCATCTTCCTCCCGTCTTCGCATCCAATTATGCACTCATTCGAATATTCCCGGCGTATTCCGTATTCTTTCACACGAGGCAACTATTCGCTCTCTTAAATCTTCTAAAGTGTTAATGAGAGCCAGGGTTTTAAGATGACCCCGCAAAAAGAAATCCAAACTATTGAGATCGGGAGATCTTGCTGACCATTGCTAATGTCCTCCGCGACCTATCCTCCAATGATTAGAATGAACCACATGTAAATGGTCGCGAACAATTGCACTGAAATGAACAGAAGCTTCATCATGCATGTACCACATTTGATTCCTTAATGGAATTGGTACGTCTTCAAGCAACACAGGTAGTTCTTCTTAGAGAAAATGCAGATAAGATTGTCCATTAAGGCGTCTTGGTAGAAAAGAGGGCCTATAAAATTATTATCAATAATTTCTACCCATACATTAACCGAAAATTGCTCTTGGAAATGGGTTTCGGTTATGGCATGGAGGTTTTCGTCCGCCTACACATGATTATTATGGACATTTTGAACAGCATTCCTAGAAGAATTTGCTTCATCTGTGAACATAATTTGTGACTCAAACTGCGGATTTCGTGTAACATTCTGAAGGTACCACTGACGAAGTTCACACGCTGTGGAAAATCCCTGGGAAGTAATGGCTGTACTCTTAGAATATAGTACGGATACAAAAAAAATTGAACCAAAATTCGCCAAACAATTTGATGACAAATATTCAGAGCTCAGTCTCAGGGTGTTCGTCGATTTCCTGCATCACCGCTTCCTTAATTTCGGGTGTTCTGACAGTTTGAGGTCTCCTTTATGGAAACTATCAGTTTCACAAAGATGGCGTTGAGTAGTCGAAAGGAATCGGCTATCTGGCAAGGCACGATTAGGATATCTTCCCTGTTACATACTTCTGGCTTTTGTTGCATTACCGTCTGCGAGACCATATACGTAATGCATTGTCGCCATTACTGATATATTCGAATAAAAACAGCGAAATAATAAAATAAATTCAAAGAAACACTAAAAATCGAAGAAATAATACGATGAGATGGTTTTGAACACCAATAACTTACTTTATGTTAACAAATATTGTTTTGAACATGATGTTTATAACAAAGTCATTTATTCCAGGATAACTAGATTCATGTGTTCAAAAAATATTAGCCAATACTGCTAAATGAAGCAATTTGAATTTAATTGTTTTATTTAAGAACTGTAGCGTCTGACGAGAAAAGCGCAAGAGACCGTTTTTATGTAGAATTGGCCAAGCTAATCAGAAAAAAATATCCATATTGAAAAATGTTAGTGACGCACCACTTTTTTGGTAAAAAATATCAGAGGACACGTTTGCAGGGACGCCACTGGTGGAGCGATAAAATAATTTCTCTGACTAAAATATGCGGTTTTATATCCAAAAGTGAAAATAATATCTAAAGTACTTTCTGAGATATTAAAAAAATTATGATTTAAAAAAATATATTCAACATTCTACCTCTAGCACACTAACACCTCTAGCAAAAAATTTAAGCCGTTGCTGACATATGTTTATATGAACTTTTCTTAAAAAAATGACCTAAGGAATCACACCCTGAAATATTAGCATCATTAGGAACCACCTTGTATAATATGGATAACAATTTTGTATGATTGATCCATTGAGACTTTTAATCAGTACGCTCCAGTTTTATGACATTTGACTGAAACCACTTTTTACATAGATTCAGATACGAGGTCCTTTACTAATAAGTACCTAAATGTTGTCACTGATATTTTTAAAACTTTCTTAATTAAAAACAATGTACTTCGTCTGGCCCAGACGACCTTTTGTTTTTAAGTTTAGTGTTTAAGGAAAACATCTCATCCTTAATAAATGGTCTTAAACAATATATGGTTGATACTTTTTGAGTTTGTAGAAAAAGGGACACTATGGGTTTGTGGTATTTTATTAACTATATTGAATGATGTATTTATAAAATAGTCATTAAACAATGAGGCAACCACTTCTGAATTATCAATGGTATTGTCTTCATGATATTTATTTTCAAATTATTATGATTTTTATTTTAATTGGATAACTAAAATTGTTTTCCAGGCAGCTAGTGTGGGATTATTTGCATTAATAGTTTTATTTTGATGATGTTCTTTTTTGTTCCATTAATTAAATTGTTGTGCGTCCTTTTTGCCTCATTGTAAGTAGAAGTCTTTAAAATATGTAAATCTTTCAAATATGTGATGATCTAACCGCGTCATTTATTTCATTATAATATGTATTAATATATCTACGTTACTTTAAAAAATAAAAATAATAAATAGTTAAAATGTTATAAAGATGTTTCATAAAAGAGACCAAATGCTGAATTAAAGTCGTCTATATTATGAAGATGTTGCCAATGTTCATTTAACTGTTCGGTGAATCATTAGGGTGCTTCCCGAAGAGCTAGGAGCGTGAAATTTGACATTCCTTTCTGACCCCAGAAAATTTAACAAAATTGCAATATTTAAAATAACGGCTCCATTTTTGCACCCAATCTATAAATATAGAGGGCAATATCCACATTTAAATGAAGACGCTGCCAAAATGGTAACAGATATGAAAAAATATGTAGAGAGGAAACTTGTAGAGAATTAAATTGTCTACGCTGTCTATTTTATGAGCGCATATGTCTAGCTTTTATAGTATGTGCACAGGAAGCGCGCAAAGTTGGCATCGTGCAGATATCGTATTTGAACGCATATATTGCAAAAACAATAAAAATAACATGTATATAATGCCACTCACTTTTTTTTGTGAAATTTTGTTCTCTACAATATGCACCTATAGTTTTTTCATAGCTTTTACAATTTGGCAGTGTCTTCGTTTTAAAGTGAGTATTCCTTCTATGTATATATAGATTTTCAGCCATATTGGAACCGACAGTTTGAACTGTGCAACTTTTGGAATTTTTTGTGGATCGAGACGGTATTCCCTACCTCTATGCTAAGTTTGAAGTTTCTAACTGAACGGGAAGTACTCAGTTCGCCGTACAGATAAATAAAGGTAAAAACGGAGTTAACAGGAAATGCTACGTTCCAGTTCTATAATGGATTAGAACCATTGTGCTCGAATAGTTAACAGTGGAGTAATTCCAAGGTTCAATAAAAGTCAAGGAAACAATATCAATTTAACAAAATTAAATAACAGAAACTTATCAAAAGATATGAGAAACAAAGATATTAATATTTATTTACAAACATGAAGTGATAATATCACTCATTGTCTAACAATATGTTACAATCTTCTAATCATAATGACACAAATAACCTAATACGAAGCTTTTCTCAATCCAGACTACGTTGTATTAAATAGGTGGTCCGACATACGGCACTTACCTAATATAATAATGGCTTCATAAGTGCACAGTTTCTATTCACTTCATTCAACAATAACATAACAACATAACAATCAACATAACCTCAAATTTTAAGTTTTTCAGGTTTATTCTCATTTTAATATTTGTATACGCATTTTTAGCTTGGAGCCTTATCGGCTTCCAGCAAATATTTAAAAATTCAGATTAATAACTCTTCAATATTGTTGATTAATAAAAATAGACTGCTAATTACAGGTTAGATTTTCAACCTACAGAAAGAGTCCTATTTTATTAGGAGAAAGTATTTAGAATTTCATAAACATTACACTAAACTAGATTTTAGTTGAAAGTACGGGAACCAGGCAGAAATTTTAATAATAGCTACGTAATACTCATAAATCTTAAGTAATATATATTTTAGAGTTTAGCTGTGACGTCACGTGGCACATGGCTAGAACATTCGACCTTGGCAAGCAACTAGTCCACATGGGCATCATTTTAACTTAACGTTGGAATATGGAATTTGCGAATATTTTAAAAATGTATAGAACAGCATTTACTACGTTTTTAAATATAATTTAATTTATTACTACTTCTACAATAATTTGACTAATAAATTTAGGCTCAACTAATAATAAAATAGCAATAAAAACAATATTCATTCATTAATTGTATCCCTCAAAGCACTACTCCACTGCAAATCTTGGCAACTAGGGCCAACAAATTCACTCCCACTGCGTCCCTCGAACTTTTATTGTATGACCAAACAAACCGTACGTATACTGAATTGGGATTGCTTCTCTAAACTTTAGATCTCGTTGCACTAAACACAAGCAAAAGTCCGGGAATGTATACAACACTGCATGCACGTATGCACAGAACCTGTAAAATTATCTTTCTATGCGTAATAATGAGAAATCCTATTGGTCCTGCCATCTATTACATTATGTACAAAGTAAGCACTTATAAAGCCACTGTGAAGATTATTGTCGCAACACCTATTTAATACACCCTGATCCAGACCTAGCAACCTTTACTAAAATGAATAGATATTTACTGGCAGTTCTCGAATCGAAAATCGTTCATGATAAAGATAAAATATATTGTCATATGTCAGTCTAAAAGAAATACTATGGCAGTTAATATGACAACTGTCACTTTGACATTTAATTCGACAATTGATGTGACATTGGTCGCTTTTGCATTAAATTTGACAACTGATATGACATCTGTCACTTTGACGTTTAATTTGGGACGGGACACCTTAAAAATCTTAATAACCCCACAAACTATGAAACTAATTACAACACAATATCCGACATCATTTGTTTGATGTCACAAAAATATTTTAGATTAGGGGAGAGGTTCTTTCCCGGTCAGTTCTCAGGAAAAAAATGAATTCTTGAGTTCGTGCATTGTCTTTTATACTAGAAGGTTGTCATAGACACTAAGAAATAATTTGTTCGTTACGATGATTCTAATTTATTCTTGTTCGTATGTATTAACCTACTATTAATATTTTAAAACTACTGAATAATAACTATAAATTGATATTCATCGTTACAACCCCTCCCCCTCTTTTATTTTAGTAAAAAAACATTTTTTTCTTTTTTTTTAACTTAACAATAAATTATTATAATTGATAAAAAACAAAAGAAAATGTAACTAGATCAAATAATAATAAAATAACTCATCTCGTAGATAGTTTTATGGTAATCCACATCCTAATCTGAGTCTATATCTATTCCTTTCGGCCTAAGTTTTTGTAAGTCTATCTACCCTTATTGATGGCTTCTATACTTCTTTCCTCTCCTCCTTACTACCTTTTCCTCCTGACTTTGATCCTTCACAATGGCTGGCTTGCCAAACTATTTTTCGCATATCTCTTGAAATTGCTCCCACCTAACATCATTGGTTGATGATTTCTTCGCTTCAGAACTTTTCCCGAATAAATTTCTCAACTTTCCAGGGTGGTTAAAAAGTTATGGCCAAGGAAAGATTTGACCAAAATCAACCAAGTATTCTGTATCTCAGTAACAAATTACGTCATAAAAATCGCCAAGGTACCCTCAGTCCATAGATAACGTACGTTAACTTTGAAATCTGTTCATTAAAATAATGTGTTGTTTCTTTTATGATCTTATTTGTATGTTAGTACGAGTACACTATTTCTGTTCAAAGTTTGAACAGTTTATTACAATTATTTTCAAAACAGTACCGTAATACCTATAATACCTAATGATTAATTTGCATTAGTAAGTTGGTCTTAAAATATTAGACGACAATTTTGCGTTGAAGTTTTATTCAAAATTTGAAATAAATACGGACATGCTCATATTTGTGGAACAAGTTATCTGCTCCAGATAAATAACATACAAGAATCAAGAGTGAAAATACTAAAAGAATCCCTTTATTTTCAGATGCATAAGGCAATATGGGCAATAGCAATAGCGTTTCAATTTGTGTCATCCGCCTACGTTTCATATACCGACTTAATGAAGTGCTCGTATGGAGAAAGAGGGTCTTTGACAGCAACATGCGTGAACGCTACTCCTAGTTATTTTAAATCTACTGCATACAGATTTGATCAACTGGATGAGACTCTTAAGTGTGTTAATTGCACTTTGAAAACTCTAGACTCGGGTACTTTTGACATATCTGGGAACCAAATTAAAAACCTCGAATTAAGTGGAAGCCAAATTGAAACCGTGAAGCAAAAAGCATTTGTTGGTTTGATATTCCTGGAAAATCTTGACCTTAGTTACAATAGTATTAGATCCATATATCCTGGAACGTTCACAGGCGTTAAGAAAATTAAAAACATCAATTTATCTAACAATCAACTAAATATTCTATCCGATGATGGATTTCAGGAGCTGCTAAATTTAGAAACTTTAAATTTGGAACAAAATACCATCTCCACTATTTCAACAAGAGCGTTTAGTGGTTTAACCAAACTTGGCGAACTAAATCTAAAAAACAATAGAATAACTGACCTTAAAGAAGTTTTTACCAATTTAACATCTTTAACGGTTCTGAATTTGGAGAACAATCACATACAAGCCCTAAAAGGAAGTGAATTTTATAACTTGACATCTTTGTTAGAAATTAATCTGGCAGATAATAAATTAAAGTCACCTGCAATTGAATTTCACCCACAAAGCGTATTACTGAAACTATATCTGCAAAATAATCTTATCGATAGAATTGCTCCACAGTTTCTAAAAGGCCTGCATGCGCTTGAAGTCTTGGATTTAAGTTATAACCAAATATATGAAGTTAATCAAAAGTCACTCCAAGGATTGTACAATTTGCGCAACCTAAATATGTCTTATAACAAGTTGACTACATTCCAAACAGGGACATATTCAGGGCTGCCTCAACTTCAGATTCTCAACTGTTCTCACAACAATATAGAAAACATTGAAATAACTGGAGTATTTTCTCTGCATAGTCTGCACGCGCTAGATCTCTCCTACAATTCCATATCTGATTTGGATTACTCTGGATTAATTTCCAGACTGCCAAGACTCTCTTACTTAAAATTAGAAAGCAACACGTTAAGTTGCGATTTGGAAGATGAGATGAATGAGTACTTTTCTGAAGACAATTTTAAATTTGTTTTGTATGACAATAAACTGGGATCAAAGAAATGTACAGATGCACCTGTAAAACATGCTCCAAAAGTAGTTCCAGATGAAATTGCGGGAGTAATATCGACTAACCAAGGAATTAGTGCTGCAGAAATAACTATTATTGTATTGATATGTATAATTTTCGTGTCCATTGGATTTTTATTTTATCTACAGTTTCGCGCCTATAGGGAGTTAAATGTTTCAGCGCCTAATAGAACAGCGTCTTCTGTCCGTTTAATGTCAGGCGATATGGAAGCTAGAGAAGACAACGATTTTCTTAGAGAGTGAATTTTAAAAGCGCTCTTATAGTGCGTATATACCTTTATTTTTATTTTTGTTAAACATTGCATAAAAACGTGATTTTAGACACTTCAAAATAATGAGTGCGACCAAAGACTACTAATAATAATAACATTATTTTTGATAATGACCTTATTTCTTTTTATTTAAAACAAAATGTACCTAATTTTAATACATAATAAATCAGTGATTGTAAGGAAGCAATTAATGCAGAGACAATTTTTGTTATATAAACATTTTATTTCTCACTACGATTAATAACATAAAACCGATATTCTTATATTTTAATCAATAATAATTATTATTCTGTACT
The DNA here is from genome assembly GCA_936432065.2 of Rutpela maculata. Classification (NCBI taxonomy): domain Eukaryota; kingdom Metazoa; phylum Arthropoda; class Insecta; order Coleoptera; family Cerambycidae; genus Rutpela; species Rutpela maculata. Next base: position 73,482,682 of record OW386285.2, on the reverse strand, counting down.
CAAAAAGCAGACAAAACCATAAACCTTCATAATGAAAAACTTAATTTTTTTAAATTTTATTTCGCACACTGTCGAATAATCAGTAAGAACTCAAATCCAGAATAATATGAAAATTACTCGAATACTGTACTTTATTCAGCGACTGTTTGGGGGGAGGGGATATTTTTTTGTGGAAATACAATCTGTATGTTATCAGGAAGTTGCAGTAAACTTTTCTCCACTGGAAAATGAGCGTTTTTTAGAAATTAAGTTTTAAATTTGAAAAACGTGTTTTCGTACCGCTATTTTAATATATGGGGTGGTTATATTCATCGGATCAGGCCAAACAAAAAATCGAAATGTTGTAAATAAGTTATGGTGAAGCATAGGCCCAAATCCGATCTACCATTTTGTAATTTTTTGCAATAACAAAATGGCAGATGGGATTTGGACCCATGCAATTTTATTCATAATTTATTTACAAACATTTTGATTTTTTGATTGGTCTAAACCGCTCAATAGAACCCGAGATATTAAAATAAAAACAAGACAAGTAGGCTATTGTCTATGTCCAAAAAAAAGGTTAACTAAAACGTTAAAGGGTTTTTATTGTTTCTTATGTTCAATTGACTCCAAAATATGAGAAAACCGCGGAGTGCTACCATTTAAAGAGGTGCGTTTTAGAGATCGAAGTAAAAAAGTATACTTTTCACATTTTTGAGCTTTGCTCGAAAACTATGCATTTTTCCTATAAACACGTCAATAGAAAAGTTGTAGATAACTAAATTTCCAATCGAAATGGCACCTTCAGAAGTCATTTTTTTTTTTGCAAAAATACGTCCAAAAAACAAAACAAAAAAAACGAAAAAATGCAATTTTTTATTTTTTTTTATTTTAGCCTGTAACTTTTTTTCGGGTATATTTAGGCATAGACATTGCTGCATAAAAAAAAGCTGGCATTTTACCCGTTTAAATGAGATTTTGCAAGAAATGTTAGGATTAATAGTGACCGAGACATAACGTTTCAAAGTTTGTAACTTTTAACTTTTTTTTGCTAATTTTTACTATTTTTTTTCAAATTTCGTCCTGTAACTTTTTTGGAATGCCAACGATACATTTGACGAAATCTGTAAAAAATATATTCAAAACTTAAAACATTTTTACACGAATTGCACTGTTGTGTTTGTTGGCTAGTGATTACGATAGTACAGGTGCGAAATCTGCTGAAAGATTACGCCGAACCCAGCAAGTTGGGTCAGGAGTTCAGACTAACAATTACTCAAAGCCATTATCGAAACCTGATAAATTTTTGGCAAATGAAAATAATAAAAAATATATTTCATATTTAATTCAAAAATTTTAAGATAATATTGAGACTGGGCAAGCTGAAGAGGATGCAGACGTACTAATTGTAAATATTGCAAAAGATAAGGCATCCTAATCGGAAAATGTTGTTATAGTTGGTCAAGATGTCGATCTTCTCATTATCCTATCATTATTATCAGAAGATAACCGTATCGTTTCAAATTTAATCATCTACAAAAATACCTTGGCTTCATCCATGCATTCAGTGGCTGTGATACAACCTCTTCCTTTTTTGGTATTGGTAAAAAAAATTCTTTAATTTCATTAAAAAGAATATTTTGCTTTTGAAAAAGTATTTAAATGAATTTTTGTGTGAAAATGCAAGTCCAGCAGCCATCAGTTCTGCTTCTGAATGTATTGTGAAATTACGACATGAAAATTGATGGTCAAAGCACCTGTCGCTAAAGCTATTTCAGAAGTACTCAACAGGTGCGAAATTCACATTGTCCCGATTGCCTCCAACAACTGATGCTGCTAAACATCATGGTTTAAGAACTTACTTGTAAACGGAACATTGGAAAGGAAATACTGTAAATCCTCTCATCTGGGGTTGGAAAAGTTCAAAAAATGGACTAGTACCAATTTTGACAAATAAACTTCCTGCACCACAAGTTTTGCTGAAAAAAATAGCCTATAAATGCACCAAAGGACGCAGAGGAAACTGCGGTTACAGGAAATTGGGAATAAATTGCTCCATTTTTTGCAAAGAATGTATGGGAATAAACTGTGAAAACACTGATGTACCTGAAATAACGGAAGACGATGATGCCGATGAAGAAAATATGTTAAATCCAGCATTTGAAGAATTTGAATAATTTCATAAATAATGTACAATTAGAAACATAAATAATGTATAACAGGTATACAATTATGAATAAATTGATTTAATCTATCTTTTCTAAGTTGTTATTTAGACAAAAAAAATCACGTGATATAAAGTTCAGTGGAAAAATCTAAAAAGTTATTTTTCAAGTACAATAATCTACTATATCTAGACTGTATCTTGGTTACTATTGATCACATAAACTTCTATTGCAGACCATTTAAACAAGAATGCTGCGAGTACCTTCAATGTCTGCACTTAAAGTATTTGACAAATAAGTTATAGGTCGAAATTTAAAAAAGAACGTATAAATTAGAAAAAAATTTAAAAAAGTAACAATCTTCGAAACGCTGCATCTAAGTTTCTATTTGTCGTAGAGACTTTTACCAGCCACCATTTCAACGGGCGCAAAGTCAGCTTTCACTTTAATATAATAATGTCTCTACCTAAATTCACTCAGAAAAAAGTTACAGGACAAAATTTGCAAAAAAATAATAAAAATTAGCAAAAAAAAAGTTAAAAGTTGCAAACTTTGAAACGCTATATCTCGGTCACTATTAATCGTAATTTTTTTTATAAAATCTCATTTTAACGAGAAAAATGCCAGCTTTTTTATGCTGCAATGTCTATGCCTAACTGTATCCGAAAAAAAAGTTACAGAGTAAAAAAAAAAAATAAATAAAAAATTGCATTTATTAACGTTTTAGTTCCTTTCTACAGTACATAGACAATAGACTATAAACATTGCATAAAAACGTGATTTTAGACACTTCAAAATAATGAGTGAGACCAAAGACTATTAATAATAACAACATTATTTTTGATAATGACCTTATTTTTTTAACCTCCCCACAATAAAATTGTGGGAGGTTACTACAATTAGTTCAAAATCGAAAATTGAGATAACATCAAATCTTTACGTTTTGAGGTCCCAGGAACCCAAAAAGGTTGTTTTTGAAAAATGTCTGTGTGTGTGTATGTGTGTGTGTGTGTGTGTGTGTGTGTGTGTGTGTGTGTGTGTGTGTGTGTGTGTGTGTGTGTGTGTGTGTGTGTGTATGTCTGTTAGCACGATAGCGGCGAAGCCACTAAACGGATTTGGATGAAACTTTGCATGAGGGTTTCTTTAGTGCTCCAGAAGATCTGAAAAGGTTTTGGTTGAGATCGGATTACGTTTGTTGCTGTTTTGGCACAACAAGTTGTTTATTTTATGATTACTTACAATTTATAATCGAACCATTGAAAAGCAGTAAAAATTCCGATTTCAACGATATATAACACTTGCACTCTTTAGCTTTGGTTTCCGTGAAAAAATTAAAAACCAAATAACACGCTTCTTGTGTAAAATATATTTTATAGTGGAACCACAGAATACAGTAACTGCACAGAGGCGAAGTCTTTGGCGGTTCCTTTCAGTTTTGATGGCTCGTTTTCTGTGACCTTGCGTACCAGTTGCGTCTACACCACGGTGTATTAAATAGGTGGTCCGGCACTTTCCTATTATAATAATGGCTTCGTAAGTGCATGGTTTCTATTTACTTTAATAGATGGCGCGAGCAATACGGTCCTACAATTACCCGGGCATGTGCATCGTATAACTAACATAACCTCAAACTTTAAGGTGTTTTCGTTTATTCTCATATTTAATGTTTGTATAGGCATTTTTAGCTTGGAGCCATACTGGCTCCAAGCAAATATTTAAAAATTCACGCAAATAATTTTTCAATATTGTTGATTAATAAAAATAGACTGCTAATTATAGGTTAGATTCCTAACCTGCAAAAGTGTCTTATTTTATTGTGACAAACTATTTAAAACTTCATACATATTACGTTGAACTTGACTTTGGTTGAAAGTACAGGAACCAGGCAGAAATTTTAATAATAGTTACGTAATACCTGTAAATCTTAAGAAATATATATTTTTGAGGTTAATTGTGACGACACATGCAATACTGCATGTAGTGTTACATATATTCTTTCAATATTTTAATTTAGCTACTTAATGTCAGATGTCACTGGACTCTTGTCAAAAACAAGAAGCCGGGAATGTATGCAACACTGTATGTACGTATGCACAGAACCTATAAAATTATCTATCTATGCGTAAGTAATGAGAGATCTTAGTTGTGCCATCTTTTACAATATGTACGAAGTAAGCACTTATTAAGCCACTGTGAGGGTTGTCGTCGCATCACCGATTTAATACACCCTGGTCTACACTGAGAGATATGTTGTTTATTTCTTTTAATAGGTTAGATTTCTAACCTGCAAAATGCGTTTTATTTTATTGTGACAAACTAGATTTTGGTCGAAAGTATGGGAACCAGGCAGAAATTTTAATAATAGCTACGTAGTACTTTTAAATTTTAAGAAATATATATTTTTGAGGTTAGCTATGACGTCATGTGCAGATCCCCATTTAAGGATACACTGAAAAGACAGTGTATTTCGAGTTGGATTGAAAAATATTACGATTTGAATTGCTTATAATTGGCGCCTATTTTCAATTGAGTTGTACACTAGGTTTTATTTATGAGAATTTTAATTCTCGGTTAATGTTTTCAATATTCCAAAATGAGTGGAAAAAAAATTCACAAATCCAAACTTAACACGATAAACATCAAGTGTCAAGATAAAAGTGAGGTTGATTGTTAAACAATTAAGAAATGGCGATGAGTATACAAATTTGGTTTTGGCGGGAAGGCTAGCCTTCGCCTCTTTATAGTTATTGTACTCTGTGGTCTAACCTAACGTTCAATAGACTAGTGTGTTAAAGCGTGCAGACTGTATGCTTAGTAAATTTGAGTGTCAAGTGCATCGAGACATTACAAGTTTTTTCGACGTTCATAAAGCCCACGGAAGGTGTGAGAAGCCTTCGTGAACCGCTCACAAGCCCTACAATTATAAGCAATCTCACCGGAACGTTTTCGGTGAGTTTTTCCAATAAAACTTTAAAAGTGACATTATATTTTAAAAACTATTTCCGCTACTTCCGCCATCCCGCCGGAAATTCTTCCGGCAACATAACCTAAAAATAGTGCTACATAACTTAAAAATAATTTAAGACATTGGTACCAACCTAAAATATTTTTTCGAAAACTGTCAAAAACCAAATTCCCCCAGAAAAACATTGAAACAAAAAATTTGACAGCTTACTTCCCCGACCGATTTAGTGAAAAATCGGCCGAGGCCAGAAGATAAAACAAAATATATCAACTCAAACTTAAACGATCCACCATGAACACTACTCCGGCCACATCTGGCAGGGAAGCTGCCCACCAAGAGTTATATGGTTTTTCCAAAAGATGGCCATCCCTACCACCCATTACCAACGAACGGATGTTTTCGTTTAGTTGTTTCCCGTATCAATAATCAAAATTATTAAGTGCTCTTGCCTACGAACTTAATTTTTATAGTGTTGTGTTTATTAACCTCCCCACAATAATTGTGGGAGGTTACTACAATTAATCCAAAATCGAAAATTGAGATAACATCAAATCTTTACGATTTCGATGTCCCGGAAACCCAAAAAAGTGGTTTGTGACTAATGCCTGTGTATTAGCACGATAGCTACGAAGCTACTAAACAGATTTGGATGAAACTTTTACATGAGGATTTCTTTAGTGCTCCAGAAGATCTGAAAAGGTTTTGGTTGAGATCGGATTACGTTTAGTGCCATTTTGGCACAAGTTGTTTATTTTATGATTACTTAGAATTTGTAATTGAACCATTAAAAAGCAGTATAAATTCCAATTTCAACGATATATCACACTTGCACCCTTTCGATTTGGTTTCCGTTAAAAAAATTAAAAATAATTCGTTATATGTGCACATATGACAGCATCCAAAAAATTGGTATTATTGTTAGGGGAAAACGTATTTTGCCATCTGTCAAAAATATTTGGGTTGGTAACCTTTGTGAATGTTGATTTATAGCTTATGGTACGTGACGTCACAGCTAACCTCAAAAATATATATTTCTTAAGATTTAAGAATATTACGTAGCTATTATTAAAATTTCTGCCTGGTTCCCGTACTTTCAACTAAAATCTAGTACAGTGTAATGTTTATGAAGTCCTAAATACTTTGTCCTAATAAAATAGGACTCTTTTTGTGGGTTAGAAATCTAACCTGTAATTAGCAATATATTTTTTTATTAATCAACCATTTTTAGGTCACATGGTTTTGACAATTTTGACATTTTGCTTGAGGGACAACAAAACGCAGTTTGCGTGGTTTTATATATTTTTTTCTGATTTTCTTGAGAAACTGTGTGTGTTTTCGTAATAATGTCATATAGTGAATATTATCCAACCCTTATGGGTGATGTAAAGTGTCGCTACGATGAGAAAATCAAAATAATAGACAATATTGACCCATACACCCTTGGAGTGGAGACTGGAGACCTTTCTGTAGATTTGTCTATTTTACCTTGTGTGTCCGTAATTAATATGGTAAATTACTTAGTGTCGACTCACAGCTTCTTCGCAGATCAGCAGTTAAAGGCATACAAATCTTTACAAGCATATAAATATTATGAATCCGGATTTGTGCAAGAAGTTTGTGCAAGAAAGATAAACTCAAATGTATTCATTGTTATGGGCAAGGCAAGTTTACATTTAAATAACTAAGTGCTAGATTTCAGTGATAAGCTTGTTATATTATCCGTATGTAGTATTCAATAGACTCTGGCAGAAAGTGATTTCTTTACCTTTCTTCTAATCTTTTTTACATTCAAAATAAACCTTATCTCACAATCGCACCTTGTCGCAAAAAAAGATGGTGTTTTATTTTTATTTCACATTTAAAACTGAGATTACTTCTTTGTTTACATTGGAATAAAAAGTTTGGTTATCCCTCAGGCAATATGGTCGACTTATCGTGACGTCATCCTAAGATGGTCTATATAGAAAAATTATTTGCATGAGTTTTTTAACTATCTGCTTGGAGTCACTGTGGCTCCAAGCTGAAAATGCGTAGTCAAACATTAAAAATGTGAATAAACTTGAAAAACTTAAACATGTTATGTCCCTAAATATATTTCATAACCTAAAAATCAACAGTCGTAAAGGTTACCAACCCAAATATTTTTGACAATGTCAAAACTTATTTTAGTTGTTTTTTTTTTAAGGTAATAATTGTTTATAGCCGTGTTCGGATATTACGTCTGATTGATGGGACACGTCACAATCGTTCATTGCAAATCGAGTTAACTGAGCTAAATCTTAAACGTTCGAATATTACAAAATAAAGGCCTCGGACGAAGCTCGACTTGCTCGACCTTTTTGATCGAGCAGGAAGATTTTAATTTGACGCATGCGTAGTCTGCTTGAACAGTCCATAATGTTATTGACTTGTTGGTTAGAGCGTCATTTGGGCTAAATTCTGTGTTATTATTTTTTTTTTCATTATCCAATATTTTACAAAATCTTCGAAACGTTATCTGTTAATACCCTTATAATATCCGGCAATTGATTAACATGCAACATAAACAAACATGAGAGGTTATGTTTTAACAGATTTCTTGTAGTCCGCTTCAGTTCGTTCGATATTTGTTGATGAAATAAATGGCTCCAAAGTCACGTGTAATTTATCTGTTTGCTCAGTGCTCTGATTTCCGATGTAATATCCAAATACAACTGATAAGGATCCACCGTGTGGGGAGGTTCCAGCCGCTTCCAGTAGCTGCCGATTTTTTTTATTTAAAACAAAATGTATCCCATTTTAATAAATAATAAATCAGTGATTGTAAGGAAGCAATTAATGCAGAGACAATTTTTGTTATGTAAATATTTTATTTCTTACTACGATTAATCAACATAAAACCGATATTCTTATATTTTAACCAATAATAATTATTATCCTGTACTCAAAAAACAGACAAAACCATAAACCTTCATAATGAGAAACTTTATTTTTTTAAATTTTATTTCGCACACTGTCGAATAATCTATAAGAACTCAAATACAGAATAAGAAAATTAGTCGAATAAAACTTATTCAGCAACTGTTGGGGGGGAGGGAGTGGTAATTTTTTGTGGAAATGCAATTTTTATGTTATCAGGAAGTTACAGTAAACTATTCTCCAATCTGGAAAGTGAGCGTTTTTTGAAAATTAAGTTTTAATTTTGAAAAACGTGTTTTCGTTCCGTTAATTTAATATATGGGGTTGTGTTCATCGAATCAGGCCAAACAAGAAATCTAAATGTTGGTAAATGAGTTATGAATAAATCTGCATAGGCCCAAAACCGATCTACCATTTTGTATTTTTACACTCATTTTGTATTTTTTGCAAAAACAAAATGGCAGTTGGGATTTGGACCTATGAAATTTTATTTATAATTTATTTACAAACATTTTGATTTTTGATTGCCCTAATCCAATGAACAGAACCCGAGATATTAAAAAGAAACAAGACAAAACCATGTTTTTCACAATGAAATCTTATTTTAAAAAAATGATCAACTCATAGATTGGTCAAAACATAATATAATGAGTTTTGGAAATAGATTACATTTTGATCTTCCATTAATTGTTGGGGGGTAAGTGAAGGGTAAATGGATAAAGCAAATAAGAGCCCTTAAAATTATTGGGATTTAGTATGAGAAGCCAAGATCTCAAAGTTTGTTTGGCTCGAGCACCTCACCATCAACCCCATTACCACTCCCACCCCATTAAGGAAGTAAAACAATAAAACTGCGGTTTTGTGTATGTGCAGGAATCAAAGGACTTCCCCTTCGCCACTCTCACGACCGTTATGGCATATCATTTTATGGGTTTTTGGGATGGATGGTTTCAAATATTATGTCATTAAAGTTTTATGAGCCATTATTTCCACCTAGCAGAGTGAAAATAGAGAATCAATTTTTTTGTTTTTGTAAGAGAGTTGGATAGGAAATCTGGATGTGGAAGTAGTGATTCCCTAAGCGGCGGTTTTTATCTGTATATAAAAACTAAGTGTTTCTTAAATTGAAAACATACTGATATCATTCATTCAACTGAGATAAAATTATTGTTTTGCCAATTTTCAAGAATAAAAGTAATTCCAAAATATACAGTGTGTCCCCGGATGGATACTATACCTGTGATTTTACTTATTTCACATTTTAGGCAATAATCCATTGTTCAAAAAAGTTTTGCTTATTCTGAGAAGTCCTTAGACATAGTCAAAATTTCTAAATAACACACAAGATGGTTAAGAATTAAGAAAACGTAAAATTTTGCCAATGGTATAAGTTTTTTGAGAGGAAATTAATAATTTTACAGGAAAAAGATATTTCTAATATTAATAAAAGTTAAGTGTAACATTGTATCACAAAGTTAATATTTTTGCCATGACTATAATTAAAATAATTGTATAAATTCAACCAAATTGCGTACTTTATTATATCATGACAAAGAAACAGATGGAAAAATTACTATATATGTTGTGCCCCTACTGCTACACATCCTTTAATCTATTATCTTAAAGTACACACTTTATTATAACATTAGAAAGAAACAAATGGAAAAATTACTATATGTGATGTGCCTCTACTGCTACACATCTTTTAATTTACTATCTTAATTTTTAGTATACTAAATGAATTATATCCTCGGTTATTTCTTCCATACCTAATATATTTTTTAAAAGGTTTACGTTATTATGAAGACTATACCTATAAATGTTTTGCTTTAGATGTACAAAAAAAAATCAAGTGCGCTAATATCAGGGGAACGTACAAACCCATAATAAATTAATTGGGCAGTTTAGTCCTAATGGTTTGCACATTCCCCTGATATTACCCCACTTGATTTTTTTTGTACATCTAAAGCAAAACGTTTATGGGCATACTCTCATGATTAATTTATTATGGAAATGCACATTTTTATGTGCCCTTACTTTTAACTACCCTGTACGTTAAGTAAAAATTCTTACTATGGCTAAGAACTAACTTCTTGGAATAAATAAAACTTTTTATGGAAAATTAAGTTTTTCTTATAATGCGAAATAAGAAAGATTAAGTATACTTATGTCCATCCGGGGACACACTATTTTTGCATTCATTGTAGTTAAGAAGAAATGGTTAGTATAAAACGATATTAATTATTTTCCACTAGCATCAAAACACTTGAACATTATACGCAAATACTATACTCGGAGTGCATTTCGATAACAATGCTGCCATTAATTGGACAAAATTAAAACCATTTTAATTTTAGAATGTTTATTTTTGGAAAAAATCATCAGATCATCCAATTTCCAATAATAGTTGAAGCGGTTTTCCTAAAATTCTTTGAGGAAACCATTTTTGACGATAAAAGCAAGGGACTTGATATAAATGTTTAAAAGGCCAATTACAAAGATTTCTGATTCCTTAGGATCCAATATGGGGACAATTTTTAAAACTGCAAGTTTGTAAGTTAATTTTAATAAAAGATCCATATATGTTAGATCACGGTTCACATGAATGACTTTTTAAAAACTTTTATTTAGTTACATGGAGCCAACGTTGGCTCTTGGAGAAGGAATAATAATAAATTAGAAGTGTTGCATTCTAACTGAGTTTAATAACTGATTCAACAAAGCGTGTTTAGTCATATTTATAACATACAGAACCTGAGTAAGCAAAATATATAACAAAGGAATTGCAGTTCTGCAGTCTGCACAAGTTATGAGAAACGAAGGTGTAATATGATATCTTGAAGATAAGCAATTAATAAGAGAAGCTGTTATCGTGAAATACGATATACCTGTGAAGGTTTATTATGGCTAAGTCGCAATAAGATAGCGTGTAATATTATATAACAACTTCCCCCTTAATAAAAAAGTTGATGTTATGCAGCAACTTTTGAAAATTGTTAAAACGTTAAATGAATATAATGCAAAAATAAATTGAAACAATGTTGAATGAATACAAAGCAAAATAATAAAATAATGTAAAAGTTAAAATTGGTAAGCGATAATAAAACATTACATAACGTAATAAGGATACAATACAATAATCTAAATTAATAGACAAGGGTAAAACTCCACATGAAAGTCTATGTTAACTCGATGTCCTCTTCTTCTTGAGGTCCAATACCGGGTCGCTTTCTTGGAGGGATCAGTCTAGGAAATTTGGTAAATACTCTGCTTCGCTCTGAAGGAGGTGAAGGAGGGTTATCCGTTGAGGGTTGGATTCGCAATGCTCCACATCTTCTTCTTCTGCATTTACAAGTTATGTAAAGTAGAACTAATAGGATGATGAGAGTGATTATGAAATATGTGAACCAAGATATGTGTTTGGTCACAAAAGGTTCATTTATGAGGTCATCCAAGTCTTTGGAATATTAGTCCAATTTGTTTTTAGCAATATCTAGGTCTTCTACGTCGAGATTGTTTAATTTGAGAGGTTTTAATTTTGGAATTTCGATTTTGTCGGGCATGTGATTACAGCATTCAAAAGGAATTTGGATAGGATGTGAATTGTCCTTAATTTCGGAAAAGTCTTTGGCACTGGCTTGTATTCTAGTAATGCCTGCATAGGCGTAACATCCTGGTTGTAGTTTGATGATGGAATTTTTGTTGATTAACTCTGTTGTGGATTCTCTCTTTGGACAGTTGATGGTAATGTGAAGTGGTTCGGAATTAATTACCAGCCATGTGTTGTCTTCAAGTTCTTGGACGTTGTATCCCTGACTAATAATGAAGGAAGTTTGACAGTTCTCTGGAAGTTTTGGCAATGGTTTTAGTATTCTGGCTTCACATATGGCATTTTGGTCGATAGGATAGGCAAACAGGTTCGAACATAGTTTGGTTCCAAAATAAAGTGGTTTGCATTCTTTCAAATTTTGTATAGGTATGTACATCAAAGAATCATCATCTCTCGCGATATATTTTTGTGAAATAGATAAAATGTGATGTAGACCAGTTCTGTTATCAAGTATCGGGATAGGATATAGGCGATAGGTGTTATAATTTTGGGGTTCAACAAGTGGTATTGTTAAAACAAATACTAAGTTAGAATCCATTTGAAACGCTTGTAATTCAATAATATCCAAATACTTAGCAACTGCCGATAATTTAATGGGGAGAGGCAAATTGTTCCTTCGTAAGCTCTGTGAAATTTCTTGTAATGCCGTTACCAAATGATTAGGGGTTATGATTGAAGTGTGAATTATTCCTAATCTGGCAAATGTTATTGAATTTAGAATGTCGTTTAAATTATCTTCGATATACAAATAGCTTGCCATTAATTGTTCGGAAATGTATAAAAATTTTAGTTTTATGTGAGCAGCCTCGATAGCTTGAGTCATTGTTTGAATTGTGTGTTCTATTTCTTCGAGATCTTTGTTAAAGGTTTCCTCGTCAATTTGTAATTTTTGTATAGTCGAGTTGAAGTTTTTAATAACAGAAGTTGTAACTGAAATTTGATTTTTGATTAAGTTTTCCAATTGATGTTCGTCATTATTTAGTTTATTTATACAATTAGTATAGTACTGGCCATCTTCAGCATCTAGGTTACCAGTTATGGATTTGAATATTGTACCGATACCGTTAAGTATTCCTCGTTTATATCTTTTTGTATCTGAAAAGATTTCGTCAAATTTCATTTTTATAGAGTTGGATATTTGTGTTAAAAGGTTAAAGTCTGTTTTAATTTCACTCGTAAAAATAATTGACTTATGATCACCATTATGGAGAGTGTACAGGATTCTGTCTAAGATATTTTGATTTTTGTCAAAAGCTAGTTTGAGGGATGAAATGTTTTTATGCACTAGTAGAGTCCATTTGTCATTTGTCACCACGATGTCCGTGTCTTGGTGGTAGTATACACCAACGGTGTTATTGATTGGGATAATTTTGTATTGACAGAGTGCTGATCCGAACAGCAGGAGAAACCTGAAAATAAATTTAATTTTCAGTATATGGTTTCATTCTATCAAAATTTACTTTGGTTTCTTGTTTCGTTTCGAGGTTTAATAAGGTAGCAGAATTTTGAAAAATTTCTTTTATTTTAAAAGGACCGTTAAATTTGTTTTGCAATTTGTTTTTGATTTGTGATTCTTTTACGTAAACTAAGTCACCTATTTTGTATTCGGGTCGTTTTTGGGGAACATTTCTATCAAAGCGAACTTTCGCTTTCTCCTTTTGAGCTTGCGTTCGACTACGGGCTATTTTATAGTAGTGAGATATTCTGTTGTTTAAATCCCTAACGTATTTGGTTATTAACTCTTTTTGGTTATACAAAGTTTCAGGTGGTCTGTTGGACGTATGTCCAAATACAAGTTCGTATGGGGTGAAACCGTGTGTTTTATTTACTGAATTGTTATAGCATATTACTGCATATGGTAAAATTGTGAAAGGATGTTCGTTCGGATTTTCAGTTTTATGAATTCTTATCATTTCAGCTAGAGTAGCATGAAATCTTTCTATGGATCCGTTCGATTGGGGATGTCCTACGCTTGAATACGTCAGTTTTATGTCGTAGAGGGTGCAGAGATCTTTGAGCAAACGGTTGTCAAATTCGCCACCGTAATCGCAATGGATTCTTAGCGGGGTGCCGTAATGTTGAAAGTATAACAACAAGGTATTTACGACGGATTTTGCGGATTTGTCTGGGACTGCATAGGCTTGTGTAAATTTAGTTAACTCGTCGCGAATAGTTAAAGCGTAGTTTCGAGTTGGGAATTCAAATAAATCGATATTAATTCTTTCGAATGGTGTTCTTGGGGTTTCTGTGACTACTAGAGGGTTGTTAAGGTTTTTCCGGCATACTTTAGTCTTTTGGCAAGTTTCGCAATTTTTTATAAAATTTTCAACGTCTTTAGTTAGACCTTGCCAAGTGTATTTTTCTCTAATTCTTCGAATCGTTTCATTTATTCCACGGTGTAGATTATTTTTACCAAAATGATTTTGCTCCAATATAATTGGAATTTCATCTTCGTCGGCAGTTCTGACGATATCTTGACAAATTACTACTTTTAAGTCTTTTTCTGCAAAAATGAATGATAGAATTTCGAGTATGGGGAGGTCTAGGTTATTTTCGACAAAGTATGTCTTAGAAAGGTCTAAAACATCTTGATTTTTAAATAATACCAAAAATAGATGTTCAATTACAGATTCGATATCAAAAGGTAGAGGAATGATAAAATATCTCCTGTCTGACTGTTTTGCTCGATACAATATTGATTTTATCGTTATGAAATTCGGGGTTTTCTTCGAATATGTCCTCAATAATTTTGTGATGTAGGTCTTGTAAGTTATTTTGTTGGAAGAAGGTTATAATATCTTTATGTTCTCGGTATAAGAGTTGTTTGTTTGAGGCTTTGATTTTTGAATAGTCTATTAAAGATGTTGTTTTATATAGGTTGGTGAAAGTTTCAAATTCTCGGGAAATTTGTTCGTTAGTGATTTCGTTGTTATCGTCTGGGTTTTCGTCGTCGTCTGACTCTTCGTCATTCGCGGCTAGGACCTTTGAATAGAATTTGGAACATTCGGAAAAATGATTAATTTTGATTCTGGAAAGTGCGTCCGCGTTCTTATTGATTTTGCCTGGTTTATAAATTATTTCGTAGTCGTACTCTTCTAATTTGAGTCGCCAACGGGCAAGTCTGCTTCCTGGGTCTTTTATAGAGAATAGCCAGGTGAGTGGTCTGTGGTCGGTTACAAGCTTAAACTTTCTACCGTACAGATATGGTCTAAAGTGCTTTACACTCCATACTATCGATAAAAGCTCGCGTTCAATTGTTGAATACTTAGTTTCTGCGCTGCACAAGGTTCTAGAAGCATAGGCAATGGGTAAATCTTTGCCAATGGGCCCCTGGCTCAGCACTGAGCCGACGGCAAATGCGCTCGCATCAGTGGTTAGAACGAAAGGTTCATCAAAATTAGGGTAAATTAATATCGGAGTCGTTGTTAATGTTTGTTTCAAATTTTGAAAAGAATTTACACAATCATTGTCGAAGAGAAATGGTATGTCTTTTTGTAGTAGTTTTGTTAGGGGCTTGGTTATCTTGGAGAAATTAGGGATAAAGCGCCTATAATATCCGGCTAAGCCTAGAAATGATTTAATTTCTTTTGGATTTTTCGGTTGAGGAAAATTTAAGATAGCGTCAACTTTCGAAGGGTTTGGTTTTACGCCGTCTTTTGTAATGAGATGTCCTAAATAAGCGACTTCCTTGCGGAGAAACTCGCATTTGTCTGGTTGAATTTTGAGGTTGGCTTTTTGAAGGCGTTTAAAGACTTCAGTTAGACGGGAAATGTGTTCGTGAATTGTAGGGGAGTAAATAATAATATCGTCCATGTAGACGAGACATCGTTCATTTTGAATACCTAACAGGATGTTATCCATAACTCTTTGAAAAGTTGATGGAGCGTTTTTGAGTCCAAATGGCATTCGCACGAATTCATAATGACCGTTCTCAACTGTGAAAGCAGTCTTTTGAATATCTGCGGGATTAATTTCGATTTGGTGAAAACCAGAAGCCAAGTCTAAGGTTGTGAAATATTGGCATTTGCCAAGTTGGTCTAAAAGATCGGAAATGTTGGGCAGAGGATATTTGTCACCGATTGTAACCTCGTTGAGTTTGCGGTAGTCGACTACAACGCGCCATTTCTGTTTACCAGAAGCGTCCAGTTTTTTGGGAACTACCCAGACAGGAGAGGACCAAGGTGAGATTGAGGGTTGAATAATACCTTGACTTAACATTTTCGATACTTGGGACTTAACTTCTTCTTTATGGACCTGAGGATATCGATACGATTTAGTGAATATCGGTCGGGAATTTTGGGTGTCAATAGGGTGTTTGATTTCATTAGTAAAGGTCAAATTGTCTCCTTCTAAATAGAATATATCTTGAAAGTCTAAACAAAGCTGCGTTACTATTTCGGCCTCTTCTTCGTTTAGATGATCCAAGCGCAATTCGTTCCTGATTTCGAAGGATCTGTCCGTCGTTAGTTGTTGGTCGGGGTTTTGCGTGTTTAAGTTAAAAATTGACTTAAATTTTTGTAAAGGTTCTAAATTTAAATTGGAAAAATCGACAGTCTTCGGGATGACATTAGCATTGATTATTGTTGTTAAAAATTCTCCGTTTTCGTTTACTTTAACAAGAGCATTAGGTAAACGGACTTTTTCATTCTCTTGCGCTTGCAAAATAGCGTCAGTGTTTTTAAGGTTACATTTTAGTTTATAAATTTTTTCAGTACGGCCGTCAATTTGGATCTTATTTTGATTAGGGTTGTGGTTTGATTGGATTTTGTCGTATTCGGGTTTCGACGAATCGTCGGTTACTTTGAAAAGTGGGACCGTTTTAAAATTGGTTATTAATCGTTTATTTCTTATGTCGACGATACAATGATAATGCTCTAGGAAGTCAGCTCCTATCAGTCCATCAAAACTGATATCTAGGTCGTAGATGTAAACTTTATGTGGATCGTTATCCGTAAAGGGTATAAGAACAGATTCACTAATAGTAATTTTCTGATCGGTTATACCTTGTATAATTACGTTTTCTGAAAATCTTCGTTTGTAATTTTCCGCTGTTTTGGTTTAAAGATAGAGATACCTGCGCCAGTATCGATTAGAATTTTGAATTTGTTTGTGATGTCTTTAATGTAGTATAGATTTTTTGAATTTACGGTCAACAATGAGTGTGATAGCGTTTCTACATGAACCCTTGTTCCGGGAAGTTCAGCGACGGGTCGAAACTGTCGTTGAGATTCATCGTTCGTATTTGATTTGTTATTTGGTCGAATTGGTCTGTTTGCTGTGTTGGAGTATCCGTGGGGTACTCCGGATCTAAGCGAAAATCCTGAGGGTTAACAGTATAATCCTCCTGTGGCGTTTGAGAATTAGCAGTATAATTCTCGTACTGTTCGTATGGGGAATTAGCTGTATAATTCTCTGAAAAGCTTTGAGCGTTTTCTAGATCGTAATTTTCATAACTGTCACTTACATTTTGATAATCGGGTGAATAGTCATTGTATTGATTAAATTGATCGGCATAATTATCGTAAGGTTCGTAATTTAAATGATGAGCTTTTTGCTGGTTAAAGCGGTTAAAATTCGGGTTAGGTTGAATAGCGGATGGTCGTTGTTGTGTGAAGTTAGGGTTCGGTCTTATGGCTGAGGGCCTGTTTTGCTGTGGTTGATTTGGTTGGCCGTTTTGAGGGAATGTCCTCTGGATAAATTGATTGTTTTGTGAAAAGTTTTGGAAACTTGAATTTCCTAGGTAATTTGGTCGTTGGAAATTTTGCGAAGTTGACGGCATTGTTTGCGATTGTTGCCTTGTGCGGCATTCGCTTATGACATTCCATTGCGTTTGCAAAATGAACAGAATTTTTGTTGGAAATTTGAAATGGGTCGTTTTTGTTGTAAAGTGGGATTTTTGACCGGACTATTTTTCGGAAATTTCTGTTGTTCGAAATAAGAGAGTTGTAGCTCTCTACGAATTCTGCTTACGGCTTTCAATATATTTGGAGGGTTGCTGGCACGTATGATACGGCCTAAGTTTGGTTCTAAACCCGTTAGTTAGTTATTTAAAGTCATCGTTTCGATGAGGTCGGATTGTGCGGTTCTTTGTGTCGAGGTTAAATTTTGCTTTTGCACTGCAGCGTGCATTTTCGCATTGTGCGTTTGTAAACGCGAAACAAATGTTAAAGCGGATTCACCGGGTAATTGATGAATTCGGTGTAGGTCCTGAATTAGGGCCGTTAGATCTCTGGAATCCCCAAAGTGGGTTTCCAATAGTGCTTTGATTTCTGGCCAGGTGCCAGGGTTACGTGAATTGATTAATTCGGCAGCTTTGCCTTTCAATTTATTTTTTATGTGGACGGTCAAAAGAATTTTTTGATCTCCGATTGCCATGCTTTGGGCGCAATGACAGGAGTTGAGGAATGTTTGTAAATTAATGGCATTGCCATCGAATTCAGGTATTAGAGAAAATATTTCAGAGAGCTTGTAAGGCTCAATTTGCTCAGGTTGTGGTTGTTGTTGTTGTAGTTGTTGTTCGGTTGGTGCCGGTGGCACTGGTTGAACTGGCTCTGGTTGAGCTCTATCTGGCATTTTGCTTTTTGTATTTAGAAATTACTTGGACAAAAATTGGTTGCGTATCAGCGGTATGATACGATAAATTAAATTAACTTATTACGTTGAGTGCGTAAATGGATTGTATATTAGCTGTATAATACACAATGTTTCGTATTAGCAGTATAATACGAAAATAAATTAACTTAAAATTAAATGAACTTGTTTCGTTGCGTTTGTAAAGGAATGGATTTCACTTTGACAATAGAACTGGCTTTGTGCGCCGAGTGTATTAGCAGTATAATACACTTTTAATAAAATAAGTTGCGAAAAATAATAAAATAGTAAAAAATGGTACGAGATGATTCTTAAATGACTTACGTTAGTTTCGTTTCCATGGGTAGGTTCTTCGTCCGTCAAGGGATTGGGATCCGCCACCACCAGTGAGGAAGGTCTCCTTGTTCTCGTAGATGTACACGCACTAGTTAGGCACCTTCTGCAGATGTTCTCCTTGTTCTCTTACGCTTCACTACCAGTTAGGCTTCTTGTTCTGATGATGTTTACGGATCCTACCGACTGCGCCAATGTTAGATCACGGTTCACATGAATGACTTTTTAAAAACTTATTTAGTTACATGGAGCCAACGTTGGCTCTTGGAGAAGGAATAATAATAAATTAGAAGTGTTGCATTCTAACTGAGTTTAATAACTGATTCAACAAAGCGTGTTTAGTCATATTTATAACATACAGAACCTGAGTAAGCAAAATATATAACAAAGGAATTGCAGTTCTGCAGTCTGCACAAGTTATGAGAAACAAAGGTGTAATATGATATCTTGAAGATAAGCAATTAATAAGAGAAGCTGTTATCGTGAAATACGATATACCTGTGAAGGTTTATTATGGCTAAGTCGCAATAAGATAGCGTGTAATATTATATAACATATATACATTTAAAATAATAAAATAAAAAGAAGGGGTGTAGTCATACTTTTTGGAGTGGCACATCCCTGTGTCGTGTGGCGAATAAAAATAAAAAAATATCATAAAGTTTTTTATTTTTAGGGGCTATCCATAAATGATGTCACGCTTTTTTTGCCAATTTTTTTTTTAGGAAATTGTAGATTTAGTCAACTTGTAAAAATCTAAATCTATGATAAGCGTTGTTTGTAACAATAGTTTATATTTCTGTTTGCTAAAATTGTATCTGCTAGCGGTCTGGGAATGGGGATGTTGAAAATGGGTACTGTGGTGAGGGGCGTGTATGAGTATTAGTATATGTTCATGTTATGCCCTTCTCTCGTCGTGAAAGGATATCTATTTCTATTAACATTTGTTTTATTTATTTTGACATTAAGTGAAAGATTCATAATTTTTTACTTCCTTCAGATTAATGTCACGTTATGTTCAATGTAGTTTTCACAGGTCCATTATGTTTATCAATTTTAATTAGGAGCATAGTAAGGTAGTTTTTTAAATAGGGGCCTTTTTTCTGTAGTACTATTTTTTAAATCACTTGTGAAGCATCACCAAACATTAGAATGCTGCATAACGTTTTGCAAATATTTTTTTAAATTAGTTGTTCCAATGATAATTGTATGAATGGTATTTGGTTATAGCCCAGTAAAATTAGACGTTATAACCGGGGGAGTTTTGAAAATTTACGAAGATGTTCATCTTGACATACCAAATAAAACATTAAATTTTCCGAGTCGTAATGGTTGTATTCGCGGGGGAGGGGGGCGGGAAGGTGATCCAGTGTGGTTTCATGGCTGTAACTCAAGAAATCTTAGAGTTATTAAAATGGAGGTTATTATGTTAAATGTACTTATGTCTTTAAATTCTGCCCAATAAAATATTTTTTCGTAGAACCTACAGTTTTTCCACAAATGAGCTTAGAATGTCACAAAATCTTTACTTTCGGAAAAAATCGTGTAATCAGTGCAATTTACGCTGGAAATTAATAGAAGATTCAATGATATTATATAATTTATGATGCTTGCAAAATTGCTTTTAGCAAACAAAAAAAATATTTGTTTGTAAACAATACATATACGGAGTATTCCCTGATTAAAGACGCAGTAGGCGAAACGGACACAAACTTTAGAATATCTTTCGCACATTTGGGGAATCATCCCTACTTATTTGAAATGTAATTTTGGGTGTAATTTAAAATTTTTAAAACCACAATTAAGCAAATACTATTTTCCTGTTTGGCAAAGTACCTTTTCTGTAAAAAATACAGCAAAATGCCAGTAAAGAAAGTTGTTTAGATTTAAAAGTTTACTCCTATTCAAAATTTCAAGAAGATCCGCCTACTTTGATTATTTTAATATGTTCTCGCTATATCTTCATTTTACCTAAAAAAAGCATTAGAATGTCGATTTTAGAAGTGTTGGATGCATGACGTACCCAAAAAAAATTACTTATTTATTTATTTATGAAATAACAAAAAATTATATTTTAAATAGAATAAGCGAAAACAAAAACATATGTAACATGCAGACACTGAAGAAAGAATTAAAATTATTAATTCGAATAACTTTCCTAACTGATATTTTGCTATGATTTTTACAGAAAAGGTACTTTTTCTGAAATCGGTCAAGAATGTCTGTCTCAATTTCAGATAAAAAAATCTAGTATTTTAGTCCGTTGCTAAGCAACTACCCAGGACTGTTTTTTTCTATACCTATATAACAGTTCAGGAAAGTTATTTTCCCAGCCTGCCTTTGTATATAATATATTTTAATATACATATGTATATATTTAATTTTTATTCGTTTATAATAATATTGATTGCGAATTTACAAAAAATATTATGTGTACCTGGTAGTAAAAGCAATTCCCGAACTTCAATGCTTGTTGGCCGAGGCGTTAGCCATCGTCATCCGGGAATGTATTGCTTTTACTATTAGATACACAATGTACTATTCTGTAAAAGATACAATTAAGAATGTTATTCCGACTGAAAAATTATACGCCTATGCAAAATTTCAAGAAGATTCATAATTTTATTTTTTTCCACAATATTTTCTATTTAAAAGGACATTTTTCATTATATTAGAAATAAATAATTAAGTATTTTTTTTTGGGGTACGTGATGATTCAACATTTTTCAAATCGACATCGATATTCTAAAGTAATTTTTATGTAAAATGTAAAAGTAAAAGATATAGTGAAACAATATTAAAATAATCAAAGTAAGCGGATCTTCTTGTAATTTTGCAGTATAACTTTATAATCTCAACAACTTTGCCTATTCATATTTTGCTGTATTTTTACAGAAGACATACTTTACCAAACAATAAAATAGTTTTTGCTTAATTGTCATGGCCTCCGCAATCAAAAAAAAAAAAAAAATAAAATTACACTCAAAATTATATTTCAGATGATGATTCCCTATAAGCGCAAAAGATATTCTAAAGTTTGTTTCCGTTTCGCCTACTGCGACCTTAATCAAGGAATACCCCGTATTCTCTACGAAAATTTCTTTATTCTTATTTTATTTTAATTGCCTTATTTATTAACGTCCTGGCTACTTCACCACTTAACAAGTGCGGCGAGATGAGATACGTTTACCCGTCCAAGTGTCAACCGGCGTGTCTTAACGCTGCCGATCGATGTCCTGCCACTGAAACCAGTACCACACCTAACCACCAAAATATATAAGACTTTTTAGGCAAAATTTAAAGACGTACATTATTCATAATAACCTCCATTTTGATATCTCTAAACGTTCTTGAGTTAGAGTGAAGAAACCATTTTGGAGCACCTTTCCCACTTCCCCCACCATTAGCACAGCCATTACGACCCGGAAAATGTAAAGTTTTATTCGGGACGTCAAAATATACATCTCCGTAAATTATCAAAACTCTCCCAGTTATTTCCAAGTCTTTCCTTATATAACTGGCCTATTAGGTGAGTACATTATTTTGCTATCGCCAACCAAACAATCACCTCGCTGCAGCAGTTTTTTTCTTTACATGGATAAACTGCTTAGTGTAGGGTGTAGTACGTTGGAAAAAAAATCGTAACTTTTAAACCGTCTAAAATATTACCTCATATGTAATAGTCAATATTATTGCGCTTGGGGTTCCTATCACCTTCTTCGTTTTGGATGTCTGTGAATGGATACTCTGTATAACAAGTTCAATAAATTGGCCGAAGAGTGCAATGCTTAATCTAGCATTCTTTAAATTTGTGGTAATTTTGTTGTTATAAACAATTTACTAGCAGTGAAGGAGTAGCACTATTGTGGATTGAAGTGGATCCGTTAAAAATTGCGACCTGTACAACAGTACAATTTTTAATATAAATTTTAAAACTTTACAGTTCAGATGAATCTAAAAGTGGTACCATTTTTTGAAGTAGAATCTTCAATCAATTTTCAAAAGGCTACAATCAAAATTGTTTCTTGCAAACTTAACGAAATCAAAATAACTATATCAGCGAAACTGAGCGCTAGTGCGCTGAGCGAAAATAGAGCATGCAACTAGCGGGGTGCACAATAATAGTGGCAATCTGTTTTTTGCAATTAGTTCCTAGCTGACTCCCATTCTCCATAGGTTTATTAGAATACTCACATTGATCGTGATCGTGACGTTTTAATACCAATCTAAAGAGGATTTTCTAATTCATATCTTTTACTTTTTTTTAGTCCAATAATTATAAAAATTTCCATCACAAAAAATTTTATCTGAGATTTTCCTTCAGTAACCACAAAAATCCATTCCGGGGTACCGCAACTCCCCCAAAAAACCATCCCTTCGGTGAAATAAGCCTTATTTTACTGATAACTCGTTAACCGTTGAAGATTTAAAAAATTGCTCATTATAAAAAAGAAAGCTTGACTAATTTCCTAAAGAAAAGTCCTATTGTAATTTTGTTGTATATGCCATGGTTTTTGAGAAAATCGATATTGAAAAAAATTTCAAAATTTTTATTTTTAATGCGCGCGAATTTTCGTTTATTTGAAATTTATTGCGCGCGGCCTATAGAAAAAATTGAATTGCTCGAAACCCACATAAGCTAGGAAGAAAAATCAAAATGGGTTTTAAAGGGGATATAAAATACTCTTGTGTGTTGCCATTTTTGGTGGCTATTGATATTTATTAGTGTATAAAAATAACAATATAATATAGTTATCTCTAACTATTCACAGGCCCATAAAAAATAACTGACTTTAATATAAGTTATAAATGCATTATATTATAGTTCAAAGTAGTACAATGCAGAAAAAGTTAGGAATAACAATATTCACATTTACAAATTTACCACCATGTTGAAGCCAAATTTTGGCCAATTTTTTATTTTTTATTTTGATTTTGCCAATATAACCATTTTCATATAGGTAATCCAAAGTTTGGCCGTTTTTCCTCTCTTTTCAATTTCCTCCATTTTATTGAATAATTTTTTGAGCTAAATTTTCAAGATGTTTGGGTCTTTTTTTTACTTTTAGGAAGCAATAAAATTTTTTTTTGATTTTTGTGGTTTTATGATGTATAACCCCTCCACTAACAGTTACTGAAGGAAAATCTCAGATAACATTTTTTGCGAGCTTCTGGTGTATTTTTTACTTTACCGACTGGAGTACATGGCGCTGAGCTAATGATTGAATAATAAATCAAAGCCAATATTGCGAGTACTACTACTACTACTACTCTTTTTTACTTACAGAAATAGTGATATTTTACGTTTATTTTCAGATTCCAAAATCAGTGTGGATAATTCCCATAGTGACGGTAATTTTAGCTGAAGTATCTTATTCTATTCCAATGGCATGTTCTTACGGAGAGAGAGGATCGTTGACAGTGTACTGTGTAAACGCTACTGCATTTTTCTTCAAAGTAGCTCCATACAGATTTGATCATCTTGATGAGACAATGAAATGTGTTAATTGTAGTTTGGCCACGTTGGAAGCAAGTACCTTTGACATATCTGGAAATCAAATCAAGATACTAGACATTAGAAATAGTTCTATAACCAAAATTTGGCCTAAGGCCTTCCTTGGTTTGATATTTATGGAGAAATTACTTCTTTCCTATAACCCTATCGTGATCATTTTCCCAGGAGCATTCGCCGGCATAAGGAAACTGAAATACTTAGAGTTGGAAAGCTCCGTATCAAGTCTAGAACAATATGTTTTTCAAGAGCTACGAGCCTTGGAAGTTTTAAATTTAAGAAGAAATAAACTTTCTGTGATACAAGAAAACACATTTGATGGTCTGAATAACCTTAAAATTTTAGACCTTAGCTTTAATCAAGTTAAATCTCTAAATAATATATTTGATCCTCTGGTATCCTTACGCGTCCTTAAATTACAGAATAACCGAATATCTCATATTTATGGAAAAGAGTTTTCCAGCCTGAAGTCTTTATTAATATTGAACTTAGAAAATAATGTTTTAACAAACTTCACCATTGATATAGCCCCGGATAACCAACTAAGAATATTAAACCTAGCCAAAAATCAACTAACTACTTTTGGAGTTAAAATGGGATCATTTCAAAATTTAAACAACTTAGAAGAACTTAACCTAAGTGAAAATAATTTACAGCATATCCCTCCTAAATTTTTCCAAGGATTATTTGTTTTGCGCATTTTGAACCTTCATCATAATCAAATTAAAGAATTCTCTACAGGAAGTTTCACTGGGTTACCGCATTTAATGACTCTAAATGTTTCGAATAACCAGTTGGAAAATGCTACAGTAAGTGGTCGTTTGCTTTTACACAACTTGCATACCTTAGACTTATCATACAATCACATAAAACAATTTGATTACATTGATTTCATTTCCCGAGCACCCAGGATCGCTTATGTAAGTCTACTGGAAAACGACTTGCCTTGTGAAATTTCTGCCGAGATCCAAACTCTATTAATGGAAGATCATATAAGGTTCATAATGAGCACAGACCAAGTACAAAAATGTGACGCTGTTCCCAAAAAAACAAATGAAATAATTAAAGAACTTCTTGAAGCAAAGTATGAAAAACCAAATCATAAACCAGTAACGACGATCTTGATTGTCTTAATGTGTCTAATAATATTTGCAATTGCGATTTTGTTTTACGTACAATTTTTTATTATTTACAGGATGCGATTACCAGCAATCAATTTTCGAGTAAATACGAATAGAGGATTTAGTAATTAAAAAATAGTAGTACGTAAAAATTAAGGTACGAAAAAGCAGAAGTGTTGTGCACACATCTAATTTTGAGCGTTCTACAATATTTATCCTCTTATTCACTCATTAATATGGTAGCCAAAGGGAGCCGTTTTTTTGACAACGTTGTAACTATCAAATGTCATCATTAGGTTTTTCATGAGTTAAGTTGTCAATATAGTAATACAATTCATGTAAAGTAGGCAATTTATTATCAAAGATTAAATCAAATAATAAAATGTCAATTTACGTTCTTTATATAACTACTACAACAATATAATAACAACTACGCTGTTGAAATAGCTATTTGTGCAACAAGTTAGGAAAAGTATTTTTTTCCATATTAGGCATAGGCTTTTCGATCGAGGCGATAGCCGAGATCAAAAATACGCCGCATACGGAAAAATTACTTTTCCTAAATGTTGCACACATGATTTTTTCTACTGACGTTTGGAAAAATGATTAAACCGAGATATTTTTTCAATTTTATACTTGACATTCATATAGGTATTACTTTTTTGGACAATAAAATGACATTTTGTTCTAAGAACACTGATTTACAACTTCTTCAGTACTGAAATATCTTTTCCGCTCTAGTTAGGACTCAAATTAGTACTGAAATGAGTATAGAATATTTCCATAGTGATAAAATAGCTTTTGTCGGCACTGACAGAACGCCAACAGATAGTTTTATTGCTGTAAAGAACGATGTACCCATTAACTTATTATGATACATTATTTTACTTAATTATTGAACAATGGTTGTGCCTTATCTATATTTTTTCAAGCTCTGTTGCCCAAAGTAATACAATTTGTGTAAATTAGACAGTTTATTTTCAAAGATTAAATCAAATCTCTCGCGGTAAAACGCTCAGTATTTAATCTGATAATAAACTGTCAATTTACATTCTTTGTATCTTATTAAAACAGACACGCTCTTTTACCAATACCGGGTGATTTTTTTAGTTGGTACAGCACCTTTTCCTTGCTTATTATTAAAGATAGAGTTTTGAAATTTTGCAGGCATACTTAGTGACATTTTTTGCATCTAATGCACTTTTTTAAATTTTTCTGCTGTTTCCTATCTAATCGGAAGTGACGTCAACTTTCGATTTTCAAATGAAATACTGTAGTTTTTCTTTTGGATTTCACAACTAGATTTTTTTCTGAGTTAGAGTATGTAAAAAAAGTATTAGGTTAGAGAGGAAAGTTTTTGAGATAATGCGATTTTAAGGTTTCAGGTGTTGAGAAGCACTAAAAATCGAGTTACCTATGAAATGATTTTGTGACAGATTAAAATTGCCGTCAAAACGCGTAGTAGGCGCATGTCAAGTCAATAGCAGTTTGCGTTGTCGTCTTTGAATTTAGCATTTCAAACAATAAAAAACAATCAAAACAATGAACATTTTTATTTCAAACAGTGACAAAAATTTAAACATGAAGCTGCAATAACAAGGAAATTATCACAAATAATTTTCAAATAATAAATATTTTGATCTAAACACTTTACAAATTTTCTCTTGACACTTTCTGTTGTGTTTTCAATAAACATTATCTTTAATGTGTCACCATAAAAAAATCCAATGGATTGAGATCCGGGGACTTCGCTGGCCATCTAATCGGTCCGGAGGTTCCGATCCACCTGTCCTCAAAAATAACTGTTAGAAGACCGTCCACCGCCCTTGCATTGTGAGGTGAGGCTCCGTCTTGCATAAAATAAATTTCTCTAAGTGCTGCCAAAGATAAATCATCTAGATAATTTTCTTCCAAGAAAGGCAATATGTTTTGGGAATAAAACGCTGCATTGAGATTTTGATCATAAACAACAGGTCCAGTTGGTTGTTAATAAGCCCAACCCAAACATTGAACTTCCAAACTATCTGAAAGTTGATGGATTTAGTTAAGTATAAGTTAACCGTGGACCAGTAGTGTGCGTTATGTCGATTGAAAATGGTTATTGGTAAAACTGGCCTTGTCACTCCAAATTACTTTGCGCCAAAACCCCGGATCCTCTTGATTTTTTATCATGAACCATTCGCAGAACGCAGTTCGTCTGGGAAAATCTGCAGGAAGTAACTTCTGATGTAACGAGTATCTGTAAGGATACTGCCCGTATCGTTTCAATATTTTCTGGATGGAGGAATATGATATGTCAAATTACACTTCTAGTTGACGAATTGAAATACCTGCATTTTCCGTAACGGCCAATAGAATATTTTAATTTATTATCCTCTTGCCTCGTCACATAGCAAGTTCTGTTTCGTTTCACTTTAAATTGTCCTGAACTTCTTAAATTTGTAATTATATATTTTTTTAAATCGAGGATCAAAGTCTTCTTTTCTCGGGATATTCTACATTGAAACTACGACAAGTTGGTAAATATCTTTGACCATTTTGGTTAAAAATCATAAGGATGTTAAAGAAATCTTCGTTTGTATAATCATTTTCCATTTTTTTCATTAATTTTTTGTGAACTGATGCCAGAAAACTTTGAAATGCCAAATTCAAAGACGACAACGCAAACTTCTATTAACTTGACATGCGCTTACTACGCGTTTTGATGGAAATTTTAATCTGCCACAAAATCATTCCATAGGTAACTCGATTTTTAGTGCTTCTCAACACTTGAAACCTTAAAACCGCATTATCTCAAAAACTTTTTTTACATATTCTAACTCAGAAAAAAGTCTAGTTTTGAAATCCAACAGAAAAACTATGGCGTTTCATTTGAAAATCGAAAGTTGACGTCACTTCCGGTTAGACGGGAAACAGCAGAAAAATTTTAAAAAGTGCATTAGATGCAAAAAATGTCACTAAGTATGCCTACAAAATTTCAAAACTCTATCTTTAATAATAAGCGAGGAAAAGATGTTGGACCAATTAAAAAATCACCCGGTATAATTCTAAGCACAAGTGATCTTACATACGATAATATTAGAAATAAATTTGTACAATCATCGTTGTGACAATAACTTTGAAGTTCTAATTTATATCTAAAGGTTTTTATATTGCTCAAAGAATGTTTACATGGAATTATTAAAGTATACTATTATTTAATATTTCTCTGTCAAGCCATATTAATTTTTAATAGACTGTTATAAATTATATGTTACTATTGTCATTTGCAGCAGTACAGTGTGATGTTGAGTAAACCGTATATTAAATATTTACTATGTAGATGAACAAAATTATATAACTTTAACTGATACGATTGATTTAAGAATAAGCTTAATAATAAAATAATAAGGTATTTTTTAAATTGTTTTAATCATTCTTCCTTCCTTTTCCTGTTATTCGTGTGTTATAAACTAGGAGCGTTTGGTAAATAAAATTATATAAAAAAAATATTTTTAAGAAAAAGCTTTTATTTGAAAAAACTACTAAAAAGTAAAAATAATTTTTTTAAAATTCATACACCTGGAAACCAAAAGCTTTGGGGCGGTCATATAGCGCTATTTCATAGTTAATTTGCTCAATTGACCGCCCCCAAAGCTTTTGGTTTCCAGGAGTATGAATTTTAAAGAAATTATTTTTACTTTTTAGTAGTTTTTTCAAATAAAAGCTTTTTCTTAAAAATATTTTTTTTATATAATTTTATTTTTTACTTTTTAGTCTACTTATTTTACAGACAAAACCCTTTCATTTGCCACCGCCAACCACCCCTTCCCTCTCCCATCTTCTCACCTATCTAACACTACTTCCCACTTCTTCCCACTTCTTCCCACTTCTTCCCGCCTCTTCCCACCCCTTCCCCTGCCTTTTACCATCTCTCCCCACCTCTTTGCACCCCATTCCCACCTCTACCCACCTCTACCCACCTCTTCCCATCCCTTCCCACCCCTTTCCCATTTCTTCCCACCCCTTCCCCACCCCTTCCCCACCCCTTCCCCACCTCTTCCCACCACAACAACAAACATTGCAAGTTAAATAAAAGCTTTTAAAAAGTATCTCTTAAATGGATCACGAAACAAATGATGTAATAATTATTTTACATTTCACACCTTTTTTAACCCTGCTGAATACAAAACTGATGCCAGGTAAAAGTTTCCAGCGGAAGCTCGAAATTTAAAAAGATGGCACCACTTTTTTAAATTATTTCAAAGACATGCTTGTAGCTAGCAAAATATAATGGATAACAAAAACAATGGACGAGAGCACATTTGCAGAACATCCAAAAATATATTAGAAACTGTATTATCCAAAAAAATACTGTACTATCATAGACGTGCTATGCTCTAAGAGGATAAAAGTGTCATTCTCTTAACTAACTGTTTCCAGTTTGCTTTGTTAAACTCTAATTTTAAATTTTGGCACGTTTTGAAATAGTTCCGTCAAGATTTAAGTTATAAATTGAAAATATATTAACAATGGCGTCCTCAAAACTAGTATTTTGTCATGTTGATATAGTTATGAGGGAACATTTGCATTATGCAAAAAAATACAAGACAGCAAAATAGCTCATAAAAAATGGAGAGAAATATATATTCGAGAGGAAATTGCAGCAACCATAGACGTGCTGCAATGAAGGAAAACTGAAATATTTTCGACATTTGCAATAATTTCGTATTCTTATTGCCGAGCTTATTGCACAGGAAAATCTATGAACATGCTGAATTTTTGATATTTTTGATATTCACCAAAATAGTAGAAATGATAATTCGAAAGTTTACTGAATTAACCCTTGTGCATTTTTTTATTTAACAGATTAGGTGAACAAATATGAATTTTTGTAAATAATTTTGTTAGGTAATTAATTTTTTTTCGGAAAACGATATAGAGGACAAAAAGAAAGAGAACAAAATTTTAAACCAAAATATATACAGTGTGTCTCACTTTTCACCACTACACCCCAATATCTCGGCCATTTGTTGATCGATTTAGATCAAATTTGGTATACTTCTTTTGCTTCAGATTGTGATTGAAAAGTTATTTAAATTTTTTTTTTTCGAAATTAAATACGCCTACTATGATCAAAAGAAATTGGCAAAAATTGGGAATTTATATTAGCGATTGAGACACGGTTTTTGTTTTTACAGAATCTTGTTCGGCATGACCTAAAACCCCTGTATACCAAATTTCGTTAAAAATATTCATTCCTTTAAAAAAAAATCATATATGTATATGATTTCAATAATAATCACCCTACTATTCGGGTTATTTATTGTCGGATATTTACATAACTTGGCAGTCGTGTAAGAAAGACGCTAATTAAGCATTAGGACACATTTTTTATCGAAAACACTATTATAAAATGAATATTTAAAAAATTGTAGCTATTTTTTAAAATACTTAGAACTCAGCATACCAATATCTTTGTTAACATGGAGTGCTTTGGAATAGATTTGACAATTACATCGAATGTCAAATTAAACTTAAAGATGACTACACAACAATTAATTATTGCTGATAAAAATGAAATAATAAGAATTGTCCAATATATTCCAAAGCACGCCATGTTAACAAAGATATTGGTATGCCGAGTTCTAAGTATTTTAAAAAAATAGCCACCATTTTTCAAATATTCATTTCATAATAGTGTTTTGGATAAAAAATGTGTCCTAATGCTTAATTAGCATAATTATTATACCACTACCAAGTTATGTAAATATCCGACAATAAATAACTCGAATAGTAGGGTGATTATTATTGCAATCTTAGATATGATTTTTTTGTAGAGGAATAAATATTTTTTAACGAAATTTGGTACACAGGGGTTTTAGGTCATGCCGAACAAGATTCTGTAAAAACGAAAACCCTATCTCAATCGCTAATATAAATTCCTAATTTTTGCCAATTTTTTTTTTATCATAGTAGGCGTATTTAATTTCGAAAAAAAAAAAATTTTAAATAACTTTTTAATCACAATCTGAAGCAAAAGAAGTATACCAAATTTGATCTAAATCGATCAAATGAAAAGTGAGACACACTGTATATACCATTTCTTTCATTTGAGCAAAACTATCGGAGCTAGAAATTTAGCAGCTAACGCTCGGAAGGGAACTCACTGGCACGGTATTCGAGCGCACTTCCACAAAACGTGGTATAACTCTTGACTGACAATACCAAATGACAAAAATTAAAAAACATTTTAAAATCGATACTATCATATAATTGACGTGTTTATTTGTCTTTCAAAAAGCTTTTTAAATTATTAACTATTAATAGAAAAAATTACGAGACATGAAATTTGTCACTTATTTCAGTCAAACAGCTGGAATTTTTATATTTTTTTATTAAAAAACTTCATATTATAGGATCCTCCTCTCAAAATATTAAGTTATAATATACATGAAGTGAAAAAAATTACAAAAATTTATTTTGTGAAATACAGCCATTTGAAAGACATAAGTTAAAAAAAATCATTTCCGCCTCTGATGCTTAAATTTCAAATGGTGCTAACGTAATTAATAAATGAGATATCAACATCTTGTTGAGCGGACATTAAAGCTTGAATGGTATACTTTCAGATGTTATGTCGGATTTTTTATAATAATAACAATTTACTTATTATTTTCACGGAACTCGAGAAAAAGGTAGGAGTCAAAAATTGAAAACAGAAATTAAAATAAAAGTAAGATTTGATGGACAAATGACATTAGTAAAAAAGAAAAGTTAGATTGAGTGATAAATGACAAAATAACGTAAAACAAGGAAATTTATTTTTGTAATAACATTACCTTAATGTGAGTATGTTATATGTCATTGATGAATTGAAATAAAATAGCATGTATATGACTGATGCTAAGTGAATAAAAGTTCGCAATCATAATTGGATTGAGTTTCTTTAATAGGCAATTGATAAAAATAGCAAGTATGTGCTATGTGAATATGAGTTCGCAATCTTAATTGGATTGAGCTTCTCTAATAGATAATTGATAAAAATAACAAGCATATGCTAAGTGAATATGAGTTTGCAATCAAAATTGGATTGAGCTTTTCTCAAAGATGTCGCACCAGCTATAGCAGCTTTGGCTAAAGAAAGGCTGGCGAGACAATTAAAATAGTGAATGAGTTTGCAATCATAATTGGATTAAGCTTTTCTAAAAGATGTCGCACCAGCTATAGCAGCTTTGGCTAAAGAAAAGCTGGCGAGACAATTAAAATAGGGAATGAGTTTGCAATCATAATTGGATTGAGCTTCTCTAAAAGATGTCGCACCAGCTATAGCAGCTTTGGCTAAAAAAAGCTGGCGAGACAATTAAAACAGGGAATGAGTTTGCAATCATAACTGGATTGAGCTTCTCTAAAAGATGTCGCACCAGCTATAGCAGTTTTGGCTAAAGAAAAGCTGGCGAGACAATTAAAATAGTGAATAATTAATACAATTGATACACTTGATAAGCTGGTTTTACATTGCAGGGAGTCATATAGCAGAGTACTTACCTATACATGTACATAATTGAGTAAGTAATAACAAGTCTTCTGAAAATCTAGTTTGATTCGTATCTCGGTATTATCTTCATGGAGAGACTGAGGAATCCGTGTCTAGTGAAGATATCTATGGAACGGTCGACCTTTAGCTGGCTGTCTTCATTATGGACGTCGTCCGTCATCAGCGGTTAGCAGCACGAGCAGTTTGGTTCGGCCTCATATTCTTGTCGCGACTGGAAAAGCTGTCTAGAATGTCCATGGGAGATTACTTTCGGCATAACTATTTAACAACACTGTCAAAAGTTATTAAACTTCAGTCTTCATAATTAATTTTTGACAACTGTCTTTAACTCTCAGGAGGCATACAATGCGTGAAGACGTTCGGTGTCACCAATATATAGCGTTATAGTAAACTATATTAATAAATAAAATAATTAGAAAAAAATCTATTATTTATTGAACAATATGAGCCACCACCTTCTCATTTGAAAAAAAAGTTTTCGATAAAGAAGTGATTTGTTCAATTTTGGAGACTTCGTAAATAGTTAAAGAAATTAAACGAAAAATTATTTTTCCCTTTGATTGTACTTGCCGTAGAACAAATTCTGGTATTCCAAAGCTCTCTAGACGAATGTCTTAAAATGTTTAAAAAAAACTGAACATCGACTCAAAAATTCATGAAAATCTCATGGTATACTCAGAATATTGTCTTAAATCCAAATACAGGGTGTTTCGAAAAGATTGGGACAACGCTTAGCCGTAGATACTTGACATCAAAATAAGTCGATTTAACTCAAAAAGTAGTGGTCTAACTCTTTTCGTTTTCAAAATACAGGGTGGCAAAGTAAAAAAATTGTATTCGTAATTTGCCTCTATCTTGGAGACTATTATACGTAGTTACTTCAAAGCTGGTAACGACATGTTTTTTAGGTCGCTAATTACAATGGTGATATTGCCGATGCCATATTTTATAGATGGCGCTAGTTACAGGACTTTTACGTGACACTTTAAGCCATAACTTTTTTGGACATCGTCTTCTTCGAAAATTCAATTATACTTAAAAGCGATTTTCTTATCAAGTATGATGTCTTGAAGTCGTCAAATAGTGTTTGTTGTAGATAGTATAATATTTTCCAAGATAGAGACAAAATATGAAAACAATTTTTTTACTATACCACTCTGTATATTGAAAACGAAAAGAGTTAGACCACTACTTTTTGGGTTAAATCAACTTGTTTTGATGTCAAGAGTCTACGCAAAGTGTTATCCCAATCTTTTTAAAACACCCGGGGTGTTGAATTTCTTCGAACTGGTGTGTGACAAAGTTGTAAATCGCGTATTTCTCTGAAACGGTGCATTTCATCGCGTTTAAACAAGTACACCTTTTCTTTAGGAAACCGAATTGCGTTTCGATTATAGTAGAAGACGATGTTCAAAACCTAACCTCAAAAAAGTTATGGCTTAAAGTGTCACGTAAAAGTCCTGTATCACCATTGTAATTAGCGACCTGAAAAACATGTCGTTACCAACTTTGAAGTAGATACGTATAATAGTCTCCAAGATAGAGACAAATTACGAATACAATGTTTTTACTTTGCCACCCTGTATCTTGAAAACGAAAAGAGTTAGACCACTACACTACTACTACTCGACTTGTTTTGATGTCAAGTATCTACATATAAGCGTTGTCCCAATCTTTCCGAAACACCCTGTATGTAAAAATATACAGGGTGTTCAATTTGAAAAGTTGCGGTCATTACAGGTAGTTTATGCACTTAAAATTTGAAATCGATAAGTTAAAAAATAAAGGAAATATAGGGGGGAGCCACTAGCCTGTGGCACCCGGTACGTGTGTGCCAAATTCTATCCACCTGTCTTGATTCTCAATTTCGTTTAAGTTGCTACAGAAATTTGCACAGGTTACCGTCTTCATCATCGATTTCTGTGGTATTTATTTCCAGTGGCAGTTGATGTATTTCGTAAAATTTTAAAATATCTTGCACAATTATGCCGTAAGAAGTCGAAGGAATTCTTGACTCTGCTGGGCAAATTATTTTTTCAGCAGTTTTCATTTTGCAAATACACAAATACCATTCATGTTATTATGAAGATATTTTCAAAATAATTATAGGACGAATTTAGGAGGGTTTTTAACTTACGGTGGTTTTAATTTCTATTAAAAGTTTTTTGTTAATTTTATTCATAATTATTTATATATTTCTAGTTAATGTGTTACAGAATAAAAAATAGTAAAAATATTTGGTTTTCAATATACTACTATTAGAAATAGGTGCTAATGCAGCTAAATTATTGCTTTTTCTATGCAAGACACTGGCGGCTTGATTTAAATAATTAACATTTACAAAATATAGACCAATCGATATAGCCCAGTAATTTTAGTTTTTGACCCGGAATTAATTATTGTAAAGCTGAACATTTGCAGGATTGTAGTTTTGGTCTAGGACAACACCAAAAAATCCCCTACTCTCCACTGTCGGCTTCCCTGGTTTTGCGGAGCAACAAAGGCCTAAGTCACAGAGCTGCCTATAAAGTGCAACAGAAAGGTGATTACTGGTCCGATTTGGGTCGAAATTATCATAAAAGCTTCGGAGAAGTATAAGTATGCGTTTCATTTTGTTCATAATGCTATCAAAATGTCAAAAATTGAAAAAAATGCAGATAAATGAAGACTCGGAGGGGAAAACGCACCCGAAGAAACATTTCTCTTCATACTTTGGGCTTCACATTGGTATGTCTATCTTCTCTGTAGCGTCACCCGTTACGGAGCTACGCTACTCCGAGTGTCGCCGCGCGTCATGCGCCCGGTGGAACTGGCTGCGCTGATGAGACTTCTTATGGATCCCTGTTTATATATTAGAGGTGTCTTAGGATTTATTGAATTAAATGTAACTTGTCAGACTCAGAAAATGACTTTATTCGGCAAGACAATTGACATTATTGATCTACTAGGAAGTAGGGTCGTCCGGATCGTCATCCATATCCACTTATTGGCTGTTTTTGCTGCTGGGTTCCCTACAACTCCTGCACATGATGCTGTAGTTCAGACCAGAGTTCCTGCACTCGCACTGGGCACCGCAGTCCGCCTTGCAGGCACAGGAAATTATCCGTAGCAGACTATCAGGAGCTGGCTGCTTTGTGGTAGGAACCGAAACCAGGCCCTGGAGTCTTGATTTCCACCCCCAGTCTTCCGGCTTGAGGTTGATGTCTAGCCATTCCTGGACTTGCAAAAAAGCACATGTACATTAGTTGTTTACAGGCGGCACTTGTTTGCCAAATCAAAGGAGGCTGTAATCGACTGCCTCGTCACGCTCTTATTGTATCGGACTGCTTGTAGCTGGTCCAAGTTCTCCTGCTTGCGGATAAACCTTTCCAAACAACGGCCACAGCCCTCTTCCAGATGCAGGATGTAAGAAGACCGCGGAGCATTCCTGTAGCTCAGGTCTTTTCTTCAGGAGCTTCCACGCCTTCTGCTTCCCCATTCTGTACAAAGCTGACATGGTGTCGCATCCTGTCATGGCTACTGAACTAAGAAAGCATAGCTCGCCGTGCGCCTGTTTGATTAGTTAGACTAGACATGATCGACGCAACAATGAACGCACTTAACGCCCCGCGGCGACAATGGGACTGACGTAGCTCCATAACGAGTGATGCGACAGAAAAGGTAGACATACCAATGGAAAGCCCAAAGTATGAAGAGAAATGTTTATTTGGGAACGTTTTCCCCTCCGAATCTTCATTTATCTGCAATGGCGTCATTTCGGAATTTTTTCGATTTCTGAAATTTTAACAGCACTAGAACCGAAAATTATAAACAAAATATGTATGGAATCTAAGTACGAACAGATATGCTTCTCCGAAGCTTTCATGATCATTTCGACTCAAATCGGACCAGTAACAACCTTTCTGCCGCACTTTATAGCCAAAGTGCGGCACTTTATAGCCAGCCTTGCATTTTCTGCGACTTAGGCCCTTGTTGCTCCGCAAAAACAGGGAAGCCGACGGGGGAGAGTAGGGGACTTTTTGGTATGTGTTATCCTGGACCAAAACTACAATCCTGCCAATTTTCAGCTTTACAATAATTAATTCCGGGTAGAAGCGGATATATTGACTAAAACTCCTGGGCTAATAGAAAAGGTAATATATTTTTTATATTGAATGTCTAATTTATTGAGTCATTTCTGTGACAGCGAAGAACAGCTGAAATGCCCTCCCCATATTTTTTTGTTGAAGAGTTTTACGTAAGAAAAAATACTAAAAAAATATCAAATAACACAGCCCCACAAAAAAAAAAAGTTCAGACCAGCGAACCAGACCCATATATCCCTATGTATTTTCGGTCGCTGAATCCGAATCCGAGGTCAAAAAAATTCGTACACCCCCAAAATCTTGAGCTAGAGCCAAAAAACACCCCTGGACTGGGGTAAAAAATATTAAGATACGAGAATAGTTGTTACATCCTAATCTATCGAATTATACAAATTAAGGTTAAACAACAGCGTATATACAACAGATATGAAACACACCCCCAGGGAGGGGTGAGAAATCCATCGAAAACATCAATGAGTACTGAAAAAGCTCGAAATGTCTAAATTTTGTTAAAGTGATAACAAACTTCATCAGGTCCAACGTAATCTTCATAAACTGCCCCTATAGGGTTGAGAACAACAGGATTTCTATTTTCATGAATGCTATGATTGGCTGAAATTGCGTAGTACTCTAAAATAGAACTAGAAACTTACGTATCATTAACGCCCTACAGTGTCAACCCTCAGAGGGTGTGAAAACTACCCCCTAAACTAAACTAAACTAAAAAGTTACAGTATAAAAATGTAGTGTAAAAATTCGAAACACCTGCGTTGTGTGGAAGTGAGAAGAAACTAGACTATGTTCGACGCTATGCTTGAAAACCAGCCCCACGGGGTTGCGAGATACCACCCCTATATCCGTAGGATGCTGGAAAAACAGAGAGAAACTAACCGGATTTACATTTTTATGCTATGAT
Source organism: Rutpela maculata (assembly GCA_936432065.2). Taxonomy (NCBI): domain Eukaryota; kingdom Metazoa; phylum Arthropoda; class Insecta; order Coleoptera; family Cerambycidae; genus Rutpela; species Rutpela maculata. The sequence continues at coordinate 73,444,967 of OW386285.2, read as the reverse complement.
TAGCAAAAATCGTGATGCACACTTCCAGCGTCCTACGGATATAGGGGTAGCATCTCGCAACCCCATGGGGGTGGTTTTCAAGCACAGCGCCGAACATAGTCTAGTTTCTTCTCACTTCCACACAACGTAGGTGTTTCAAATTTTTATAGAAGTCACTGTAACTTTTTATAGATAAATCTTACATAGGGGGTAGTTTTTACACCATCTGAGGGTTGACACTGTAGGGCGTTGATGGTACGTAAGTTTCTAGTTCTATTTTAGAGTACTACGAAAAATAGAAATCCTGTCGGATTTTACATTTTCTCTTGTTTTGTGTCCTTTAAACATAAGGGTGGTTGTTCTCAACCCTATACGGGCAGTTTATGAAGATTACGTCGGATCTGATGCACTTTAACAAAACTTAGACCTTTCGAGCTTTTTCAACAGTCACTGCTGTTTTGGATCGATTTTTTTATAAATGGGGGCTAGTTTTCACCCCTCACTGGGGGTGTGTTTCATATCTATTGTATGTACGCTGCTGTTTAACCTTAATTTGTATAATTCGATAAATTAGGATGTAACAACTATTCTCGTAGCTTAATATTCTTTTTACCCCAGTCCAGGGGTGTTTTTTGGCTCTAGCTCAAGATTTTGGGGGTGTACGAATTTTTTTGACCTAGAATTAATATTTTTCGCACTTTGTAAGAAGAACAGCAAAGTAATAAATAAGATCATAACGCAAATGTATGTGCAAATTCTTTCTTATACGCTACTGGCGCCTTTATTTAAATAAATGACGTATAACTTATATACCAATCGATAGAAAAAATAATGCTCTTTATTTTTTATATCTCGTAAATTCTTGATTTATTGAGCCGTTTTAGAGTTATAGCTAAACATACGTTATTGTTGGCTATCAAAAAAATCATGCATGCGGGGCATGCATGATTTCTCGAGGGTGGGTGTGGGTGTGTTCGAAAATCTAATTATTTTAAATTGTTCTATACATGGTCAAAATGACTTGCTTTTACTCAAAAGTGGAAATATCGAGGCATTTTGGAGCAGCAAGTCACTATAATATGGTCAAAATAGGCAGAAAACAAGAGTTACCCAGTTGTTACATTTCATGCTCCTAGAATACCCAATATTAGAAAATGCTCCTGCTCTATTATCTATGCAGTTGAAATTAAATAAGGAGCAGCCCGGTATTTAAAGTAAAATATTCTGTTGCTTATTGCTTGTTCTGTGGACAAATTAGTTGGAAAATTTACTGTACGAGTATGAAACTAGTAAAAGTTTAATATTATTACCAATTTTCAATATTTCCTTGCGAAACGACTTTAATACTCATTTTATTTCACTATATATCTCTGAGTATAAATGCGGATCTACATAACCTTGGCCCATATTTTAGCTTTTCAAAATATTTGAAAACTTAGCAGCAGGTGGCGTACTCACCTCTATCGATTTCGTGACTGGGGATTGTGCAATTGGTAGAGGCACTTAAGGGTAGTCCATTCATAAAATGTTGTAACATTACCGACAGCTCGAGAGCTATTTTGTATTTCGATAAAAAGAAGAATTCTATAAAGAAAAGTGTACATACAGAAATCACTTTATTTATTGGAAACATGCGTGAGTTCCATAATTTATATGATATACAGGCTGAACCGCTAATAATAATAATAATAATAATATTTATTTATAACAAAGTGTTACATTTGAGTATACAGTAAAATTAAATTGTGTGTGAAAATAGCGTAGGTACTGTTAATAAAAGATTTTAGCTAATACATCTGTATCCTTTGAATATAAATAAAACAAAAATCACTTAAGGGTATTAATATACCCTTGAATGTGATGAAATGCATTTCATTTATAACATCATTAGATAGGTTGTGTGTCATAGCTACCTTAACTAGTAATTTCATTTAATACAACATAATTAATTTAGAGTTAATACCAATAGCTAATACAAAATAATTAATTTAGAATATCATCTATATTTAACTTATATACCTACATTTATCTAATTACCTAACTTTAAGTATAGATCCCTACCTTCAGAATATATCCATCTCTTTACCTCGAATTTGATTTTTTTATCTTTTTTTTTATTTTTCTTATCGATTCAGGTAACATATTATATAATTTTGGCGCGAGGTAGTTAAAACATTTTTTTCCAATGCTTTTTGTAATTTTCATAATTTCTAGATTGCCTTTCTCCTTATTTCTAGTGTTGTGTGAATGTGAGATAGCGTTGCTTTCATGTCTCTTATTAATTTGATGAATTAGTATGCAATAACAAAACATTCGCCTAACATCAAATAATTTGCTTTCATTATATAATGCATCAGTGGGGTATAATGTACATCTTTTAAAAATAATTTTAATTATCCTTTTTTGAATATTTTCCAAAGGTTTTATATATGACACACCTACCCCACTCCAGCCAACTATGCCTTATCTTATTATTGACTCAACGAGTGCTTTATAAAGAACTATTAAGTGGTCAAGTTTTAAAATTTCTTTAAGTTGTTTAAATTTATATATGAGCCCTCTTAATTTATTCATTACTGATTGCACTTGATGATTCCATTTCAAGTTTCCGTCTATTACGGTACCTAAATATTTTATTTTTTCTGTGGATTTAATTTCTATTTTTCCTTCTTGGTCCTTTATTTGAATTTTTTTATATAATGGCCTATTTCTGTTTTATGATGTTAAGGGTAAGTAATACGTTTTTTTGTAATTATTAGTGAGTTTTTTACTGTCGAATCTATTTTTAATATTTTGTAAGTCTGATTCTACTATTTCTTTTAGCAATTCATGCTTGCGGATAATACTTCGTTTATTCAGGTGTTAAAAAAATCTCATAATTAAATAAAGATTCCTCTTTGGCAGTTTCCACAAACAGGGAAACGCTTGAATATTACTAGTACGTCGGATGGCAGGCTCTACCGTTCACTAACCCAATACCGAGGTATAACCAAACAAAACCTAATTCATTTTATTCAGCAGATTTTTTTACATAGGAAATCACTTTTGACGACACTCTCCATTGGTCGAGACTGAAGTTACAAGAAATAAACAAAAAAAAATGAAAATAACAAAATTCAAATTCAACCACGAATAACTTTCAAACGAAAAAAGATAGAATTATATATGTATATTTTTTAGTTTTATAGTATAAACGATTCTCTTTAATTTGATGTATAATTTATTACAAAAATAATAACTTTAACACTAGAAAATTTACGTTAATTTAGATGTTACACAAATTATCAATTTTTTTTAAAAGCTCTAACTCGTAACTCGCTTATGTATTGAGCTATTCGAATGTTTTTTTCACCAAAAACTGCCAAATTTCATAGACTTCATTTTGTCTCAATTAATGCTGGGTCTAGCTCTGTAAATAAAAGAGGTACACCCTTTTAAACGCAACGAAGCGCACTTCGGCGACGGAGTCGCACGGCTTCCCCTCTCGTTCCCGGTACATCCCGCGTTCGCCATAAACCCAGCAAGGCTATAATCAGCGGCCGTAACAAAAGCTTTACAATAATCTTCCTTTATTGTAAGATGATAAAATTAATAAATCAAATTGAATAATATGATATTAATTGTAATAATCCGCTATATATGGAGTCGTACAACGCGGGTGGTGCATTAATAAATGGAAAATAATAGGTATCAGACAGAGATAACTGATTTTCAGATATACCTATCATTGTTAAACTCATGCCAGCTAGGAAAGTTTCTACTTTGCTTCGTAAATTTTAATATTTTCCATAAAGTGTCAGAGGTAACCACATAATCAAAACAGTTATTTTTCATGCTTTCACTAACTCGTAGAGGATCTGAACGATTAGTTGGATTTTTGTACATCTATATTTTTGTTTTCATGTAAACTGGAAGGGTTAAAATCAGTTAAAATTTATTGGATAGATATTCTTGTGTAAATAGGCCGATCTTTTTTTAAATAATACCATTCCAAGCAGTAATAAGAGTGGGATTTTTACCATCTAGCCTGTCTTAGTTTTGATCAAAATTGTCGATGTCGATGAATGTAATTTTTTTCTTCAGAACTTACTGGAGGAACTCCAGGTGGAATAAAAATGTCGTAGTTTTTACTAATACGTGACTAGCTAAAGATATTAAATATCCGTATTTCATCGTAGGAATAACCATAGCCAAAAGAATCAAGCATATCAATAAGTTTTTTTCTTTTGACGGCACGATACACATGTAATTATATGTAAAGGATTAAAAAAGTGGTCTATGCTGGTTGTTTTTTTTTTCATAATTATTAATATAAATTGCATTAGTATAGAAATAACGTTTAAATCAAATTTGTCTGTGCCGACATATTTAGTATCCACGACATAAATGTTTATAACAAATCTGAAGCTTCTTGTTTACATTGATGATTATTCTGAATAGTAGTCGTGTTTTTTTACAGTTTTAAAATGTCCACCTATAGTTTCATTTAAGATACTACTGGCAGCACTTGTGCCTGACAACAAAAGTTCGTTAGTCTTTTTAGCTTTATTATCACTTGAATGAACTGTTGTATTTCCTTTGTGTTCCCAAAACACTTTGTTTGTTTAAATACTTTCTAGTCTCTTTCTTATATTTCCGCTGCTATAATAATCTAATTCTTCTTCCGTGATTTCTTCAAATATATCATTAAGGAGTGTTTTCAGAAATGTTAAAGTTAAGGATTCTTTTTTGCAAAACAGCAAGTTCAACCTGCCTAAATAAAATGTTTAACACTTCCTTAAATTCATTTTTTCTTTCAGCGGTTTAATTTGTACACATTTAATTTTTTTTTTGCTAATGTATTTTGCATAACAAATTTTATGATAATTTCCGTCATCCCCATATAAATCTGAATAAAAGTAAAACCTGCCTTTTATTTCTATATCACAATGCGTCACTGCAGCTTTAATATATATTTTTTTCTAGTTTTCGCACCCGTTCCTGTGCAAATTGCTTCTTAAAAATGTTTTTAATTTATTCTTATTTTTTCTGGATTTTCCACAGATCAGACAATGCTATATTATTTTAATCTGATTTTTATCTTCATTATAACCACATGAAGGCTCACTTACATTTTTAATCACTTTACTAATATCAGAGGCAATATGTCTTGTCTCTACTAATATCATTCTTATTACAAAAAGATGTCCGACAAGAATAATGAAATCAGTACCGAAGAGTGTGCAAATAAGTGCCACCACTTTATTTTATAAGAATTTTTTCTTTCATTTGCACAATGTATAATACACCTGATGCCAGTAACAGTTGGTTTTCTACCATTAGATTTTCTTTGCTTTCAGCAGTTTCGCAAAAGTAACATGCAGTTTTTTTCATTAATAATGTATCTACAATATACATAAACTGTAATAGCCTAAATGTAAATAAAATAATATATACTTATATTAATACTTATCCAGACAATAATGAGGCCAGCAGCCGATACGTTTCTTGATGGGCCGAGAGCGTAGCGGGGCCGAGAGAGGAAGCCGCGTGTCTTCGTCGTCGTAGTGTGCTTCGTTGTGTTTCAAGGGCTGTAGCGCTTTTAGTTAAAAAATTAGATCTGGCATGAATCGAGACAAAATGAAGCCTATTGAATTTGTCAGTTTTTGGTGAAAGAAAAAATTGAATAGCTCGTTATATAAGCGAGTTATGGCGAGTTAAGAATTTGAAAAATGTTGCTGATTTGTGAATTTTGCCAGTTTTTTTATGTTAATTTTTTAATTATTGCAATAAATTATACTTCAAATTGAACAACAATGTTTACTTGTCAAAACCAGACAAAAATTTTATTTTTATCTGTTTTAGTTCTAAAGTTATATTTGATTAAATATTAAATTTCTAAATTTCTTTTTCTCTTAGTTTTTTTCTTATATCTTCGGTCTCGACCAATGGAGAGTGTCGTCAATTTTGATTTACTATGTAAAATAACATGCTTTAATAAGTAGTGAAGGTCCCATCTGGTTATACTTCAGTATTGGGTAGGTCAAGAAAGAGAAGGCTTTTCGCGCTCTGCCCGACGGGCTATACAATCGAATGCTATCACTCAACGCGCGTTTCGCCAACTATCTTGACATCATCTAGAGATTATTCAAACTGAGAGTGTTACTATGTTTATACCAAAATAATGATTGTAGTTCAGTGCAGTTAAGTTTATACCTCGGAACCCAGCTATAGTGAATGGATTTGAATGATTTATTGGATTTCTAATGCCACAAACTAAAAAGTTTACCCATTGAAAATTACCGCAATTTCGAAAATCCGCAAATTAAAAAAAAAATTAAACTTTTTAAAATTAATTTGAAGATGGCAGAAGCTCCAAAAAGCTAAATAAATGAGAGAAACGTTGAATAATGCAAATACACAATTTTTTATAGAAAATAATTTATTAAAAACTTATGCTAAATAATAATTATTATGAATTTTAATGATATAAATAATTATAAATTTTTATTACAAAGATAATCATGTAAACTAATTGTCTCCGACGTTTTCGCTTTCGATGACATTTATTAATATCATCGGTGGATCATTTAAGCAGCTAACTCCTTTACATAGTAACATGATATAGAACAATTTAAGCAACTCTTTCTAAAGCCACAAGCAGAGCTGTAGTGTACTACTACTCAGTCTTTATATGATAGCAGAGTGAAGTACAACAGTAAAGAGTGTGTTTTATTTAAACAAATTTAAGTGATTGTTCAAGAGCCACACCCAGTTTTACGTGAACAAAAAATCATTTTTAATAAATTTTCAGAAGCGCTGGTTGGTTCATTATAACTGGTACTAAAAAATTATCGTTTTAATTTTTGATGAAGATGTGCCTTTAAAAATTCGCCAAGAAAAGTTCCTTGCAAACAGCAATAACAAAATCAAATTCATCGAAACGTTAAGGAAGAAACTAGCTGATAACAATATTGTATCATGTCAAGCAGAAGGTGATGCTGATACATTAATCATACAAATATTGAATCAGAAAATGTTGTTGTTGCTGTAGATGTTGATGTGTTAGTTCTATTAACAGCATTAACACCTCCTCATATAGAAATCTATTTTCTCAAACCAGCAAAAGGCATGGTATCCGCAAAAATGTATTCTAATAAACAAATATTACCAATGTGTAAGAAGCATACTTTGTTTTTACATGCATTAACTGGATGTGATACAACTTCAGTGTTTTGCAAAGAGGGTAAAATAAATTTGCTAAATTATTTGAAAATCGAATAGAAGCTGCTATTACCTTTACTAATGAAAATGCTGACGTCACTAATATATTGCAATCGGGTATTTTATGCATTTTAGCATTGTGTATGGTGCTCCTAAAAATCAAGAAAATATAAATAATTTTCGATACCAATCGTTTCTTAAAGCTACAAATAAAAATACCTGTGTCAACTTAGCTTCATTGATACCTGAACTCGATGCTAGTTTAGAACATATAAAGTCAAAACTTATGAGCCGAAAATATTAAGTTCACTAATCACTCTTAAATACTGAAAAATGAATAACACAGGCCCACAAAAAAAAAAGCTCTCTGCGCCGGGGTACTGACCATACCTATCCCTTGTATTTTGTGCCGCTGAACACGAATCTGACCTTGGTTTTTCCCCTATACGTCAGGTTTTTTTTTAACAGCAAATAAATATATAAATATCACGATTCAACACGACTTTTTTTGCTGTTAAAAAAAAAAACGGACGTGTAGGGGAAAAACTAAGGTCAGATTCGTGTTCAGCGGCTCAAAATACAAGGGATAGGTGTGGTCAGTACCCTCGCGCAGACCACTTTTTTTGGTTGCCACTGTGCCACACTTAGTGTGGCGCAATCCCACAAAAAAAAATCATCTGCGCGGGGGTACCGACCACATCTATCCCTTGTATTTTAAGCCGCTGAACACGAATCTGTTCTTAGTTTTTCACCAGCATGTCAGGTTTTTCTTTTAATAGCAAATAAATATATAAATATTATGAGATCTAAATTTATTTGAAAAAATGGTGGCCTACAAATAGTCACAAAAGAGTATTAGTAGAGTGCTCGGTGCCCAGATATACGCATAAAAATAAGTTCTGTGGGGGTTTCGTTGTTACAAGCTGAATTTGATATAAAATTAATGATGATATACTGATGTTTTAAAATCTCAAAACCGTCAAAAAATGTCCTACTCAGAAGGTCATTATAATCAAAATACGAGTTATTTTTTAGTGAATTAGGTGTTTTGATATTTCTACTTTTGAGTAATAGCAAATCCTTCTAACCATAAATAGAACTAGTCAAAATAAATAGATTTTCGAAGAACCACCTCAAGAAATCATGCCAGCTTCCCCTACCCCCCTCAGAGGGGCTGCCTGTATCTGCCTATATATACATATATTTTTTTTCTCAAAAACGGTAGGAGCTAGAGGAATGAGCCATTCGATAGAGTATAAAGTTTTGCATAAGACCCTCCATTTGCTTTTTGCTGTTTTCTTTTTTTTTAAGGCCCCACAGCAAAAAAAGGGCGAGGAGCCTTCCAACAACGACACACGTTTGGCTATACCTCTAAAACGGCCCAATAAATAAAAATTCTACAAGATATAAAAAATAAAGACCCTTATTTTTTCTATCGATTGGTATATTATTTGTATATGTCATTTATTTATATAAAGCCGTCAGTGGCGTACAAAGAGAAAGATGCACATGTGCATAATGAATATATTTAAAATAATTTATTATTGTTAGTAGTTTACTTAATTGCATTCATTTGATTATGACAGTAAAATACCATTTTTAATCTGCACTTTAAACATGCTAAAGTGCAATGCAACCCGCTTTTTCTGCGTATTCTTCGAAAACTAGACAGCTATTGCTCTTTTCTCTACCTACTATAGACATTTAAAATGCGCGTACAAACTGAAGAGTTTCAACATTAATTCAAACTGTCATATCTCTGGAATAGTTTGTTGTAAAAAAAAAAATCAAAACCCAAACTCTTCGTTTTTTTCTCTTCGTTTTTTTGTAAGCTTCATTTCATTCTTATATCATATTTTTATCAATCTTATAGTTTTTGAGATATTTCAATTTTAAATACATAATTTTCTTGCGTATGCGCTCAAGCGCCATCTTTAAACCTTTACCTCTCTGGAACAGTTTGTCGTAGGAAAATAAAAAAAATAGTTTTCGTTTTTTATAAGCTTCATTTTTGTACTCTTACCATTTTTTGTAAAAAAAATTTTCTGAGCAATTACCAAAAACCCAATTTTTTTCAAAAATTATGAAAATTTTAATTATTGAAAATGGGTAGACAATGAAAAATAATTATTTTAAAAATTCTAGCATGTTAGTAATAATATGCATTAACAGTATCTAGAAGGATTTTTAAAAAATTTGAATTAATGAGAAATTAGAGCAATAAGACTAAAAAAATGGGGCCTAAATTTTTAAAAGCATTACTTTTTTGTTTGTAACTTTTTTAGGTTTCATTATAAAAGGTCGTGATATGTCTCAATCGAAAGAAAATTTAAACATCTTTAATTTCTACGAGAATAAAAATTCTCTCATAGCTGTAGATTTTGATTAATTTTAGATTTTAACGTCGCAAATTTTTCTTAACGTTTCGGCGCCATTCTGAAAATGCCATATTTCCAAAACGAAGAAAAAACCGCTGCCCAAGGAATCACTACTTCCACATCCAGATTCTCTATCCAAGTCACTCACAACGAAAAAACTTTGTATGTGAAAATAATTGTTTATGGAACTTTAATAATATAATATTTGAAATCTTCTATCCCAAAAACCCATAAAACGATGCCCCACATCGGTAGTGGGGTGGGGGTGGACGAAGTAAAAAAATATTTTGAGGTTTCTGGTTCCTGTACATACACTAAATCACAATTTCTTTTCATCTCCTTTAATAAGGGGGTGGGGGTGATAATGGGGGTGGCTAAAGCCATTTTTTTTTTAGACCTTAGCTTCTCTTGTATATACTAAATATCAATTTCGTGAACTCTTACCTGCTTGATTTACCCATCTACCCCAAATTTACCCCCATTTACACCCCAACCCTTCGACTGAACAAGATGAAAATATAATCTAGTTCTAGATCTCGTTAAAGTACATATGTGTACCAAATTTCAAGTCAATATCTTAAACGGTTCCAGAGTAAACGTGCGCACAAAAAAAGTTACAGACAGACAGACAGACCGACAGACAGACCGACAGACAGACCGACAGACAGACCGACAGACAGACCGACAGACAGACCGACAGACAGACCGACAGACAGACCGACAGACAGACCGACAGACAGACCGACAGACAGACCGACAGACCGACAGACCGACAGACAGACAGAAATGTTTTTTTCGCTCAAACTTAAAATCTCGACGTTTCATGACATTTTAAGCCTATTTGGACAATAAAAATTTTAAAAAATTTTTTTGTCGTTACTATACTTCCACGACGTGGAAGTAAAAGAAAGAAAAAACCATTCGGTTTGTTTTCGTAAAAGCTTTAATTTCGTATTCATGCATTTTTTTTAAAGTCCACATTTTTCGAGTAATTTAAAAAAAAGTTTGGAAATACTGATTTTAGGGGGTGAAAATTGCAATTTTCAGTTCGCAATATCTCGAAAAATATGCATCTTAGTCAAAAAGCGTACAAGACGTTTCTTTTACTTCCACGTCCAGCGGAAGTATAGTAATGACAAAAAAATTTTTAAAAATTTTCATTGTTCAAATAGGCTTAGAAAGTCACGAAAGTCGAGATTTTAAGTTTGAGCTAAAAAAAAATTCTGTCTGTCGGTCTGTCTGTAACTTTTTTGTGCGCACGTTTACTCTGGAACCGTTTGAGATATTGACTTGAAATTTGGTACACATATGTACTTTAACGAGATCTAGAACTAGATTATATTTTCATCTTGTTCCATCGAAAGGTTGGGGGGTAAATTGAGGTAAATTTGGGGAAAATAGGTAAATCAAGCATGTAAGAGCCCATAAAATTGGTATTTAGTATATACAAGAGAAGGTGAGGTCTCAAAAAAAATGTTGGCATTAGCCACCCCCATTACCACCCCCACCCTATTATTAAAGGGGATGAAAAAAAATTGTGATTTAGGGTGTGTACAAGAACCAGAAACCTCAAAACGTTTTTTTACTTCATCCACCCCGACTACCACCCCCTATCACCACCCCCACCCCGCTACCGATGTGGGGTATCGTTTTATGGGTTTTTGGGGTAGAGGATTTCAAATATTATATTATTAAAGTTCCATAAATAATTATTTCCACATGCAAAATTTTTTCGTTGTGAGTGACTTAGATAAAAAATCTGGATGTGGAAGTAGTGATTCCTTGGACAGCGGTTTTTTTTAACTTGATTATCTATCAGAATATGTGTGTTTTTTGTGTTTTTGGCCACATCCTCAAAGACTAACCAAAAAGCAGGAAAAATGACAATATAGATTCTAATGTACATACTTTATGAGGCATGTTGAAGAAAAAAAAATTGGAAATTCATTACATCGTTTTCGGGCTGGGATTTAAAAGCTTCACTTACTGTACTATTCATTTATTTCGCTTTTTTGGAGCTTCTACTATATTCAAATTGATTTTAAGAAGTTTCATTTTTTACGAATTCTTTATAAACAACCTCGAAAACTATAAAAATCATTATTTTCTTAAAATAAATATTTAAAAATTCCGATAATTTTTTTTTCGTTGCGATTTGAAAAAAATTTATTTATTATTTTTTTAATTCACGGATTTTCGAAATTGCGGTAATTTTCAATGGGTAAACTTTTTAGTTTATAGAATTAGAAATCCAGTAAAAAAAAATCATTCAAATCCATTCACTATCGCTGGGTTTCGTCATTTTTCATTTATAATGACTAATTGCACTGCACTATGAGCACATTCAACCAATTCTGTCATACCTACCTAAACTATGTAATATGCAATTGATACCCAGTAAGTTTAGTTGTCGCCTAATATACAGGGTGATTCACATAATACTTCCCAGGCAGTTTTCGTGGTAATGAAAAGAGATAGCTTTAACTTTAAGTGATTCGCAATTTTTCAAATGGCTGTACAAAGATTGCGCTGAAGTGCAAAATTATTTTTCGATAGCTACAACATTGAAACATAGCATACGCGATAGGGCACCAAATAGTATATATTTTTATAAGAATATATTTTAAACCATTAGTTTTCAAATTATCTGATATTTTCAATTTTTAAATTTTTTAAAGTATAATTTGGATTGGACCCTGTATAAGATAATCAATAACTCTATCGCCTCATAAATCATAGTAATTTGCTGACAGTACAAAAACAATGTCTTCCCGCGAAATCAAGTACAGCAATACCACCGCAGATGTGACAGGACGCTGTCACAAGTGCTGGCAATTTACGTAATGTATGGAATCACATATCGTTGAATACCAACCCTCATCATCCTCCAACCACCAATTAATTATTGCAAAGCAACAATTTGCTATAATCTACACTCTCAGCAAGAACAACTTCCGATATTGTCTATACAGGCTTGGCTCAATACGTGATCGTGAAGCAGAACGTGCCATGAGAGACAAAGTTCCAAAGTACACAGCTGCCTAGAAATTGCATTTAAGTAAAAAACGGGATATGAAATCACAATGCTATTTTCATTTTGTTGCGAGTATATTGAATTTTATTTTCGGATCAGTAAACGCGACACATTTGTCAGCTGTGTAAAAAGTTAAGCTGACTCAGATGTTTCATAATTTGCGCTATGCGACAATTCGGCTGCCCTTAATAACAAAGCAGTATCTCCTTTATGTTCTGTTTTGGTGAATGCAATCAACACTAATCCCGACAAATATAATGTTGCCAAAGGCGTCAGATAGGACTGCGTGCTGCCAACAATCCTGTTTGACATCTATATCGAAAAAGTGCTGGACGGACACAGCAGGGGAAACATCCTGAGCACTCATCCTCTGAATATTCACCAATATGCCTATCAACCAAGAAAATCAACAGAACTAGCACTCAATAACCTAGTCGGGAAAGTCACCTAATCTCTTGAGGAAAGAGAGATTGCGGTGGCGGCATTTCTCAACCTCAAAGGAGCATTTAACAATGCAATGCCCAACTCACTATATACAGCGGCAGCTGCTAGAGCAGGGGTTGAGCTAACTGTAACTGGCTGGATTTAAGCTACGCTTGAAAAATAACGACTTTTTAACCTAAAATTGTGGGATGTTACTGAAATTGATCCAAAATCGGAAATTGAGATAACATCAAATCGTTACATTTTGAGGTCCCATGAACCCAAAAAAGTGGTTTTTAAAAATGTCTGTGTGTGTGTGTGTGTGTGTGTGTATGTGTGTATGTATGTTAGCACTATAGTGGCGAAACTACTAAACAGATTTGGATGAAACTATGCATGAGGGTTTCTTTAGTGCTCCAGAAGATCTGAAAAGGTTTTGGTTGAGATCGGATTACGTTTAGTGCCGTTTTGGCACAACAAGTTGCTTATTTTATGATTACTTACAATTTGTAATCCAACCATTGAAAAGCAGTAAAAATTACAATTTCAAAGATACATCACACTTGTACCCTTTCGATTTAGTTTCTGGGAAAAAAATTAAAAATAATTCGTTATATGTGCACACATGGCAGCATCCAAAAAATATTATTGGTATTATTGTTAGGGGAAAATATATTTTCCCATCTGTCAAAAATATTTGGGTTGGTAACCTTTGTGAATGTTGATTTATAGGTTATGATACATCTGCACGTGACGTCACAGGTAACCTCAAAAATATATATTTCTTAAGATTTAAGAATATTACGTAGCTATTATTAAAATTTCTGCTTAGTTCCCGTATCTAACCTGTAATTAGCAGTCTATTTTTAATAATTGACAATATTGAAAAATTATTTGCGTGAATTTTTAAATATTTGCTTGGAGCCACTGTGGCTCCAAGCTGAAATTGCGTGTACAAACATTAAAAAATGAGAATAAACTTGAAAACCTTAAACATGATGGAGATACCCTACTGTATAGGTTATGTCCCTAAAAATATTTCATAACCTAAAAATCAACATTCGTAAAGGTTACCAACCCAAATATTTTTGACAATGTCAAAACTTATTTTAGTTGTTTTTTTTTAAAGGTAATAATTGTTTATAGCCGTGTTCGGATAAAACGTCTGATTGATGGGACGCATCACAATCGTTCATTTAATACAAATCGAGCTAACCGAGCTAAATCTGAAATGTTCGAATATTACAAAATAAAGGCCTCGGAAGAAGCTCGACTTGCTCGGACCATTTTGATCTAGCAGGAAGATTTTAATTTGACGCATGCGTAGTTTGCTTGAATTGTCCATAATATTATTGACTTGTTGAGGTTAGAGTGTCATTTGGACTAAATTCTGTGCTATTATTTTTTTTCGCTATCCAAAGTTCTACAAAATCTTCGAAACATTATCTGTTAATACCCTTATAATATTCGGCAAATTATTAACATGCAACATAAACGAACATGAGAGGTTATGTTTTAACAGATTGCTTGTAGTCCACTTCAGCTCGTTCGATATTTGTTCATGAAATAAATGGCTCCAAGGTCTGTTTGCTCAGTTCTCTAATTTCCGATATAACATTCAAACACAGCTTATAAAGATCCACCGTGTGGGGAGGTTCCAGTCGCTTCCAGTAGCTGCCAATTTTATTAAGGAAATGTGAAGACGCACAATAGTCAATTTTTTCAGCTGGTCAGATTTAAGACCGCAAGAGGGTGTCTACAAGGTTGGGTTCCTTCATCCCTTGGTCACTGCTTGAGAATGACCTTCTGGCCATTCTCTCTTTGTGGAAAGTCGAGATTCAAGCATAGGCCGACGATCTAGTCATTATGGTTAGGGGAAAATCTGACGAGGTACTCTCTGAAACCCTTAAAGAGGTGCTAGATACAGTTTACATTTGGTGTGGGAGGGAGCAGATGTCAAATACCATAAATTAATTATAGCATCATATGCTATTAAATAAATATGTAAATGAGATTTGTAAATATTTATATTCAGATTGTAAAAATATATAAAGATTCCAATTAACAAATTTTTGTTATTCATATCCATAGTTATCATAATATACACAAAACTGTAATAGTACCGTTCACCAGAAAATGAAGGCTGTATAATTTAGAACCGCCCTCCTTAGCAGGTGCAACTATTCCATTTATAGGGGAAGTGAAATACCTAGGTGTTACACCAGATAAATCCCTTAACTGGAAGTGTCACATGGAAAAGGTAATCCACGAAGCAAGACTATCCCTATGGATATGTCATAGATTTTGTGGGAAATCCTTTGGCATAGGTCCCCAACAAATATATTGGATATATGTTACAGTCATAAGACCAATGGAAGCTTATGCCTAGTTTGGTGGTGGAGAGGGCTACAACAAACGACCAAAGCCAAACTATCTGGTTTACAGAGACAAGCATGCCAGGCAATAACTGGTGCAATAAGTACCACACCGCCAGCTGCTCTGGAAATCATCCTGGATCTACCCACTCTCCACATCTATTTGAAGAGAGATACGAGGCCAGGTGGGCAATATACAGACTTCAACAAGTGGTCATTAATGTGCCATAGGCTAGCATGATGGAACGCAACAGGCTGTCAGATGACATAGATAGTCACTGGAAATGCCCTCAAATGTGATGCCTACCGTGACAAACCACGAACTGTCCTGCTTCCTGGAAGAGACGAATGGGATCAGAAGAAAACCGACCTACAAAGAGCAGACATATGTTGGTTTACAGACGGCTTCAAAACCCTTGAAGAAGGAACTGGATCTGGAGTATACGGTTGCAAAAGAAAGGTAAGAATAACTTCGAGCCTAGGTAATAATGCGACTGTCTTTTAGGCGGAAATTCACGCTATTGAACTGTGTACCAGGAAGCTTGAATAGATGCATTCTAGACACAGATCAATAAGAATCTTTTCAGATAGCCAAGCAGCTCTTAAAGCTTTTGGCTCATATCGTTGCAATTCTAAATTGCAACATACCCCAGCTGGCAGATCTAATAAGGTAACTCTGGAACGTGATAGGTCATGTCTCGACTGGCAGCAAAAAATAATGCTATACGATGCGTTGCGTAAAGTTTGGCTACCTTGTACATTGTAAAGCAATCCTTGTAAAAGACATTGCAAAAATGATAGGTTAGTATTTTTCTTATAAACGATTCCGTGTGCAACTATTACTCGATTATTTGTCAGTACGAAACTCGCGATCCATATGAAAATTAATGTAATTTTCTTTCTGTTTCAGTTCACTTTCCACCAGTGCAGATCAGACATTTTTGAAGAAGATGATTAATAAACCAATAATCTTTAGTAAAGGTTTCCGGACCAATCTTTGATAATACAACATGAAACCAATGTAATTCCGATGATTTTTAGTTTTTAAACCTTCAACCCCCTATTCTTGGAGTACGCTATGTCATATTTCATCGTAATATATGCGTTTTGTTGATTTCTGTGACATTCAGTTGATAAAAATACTGCAAAAGATTTATACATATATAAAATATAGTTTTTAATAATGTTCATCATTCATTTTTAAATGGCCGCCATCTCGAATCGTAAGGGATGAAATTTTGTGCTGCCGGCAAAATCATTCTTTATGGTGTTATTTAATAAGATCTTTTCACAGAAAAAGTTATAACTTAAATATCCTGTATTATTTAAATAATCCCGAAATAATCCCATTTGAACTACAAAATATATTGTCATCACGAATAACTACGTTTGCAATTAAGCTTATGTTGTATTTTGTAACCACAAACAATTATTTTGCGTTAAATTGTGCTTGAAATGCAGTAATAACAAAATCATTAGTATATGAATCAATCTAATGCAGGAAATACTGCATTAATTATATCACGTTACGAACACAGCTCGTGATGACCACAACACCATGGGCCTAATTGGGTCATCTGGCCACTTAATTAGGTAGATGTACTGTTCCAGCAAATGCTCATTCCGTGAAAGCACCGCCGTATATCCTTTTAATATCCTGCATTAAGCTAAGCTGTGGGTTGGTTCTAATGCTTTTGGCTTGCTGCCATCAGAGACAGTTGTACTTATGCAGCTAAAGTGGGGGCTATAATCGCAAAATACTTAGAATCAGCTGTAACGACAATTTCGTTCCCGTAATCATTATGCTTCATCATATAATTTCCTCGGGATAGTTATGAGCAGCACTTTTCAATTAGGAATTGAAAGAAATTAAGTTAAATTATCTGCACTCAGGAATTCCCACTTTGCCTTACTACTGCGGCATCGGCAGCAATTAAACTTAAAAATAATTTTAAAATTATGCACTTTATGAGTATAAAGTTGTGTCCTCACTGACCCAGAGTCCAAACCGTAAGAACTAGAACATTTAAATTTTAAAAAGATGTATTTTAGGTACCTACCGAAACCATTCACTAAGAAGGAATATTTTTGAAAGTTCATTATGAAGGAGAGCGTTGAGGGATTATTTTTCTCCCAAACTCTTGCAGCCATAATATTGAAAGATAAGGAATCTAGACGTTCACTACAAAGGGATTTTTTCTAAATTCAAATTCAAGTATAAAATGCTGGATAAAAGATAAACCTCTTAGGGCTAGTTTATCAATAAAGGGTTAGATTTTCCCCGGGGTTAAACGCTAACTCCAGAATAAAGTGCTTCTTTTGTTCTAGGTTAAAAGCAACCTTGGGTTAGAGTTAGAGTAAAGCTGGGGTTATGCCTGTTAGTATCAAAGAAATTTTATAACTAGAAGCAGATATTTATTTACAACTGTGTTGTCAACACCTCGTATTCATTCTCAGACATTACATTTTGTAATTGTAACTAGGTACAGTGTTTTTGGTGTAATGAAATAGAACAAGTCAAAAAGGGAAGGGAATGGAAGGGAAGAGAAGTATCACAGATAAGTGTTGTTGATCTTTGACTTTTTGTTGGTGTTTGGTTTAATAGGAGTGTGTTTTGTGGTGTTGCATTTTTTTTGCGTTGTGAGTGTTATAATATAGTGTTGTAAATCTGATTTCATATTTTCTTAGGTAAATTATCAAATGAGGGTTTTCAGGTCAAAATTGCGCTCGTTAAGTGAAAAATTCTACATTAAATTCTAAACTAAAAACAGGTAGATCAGGTTACACGTGGAAAACAACAACCGAGAGGATCATAAACAAACTGGGAAAGGACCAAACATACTGGAAAAAAAAATGAATTCCACAAAGAAATCACAGCGATATATACCCTACCAGAACCAGATACAGAGGAATCAGAAGACTTAGAAGAAGAAGATTTGTAGAAGCAGAAATACAAAAAGAGGAGCACAAACGCCATACATCATGACACAATGAGGCCACGCATTTCACAAATACCTACAGATATACAGTGTGTTCCACTTTTCACGGTAACACCTACGTAGCTCAGTTATTAATAAATCGATTTATTTTAAACTTGGTTAAGGTATACACCTCTAGAAGGTAACTAAAAGCGCATATACCTATTTAATTTATTCCATAGACATGCGGACTAAGGGGGTGAAAATGGTAAATTTTCAGGCAAATTGTATTAGGGATTTTTTTTTAAAGATCACCACCATCTGATAGGGGCATGCTTTAAAACCCCTTTGTGCTAAATTTTGTTAAAATATCTCTAGTAGTTTTAAAGGTATAAACAGGTACATATGACGTTTTGTCAAGAATTAATGGCCTTAAACTCGAAACGAGGTGAGTTTAGAAACAAAGTTATTTCACATTTTTTGCTACAAATTTGAAGTAATAATCAAAAATATCTTCGTACTCGCCAAAAAACACTAAGAAAATTCTGCCCATTTATACGAGCCCTATATAGTTTACTTATTTTAATTCTAGTCACCTTTGAAATCGCAAACAAAATTATTTATTTGTTGTTTAAATTATTATTCAGTTTCTTATTTAAAATGGAATATTTTTCGGTAGCTGATAAAGTCGAATTAATTCGGAT
Organism: Rutpela maculata; assembly: GCA_936432065.2. Classification (NCBI taxonomy): domain Eukaryota; kingdom Metazoa; phylum Arthropoda; class Insecta; order Coleoptera; family Cerambycidae; genus Rutpela; species Rutpela maculata. Next base: position 73,425,953 of record OW386285.2, on the reverse strand, counting down.
AGTGGGTGAAAATAGAATTTCATATAGGAGAGCGGCCAGAATTTTCAATGCAAGACATCCAGATTGAAAAAATCCCGTAGCAGCAAAAACTGTATGTAGTATTAATAGACTTTTTAATGAGACTGGTTGTATTAAGAAGCATAGACAAAAAAATATATCAAATATTAAATAATAGATATGCTGACAATCCACGAATCATAGCGGCATTCAGAAATGACCCAACATCTAGTATTCGCTCAGTTGCACGCATTTTAAACGTTAGTAAAAATAAAGTTTGGCGTTGTCTAAGAACAGACTAAAAGCTTTCAAGTCGAAATTTTTACATATTCTAAAAGATGGTGATGAGGATAGAAGGCTAGAATATTGTTTGTCGTTACAAGGGAAATATTTGAATAATCAGAATTTTATTAAAAACATCATCTTCACTGACGAACCCCCTTTTTTAACTAATGAGGTTGTGTCGTCACAGAACACTCGTTATTGGGCAGCTCAAAACCCGCACTGGGTAATAAACGTAGCCAAAGTCAATGTCTGGTGAATAATAAAATTTTGGGTCCCGTCTTTTTGGAAAAGTTAAATGCCGAAACTTTTCTCAACCTCTTAAATAATTATCTAGATGGATTTTTAATGGACCTTCCACTATTGCAAATGGTAAATTTAATTTTCCAGTTAGCTGGGGTGCCGGCTCACAATTCAATTGTTGTTAGAAATTGGCTAAACTTTAATTTTCCTCAAATGTGGATTGGAAGGAACAGTCCTTTACATAAGTGGCCCCCGCGGTCCCCAGATATCACGCCAATGGACTTTTATTTTTGTGGCGTAATTAAAAACCGCGTTTACAAAACCTGTCCAAGAGACAGACAAGAATTATTAGAGAAGATTACAGAAGTTTGTCGAGAGGTGACACCAGTAGAATTACGCAGAGTTCTAAATCATAAAAGAAAAATAGTAGAAATGTTTATTAGATTAAATGGTGGCTTAGTAGAAATAACAAAAATTTAGTTATGTTATTAAATGTTTATTTAAATCATTTTGCTATTAACAATTTTATCTATTTTTACTTCCACATCCAGTGGAAGTAGAGTAACGACAAAAAAATTTTTATTGTTCAAATAGGCTTAGAATGTCATGAAACGTCGAGATTTTAAGTTTGGGCGAAAAAAAAATTCTGTCTGTCTGTCGGTCTGTCTGTAACTTTTTTTGTGCGCACGTTTACTCTGGAACCGTTTAAGATATTGACTTGAAATTTGGTACACATATGTACTTTAACGAGATCTGGAACTAGATTATATTTCCATCTCGTTCTGTTGAAAGGTTGGGGGGTAAATTGGGGTAAATTTGAGGTAAATAGCTAAATCAAGCAGGTAAGAGTCCAGAAAATTGGTATTTAGTATATACAAGAGAAGCTAAGGTATCAAACAAATTTTTGGCATTAGCCACCCCCATTACCACCCCCACCATTATTAAAGGGGATGAAAAAAAAATTGTGATTTAGTGTGTGTACAAGAACCAGAAACCTCAAAATATTGTTTTACTTCATCAACCCTCCCACTACCACCCCCCTATCATCACCCCCACTCCACTACCGATGTGGGGTATCGATTTATAGGTTTTTGGGGTAAAGAATTTCAAATATTATATAATTAAAGTTCCATAACCAATTATTTTCACATTCAAAATTTTTTCGTTGTGAGTGACTTGGATAGAAAATCTAGATGTGGAAGTCGTGATTCCTTGGGCAGCGGTTTACTTCCACATCCAGTGGAAGTATAGTAACGACAAAAAAGTTTTTAAAAATTTTTATTGTTCAAATAGGCTTAAAATGTCATGAAAGTCGAGATTTTAAGTTTGAGCGAAAAAAAATTCTGTCTGTCTGTCTGTCTGTCGGTCTGTCTGTAACTTTTTTTTTATGCGCACGTTTACTCTGGAACCGTTTGAGATATTGAAATTTGGTACACATATGTAGTTTAAAGAGATTTAGAACTAGATTATATTTTCATCTTGTTCCGTCGAAGGGTTGGGGGTAAATTGGGGTAAATTTGGGGTAAATGGGTAAATCAAGCAGGTAAGAGTCCATAAAATGGGTATTTAATATATACAAGAAAAGCTAAGGTCTCAACAAAATTTTTGGCATTAGCCACCCCCCATTACCAACCCCCACCCCCTTATTAAAGGGGATGAAAACAAATTATGATTTAGTGTATGTAAAAGAACCAGAAACCTCAAAACATTTTTTTACTTCATCCACTCCCCCCCCCCTATCACAACCCCCACCCCACTACCGATGTGGGGTATCGTTTTATGGTTTTTGGGGTAGAGGATTTCAAATACTATATTATTAAAGTTCCATAAACAATTATTTCCACATACAAAGTTTTTTCGTTGTGAGTGACTTGGATAGAGAATTGGATGTGGAAGTAGTGATTCCTTGGGCAGCGGTTTTTTGTTTAGTTTGTGTATTACATATGATACTGATTAACTAAATAATAGAACACTCAATTAAAAACATATCTTTAGTGCTAAAAAATTTAGAAGTTTTATTTTATGTTAATTTAAAACCGTTTTAATATTCTGATCAATTTCTTAATGCGCTGCTCCACTTTGTTGGAATTAGCGTAATCCGTTGCATAACCTAAATGCCATTCATATGTACCTGTTTATACCTCTAAAACTATAGATATATTTTAACAAAATTTGGCACAAAGGATACCCTATGAGATGGTGGTAATCTTTAAAAAAAAAATCCTAATACAATTTACCTGAAAATTTACCCCATTTTCACCCCCTTAGTCCGCACGTCTATGGAATAAATTAAATAGGTATATGCGCTTTTAGTTACCTTCAAGAGGTGTATACCTTAACCAAGTTTAAAATAAATCGATTTATTAATAACTGAGCTACGTAGGTGTTACCGTGAAAAGTGGGACACACTGTATACTCTACCAGAACCAGAAACGGAGGAATCAGAACACTCAGAAGGAGAAGAACATCGGTAGAAGCAGAAACACAAAAAAGAGGAGCATAAACCCAGTATCGGAAACCAAGGAACCAGAAGACTCAGAAAAAGAAGACTCGAAGAAGCAGAAATACAAAAACGGGAGCATAAACACTCCATATCACGACACAACGCGGCAACATATTTCACAAGGCAGAAGTAATAATTTTAATAAAAAAATATTAACAATAAATGCTCTCGACAAAATAAGCGACAATGAAGACTATATCTTGGAACTTTTGGAACACGAGAGACGGACATACATACTTAGGCAACGAAATATTCCCTTTGAGAATTATGACGATGTGGACTTTTCCATTAGGTTTAGGCAAAGGAAGCCTACATTAACATTTACTTTGGAACAAATCGAGGCGTTGATAGAGTTTCCATCCGATAGTTAGAGAGTTTTTTAATTTGGCTAAAAAGCAAATTTTAAATTCAATTTTATTGTATTGAAGAAATCACTCAGTTTCACCAATAAATCATACCCAGCTGGTAATGTTTTATTGAAGATTGCATAAATGCCAACAAATCTAATAATAAAACATTCTAATTTCTGTTATAATTGTTGTTGATTGTAGCTGTCACTGCCAGGTGATCTATCGACCAATCACAATCTACCTAGAGCTGGCAATGCTGTAGGAAGCGTTACTAATCTGAAGTTATCAAGGATTTCCTATCCCACACCATAAAATGTAGTGGATAAACTGATGCCGGTGTAACATTCACTTTGACCTGAGGTTTAAATTATCCCAGGATTAGTTAACATGCAAATTTAACCCTGCATTGATAAACAGTCCCTTAGAAATATGTTTCTCGAAATTGAATATGGGGTACAGGGGGAGTAGGGTGGCCCATCTCTATAGGGGGTGAATTTTTTTTGCGTATTTTTTAAGTCTCACCCCACGAAAATATACTATTATACTAGGAATAATTTATGTCAAAGTTTCAGATAATTCGGTGAACGGTAACCCGTGCCGCATTCAGGTAGAAATTTGTAGATAAGATTTTATTACGGTAATACACTTAAATTTTACTTAAAATACAAATATCTACCTCTTTTCTCATAATGTTTTATTGGTGTAATTATTTCCTAGAAATTATTTGTTTTGGAAGTTTGGAAATATAATGCACCTACGGTAGGTTTTTATGTCAGTTTGCAATTGTGTTTTACAGTGGTGACATTATAAGTTCTAGCATACGTTCCTTTTTGAAAAAACATTTAACGATGGCTGATGTTAGATCCTTATGAAAGGATACTTTCATTTACTTAGTTGGACACTATTCGTCACAAATCATTGGCAATAAATTGCCGTCTAATAGACAAGTATTACAAGTGCTCTTTTATAACATTCGTGAAGTGAAGCTAAGTGTACATGAAAGTGCTAAATTAACAATAAAAGAGGTGTCAGTTTTTTGGGATAAAGCTCGCATTCCGAGACGTCAGGATTTTCATTGTGTTAAACAACTAGATAAACTTTATGCAGAGTGGAGGAACTTACAAAAATCGGCTAAAAGGGCCAGTGCGGGAGATAAAGAAAAAAATTTCGTTGAAAAATTGGACGATCTTTTTGACATTTTTCATGCAAATGCATTGGAGTTGATGAAAATAGATGAAGATAAGCAGTTTTTAATTAACCAAAGAAAAAAGGGACGTCCTGGATTTATGCATGGTATTGATTACCAACTTGCTTCTCAAGAAAAATCAGCTGAGGAGAAATTACAGTAATTATCCGAACGAATGCAACGAAGTCAACAAGAAAAAGCTAAATTAGAGGAAACAGTCACCTGTCCATCATCAAGTAGTAATTAAGCCGACTCCAACGAAAATGAAGATGAAATAATCGAAGCCCAAGAAGAATTGTTACAAGACCAGCCTGGCCCGTCACAGCCAAAAAAGAGGAGATTGTATGGAACATGTAACATCATCACACCAAAAATAGCCTCTGCATTTGATGCTTGCAAAATAAGCGACAGGTATGGAGTCCATATTTTGACGGCAGTAGCAGAAGCACTAGGACATGACATCACATCTTTGTCCATCAGCAGAACCACACTTCAGCGCTCTAGACAACGCATCCGCGAAGAAAGAGCTGATATATCCATTGGGATGGAAAACTTTTACCTTCTCTCACTGGAATGGGAAATATCGATAGACTTGCTATCTTAGTTACTAGTGGAGATATTGAACAACTACTTGGAGTACCAGCTTTGCCCAATTCAACTGAAAGAGAACAGACTGAAGCAGTTTATGATGTGCTTTGTGAATGGAATTTGGACGAAAAGGTAATAGCTTTGTGTTGTGATACAACAGCATCAAATATGGGTTATATAAATGGGGCAGCCACACTATTGCAACAAAAATTAGAAAGAGATATTCTATATTTTCCTTGTAGACATCATATTTTTGAAGTGGTTTTGAGAAGTGTGTTTGACACAAAAATGCCTTCCTCATCTGGTCCAAATGTGCCACTATTTAAACGTTTTAGGGAATTTTGGCCTAAAATAGATCAAAATAAACTAAAAACTGGATTTCAGGTATCAAAAATTAAACACATTTTACAACCAGTTAAAGCCGAAATTGTAAAGTTTCTAAATGCAGCTTTAACTTTGCAACAGCCTCGTAATGATTATAAAGAATTTTTAATGCTTTCTAAACTTTTTGTTGAAGAAGAGCCCACTCACACGACATTCTATCAACCAGGGGCATTTCATCATGCACGTTGGATGGCCAAAGCCATTTACTGTCTAAAAATATTTTTTTTCCAAGATCAGTTCCAACTAACTAAAAAAGAAAAAATAGGTATTGAAGATATATGTCTCTTTATTGTAAAGGTTTATGTAAAGGCCTGGTTTCCAGCGTCATTTGCTAGTAAAGCACCGCTTCATGACTAAGACTTTTGTAAAGAACTCATTAATTATCAAAATATTGACAAAGAAATATCTCAAGCCGCAAGTAGGAAAATAGTGAACCATTTGTGGTACCTTAATTCAGTAAATGTTGGCTTATCTTTCTTTGATGACGATATTTCAGTTACCACTAAAAGAGAAATGGTTAAAGCTTTGAATAGGAAAGCACCAAATCAAGAGAGTATTAAACGACTTATGATTAGTAACATTACTGACGTTGAAAACAAGGAAATTCAAGACTTCATATGCGAGAACACTAAACAGTTTTTTCAAAAATTAGGTTTGTCTATGGAATTTTTGGAAAATGATCCAACAACATGGAGGGAAAATGAAAGTTATACCCGATGTTTCAATATTGTAAACAAAATTAAAGTTGTAAATGATGCCGTTGAGAGAGGAATCAAACTTATTACTGACTATAATGACATTTTAACAAAAAATGAAGACCAAAAACAGTTTTTACTCCAAGTTGTAAATGATTATAAATCACAGTTTCCAAATGTAAAAAAAGAAACCCTGTCGCATGCTTTGGCCTAGTGCAAAAAATATTGTTTTTATTACTATATGTCTTGTAATATTTGGTACTATGTATGAAAAAAACGTTTCATAATAAAATACACAAAGATAAAACGAGAGTTTTATTTCAAAAACTTCTAGTCTAGTTTTCTTAGACTACGAATTTACAGTAGTATGACACATGTCATAGTCACAACAGATAATGTCTTTGATATTTGTATGACTTGATTAGTCATTCTAAAGATAAATGTTGCTGAATAAAAAAAAAAAACAATGCATCAACCAAAGAATGTAAATAATTCCACTTACTTTTATTATTGCATAATAATGCATTCTGCGGCACCCCTTGCCTTCAATTTGCCTCAATAATATTTTGAGGGGACTGTTTTTTCTTCAAATGGAACCATTTGCAGGGGTGAGAAATAAAACATTTCGATTTCGAAAAAGATGGGCCACCCTAAGGGGGAGTCAATGTCAGAACGGGATATTCCTCAAATATTAAAACGTGGATAACGTTAAAAAAAAAGGTACTAATTTTTCTTTGCACAATTCTTCCTCAAATTGTGGCAGCATCATTCAAAGGTGGAGGAACTGCTCATTTCGAGTTTAAATTATTTCCCAATTAGAATTTAAAGAAAAATCTTTCTATGCAATGAAAAAAAAAAAGGCAAAACACCATTGCTCGAGTTCTTCGAGATTGTAGCCTCATTATTAGAGACAAGTGCCGCAGAATGTCGCAGAAAGAGGTATTTGACGTTCTTGACCCAACTTTGAATAATGTCAGTAATAATGACTCTCTGATGGAAAATGTACAATTTTAATTGTTGGAAACTTTAGACGAACACTGCCTCTCGTCCCAAGAGAAATTCGAGCAGATGAAGTTCATGCATGCTTGAAGTCATCCTACTATATGATCGAAAATACAACATAGTTTTCTGTGTAGAAAGTTTTTCTCCATCTTTTTTAGTTTTTGTGTTAAATGACAAAAATAATATTTGCAAATTTTTTTAACGGACGCCATTTTGAAAGTGCAGCCAATCTTTTTTTTTGGGACATGTCCAAAATTGTTCCTTAGGCTTTAATCTTTATGAAAAACATTGTCCCCATCGGGGGGGAAGGGGGGTGTGCACGGGCTCCCATAGTAACAGTTAAAAACGTTTTTGATTTAATAGCAACATGATCTACAAATACTTCGACACCATTATAAACAATGATGAAACCGTATACTTAGATTTCTGGAATTCCCCTGGAATGAATTGTCAGAATGAAAGCCGGTACTCCTATAATGTTAATATTTTTTTTTAATTTTTGTCTTCACTACCTATTTATATTAACGTCTATAAGCAACCATTTTCACTGAATGTGCACAGAAGAAATTTATCTTCTCTCTCTCTTATCACCCCGCAAATATTCTCTCTAATTTAAAACGTTGCAATTCTATCGAAGTATATTTTGCTAAGGCAATCAATAAATCTCAAAGGCAGTTTAGCAAGTTACAATTGGCCCGTGAGCCGATTGTTTTTAACATGGCTAATTTTATGTGGCATGCCCAAAGTTAATTACATCAGCTTCATTGAATATATTATTAGCTCTAGAGGACAAAGCAGCGACTACTAGCTAGTACAGGGTGACTCAAAATAAAATTTAGTTTTTAAAAGTTCAGAACAAAGTTATTTAAACTGTTCAAAAATTTTATTTTAAAATTAAGATACTACATACATGCGGATGTTATTTTTTAAACACTACGTTATCCAAATGTCGACCATCTTGCCTACAGCACTCCTCCAATCTGGGCCTTTAATTTTGGAGAACTCTCGTCGACACATTTCAATAGGAATATTGGTAATGGCCTACCGAATGTTGATCTTTAACTGGTTTGTATTGGCCGGGGGATGGATGTAAACAGTACTCTTTATGTGTCGCCACAAAAAAAAAGATCCGGGGGCGTTAGATTTGGTGATCTTGGGGGAAGGGGATATCACCAAATCGCCTGGAAACAATTCACGTAGACTGGTCGTTGATGCTGCTGCTGTGTGTGCCGTGGCACCTTCCTGTTGAAATCAGATCCAACTGAGGTCGTATCCAGGAGAGTTCTGAAGAGTCTGAATAAAAAAAGTGCGAACGTTGAAATGTGTCCACGAGTTTGCCAAAATTTAAATTTAATAACTTTGTTATGATTTTTTAAAAACTGAATTTTACTCTATACCCTTTACCCTGTATACATATGGTACATGCATGTTTAGTAGCGTTTTTAATGTATGACTGAGACGGTACCAGTCGTATAAACTGCGGTTGAGTGAGGCCCGAATTGGCCTATAAAAGGGCTTTGACAAAGATCTTTTATAAAAGATATTTTATGAGAAATGTGACAGTGTAATACACCAAATTTTATAAAATGTCGACCATATTTTATAAAATATTAAGAATTTTTCATGAAAAATATTTCTTACAAAAGATTTTTGTCACTGAACTTTTATAGCCTAATACGGGCCTGTGAAACGCCACTATTTCTCCTGAGTTCGAGTCTCAGCTGAGCCAGACGGCAATGTCGTGTGTTGTGATGTTGTCTGTGTGTGCGTATGTCCTGGTTGAGTGGTAGAATAGCCTACGGCTAAACTCTTCCAGGGCATTACTATAAAAAAGACAATTTAAAAAAGTACTTCTACTTCTTATTCTCATTGACAACGTCTTGCTAGACGTACTCAGATTCCGTAATCAGCAACCCCAGAAACATGGATTTAATGGTGGTTCCCACTCCTTGAAGGTAAAAGAAAGTATTGAGACTATGTAGAAACTGAAGAAGATACCTCTCATTACAGAAATCACCTTTAAAAACTTATCATTACATATGACAATCTTTCTGTCATGCATTTTTTTCACCTTTAAGTACTGTACTAACATTTTTGGGATCATTTAGTCAAATATCATATTGAACTTTTTATTACAATTGTAATCATCAAATAATTATTACACTGAACATTTGAGGTCGGTCCGATAAGTAGTTCCAGAAATATACTGTGTTAAAAACTAATTCTTCAAAAGCTGAGGCGGTCGAATCGCTGACGTAAATCTCTCCCCAGCCCTACCTCGCTTAATGATCTTCCGGATTTCGCAAGTCATTGTTAGTATTAACAATAAGGAGACGTAGGATCTTTTAATATGTGCGGATCCGGATATTTAAAAGCAGATTGGTCTAATCTACCAGAGGTGGATTTAATTATGGTGATGGAGTATTTTAGCACAAATCACCAGTATATAAGTGCCGAAATGAGAGGAATAAAAATGAAACGGTCATAAAATCATAAATAATTATTACCATGTCAAGTATCAAGAAGATAATATTATTTTGCTAATAATATAGAGGGTGTTTTAATTTTAATGGCATAAAATCTTATTCTAAGAAAAAGTTACTATACAGCAGTAGACATCTCTAAACCTCTTTATTTTTACACAATGTTAATTTTATATCTATATTAGCAATGACCTACCTCCAAATAATTTAAATTCAATGTTTTTAAAACCTGTTTATGAAAATGAAATCGAAGAAATAATTAATTCTCTAAAAAATAACGCATCTCCAGGTTTTGACAATATAACTAGGAAAGTACTAAAAGATATATCTAAAAATATAGCGAAGCCACTTTGTCATATCATTAATTTAATATTTACGAAAAGTACATGCCCCACTCATTTTAAAATAGCTTTAATAAAACCAATTTTCAAAAAGGGGGATCAAAATAATGTGGAGAATTAAAGACCAATCAGCTTAATATCAAATGTAGCTAAAATTTTTGAGAAGGCTCTTAAAAAGAGAATAGAAGATTTTTTAATAAAACATAATTTACTGCCTAATCGGATTTAGGAATAATAAATCTACGAATGATGCCATCGCTTTGTTAGTAAGTAAAATTTATAACAGTTTGGATAACGGTAAGGCCTGTGTAGGAGTTTTTATCGACCTCGCAAAAGCCTTTGATACGGTCAGTCATCAAAGGCTCTTATTAAAACTTCATTCCCTAGGGATTCGTGGTCCAGCGCACGCTCTGATAAAAAGTTACCTGGAAAAAAGACAATAAATAGTTCAAATTAATAATAGTCATAGCACACAAAGAGAACTTACCTTCGGAATACCCCAAGGAACTGTCTTGGGGCCAATTTTATTTATTATTTATTTGGATCAACTACTTGCATTGAATTGTTCAGGAAGTATCATTTCGTTTGCAGACGACACAGTTCTCTATGTAGAAGGGAATTCGTGGAAAGACGTAGAACAGTCAATAGAATTAGATCTACAAAATATTATAAAATGGTTTGACACCAATTTACTTACAATAAACCTTGATAAAACTAAGTACTTGCCATTTGCAAATAATAAAAATTGCCTACCTGCAAATGAGAAAATAAAAATACATTTACCGTTCAGAAACAACTGGTGGATAATAGAAAGTAGTGATCACATTAAATATTTAGGTATAATAATAGATGGCAGACTGAAATGGGATCACCTTATTCAAGCTTTAACAAAAAAAGCTAAGATCGTTAATGTACTTGTTTAAGCAAATGGTCTCGATTGTCAATACAGAAAACTTACGTTCAGTCTACTATGCATTAGTACTTGTTAACTATGGAATAGTTGGATGGGGCGGTGCCTACGCAAATACCCTGAAGCCATTGGAAGTTGCCCAAAAGCGTGTTATAAAAATAACGTACAAACAAAATATGCGACACCCTTCTGATTTAGTATACAAAAACTATGACATATTAAATATGAGAAATTTGTACTACAAAGCAGCGCTTATTTACTTGGCAAAAAATAATCTATTATCTTGCAATATTTTACATGATTATCATACAAGATATAAACACCACGAATATATAACATTACCTAAAGCTCAGAAAACACTAAACGTTATTTTAAATACGTTGGACAAAAAGTTTTCAATACCCTCCCACAAGTATTAAAAAATAGAGTATATTTAAAAAGCTTTAAAAAAACAGTTTCGCATTGGTTAATACAAAATCAAATAACTATTCTATTGTAGGTAAGCAACCAGAGAATTTTGTATTTATGTCAAATAGAACGACACAACTAATAATTTCAATTTTAACCTCTACTATTGTTTATTTAAAAAAATTAATGTCTAAATGTATAATGCAATATATTAATTTAAATTATTTATATCCCAATACAGAGTATCCCGGTTTTGCAGACAAGCATTAACTTAAGCAAACCTGGATATTTGCATTAAATTTATTACATATTTATCATCTAAAATTTGTTTTTCTCATTTTTTAATGTTTATTTATGAATAATTACGTTTTACTTAAGAATATATTTACACTGTATATTTATTTGTAAATAAATATTATTATTATTATTATTATTATTATTATTATTATTATTATTATTAAAAAAAATATATCACCGACTGTGAGTGACCATGTGTATCATGTACAATATGTTATTCTCAAGCAGAGGGACACAAGTGTGCAATTTTAATCACAATTTTAACATAAATTAAAAATCTAGTTACAAATCTTAACCTTGTGGTACACTGAACACTGCTTCTTTGGGCCACTCTATAAAAAATATGCAATCTCTACCAAAAAAAAACAAAAAAAAAAACAAAACAGTTGCTAACTATCTGATGTCCTTTAAAAAACTTTTGTATTTCATTTAGTCGCATAGATATTTTAATTGAAAATCAAGCGCATCCTGTATATGTAAGCACATACATATATTTTTTGCATTACATTGTTTTTATACAAAATACTACTTACATTAAAATTATCTTCACACACATATTTGTTTTATCTTCAAGATACTGTTAGGCAATCGGCTACGTCTACGTCTCCCGATGCGATTGAGGAGTGATTGACGTCACGCAGTTATAACACGAAAGCGCCACGCCTTCTTGATTAAGTTTGAAGCCTATAGAGACCCTAGAAAATTATTTTTTTTTACATTTCGCTCTAGAATTAATAGATCTTTCAAAAAATGTAATAAAAAAAAATACTAAATGAGAACTACCACAGAAATGAGAAATATTTATAGTGGCTATTCTCAAAATCAAGGTGAGGTTTATGTAGTTGTCGTAATGCGAATAGTTTTTAAATTAATTTAACAGGTTTCTTTATCCATAATTTATTTTACATTAATTTAATAAATAAATATCATAATAATTCTTGGCTCAGTAGTGGTAGGCAGGTTAGCAAGCACAGCATCTAAAATTATAACATAAATAGATTAATATGAGTGTAACATCTGTATGGCCATAATTACACCCACGTTATCAGCAACTATATAAAATATCAGCTTTTGAGCAGTGACTGGCCTACGCAATTTCATGCAACCTATTCTTACAGAAGTATGGTGGTAATAAATAACCGAGTTGTTTTACAAAAAGGTGAAGTAAACAGAGCTACAAACGAGATGAACACTAACAAATATTATACAGGATGAAACCTTACAGTTAAGGTTAAAATAATCAGATTTTATGAAATTAATATTTAAAGGTAGGTAATATGGCAAAGATCATATAACTGCAAATAACAGGTAAAGGTTAACTTGAATGTTTTATAATTTTCGCAGAGAATTGATAATTATTACTAAATAAATATTTTTTACTAAACGACAACCACGAAGGACAAACCCATATCACAGGCAAAGATATGCGAATCAGTGTAATTATATTGACCTAGGAAGAACTCATTTTTCCTAGGTCAGAAGTACGTGATAGAATAACGAATTTCACAACTTTATTATTCGAGGTAGAAAATATGTCTCGAAACTGATATTGAAAAATATAATTAATGAATTCCATAACTTTGTTATTCGAGAAAAATGGGCATTTTATATCCTAAGTTTCTACATTTTGAAGCTGCAGGGCAGTAATTCGGTTATAAATATTATTATCAGCAAGTCACTTGTTGAAGGTGATATAGAAATTTTTTTAAATATAATAGAAAGTATTTTAGATTTTTTAGTTAGTAAACAAAAATACAAAATTTTCATTTGCGGAGATTTTAACATTAATATTTTAGATATAAACCCGAGTATAAATAAATTTAATTACTTAATGAAAAATTTTAACTTAAACTTTACGATCATTGACCCAACACGAGAAAATTCTCTCATTGATAACTGTTACGCGGGAGAACAATGAGTACCTTCTAAAATATAATTCTAATAATAAGTGAACTTAATTACTTCTAAAGACTTCAGTGTATAAAATAGTTAATCATAAACCTTAATATAAGTATAGACCATTATAAATAAGTGTAGTGTTATAAACAAACAGTTGAGTTACAATTAAGTAATAATAAGTGCCAAAGCGTGGACGTGAGGCCGAAAACCAAGGGACCCACGAGTGAACTAAAACAAGGTAAAATGAATTAATTAATTTTTATGTTAAATAAACAATACATACAAACATAAAAAACTGGCGACGAGGACTTATTTAATACATTAGTGATTCCTAAATTCTAATAAATAATTCGGATGTGTTTAAAATAGCCATTTCGTTATCTCGTTTAAATCACCTAAATTTTTTGTGCCTGCTAAATAAATAAGAAACAGTGTAGTTAGGAAAATGCCGAACGACGAACCAACTCAGCTGTTAGTGCAAAAAACTCTCGAATTCGACCCAGAGGTTATTGACTTCAATTTATTCAAAATAAAGTTCGAAAATAATTTAACTTTAAATAATATACAAGACGATAATTTTAAGCGATCACTATTAATTGATGCGTTAACGCCTAAACCTTTACAAACATTAATATCGTTGTGCACACCAAATGCTCCAAATAAATTTACATATAAAGATTTACTTAAAAAACTTGAGGATAATTATAAGAAAATAACTTTTACTTCAACGGAACGCGTAAATTTCTTCACAACAAAACAACAGGCAGGACAATCACTGCAAGATTTTGCTAATAAATTAAGGGATTTAACACTAAACTGTAAATTTCCGGAAAATTTTTTAGAAGATGCTTTAATAACAGCGTTTTTAATGGGTATGTCGGACAATAATATTCGTAGAAATTTACTACAGCAAGACTTAAAAGAGTTTAGTAAAACAGTCGAAACTGCGAAAATACTGGCTGGTGTTTATAGTACAGGAGCATCACAAGTTAGTGAGAACAATAACGGGATACATAAAACATTCAGAAGGCGGACTACGTCAGTTTCTTCATTTAATTCCTACAATAAAGGGCAAATAACACCTTGCCATAGTTGTGGAGGTAATCACCACAGGAAAACTTGTAAATTTCGTTCAGTAATGTGCCATAGTTGTTCTAAAATGGGGCACATAGCCAAAGTTTGCAGAGCTAATAATGACAAATTTTCAAGACGTGATAGGCCTAGATCTAGAGAAAGAATACCTCCTCAAAAAACATAATTATATTAACAGTACTACAAATTACAATTCAAAAAATTACAATATTCCTGGTCCTAGTTGCAGTAAAACAAATTATGATGTTTTTACGGTACAGCAGATAATTCCTACTAAAAAATTTCTTATACCTGTGGATATAGAGGGCACAACAATACAAATGGAATTAGATACGGGAAGTTGTGCAACAATAGTAAATAGAGATACATTTTTACAGTTAGGTTCTCCAGCAATAAATTCTACAACTACAAATCTAGCCAGTTATTCAGGACATGCAATATCACTTTTTGGAGAAAAATTTGTACATGTTAAGTTTCGAAATACCAGTGCTTATTTAAAATTGTACTTTGCGGAAAGTACGACAAATAATTTATTAGGAAGAGACTGGATGGAAAATTTAAATTTAACTTCAATGAGTCTGCAAGATTTGTGTAATTCTTCTATACTTTCTATAGAGTTTAACAAAGAGAGTAAACAAAAACAAGTTAGTTTTTCTTCGAAAATAGAAACGCTTCCTCGGAATAATTTTCCAGAAAATTTAAACAAGTTAATTGACGACTATAGTATTCTTTTTAATGATGAACTAGGACACTGCACAAAAGTTAAAGCACACTTATACCTAAAACCATTTATACAACCGATTTTTTGCAAAGCAAGGCCTCTCCCGTTCGCTGTTCAGGATGCCGTAGAAAATGAATTAGATCGATTAGTGACTTCGGGTGTTATAGAACCTATTGATTATTCAGAATGGGCCGCACCGATAGTTGTTGTTAAGAAACCAGGAGGACAGCTTAGAATTTGTGGAGATTTTAGCACAGGTCTTAACAAATCACTTAATATTCAAAAATATCCCCTACCTACTGCTGAGCATATTTTTGCGTCATTGCAAGGAGGACAATATTTCACGGTTATTGATTTCTCAGAAGCTTATTTTCAAATTAGTTTGGATGAAGAAAGTAAAAGTCTACTAGTTATTAATACACATAAAGGCTTATACAGATTTAATAGATTGGCTTTCGGAGTAGCGTCTGCCGCTGCTATATACCAAAGAATTATGGATCAAATGTTGAGTGGCTTAAAAGGAGTCGCTTCTTATTTAGATGACATTATAGTAACGGGGAGGACTAACGAGGAGCATCTACATAACCTTGAAGCAGTTTTTGAGAGAATAAAGGAATACAACTTTAAAATAAAATTGGAAAAGTCATCATTTCTGCAAACGTCGGTAGAATTCTTAGGATTTATAATAGATAAACGAGGAATTCACAAATCACCGGAAAAAATAAGGGCTATAGTGGATATGCCCAGACCAACTGATATAAAGACATTGCAGTCTTTCCTCGGTATGGTTAATTATTATTCCAAATTTACTCCATATTTATCGGATTTATGCTACCCATTAAATTTATTACGCAAAAAAGATACACCATTTTGTTGGTCAAACGAATGTGAAAATGCATTTAACAAAATAAAGGAAGAATTAACTTCACCAAATTATTTGGTACACTTCGATCCATCCTTAGAAATAGTTTTAGCAGCGGATGCAAGCTCAACGGGGATAGGTTGTTTACTCAGCCATCGCTACCCCGATGGAAGCGAAAGACCAATAGCTTACGCTTCAAAGGCACTAACAGAGGCTGAGAAGAAATTTAGTCAGATAGAAAGAGAAGGTCTTTCTTTGGTATATGGAGTGAGAAGTAGAGGAAAGTGGCCAGTGCACTCTGCTCCTCCCCCCACCACTTTTCTGATTGGTCCACAGACTTGACCTACTTTTCTGATTGGCCCACAAACCACACCTACTTTTCTGATTGGTCCACAAACCACACCTATTTTTAAACGGTCCAGCGACCACACCCACAAAACATTCCAATCATCAGTCACCTCTTGACTTCAGAACTGTATCAATCATGATGTGAAACCAGCTGATATTCCCAACAATAGTTAATTGTTAGGGAGACATTGCACAGAGCTTAACTAAAAACATTTTCTGTCTGCAGACAAAATAATATTTTAATAAAGATATTATGGAATATCAAAAGAAATATGAATTAAATTAAAATCCACTAATATAGGTAGTTATGAAATAAAAAACAGATAGAAATATAATAATTTTATTTAATAATATTTTAATGAAAAAATGTACTGTGGAGTATCGAAAACCAACAAAATATATATCAGAAATAAATACATAGTTATGAAATAAATAGACTGATATAGACACAATAATTTTATTTATCAAGTTATATCTAAGATTTTTTAAAAGGTATACATTGAAATACACAAAAGTATACAAGAAAAAATAATAATAATAATAATAATTATTGAAATTATGGTGAGAAACATACTAACAATACGAGAATAACCATCATACATTTATAACAACTTTTCAGTGACTACCCCTGCAGTGCTACGCATTTTAACTTTTTCATATGGATACATTGTTTCTGTGAAACATTTAAATGGTAATGTCATATCCTTTCTGAGTTGACATTTTTCTAAAATGTCACCTAAAATATACTCAGCATGATAATCAGTCGATAAACAGATATCCAGACCACGACTCATCCAATGTTTTAAAATTTTAACTAATAACTGTTTAGCGTTATTCATTTTCTTCTTATTTTCTAAATCTGATCCTCGTACAATGTCATACATCATACACAAATTTAATGCATTTGTATTAACTGAACCAACTCTAAGTACATTTTCTGTAGCCACACAAGTATTTTCAAACCAAAATTTTGTAAGTTTCTCAATAGCTGTTTTCATATTTTGAGTTAACTTACATGAGTCTAACATTGTGTCACTACTTTTACAAACTTCCTCAAATTCTTGGGAACTCATCTTCTTAACGGGAAAGCGTATTGGTTGATATTGTGTCTTGTCTGAATCATTATTATCACTCTCTTCTTCTATTTTATCTGTTGGTTGAAGTGGTGGCAGCGCGCTGTTATATTCAGTAGTAAGTAATGGCATTGATGGTTGCAACATGTTGTTATCTTGGTGGATTCGACTTAAGTTTTGATGTCTCTTCCTCTCAGCCTCACGAAACTTATATTTAGCCTGTTTACTTGCCCCAATTGGTGGAGTACGGATGATATCTTTCTCCAAAATATCCTGTTGGGGGTTATACGTCGGATAACAATCCAAATCCCAATTTTCTTCAATAGTAAGTGATGACACTGATGGTTGCAGCATGTTGTTCTCTTGACGGATGTGACTTAAGTTTTGATGTCTCTTCCTCTCAGCCTCACGAAACTTATATTTAGCTTGTTTACTTGCCCCAATTGGTGGAGTACGGATGATATCTTTCTCCAGAATATCCTGTTGGGGCTTATACGTGGGATAACAATCCAAATCCCAATTTTCTTCAGTAGTAAGTGATGACATTGATGGTTGCAGCATGTTGTTCTCTTGACGGATGTGACTTAAGTTTTGATGTCTCTTCCTCTCAGCCTCACGAAACTTATATTTAGCCTGTTTACTTGCCCCAATTGGTGGAGTACGGATGATATCTTTCTCCAGAATATCCTGTTGGGGGTTATACGTGGGATAACAATCCAAATCCCAATTTTCTTCAGTAGTAAGTCTACAGAAAAAAAAAAAAAAAAAGGTCTACAGAAAAAAAAAAAAAAAAAAAGTAGTAGTAGTACCGCCCATCAAACCAGTTTGGTTGTACCGGTTTTACTTGGATACGCTTCCAAAGGGAATGTATATATATTCAGTTTTAACGTACTCGTTTCACTTGTGTTCTCTGGCAATTTTAGTCGGTTAGTTACAATTATTAAGTGTTTTCTGTGTTGTGATTGTGAATTCATATAATGGCAGCGTACATTATTGACCTTACCACACCACCCGCATCTCCTGTGATTGATTTAACAGTCTTCGAGTTAAGATATGCCTGTAAGTACCACGATTTGATAGATTGTAACATCTGTGCTATGAATTCCACAGAGTTGGCTGCATTTTTTGATAAATGTGATTCTGATAGTACCAGTCATACATTGCACGAACAAAATTTCAACTTACCAGCGTCTACCCCCGATTTTATAAATAGTTTACATGAAACATATGAAAATTCTACAAAAAATTATTACAATGACTTCTGTTCGACAATAGACGTTAGTGATTTAAATTTAGACAATACTGAGGACATTTTATGTAAGAAAAACACAACTGACATCGACGATTTAAATTTAGATAATAGTGATAATATTTTATGTAAAAAAATTAAATTAGACACTGACGAAAATTCTAAAGTTGAAGACACTGACGAAAATTCTAAAGTTGAAGACACTGACGAAAATTTTAAAGTTGAAGTTTCTTTCGATGCACAAAATGTTGATTGGGTACAATATTACAAAGAAATCATTGACCAATCTTTAATCCCACCAACACTTGACATGCAACCAACATTTAGTTGTTTACAGGGGGAAGCTGAAATGTTGGATGCACAAAGTGTTGATTGGGAAAATACAACACTGGAAGCATTAAAACCTGACACAGATATAGATGTAGATAGCTTACTGAACGAGTATTTACCGTTAATGAATGAACAACTTCCTTTTGAACAATTTTACAGTGAGGATGAGTTCAATAAGTTATGTACATCAACATTGAATTCGAGTTTTGATGTCTGCAGTGGTGTAGTAAAAGAAGCATGTATATCAAAATATTCACCAATATTATCTGTTGAACAATCGGTAAACGAGAATATTGGAAACAATGTGCCATTTGTCAAAAGTCAGAGTTTTTCTAGGTGGATGGTTACTATTGTAGACAATAAACTTAATGAAACTGTTGGTGAGATGGAGGTATATGAGCTTGTAGAAGATCTGTCCGTTAATCAACAGATACCTCCATCTTCTCAACAGGATCATTTACAGATTGTTAGAGTTCAAGACCAGCAATCTACATTGGTGGATGAAAATTTAACAACCGACTCTGTGTCTCAAAATTCACATTCAAATAAATTTAAAGAAGTACAAATTCCCAACAAGAATAAACTTGGGACATTTCTAAAAGCAAAAGCTAAGAAGTCGTTAACTTCTGCAGAAGTGCGGCGTACCTGTGCAACAATGAAATCATTGGTGTACAGTTATTTTAATATAGGACAGACGCTTTATGAAAATGTTACCAAGAATAGTGTTGTTGGGAATATTAAACAAAGCTTACAAAGACACGGTGATCTCTTGTTAAATTGTGCAGGCATATGTTTTACCCCCGAAAATAAAGAATAACAAGACTCCACCTGTTACATTATTAGTTTCCTTTTTCACTCCTGTTTTTTGTTTAATTTTTGTGGTGGGGTATTGACAACCTTCTCGCGGTCCCACTGTTTAAACCGATGTCAAGTATTTTTTATCTTTAGTATCCAATATGACCTTCATATGTACGCTTTGCTTATCTGAATTTTCACGCAAGAGCAATGCAGTTAGACACATTAACGAAAAATGTTCTAAGAATACTTATATTCAGAATCCCGATGAATATATAATTGATGGTGAGTTACACATATAAATAATAGTAATAATAATTCTATAGCATACTTTGTTTTTAGTTAACTCACAATTTTTTTCATCTGAACCACCTAGAAAAAAAATTAAAATGTGGGGTAATACCAATCCATCGAGATATTGTGATGATTGTAATATAGATATGGAGAGTACCCTTTGGAATTGCACACTTAAGAACCAATCGTCACAAAGCTAATAGCTGTCAATTATCTGAAGATGGAGTAGATCTTATGAAAAGTGCTTTTAAATGCCGAATAATTTCTTATAGAGTATCAACACCTGAGTTTCATGTTAATATCGGAAGTTTTAAAGATGAAATTAGGGAAAAAGTATTAAGAGTGGTTGAGGTGGAACTGACCAAACATAGATCAATTAAAATAAATTTTGAACTTTTTTCTCTTTACTACTCTCCAGTTGTTCAAAGTCAAGAAATTAAGTCACAAAATACATTATACACAATTATATCAACCTCTACGAATCTAGATGATGTCTATGAAGATTTATTTGGGATAATTGACAGAAAAGCTGATGAATTTGCTGAACGTGATTCGGGTATGTTAAATATTCCTACCTTCCATATGTAAATTATATATAAATTATATTTCTATTTTAGGATGGATTTTGGTAAAAATTTTACATCTAGAAGTTAATATCAACAAACACAATCCACTTCAAGCATCATCATATCTACCACTCCCTGATTCTATTGCAAGGAAAAATGCAGTGGTGAATATAAAGAATAATGATGACTTTTGTTTTGCATATGCTGTGATTTGTGCACTACACATTGGTGATCCCAATAATATTGCATCATATCCAGACTTTAGAACAGTGTTCGATTTTACAGGTATGCAATTTCCAGTGAAATTAAAAGATATTCCTAATTTTGAATTAAGGAATAATGTATCGATTAATGTATATAGTTTAGATTTAGTTTTTAAGAATGGTGAAAGCATTTATGAAGTAATTGGTCCTTTACATTTTAGTAAAGATAGAAAAAATATTCATATTAATCTACTATTTTTTTCTGGCGAAAATAAAAACAAAGAAATAGTTAATCATTACTGTTATATTAAAAACTTATCAGCTTTGATCTCAAATCAACTCTCTAAAAACGGACATAAAAAACATTTTTGTGATGGTTGTTTACAATTCTTTCGAACACTTCAACAATTAAGTCAACATCAATTAAATGATTGTGATGCCATAAGAAATGTTTTTCCAACTACAGAACTTGTTATTGACAAGTTTGGTAATTGTATTCCAGAGAATATAGTGAAATTTAATAATATTCACAAACAAATGAGAATTCCATTCATAGTTTATGCAGACTTTGAATGTATATTAAAACCACTGGAAAATAATAATGTGGAAGATCCTTCCTCTTCTTATACCATAAAGAAATTTCAACATATACCCTATTCTTGTGCTTATTATATTAAATGTTCTTTTGATAACTCTGTATCAAAATTAGAATTATATAGAGGAGAAGATTGTGTTACAAAGTTTATTGAAAACCTTGAAATTGATGTTACTACTTTATATAATAAATATCTAAAATACATTACACCTATGAAAAAAATGACTTTAGATGAAATAAAAAACTTTAATGATGCAACTGTATGTTATCTTTGTAAAAAACTTTTTAAAAGTCGAGATGAGAAGGTGAAAGATCATTGCCACATTTCAGGAAAATTCAGGGGTGTGGCTCATTCAATCTGTAATTTAAACTATAAAATACCTTCTTTTATTCCTGTGGTTATTCATAATTTAAAAAACTATGACAGTCACCTTTTTATAAAAAAATTATGCAACAATAATGAGGATATTGATGTAATTGCCATCAATAAAGAAAAATATGTATCTTTTAGTAAACATATACCTGTTGATTCTTATATTGACATGAATGGGAAAACAAAAATCAAAATTTTACGCTTAAGGTTTATAGATTCTTATCAATTTCTATCCTCCTCTTTGGACAGTTTAGCAAGTTCTTTGGAAGATAAGCAATGTTGTGAAATTCGTAAGGCTTATCCTGATGATTTACAATTTAGTAATATTCGAAAGAAAGGTGTTTTTCCTTATTCATTTATTGATAATATTTCAAAATTAGACGAACTTCAGTTACCAACCATAGACAAATTTTATAATGACTTGCGGGAAGAAAGTATTTCAGACCAAGAATATCAACATGCCGCTAATGTATGGAATATATTTCAATGTAAAACTTTAGGTGAATACTCTGATATTTACTTAAAGTCTGACGTTTTATTGCTAGCTGATATTTTTGAAAATTATCGCAACACATGTCTTCAAACATACAACCTGGACCCAGCACATTATTTCACAGCTCCGGGATTAAGCTGGGATGCTATGTTACTCTACACAGATGTTGAATTAGAACTTTTAACTGATCCAGATATGGTGCATTTCTTTAAAAAAGGTGTTCGAGGTGGTGTTAGTACTTGTATAAGTCGAAAATCTATCTCAAATAATCCTTTTGTTAAAAATTACAATAATTCAGAACCTGAAAAATACATAATGTATCTTGATGCCACTAACTTGTATGGTTATTCGATGCGTCAGTATTTACCTCAAAAAGATTTTGCCTGGCTAACTCAGGAAGAAATAGAGACTATCAAAATATTGGAAATTTCAGATACTGCAGAAATAGGATATGTTTTTGAGGTTGACCTAGAATATCCTACTTATTTACATGACGCACACAATGATTTACCCTTCTGTCCAGAAAATATTACCCCTCCCAATTCTAAATATGAAAAGTTAATTCCAAATTTAAGAAACAAAGACAAGTATGTTATACATTACATCACCCTAAAACAATGTTTAAAATTTGGAATAAAACTTACTAAAATACATAGAGCAATAAAATTTACTCAAGCTCCTTGGTTACAAAAGTACATTGACTTAAATACCTATATGAGAAATACCTCAAAAAACAAATTTGAAAAGAATTTATATAAATTAAAAAATAATAGTATTTATGGAAAAACAATGGAAAACGTTGAAAAAAGAGCTGATATTAAACTAGTAACTAGTTGGGAAAGACAAAAGAATAAAGTAAAATGTGCAGAAATATTATTAGCAAAACCACATTTTAAAGATTTATCAATTTTTTCTGAAAGTTTAGTAGCAGTTCAAATGCAAAAGACGAAAATTGAATACAACAAACCAATATATGTAGGTTTCTCAATTCTAGATATTTCAAAAACTGTACTGTATGAATTCTTCTATAATTACCTGAAACCAACATATAGACAAAACATTAATCTATTATATACTGACACTGATTCCTTAATTTTTGAGGTTTCCACAGTTAATTTTTATGACGATATGAAAAGAAATTTAGATAAATTTGATACCTCAAACTATTCAACCATTAATATGCATAACATACCTCAAAACACATCGATTGTAGGCAAATTTAAAGATGAATATGCTGGTGAACCTATTGAAAGTTTTTATGGTACTGGGGCTAAAGCATACTGTGTTAAATTAAAAGATGAAGTGCTCAAAAAAGCGAAAGGTGTTAAAAAAAGTGCAGTTGATAAACAATTAAATGTTACGGATTATGTTGATGTAGTTGAGAAAAATTCAAAAGTATTTTGCACAATGTATGTTTTTAAGTCACATTTGCACACTATATATACAGAGCTAATTCATAAATTAGCTTTGACTGCAGATGACGATAAGCGTTTTAGAATTCCCGGTAGCACTAAAACTTTAGCATGGGGTCATCATGATATTTCATTTTACGAGAATCCAAATTTAAGTAACCAAGCATTGATTGAAGAGATAGAATGGAGGAGAAATATTGATGAGTTATTAAATGCTGCTATGGAATTAACGTAGAGTGGGGAGTATACACTTTTTTTTTTTTTTTTTACTAAATTGTTATTTTTAATATGTTGTGCATTACTTTGTAGACAGTGTTGTAGAAAACATGTGTTGGGAAAGTTATTATAGAGTAGTTGGTGACTTTACCAGTTATGAACATCGACTTTTATCTTTCAAAAATTGGAAAGGATCTGTGAATCCTAATGTTTTAGCCTATGCTGGTTTTTATTACACCAAAAATAAGGATATCTGTAAATGTGCCTATTGTTCAGTTGAAATGGGACAATGGGAAAAAGGTGATTGTCCTATTGAAGAACATCAAAAGCTTAACAGACATTGTAGTTTCAACAATATCATTTGGAAAAATAAGATAATTGATAAGCAACAGGAACAAAAGAATGAGATCAGTATTTGCAATCATAGCAGTAACAAATTTTATTGTATAGTTTTGTTACTACTAATAATACATTTAATGTGGTATAATTACAAATGTTTTTAGTTTTAGATTGTCTTGTATACACAGTACTATGAGTAGTAGTCATATTATAACACTGTTTTCTTTAGTGGGAAATATATTATATGTACATTTACCTCTCAGAGTTAGTTTAGGATTTGCATGTTTATCAGAAAATAAAACTGAAAAATGGCCAGATTGCTACAAACTGATGTTAGTTACAAGAAATTAATAAAGATTATCATGCACTTATGTATAAGATAGATGAAGAATATAAAAAAAAAAAATGTATATTTTAAAATTTTATATGAACATAATGATGGAACTTTTCTCAAAAGCACTTATTGAAAAATATAACATTCTTGATTGTAATTGTTGGTCTATTTATATATTTTGTATTTTATTATTTGTTTCTTATGTGGGTAATATATGTATTGTTAAGAATGGGATGGGAAAAAATAGCATATATATTAAAAATTGTTTTGTATTAACCACTATTTTTAAATAAATCTTTTATTTGAAAAAATATTCTTGCATTATTTACAAAACATTCTTCTTACACCTACGTAAATAATAATCTTGGGTTTCAAATTACATATATGGATTTGAAATGGTAGAAATAAAATAATTGTGAATGTTGAAACTTTTATTTAAAAAATTTGTTTTCATAAAATATTTATTTTATCAGTAATTACGGGACAATGTAAAACTAAAGTTGTTTCGAATAAAAATTCACCTCTAGTAGCTGTGGTTTTTTCATAATGAATATCTGATATTTTGTGCGTTGAGAATCCGACTACACCATCCATCTTTGTATCATCTTGAGAATGGTAGGAACCTCCATCAACTTCATCGACGCCACGGCAGACACCATCAACATAAGTTTTTGTGGGGTAATGAAGTTTTCTTTCAACATTATAGATTTTCATAACGATTTGACTATTTTGGAAAGAGGCTTTCATCCTTTGTTCCTCATTTAGGTTTAACTTTTTTGAATATTGCATCTTAAGAGATGTTATAAAACCATCATCATCTTGAAATCCATTAAAAGTGATGTTGCGTCCAATCAAATTTATCGAATTGTTATTAAATTCAAATATCACATACTTTTCTTTTGAAGAGTTTAGTTGAATATAAAAGTCATCTTTAACAATATTCTTAGGAAGATCCGTAATAATTATGTTTCCATAACATTTGATAGGTATATATTGATCCCCCAATATAACACTCATTTTTAAATCTTCACTTAAGTTACACCACATGATACAAATTAACAGAAGACAACTAACCTCTTTGAAAGTTATAGAACATCTACGGTTTGTATTTACTCAACCTTTCAGTTATCATGTAGAAAAGAGTGGGGGTGAGAGTGGGAAAATGGGTTGGTAAATCCTTTATATATATCCACAAAACTCAAAGTTTCAGTATTCAACAACAGTAAAATGTGTGATTATCAACCTTGTGAGAAAGAAAGTCAAACAACAATGTCTCTCGTCAATGAAACAGTGTATTATCTAAATAAATCTCAATCAAAGTATGTTACTGTAGGATTAACCCTAAGTGACTTTACACCATCTCTTCTGTTTGGAGGAAATAACTGTAAATCAATTGTGTTAAGTGAAGAAGACTGGAATTCTTTGCTAAAGTATCAAGATGTTATTACAAGCTATTTCTATTCCTGCAATAGTTTGCTTGATCCTATAGAGGAAAGAAATTTTATTGTAACCTTCGAGAAATTTAAAGATACACCTGTTATAAAATTCAAGCATAGTGATTATTACATTCTTTTAGGATATCAAAGTGTTATTTCTCTCTGGCAGATAATTCCGGTTATTGAGTATAGATTGGATATGCTAAGAAGGCAAAAGTTTAACACATACTTCAACGTTTTAATTTCTAATGTAAATCATCAGGAGAATACATTAGATAAGGTGTTCAGTGCAGTAGCATCCAATCAAAACCCTAATAGTGAAAATGTGAGTACGATGTTAGAATTATTATATATATATCCTGAAGAACTCGAATTAAAATTTAAAAACTCTTCATCTAAAAGAACACACCATGAAAATGAACAACTCGAAGCAAAGCTTAGGAATTCATCATCCAAAAGAAAGTTCTATGAAGAAATCAGTTACAATTAATGAAGCGAATAATAAAATACATCTGTTGGTAGCATGGGGTTTTGCTTACAGGAAAGCGAGAAAATCAACATATGAACTTTTAGCTAGAGATAGATGTCATTTTAAAAGAAGAATAGAATGTTGTGAATTAATATTAAGAAATATATTGAGCAATGATCATCGTTGTAAAATTTATAATGATCGATTTAAATAAAACAATATTACTCTATTATAGTCTTTTATTTTTTAAGAAAAAATTTTTTTTTTACAGTATCTTAAAATATGAAAACAGAGTTATACTATATCCTCCTTTGATATCCATGAGTTGTTTGACTTATCTAAACCTAACCACTTCACATAAACTTTATTTCCTTTTCTTCTTAAAACCTTTTCAATTAAATACACATCTGGATATTTAACTTTTTGCAACTCATGTTCATAGAAACCACCTTTAATTTTTTCATTTTTTTGATCTTGTAATAAATATGTTCTTAGATTGGTTAGTTTAACTTCTTCAATTTGGAAGACTTCATTAGACCAATTGGGTGTATATCCTTTTTTAAAAGCTTCTCTATATTTACTTATTCGAACAAAATCACCTTTCTTAAAATTTTGAAATTGTCGATCTATTGTTTTTGGGTGTGTGTAAGATGATAATAGTATTTGTCTTTCATTTTTCTTTTTTACCTCTACTGGTTTAAATCCGATCGTTCGATGTTTGGTATTATTATATTTTTCCACAATTTCAGGAAGGATATCAAACCATTTATAGTTTCCTTTTAAACTAAACTTTTTCCACATTAAGTTTTTAAGAGTTCTATTCACTCTTTCTACTACACTTGCTTTAAGATTTGAATAGGTGCTATAATGATTAATTTTCCATTTTTCCATTAATTCTTTAAAATCTTTATTGTAAAACTCTTTACCCATATCAGTCTGCATATTTTTTGGTATGGATTTCATTTTCGTTAGAATTTCTTTCATTGCCACTGTTATGACTTTTCCACTTTTATTTTTTACTGGTTCACACCAAACAAATTTTGAAAAAACGTTGATGACTACTAAAATATATTTGTAGCCACGGTTAATTTTTGCATATGGAATCATTTGTACGAGATCTGCTTGAATAAGATCATTAAGTCCTTTTACAATCACTCGTCTTCTTTTAAAATTTTTTCTAGCAGGTTTATGCAATTCATTAACTACTTCTTCCTTAATGCTAACCATATTTAGCTATGGGACACTGTAAAACAATTTCTACATACAGCGGCTCAGTTTGATGAAGTGATATAAATTTGAATACATCTCCCTTCACTACAGTTTCTCCAATAAGCTTGTTTACCACAGTAGAAGGATCGGACCGCCACACCTCGACTGTGGAAGGTGAAATAAATATATTTTCGATTTTTCCGGATACAGGGAATTTATAGTCTGTTGTGTTGTTTTCCAGTATAAAGAATGATGTACTGCGTCTTGGTAAAGGGTTGCCACGTATAGTTAAAACACATTTGCTATGATTTGAGGATGGTTCACAAATATAAAATGGAGATGATGATGCAGAAGAAGTCACGAGTGGAGCAGGTGTAGATATTATAGGAGCTGAATATGGAACTGCTCTAGATATTAAGAGATGTCGTCCAAATTTATCGATTGGCATGATTAATGTGTCAAGGTGTGAACTTAAATGAATGTACACACCTTCAAGCTAATAATTTATTGTATAATTTTTCCTTCCCGAAGTTCCTCCAATATGGAGATTACCTCATTGTTATGACTCGTATTTCCGGCAGCTTGAGAAGCTACTAATAATTTTAGTCTATCTACCAGTTCATTGTAATCGTCGAAATATTGATATTCCGTATGTTTATTATTTAAATCCAACATTTGGAGTTTTCCTCCTGAATAATGACTTTTACTCCTTGTTTGCATTTGTTTCGAGATCGGAAGTGAGCCAGATCGTGGTCTAGAACTTGTTATGGGTGGTGTTGAAGTCTGTGATGGTTTTAACGTTGTTTTTTTAGCAAGCTTTTCTTGAGCCATCGAGTGCAAAGTTGTAATTCGAGGTTTAATGATATCAATAAATTTATGTGCTTTTGACGTTGATAAACCTTTCTCTGGATTATATCCTAAATATTGAGCATTAGCTCTTCTAATTATATCAATATAATTGTCTAAATCTTTTGATCGAAAACCTGTCGGATGCTTTTTAAACATTAGTTCATACAATCCTGGTGTCCCTGTGTATGTCTCACCACCAATAACAAAATCAGCTCCTTCGAAGTCAATGGTTGAATCACCAATAGCATATTTCTTTGCATATGGGTCAAAGTAAACACCAAACGTATTATCAAATGCATTATCAACATCTTGAAGATGATCCTCAATATAAGCCCGAGGTAGTGGGGCTTTAAATGTTTGCAAATAAGCGTGATGCATAGATGCGGTTGATGTATCTGCTATTTGAGTTGGATAAGTTTCATCCAAATAATTTTCGCTAATTTCAGGTCTTACTATACTTGGATCATGTTGAAATGACTCTTCTAAGTTGATAGATGGTGTTGTATGATAATTTTCCAAAGGAGTTTGAATATTTCGTGGAAGATGTATACTTTTTCGACCTTCTTCCTTGAATTCTTTTTTAATATTAGCTCTTGGTGATATTGTGTCGGATTTAACGAGAGTTGTTACCAATTCTTTTAGAGGTTCGGTTATAGGTTTATAGTTTTTCTCCAATTGAGATTGTGATTTAATAATGTCACTCTTCAAACTTTGGTATTTCTGTTTTAAAGCTTTTCTTGAAGCTAAAAGTTGTTTTTTCAATCGAGGTGTCATTTTGGAAGTTTTGTTGTCACTGATGATTTCCAAAGAAAAGCATCTTTTTATATATTTATAAAAGTGTCAAATCCCTTACGATATCTACCGGAACTTAGAGTGCAATCTTTATCAATTACCATAAATCCATATTTCTCTTTCCAACATGAAGAGCAAATATTCTTAAAGTTTTGAAATGACATATCAACATTTACATGATCATCATATATATGTCTTAAATTAGTCATATCCTGTTGAAATATTACAATTAAATTCGTATTATCTCGAATTAATTTTTTAGGTATTGAAGAATATGTTTGGCATAAATAAAAACAATCTGTATTTTTATGACGACCAAAACAAAAATAGCTTTTTATTATACTTTGATCACAAGATGCTACATCATCGAATATTATTACTGAATTGCAATTAATTTGTTCTGGAGGTATGACATCTTCTCCATCTTCGTACTGAAAATATCCTATGTCTTTCAGGGGTTGTACTAAAATTCGTAAGTAATCATACTTTGGTTGGTATAATGATTTTGAGTATAAGTAAATATTTTCAAAACGTAATCCGTTGGGGTGCTCCAATATACTTAACATTACATTGGTTTTCCCACAGCCCGATGCTCCCACAATTACTCCACGTTTCGATTGTCCACTAAATAAAACCCCGTGTTTTTGAAAAATAGGTTCGGAACTAATTTGATCATAGTTTGTAACAGGTAAAGACACGTTTTGTTTTTCAAACTTCATTTGGAAGTAGTTATAAGGAACTAACAAACTATTTAAGAATGATTGGGTATATATGTATACATCCATGTGAATACTAGCTCAGTCATTCGATAGAAGTGTAAAAGTATATAATGGTTAAACGGAAAAATACTTTACTCAGTATTCGTAGAAAATCCACTAAGAAAGGTTGCGGTTTTCTTAACACATTAATCAATAAGCTTCCTGTAGAATTACATATCCCTGGATATAACTATTGTGGTCCTGGAACGAAGTTACAAAAGAGACTAGATCGAGGAGATCAAGGTATTAATCCTTTAGACGAAGCTTGCAAAAAACATGATATAGCATACTCACAATTTAAAGATATAAGCACGAGAAATATCGCAGATAGGGAGTTAGCAGCAGTAGCTTCTAATCGCGTAAAAGCTTCTGATGCAAATTTAGGGGAAAAAATTGCTGCATTTGGTGTATCAAATATAATGAATATAAAGAGTAAATTAGGAATGGGGTTGAAAAAACGTAAGAATCCGAAAAAGACAGGTGGTATTCTGAAACTTAAAAGAAAAAATCGTCCGGGAAAGAAAGTGAGAGTTATTCGGATACAAAAGACAGGTGGTATTCTGGGATTTAAAAGAAAAAATCGTCCGGGAACGAGAGTTATTCCGATACCAAAGAGAGGTGGTTTTCTTCCCTTCCTGTTACCTCTTTTGGGAGCTCTAGGAGCTGTCGGCGGAGGAGCTGCTGGTATTGCGAAAGCTGTTAATGATGCAAAAGCAAATCGTCAACAACTGGATGAACAGAAGAGGCACAATTTGGCGATGGAACAAACATCTAAAGGAAAGGGTCTTTATTTGGGTCCGTACAAAAAAGGATTTGGACTGTATGTAAATCCATATAAAAAAAACTACCGATAAAGCTACCTCGCAAACCTCTAACCAACATCCATTTAAATAAATATGCAAAGATACTAAAAATTCCACTTTTCCGAGGGGTATTTATGAGAGATAAACTTCCGAAACGAATTAAACGATATGAATGTGGAATAGTGAATCAAGATACAAACCTCGGCGTTGGGACACATTGGACTGCATATGTGAAAAAAGGAGATAAAATAACTTATTTTGATAGTTATGGAAGTTTACGACCCCCAAAAGAACTCACTAAGTATTTTTATAGTGATGGTAGCTTTAACAAAATCAAATATAATTATGATGCTGTACAGAAATATAATTCTTATAACTGTGGACACTTATGTCTGGCTTTTTTATATAATCAGTATATGTAATAGTTTTCGTTAGTTTTTAATAAATCGTTAAAGTATCACTATGTCTATTACTTTCACTCTTAGTGGACAATCATCTGTTTTAAGTTACAATTTTAATCCACCTTTGTATTTAGATGATGATGTAGAATATGAAATTGGACTTACGAACTTCGAAACGTATAACAGTATTCCAAATATAGATGACACGAATAATACGTTTAAATGGGGTAAAAATTACGAGCACACTGTTACACTTCCCACCGGTGCCTACAATATCGATGATATTACAAATTATATGACAAATGTAATAACTGAAGCAGATGCGGATGCTATCATAAGAATTACTCCTGACGTTAACATTTCAAAAGTAATTATTCGTACAAATGTAAACATTACTTTTGACGTAGACAATTCCATAGGCCCTCTGCTAGGTTTTAGAAAAAGAGTCTTAAAGAATGGTGACAACTACATATCTGATGATATCGTCAGAATTTCAAAAGTCAACACCCTTTGCATAGATTGCAACTTCGCTGTTGGTTCATTTTTCAATGGAGAGCCCGTTCACATCATACATCAGTTTTTTCCAACAGTACCTGTAGGATATAAAATAGTGGAGTCACCTTTAAATATAATTTACTTTCCAGTGAGTGTTAAGACTATCAACAACATCACGATAAAAGTGGTTGATCAAGACAACAACCTTGTGAATTTTCGAGAAGAGACTATAACCGTGAGATTACATCTAAGAAAAATTGTATCCTGAAGATGGTTTTAAAATTTGATTCACATCATACTCAGCATACACCCTACTATATAAAAAAGTTGGAAAAGAAGAAAATTATTAGTACCTCCCGCAAGTTCAAACCATTAACACGTGAGAATCGTCAGTTTTTGGAATCTCTTGGATTACAAGTATTAGTGTAATGGATCTATTAAATGTAACTGGTCAACCCTTTAGTGACACTTCAATAGAAGACTACCAATTTCACACATATCAACCATACATACCTGGAAATTTAAATTACAATGATGAAATCAGGATTCCTATTCAAGATTTAGATGCACATACAGCACCTTGCGACAGTTACTTATACATTGAAGGAAAACTGACAAAATCAGATGGAAGTAACGCTACAAAACTGGAATTTGTAAATAATGGAATAGCGTTTATATTTCGAGAAATTAGATATGAGATGAATGGTATCGTAGTAGATTCGGTTAGAAACGTTGGATTAGTCTCAACTATTAAAAATTATCTGTCATACAATGAAAATGAAAGTGTTCTATTTCAAAATGCTGGTTGGTTTCCGAAAAATATTACTCCTACAAAAGCTCCGAATAAAAAAATATTAGTTGATTCTAACGGAAATTTTAATGTTTGCATACCAATGAAACTTCTACTAGGATTTTTTGAAGACTTTGATAAAATAATTATTAACATGAAACAAGAACTTGTATTGATACGTGGTAGTAATGATATCGATGCCATAACTAGTGAAGATGAAAGTGAAGAACCGAAAATAGAGATACAAAAATTATTTTGGAGGGTTCCCCATGTTACCGTTAGCATTGAGGAACAAATTAAATTGAATAATATTGTTAATAGGAACAGTGATCTACCCATCAAATTTAGAAGCTGGGAATTAATTGAATATCCCTCTTTATCAACAACTACCAGACATACATAGCCTGTTAAAACAACTACTAAAGTTGAAACACCCAGACATGTTATTGTAGCGTTCCAGAAAGCTCGAAGAGGAAAGATTACTAAAGATATGTCCAAATTCGATGATTGCAGTTTGAAAAATATACGAATTTTCCTTAATTCGGAAAGATATCCATATAACGATTTATACCTAGATTTTCAAAATAACAAAACTGCGACTTTATATGACATGTTTGCAAATTTCCAGAAATCATACTATCCAGGCAAAAATAATCAACCAATTTTTAATCCATCGGAATTTAAAACACATGCTCCTATCACACATATCGATTGCTCCCGTCAAAAAGAGACGATCCAAACAGGATCCATAGTAATGAGAATTGAGTTTGAAATGGAACAACCCTCATCAACAGAGACTACAGCATACTGTCTTATATTACATGAAAAACACTTCACTTACAATCCATTAAATAAAATTGTGCGACAACTCTAAAATACATATTAAAGAAAACTTTCTTTACTACTTATTATGAAAACAAGTGGAAATTCATTTAGTTATGACTTATACCTTCAAACGTCAGCTAACTGTTTACCAGCGAAAACTTAAAAAACTGAAGTTAGATATTAAATTCTACTGCTTACAAAAACAAGTATTAATTCAGTTTTGTCGATTGAAACTATGAAACTCGTGATAGATATACAAGGCTTCAAGATTGAAAACAATAAATTTATTGTTAAAGAACTAGCTGCATATGATGGAACACGGTTATGTCACTACATCTTCAAACCACCGTTCAGTATGAAATTGCTACCACCATATTTACATAAACAAGCCCTTTGGCTTATGAGTAATCATCATTGCATTGACTGGAACATTGGATTTACACCTTTATATCAATTTTCTGATGCAATTAAGAATTTGACTAGTAAAGTTGAATGTGTTTACGTAAAAGGACAAGAAAAGGCTGACTACATCCGAAAGTATTCTATGAAGCCAGTCTACGAATTAGCTGAAAGCTCAAAATTACAAGTTGGACAGACTCACTGTTTTTACTATACTAAAGAATTCTGTATATGTGCACTTACCAATGTTTTTTATTTGTATGATAATTTTTTAATGAATGAACAATAAAAAAAAAATGCTTTTATTAATTAATATTGTTTTATTTTAATTAAAGTAAACATACATTTTATAAATCAGATCATATCTATAAAGTATTCTGACAAAATAATAATTTCATGTTCTATGTTGGGGGAAGATTGCATGTTACACTAGGATGCACAAACTCTCTTATAAGTTCTTTCAGTTCCTGAGATACTGCTGCCAATGACTTATCCTCTTTTAAATATTCTTCTATGAGTTTTACACCAGTTACCTCTGACAATCCTAGGTCCACCAAACTTTGCACAACACAAAATATACAAATATATTGATTCAGAAATGCGTTACAAATATCCAATCCGCTAAAGTAGTCTTCGAAGCTATCGTGATAATATTCAAAATAATGATCCTTATATTCTTGCCAATCGGTAAATGTTGTTGGATCTTGAAAGAATTCAGTTTGTAAACCTAAAAATTTCTGCAACAACTGCAATCTTACTACACCAATCGCATCATGGAAAAATTTTGGTGTATCACAGTTCTGACACGACATTGTTACAAGTCACCTCTGATACTACTGTTTTTAAACACAATATATTGGGTAGGTGTTGTCACCGAACTAATGGAAATAGGTGTGGTTTGTGGACCAATCAGAAAAGTAGGTGTGGTTTGTGGGCCAATCAGAAAAGTAGGTCAAGTCTGTGGACCAATCAGAAAAGTGGTGGGGGGAGGAGCAGAGTGCACTGGCCACTTTCCTCTACTGTGAGAAAATATCACAAATTTTTATGGGGCCGTAAGTTCAGGCTTCTTACTGATCACAAGCCTTTAATCACGCTTTTTAATAATACAAAAGGAATACCAACTACTACTGCAAATAGAATACAAAGGTGGGCAATATTTTTGATGGGTTACACTTTTGATATTGAGTACATTTCTACTACAAAATTCGGTCAAGCAGATGGTTTATCAAGACTATCAGTTGGACCAGACCCTCACTTTGATGGGAATGATTTTGGAATGAATCATGTTATTTCCCAGATTCAAGAAGAAGCACAAAAGGAGGTACCAATCAAGGCGTCTGAAATTGCTGCTGAAATAAGCAAGGACCCTGTATTATATAAGGTTAAGGAAGCAATATTGTCCGGCTGGCCAACATACTTACAAGATGAATCACTTCAACCGTACTTTAGAAAAAGAAATGAATTAACTGTATCGTTTGGTTGTATTTTATGGGGTATAAGGACAGTTATTCCAGTCAAATTTCGTGAAAAAATTCTTCAGTATCTACATTCTACCCATCAAGGTATTGTCAGAATGAAGTCAGAAGCTAGAAGATATCTTTGGTGGCCCAACCTAGATAGTGAACTGGAAAAAATTGCACATAATTGTCCCGCGTGCAATGCTTTAGCAAGACAACCTCCTAACGTACCGATAAATCCATGGAAACTAGCCGAATACCCTTACAAACGACTTCATATAGATTTTGCAGGTCCATTTTTGGAAAAAATGTTTTTTATTGTGATAGATGCACACTCAAAATGGCCAGAAATCATGCAGATGAATAACATTACTACAGAATCCACCATTCATGCTTTGAAAACATTATTTGTACGTTACGGATTATGCGAACAAATTATTTCCGATAATGGTACGACATTTACTTCGGAAAATTTTAAGAAATTCTGCGATAATTTCGGCATTGAACACATTAAAATCCCTGCGTATCATGCTCAGTCTAATGGACAAGCCGAACGTAATGTGCAGACTTTCAAAAACGCATTGAAAAAAATCGTATTCGAGAATCCTAATGTAAATATACAGAATAGTATTCAAAACTTTTTATTCAGATACCGAGCTACACCGCACGCCACTACAAATGTCACACCTAGTGAATTGTTTTTAAGAAGACAGCTACGCACGCCGCTGGATTTATTACATCCAACAAATAACTACAAGTTCACTTATTATTAGAATTATATTTTAGAAGGTACTCATTGTTCTCCCGCGTAACACATACTGTCCGTTTTGCCGTTGCCGACGCGCTTGCGCCCCAACGAACTTAATATTATTTACTATATATTTTTTTACATAAATAAGCAAACCTAACAATAACATAATAAACAACAAAGTAAACTTATTGCATGCAACAAATATTTCGAATTCTCCATCAGATCATCTAGCCCAAACCATAGCAGTAGAGTGTGACTCTAGAAGAAACACACGTGCAGAAATCAAATATAAAAAACGGTTCTTTTCCGATGAAAACATAAGAAACTGTATGAGGCAAAAAATTATCAATGGTGTGAAATCTACAAATGTCGCGATGTCACAAAGCATATAATAATTTACTAAATATCTTACAATATTTACAGGACAAATACTTTCCAGAAAGACTACTTAATACAAAATGCAATAGAAACCCTTGGATAACCTTGGGGATTAAAATTTCGTGTGAGCAAAAAAAATTATTGTACAGACAATATAAGGAAGGATTTGTTATGAGAGAATATTACTACAAGTATGCTAATATTCTAAAAAAAGTCATAAGAAAATGAAAATTTTAATACAAATGAACTTAGAAATGAACAGGAAACCAACATAGAGACCTTGAATAGAATTAATGATTATTATATAAACATATACAAAACAAATAAAACTAACGTGCATGTAGACATCGAGATATTAACGTGTTCCATATTTTTGTCGGAAACGAGCGAGTCTGAAATAATAAGCAAACCAAAAAATAGTAATGTTGTAGGAGAAGACGCTATACCAATAAAACTGTTCAAATCTCTAAAAACGTACATCGCTGCGCCTCTAATGCGCATAGCCAATTTAATGTTAAATAACCATGTATTCCCTGAAAGACTTAAGTGATCTGTTGTAAGGCCTATAAATAAAAAAGGAGTAAAAAACGTAATAAAAAATTATAGACCAATTTCGATCTTAAATAACATCTCAAAAAAGACTAATAACATTTCTCCATTAAAACAATGTATCCTCATTAAATCAAAATGCTTATTTAAAAGAACGATCAATAAAGCGAGCTGCCTTTCAGCCAATAGATACAATTTTAAAATCAATTAACGAAAGAAATAAAACGGAAGTTATATTTTTAGATTTGTGAAAAGCATTTGACGCAATAGATCATAGTAGATTATTAGAAAAACTTGGTATAAGAGGCGTAGCCTACAATATTATGAAATTGTATTTAACTGACAGGCTTCAAAAAATTGTTAGTTGGTTCTGAAAGGAAATCTGTACATCGAGGAATACCACAGGACTCAGTGTTGGGGCCGCTGTTGTGCATAATTTATGTGAATTACTCACCTGATATTCTCCCAGAAACGGCAATAGCTTCTGCCAATGACAATTCTGCTATCCTATCTGCAAAAGCAACTGAGGAGTTGAAGACCAAAATATTAGACTCAGTCAACATTTTAAAGGACTGGTACTCACCTTAAATCTGAAAAAAACTGAGATAATGCAGTTCCATTCGTCATATGAGGTGCAAGAAGAAATCAATGTACAAGTCAATGAAATGGTATTAAAAGATTCGAAGTCAGTAAAATTCCTTGGCTTGCATCAACTTGGAAGAAACATATTGAAAAACTAGCCCCAAAACTAAGATCATTGTGCTATCAACTTCGTACCCTACGTAACAACATCAATATAAATATGTGCTTCCATGTATATCAGTCTTATTTCCATTCCACAATAAAATATGGAATAATTTTTTGGGAAACTCAGTGGATATAAATAGAATACAAGTTTTGCAGAAAAAGTTTTTTCCGTAACATATTTAACCTAAAAAGGGCAGATTCTTGTAAGCCATATTTTAAAAACAACAATATACTTACCTTGACGTCTCTCTATATTTTTGAGCGTAGTCTTTTATAAAAAAAAAACTATCTATTCTTTGAACAATACAAACAAACACATTCATACGAGACACGCCATAGAGACATGCTAGTGCCGTACAGTACAAATCTAACTCAGATTCAAAAAGGTCAATTATCAGTTATCATCTACCAGATAGTCTGAAAATGTTGTTTTTATATAGATTTAAAATAGAATTTAAAGGAATTTTAATTAGAAAATGCTATTATGCAGTGAACGACTATTTTTCGATCTTGAATTTTAATGTATTTGTATTTTACTATTTTAATGTTTGTTATATTTAAGGTTTTTTTAATATCTTTTTTTATACATTTACTATCTTTTCCTTCTTTTGACATGTTTTATGCCTGTAAGGTTTTATTAAATAAAACTTATTATTTTTATTTAGTAAAAATCCTTCAGTGAGTATGCCAAATAAACTGGGTGACACCTTTATAAAAGATGTTAGACAGTTTGGTAACATTCTGGATATATCGAAAGAGCGTTCAATAACCTTCGATTATCTTTGTCACGCAGTTAACAATAGCAATATGAAGCACACCATAATTTGCTGGATAGTCCATTTTGAGTACCCGCGACATTGAAATCACACTCGTTGAGTCGTTTAGGGTCAAGGAGTTCCGATGGTCTTGATATCCTCAGGGAAGGGCACTGTCCCTATTATTGTGGAACCTCATGGTCGACGGGCTACTGGTCGAATATATAAAGCGTATGCCGACGATCTGGCTATTATAATTTGAAGCGTCTATAGTAAGGCTCATCCAAAGGACTTTCGCCAAAATTTCTGGTAAGATGTAACAGACTGGGGCTATCTGTCAACCATGAAAAAACAGAGTTAATGCGGTTCATAAAGCGAAATAAGTTATTCCATTTCTTATGGGCACACATGTATGTCTTTCATACACACAGAGGTCTAAGGTTAACCCTAGACAGTAAACTATCGTAGGAGGGATACATAGAAGTTGAAATAAGGAAAGGTTGCGCATCTCTATGGATGTGCGAAAGCATGTTTGATTCTTTTAGAAATAAGCTCGAAGACCGCTTTCTGCATGCATACTGTTAGGTAAAACTCATAACTTTCTAGTGTGGTGGCGCTCTCGGAACCACTTTATAATTGTGTCTCCCCTGTGTCGAGGACAAAGCCTGAGTTTGAGAA
This sequence comes from Rutpela maculata, assembly GCA_936432065.2. Taxonomy (NCBI): domain Eukaryota; kingdom Metazoa; phylum Arthropoda; class Insecta; order Coleoptera; family Cerambycidae; genus Rutpela; species Rutpela maculata. Next base: position 73,386,549 of record OW386285.2, on the reverse strand, counting down.
AAACAAGAGCCATTAGAACTACTTCAACGATTGCAATGGAGGCCATTCGTAGACTTACTTCCTTACATGTTAAAGTTAAAGTGGAAAAAAGGAAAAAAGCAAACTGACTGTTCAAGAATGGATTGTGGAATGTGGCGGACAAAATCTGTCCGTGAGTAACCAGGTGACCGTTCTGTCAAATGATGACCGGTGTCTCTTCGTCTGTAGGTTCATAATTCTACACACAATCACATTCCTTAATCGAGATGACAAAAGGCATCTTCTATATCCCGGCGGTCTAAAATGGTACACAGACGGATCGAAGACTCGGAGGGAATCGTTGCTAACGTACACGGATACAATCCAAGAGCTCGTGTTCAGCATCACCTGGCAGGTGCCTTATTGTACTTCAAATTGAGATATACATCATCATACTGTGTGTAAACGAAAATCTCAGAAAAGGTTTCGTTGACAAACTTATTGATATATGCAGCGACAACCAGGTGGCTTTGAGGGCTTGTGCATCAAAGTGATCTCTAAGCTGATGCTGAATTGTCTAAATACGGGTACCTCAATACGGTGGCTTGTAGGGAAATGAAGAAGCAGTATGGCAGGAGAAGAAGCAAAAACTGCTTTCCTTGACCCTGAGCCAGCCTTCGCCTTGCCAAAAATTCCGATTCAATCAAAATTATGAGACTAGGTGATGGCAAATTTCAGAAACTATTGGGAAAGAGGCAGTCAAGGCTCCACGAGAAGCTCCACGAGAAGCTCTAGTGTGGTGGCGCTGACTGACTTCACCGTAAAGTGGTTGCTTGCGCTCGATATTGAACGAATGAAACAGATAGATAGGCCTGATAAAAGAACACTGTCCTCTGAACAAATACAACAATGAGGTTGAAGGACGATTCTATTTATCGGATATGCGGATATGTAGTGGAGGATGAAACCGTTACACATATTCTGTGCAATTGCACAGCACTAGATGCGTCAAAGTCTAGGTATCTCGGAGGGACACTTTTATAGATAGAGGGGCTACGGGATCTACTCTGGAATAGACTGCTATCCTTCGTGGAATGCATTGTTCTTTTCTAGGATATCCTGCATGTTGTGAATATGCAATAAGCTAACGGACCTGAGTATTACGAATTTTCAAATTCACTTGCGTTTCTAGTAGTGATAATAATACAATTTGACCACTTATATTGATATTTAAGAAAATGGTTTATAAATGGAGCTATAGTTTGAGATTTAACAGAAATAGTAGTTTAAATAGCATATTATATTTTAAATTCCGGAGTAATTACATCATCCCGGTAATAACCGAACTATGTTTTGAACTTGAAGGATAGATAACATGTTCATTTTTAATTAATTTTAATCCAGAAAAGGCATACCGATAGTAAAAATTCGATATAAAATAGGCATATTTGTTTAATCGTGTTTATTCAGACAATAATTTTCACAAGAAGTTTAGTTCTAAATTACACAAAAGTATTTGAATCTATAGGATATTGATGAACACTTTAAAGAATTATTGGTGTATAAACCGTATTAACTATCAGAGGCATTCTCCTACCTAATTCTAGGTGCCATGACAGTGTGAGAGTAGACAGCGAATAAGCATAATATGTAAATTTATGTGACATTACACATTCTGGCAATATTGACAAATAAGATTTACACGTTTCTGACTGAATTCCCTAAATTTAGTAGACCTCAATGTTACTCTTATCAGGAATCGTTATCAATAAATTTACATATATTAACAATAATAGTAAGTAATAGCAAGATGCTTCTTAATAAATGTTTGTAAATATTTCATAATGTTTCATATTTATTATTTACCTTATAAAAATGTTATATAAATAAGTAATGGAGCATTGTGTACTGTAGTTTTGATCTATTTGAATTGTTGTTTGTGAACTATACTTTCCAGATCCTCTTATTTAAGCTAAGCTACACTGATGTGGAATAATAATTCCGAAACATATGTCCATGGCTACTTTTTGCTTAGTCTTTAGGGTATATGGCGGGATTTCATTTTTTATATTTATTACTTAACTCTACTATCTCCCATCCCAAGCAGCAATTTTAGTAGTTTCTACGTAATAGTTGCCATTAGGGGAACTTTAAAGGTTTCGGCAACTAAGGACTGTTACGTAATGGGAACCATCCTTTTACCAAGTATTCACCAAAATGGGGAATAATGATTACGTGGAAAATTACTATTCCGGTACTTCTACCATTACCGTGTTGAAGACTAGGTTATTACGTAAACGGGATGTAACCAAGTAGTAGAAATGACTAACTTTTGGAACAGCTCAGCTGACCGAAATGAGAGCGCAAACTATATATTTGGCTCTCTGTTATTCGAATAGCAAATTAATGACTTACTGAGTTTAAACACATGATATGTCCAAGGTTCAAGTTAAGGTGATTATATACAACATGCATAAGCATATATATTATAAATCATGATGTTTTGCATTTACCCTGGGTGTGGATATTAAAACCACCACTTGTTTTCTGTAAAATTTTATCATGATGCTTCGATAAAAAAGACGCCCCCTCGAGAAAATGGTTTTTTCGGAAAAAATTTTTTTTGCAAAAATTATGTGTACAAGCAAAACTGCAAAATTTTTTATGGAAAACGTTTTTTTTTAAATTTTATATATTATAAAGTAATAATCTATTTAGAAAACATATTTGTAAATGACTATAATAAAAAGAAATTTTTTATTGAATTATATTTTTATCTGTGTCTTCATTCAACAACAGAAAAATGACGATTTTAATTGCAGTAACTTAGAGGTTGCAAAAACCAAAATTATTTCCCTACACGTTACATTTACTATAAAGTAGCAGATGCCACCAACGTTATAGTTGTTGTTACTTTAAAAGTGGTGACGGCAACTGCAACAATTTCACTGTGTAGTTATATTTACCTAGATATAGCAAATGGGACCAATGACGTTATAAGATCTTAGTAACTGTTGCTACCAACTTATTTTCATGTTGGTAGAATTGGCAGAATCGATATAGGTATTTTTTTTTTTAATTGGCAACGCGGTAATAACTGTTAAAGTGTCACTGTCACTGTGTGCGATGGAATATGTGTATTATTAAAAATAACAATTATTATACTTTTTAAGTACTTTTTATTATCTGATATTATTTGGAAAGAGCACATATCGAACAATATTTGATGGATGCCCCTGACGGTGAGCATCTTATGTCAGAGGTAGGTGTTTATTATATCTTGCTTTTATGTACCTATTTAAATGTTTGGGTTTTTTAGGTTGCATTGATACTGGAGTTTGGGGTGCCTTCCGTTGCGGTAAACTGACCTTCTTATGCGTCGAAGATATGAGATAAAGAATAATATCTATATATATCCATACCAGATACCAAGACGAATAAATCAAGAAGTTTCACAGTTTTAAATGAAGGATTTTCGGTGAACCCACTTGATTCGATTAGGAAATATGTCTTTAAGACCGCAAAATGTGTCTCACTAAAGATTTTTCGTAAATTTTCAAAAGGGAAAGTGCACTGTCCAATGCGTTGGATTAAATAAGCTCTCAAAAATTCCAAGAATTGTAGCTGATTATTTGCAATTGCCAGATGCAGATTTGTATACTGGCCATAGCATGCGCCGTTCCTCATCAACTCTTGGCCAATGGGGTGACATTACCACCCTTAAACGTCACGGTGTGTGGAAATCATCCACCGTGGAAGAAGGTTATTTGGAAGATTCAGTCTCAACAAGATTGTTATTGCTAAAAAAATTCAGGGAGAGCAGCACAACGAGTCAGGGGATACAGACGTCGTTACTAGTATAGAGAAAAATTGTGTACAGAAGAGCAGTTTTCTTTGTGGAAAATCGAATATGATGACAATAAATGTTAACATAAATATAAATAAGTGTTAATGCATGGGTTCTTTGTTTTGTTAATTTTCCATATAATGGAGACAAATAAATTCCTTGGACTTTATTTTATATTAAAATTATTCTTTAGTGACTAAATCACTTTACCTCACTTTAGCTTACTACTTTATCTCACTAGTGACTTATGAGTCACTTTATACCTTCAAAATCTCATCAATAAAGATCACTTTATATGAAAGTGTTAGATAAATATATTTATTAACGTAAGGTGTGTAATAATGGAAAAAATACATAAGAGTTTTCATATTTTAGTGATCAGTTTACATTTAATTTCATTCAATTCAATTTATTGTACATAAACAATGTCTTATGCCGTTATACCGACATTGTCCGTTCCCCATCGACACAATATTTATTAAATTTGGAGTTTTTAATTAGCAAATTCATTTAATATGCTCAGTGGATTACTAACTGAACTATGAGTCAATCTGTGTGTTAAAGACAAGTTGTAATTTTCGAACAGTACACAGTGTCATTAATTACTACAACTGTTATAGTTTTCGATTACTCTTCTCCTTGTGTTGATGGGAACACTTTTGAATCTTGTTACCAAAGATGATGGTTTTGCTGTGGCGAAATAATCTTTAATGTTTGCATCATATTCTGAAGAAACACTATTTCTCCTACTGTTTAACTGTTTCTTCAGTTTTCTATAAAACAATGATGAGTGCCGATAAACTTTATTTTGCTTTTACTGAGCATTTCAGATGCCGCCATTTTATTCAATGCCAATAATGATATAAATTGTCTTAAAAGTTGATATCACTTTATAGTAGGTTTTTAAGGTATATATAACTTTGTAATCATTTTCAATTAGTGGGGAGTATTAAAAATAACTTCAAAGCTCCTATGTTCGTAGAAATAACCTCTTTTTTACTCAAGATGTCACTAATAAGTTAGACAACAATGAGGTTCCAGAAAATTTCCCAACAACGTATCAGGGACTTAAAATTGAACACTTGAAGTTATCGTTACTTTGAACTGGTCCTTTGGTAACGCTGTGCGGTCGGCATTACTACCAATTTTCACTTTGCAGTTGAGGATGCTTCAAAGTAATGCAGAGTAGTATCTGCGACGTTGCAGATTCTGCGGCAGTTGCTTGAAAGTGTTATAACTATACAATGCCTGAATTCGGTAGAATCTACATAATTGTTACTACAAATGCATACCACAAAGTGAATATTACCTTAAAGCCGCAAATTTAGTAACAGTTATGGAGTATGGAGTATGGAATTAGCAGGAGGGTGGTCAAAAACCACAGCACTTAGGCCCCATTGGACCCCTTGTACATCCTCCCTCTAGGCAGACACTCGCCTAGACCTCCAGCCATTCTTTCGAAGTAGGTGGTGATATTGCCTAGGGGCATCTCCCTTACATTGGCCAAGGTAGGCCAACGCTCTCCCAAGATGGATTCTCTAATTGATGAGACGGCTGAACAGTCACAGAGTACGTGTTGAACCGTCTCATCTTCTTGTTCACAACCTCTGCAAAGAGGTGTTTCGCTTAATCTCATATTGTATAGATGTTTCCTTAGCGGACAGTGTCCAGTCTGGATTCCTGTTATAAAACGTAGATTCCTTCTGGTCATTGCCAGGTAGTCCATTGCTGTTTTCTTGTTGGGATACGTGAGCAGTTCCCTAGCAAGCTGACAGCTGCTTGTTTCATCCCACAGCTTCTTAAATTCGTTGTGGGTGTTCTCCTTAATTAATTGTATTATCGCCGTAATCGGTAACAGACTGGCCGGGCCTGGTCCAAAAATAAGTTGGCCTGCTGCCTTCTTGGCCAGTTTGTCGGCTTTTTTGTTGCCACTGCACTGTGCATGTCCTTTCACCCAGCATACCGAGATGTTGTTCGTACTGGAGGCACCCACAAGTGCTTGATGACATTCCCATACTGCTCCTGTGGTTATTTTGTAACTTCTCAGGGCTAGTAGTGATTGTCTACAGTCTGTGTAGATCCTGATTGTTTTGCCCGTAGTTTGTCTGCGGACAATCTCTTTTGCGGCTATGGTTATGCCCGCCAGTTCAGTTTGTACTATGCTGGCTCGCTCATCCATAGTCCATTTATATTGGATTTGCAGGCTTCTGGAATATATTCCACATCCTGCCCCCTCCTTCTTCCTTGATCCGTCTGTGAAAATGTTAATAACACCTTCACCAGCGGTCTCGTTTTCACTGTTTGCCTGTATTGTGTAGGGTCTATCAAAGACAAATCGGGGAGAGATGCCATCTGTGCATGCCTGTAGAAGAGGCGTCTTCCTGACAGCCTCGTTCCACAGGCGACTTCTGGTCTCCCCACAGCCTACATTTGGTTGTAGGCCAACGGACTTGAGGCGTGCCATTGTTATTAAGGCCACTTATCCTAGATGTAAATCCAGTGGTGGCAAACACAGCATTACCTCCATTGCTCTCGTTGGCGTTGTTCGCATAGCTCCTGTTATGCTTAGGCAGGCAACTCTCTGCACTTGGCTGAGCTTGGCTCTCGCTGTAGTCTGTTTACTCTTAGGCCACCAGACCACAGCTCCATAGGTTATCATTGGTCTTATGATGGCAGTGTATATCCACATGACCACTTTGGGTTTCATTCCCCAGGTTTTCCCCACGGTCCTGCGGCACTGCTCATAAGAAATGTAAGCCTTTTTTAGTCTTCTGTCTAAGTGAAGATTCCATGTTAGTTTGGCGTCGAAGGTTACCCCAAGGTATTTCACTTCTGATGCGAAACTTAGTGTTGTGTCCAGGAGAACTGGTGCTTTCTGTGCTCCTGGTTTCCTTTTTCTTGTGAAGAGAACCATCTCCGTCTTCCTGGGATTAACAGACGGCGAGTGTTCTCTGCACCATTTTTCAATTTTTCTTAGAGCCCCCTGCATCCTTTCACAGAGGACTCCTTCAAATTTTCCGTTGAGCAGTATTGTTACATCATCTGCGTAGGCGATTGTGTGGAAACCCTCTGAGTTGAGGTGGCGCAAGAGGCTGTCGAGAACTAAGTTCCATAACAGTGGTGATATTACACCTCCCTGCGGGCAGCCTCTCGCGACCATTCCTCGCACAGAAGCGTCTCCCACACTGATTTGTACAGCTCTTTTGGAGAGCATGTTGGATATCCAGCTTCCCATAATCGTGGGGACGTTTCTCTCCACTAGGGCTGCCGTGATTTTTGGGAAGGTGGTTTTATCAAACGCACCTTCTATGTCTATGAATACACCTAGGGTGGACTCTTTATTGTCCAAGGATTTCTCAATCCGACTCGCGACCGCATGGAGGGCGGTGTCGGTGGATCTTCCCAATGTGTATGCGTATTGGTTGGGATGCAAAGGGTTGTCTTTCACTACGACATCCCTCATGTATCGTTCACATAGCTTCTCCATCGTCTTGAGGAGAAACGAGGTTAGGCTGACAGGCCTATATGCTTTGGGGGTGGTATAATCCATCCGCCCTGTCTTTGGAATGAACACAACTTTCACTTCTCTCCATATCTCTGGAATATGAAGGTGCGCCAAGCTCGCCCTAAATACTCCGACCAGGTGCGGCAATAGTTCATCCAGTCCCCATTGCAGTAGGGCGGGATAGATGCCGTCAATGCCTGGTGATTTGAAAGGAGTGAAGCTCTGTATTGCCCATCTTATCCTGTCTTCGCTCACTACTTGGTTGGCCATTTGCCAATCCAGGTCTGAGGGCTGACTGTCGACTTCGTTTGGCCATTCCTTCCGTTCTGTTATCACAGATTCCGGGAAGTGAGTTTCCATAAGTAACTCTAGGCTTCCACGAAGGTCGGTAGTTCTTGTGCCATCGTCCTTTTTTAGTAGGCAAAGGTCATGGTCTTTATCTTTGGCGAGGATTTTGCAAAGCCTAGCGGTCTGTGAGTAGTCTTCAATTTCCTCACAGTAGGTTCTCCACGCTTCTCTTTGTCTTTGTCTGACTAGTTTCTTAAACTCTTTCAGGTTGGTTTTGTATGACTCCCAATCTGATTCCTGTCTAGTTAATTTTGCTTTGTTGAACGAGGCCCTAGCCTTCTTCTTGAGGTCAGTCAGCCCCTGACACCACCACTTGGTGGCCTCGTTGGACTGTTGCGAGGACCTCAAGGGGCAGGATGTCTCAAAAGCTTGTCTCATTGTTGTTTGCAATATTTTAACATATTGCTCTATTTCACCACTACTTCCGGGTGTCCTTACGCTAACTCCTTCCAGGTTCTCCCTGAGTTGACATCGATATACGTCTCTGTCAGTCCTCCGGGGATCTCGGAAGGGTTTTTTCGGTGTCTTAATAAGGTTGATTTCAAAGTTTATCTATTGGTGGTCTGATAGTGTTACGCAGTCAGACACATGCCAGTTTTGGATTAGGCTGGATATATGCCACGTTGTTAGTGTTATATCTATTATGGTTTGACTTCTGGAGTTTATAAATGTTGGTGTACAGCCCCTGTTGCTTACAATAAGGTTGTTACCAGTTATATAATCATACAGTGACTTACCCCTTGCATTGTTGTCTTCACTTCAACAGTTATGTCATTCCTACTGTATTAAAGTTCCGATGCCTCAGATGCCAGTTCGCATCACTTTGAATGCTGCTTGGGATATATTTGTTCAACTCGCCAAGTTGACATGAGCAGTGCACATATAGTTCTATGTGCCAATTGCTCTAGTTGAGGTCTAAAATTTTGCCCAAAAGATACGAAGGAACAAGTAGAGTACTGTGTACTACACTTTCGACCTATTTTAGTTATTTTTCGTGATCTATCCTATCCAGATTCGGTTCTTTAAGCTATGCTATGCTTCTATAAAAGATAGCGAAGATTTTCAAGAGCGGGTGGTAAAGATGTATACAAACATATTTTGAAGCATACAGGGTGGTTCATTTAAGCGTGACACCTTCAACTTTTTTCTTTTTAAATGGAATACCCGGTATACTGTTAAATAATTGAATTCCCCTTTTAAAGGCCATTCAAGCAATATGCCACCCCAGATACCCTGTTTATCATTCCAACATTTAATGAGCGCCAATCCTTTCTTATCATATCTTTCTGAATACACTGTGTGGGAGATACAAAATTATTTTTTATTTTAGTGCAGTTTTAATAGCATGAACATCCTTCGTAAAGTATTGACACTGAAGGAATGCGAGTTAGGGAACTTAAAAGTGAAGCAGCACGTGCTTTAGCATGCTTATGTTAGTGAGCACGGTTGTCGGGCGGGCGCGGCGCACAGTGGGAAAAATGTACCCTTTTTGGACAAGAATCTGCCTACAGTAGAGATATCAATCAATTTAAATAAAAATGGAAAATACCCTTGAGACATTGCACTTTAGTGCGACGAAGTGGCTTTGGGTTAACAGTTAATCTAACCTAAAAATTATTTAATTAAATTAATTAGTTAACCTCCTTTGTCGAGAGTCACAAACAAACGAAGTAGTGTTCATGTAGATCGGATAGCAAATTCATTTTTATGGGATCATAAGTTAATTTCTTAAGTTTCTTGAATAGTTTTTAACGTATGACCCATAACCCATTTAAGGAGTTAAAGTAGGAGTTGAAGTTATAAGGTCGTGAAAATTCGAGATTCAAGTGAAATAAAGTTTAACTGATCAAAAGTTGTTGTTCAATGCTGATCTCATTTTTAATCTCACTCACATCCTATTGATCCTTCAAAGGAATGAAAACAGGGGTTGATCTAAAAATTAAGATATTCAAAGTACTCGTTACTAGGTGCTGCGTTTCGACTTGTAAATATTATTTTACTGACAGGTAAAAATAAGGACAGTTTTTTATCCATATGATTATATCCCTATGCATTCAGACTAACCTAAATGTTATTGGGTAGCTGAGGGTCATTTCCGAAGTATTTTTTTTTACCTGTCAGTAATAGTTACTTTTATACCAAGGCCGCGAAATTCCTTTTTACGTACCGAGAGAAAAATTATCGCCGAGGCCTCTTGCGGCCGAGGCAAGATAATCTCGAGGGCGCTAAAAAATTTCGCGGCCATGATATAAACACTATTTTTTATGCAATAAATTATAGTATAGATGGAGAAAATAACACCACAGTTTTTGCTAAATAAACGCGGTGGCCTTAAGGATAGGATTTTGCAGAACGAGAGGGAAATATGCGTTTATTTTCGGTGTATTATAAATATTTAAAAAATTATAAATGGTATAATCTTTAAAATAGTTTCAGATACTTCCCATTGCTCTAAGGAATACAACCTTACATAGTTTTTATCACAAATTTTGTATACAGTTAAATGCCATACTCTAATAATGAAATTAGGAACGGAACTCTTTTCATTGAGAAACTACGATATTCAAGTACAACAGAAATTTACAACAAAAAAAATATATAGTTGTATTCCTTAGAACAATAGCAATTATTTAAAGCAGTTTTAAAGATTATACTATGTTTGGTATTTTAATTATTTAAAATAAATCGAAAATAAACGCATATTTCCCTCTCACTCTGCAAAATCATATCCTTAACGTCAGAGCGTTTCTATGGAAACGGTATATTTTGAATATATACTTGACAATTTTCGAATAATCGTAAAAATGTCAGAGCGATGATATTTCAATTTCTTGTACTCCTACAGAGTTAAAAAGTATTATAAATTCGGCGCTTGCCGATGTAATACCAGAAAAATCCAAACTGATATACGAAAAATGTTACAGCGAGTTAAAATATAACAATTTTTGTTTGTCATATTCTAGAAATGGCAATTTTGAAGTGACCTAAACGTCAATTATTTATGAAAGTGACTTTTAGTTTTTTGGCCGTTACTAAGGGTAGCGGCCGTGAAAATGAATTTTTCTTCAAGCGTATTAAAATGTTTAAATTATGTCACCAAAAACAGAAGTAGAAGTAGTACATTGTTTTACTAGTAACAAAATGTTAGTACCGAACGCCACCGTAGTGGACATTGTTTTACTAGTAACATAATATTAGTTCCGAAAGCGCCGCCGTAGTGGATATTGTTTTACTAGTAACATAATGTTAATACCGAAAGCCACCGGTGGCGCGCTATCCACTAGCCACTTGTCATATTGTGTCAACATGTAAGACTGTAGTTTAAATATTTGTACATTTATGATAAATAAATGAATTTTTGCATTTTAATACACTTGAAGAAAAAATAGTATATATTACACGGAGTAGAACGCCTTTTTTTGTGTTTCGCCCAGTTTGCGGCTTCGGCTTCGCCTCAGCCGCAAATCCTGGGCTCAACACAAAAAAAGAGTGCGTTCTACTCCTAGTAATATAATATACTATTCTCGGCCTGTTTTGAGAACGTGAAATACTCATTTCGCGTACGGCTGCACAAAAAATAATATTTACAAGTCTAAACGCAACTAGTGACGAATATGGAATATCGTAATTTTTAGATCAACCCCCGTTTTCGTTCCTTTAAAGGATCGATAGGATGCGAGTAAGATTAAAGTGAGATCAACACAAAAAAACCTTGAAGAACAACTTTTGATCACTTAAACTTTATTTCACTTGAATCTCGAATTTTCACCACCTTAGACTTTCAACTCCTATTTTAACCCTTAAAAGGGTTATGGTTCATACGTTTAAAACGATTCAAGAAACTTAAGCAATTAACTTATGATCCCATAAAAACGAATTTGGTATCCAATCTACATGAACACTACTTTGTTTGTTTATGACTCTCCACCAAGGAGGTTAACTAATAAATTTAATTAATTAATTTTTATGTTAGGTTAACCCAAAGTCACTTTGTCTAAAGTACAATGTCTTAAGGGTACTTTCCATTTTTTAAAATTTAAATTGATTGATATTTCTACTGTCGGCAGATTTTTGTCTAAAAGGGCACTTTTTTCCCATTGTGCGCTACACTCTTGGTAGCCTCAACTCACATTCCCCCTCTGTCAATACTTTACTCCCGATGTTCACATTACTGAAAGTCTTTCGCCATCACAAAGTCATCCAAAAATCATTACCATTCACGCATCACTCCAAGTCTAATTCCATTTCAAGCATTTCAAGCATTTCTAGACAGAGCAACTTTTGCCCTACTCAGAAACTGCACACACAACATAAGACGCAAACTTAACACTACCAACATCTTCCATACTTCCAACATACTTCCATCATTCATGTGATACATCGCAGAACAAAAGACCATGTTTCAGAAGAACAAACTTTCCAAATTAAAAATGAAATGATCTCAAGATCATGCTGTACAGTCCATTAAAAGCTTCGATTAAAGAACTTATATCTAGATACATAACAGGCTATCTTTTCATTATATACCTTGTTTGCTCCTAACATAGTCACATTATATGTCCATTAAAAAGAATAGATGAACATCACATCCCATAGGCAACAGTGGCGTTGTGTGTGTAAAAAATGTGTCGAATGATAAATATTTTCATTAAAATGAATTATTGCAATTCCTGCATTACCGGCTCTTCATATAACGTGATGTAGGCATACGATATTACAGTAAGATAAAACAGTAAGATAAATATGTATTGAAAGGATATTAGAATTTAATTGCTATTTACTTTATAACTGTAAACTGAACTTCATCATGTTACGACTATGGAACGATCGATTTTCTTCTTTTCTAAACTGCTTTCTGCAAACGGCACAGTACTTCACTATTTATTTGCACTAAATATATTGTCACTAAACTGTGTAAATATGAATAGAGAATATTATTTAGGTATTAAGCAAATCACAACTTAAAATAAAAAGACTTCTTCACCACATTTTGATCGAAAAACACGAAAAATGGTTATTAACATTAATGGCGGATATACTGTCAAAAGTGTCAAACTGAGATAATGATAATCAAACTGAACCGTTGGTGCCCGAATCGGCCGCGAATAGATCGACTAGCCAATCAAGAATTTATGGGAAGAAGTGCCTTAGATTGTGAATCTTTCAGGATCACACAAACTAATGCCATTATGTATCTAGATATAAGTTCTTTAATCGGAGATTAAAAGCATGCTGTACAGTCCATTAAAATTCTTGATAATTTAGCGAAATTCCATACGTATGGTTACTCTATGGTAAAGTGTCCCACAGAATATTTGAAATTAAATATGATATACAAAGTATGCCTTCACATAGGGTGAGTATAGTAAATGACGAGTACGATTACGTAGAACCCAGTAAAAGTGATTAAAATAATATAAGGGATAATTTTCCAAACTTCCGTAAAAATCGACTTAGACAGACTTTGTGTCTCACATTTTGTCGTTTTTCACAAAATGGAACATTTGAAAACCGCTTCAAAATTTGACTTATTAAAAGTTATTTTTCATTCGGCGACAAGAGCTTTGAACAGAGGCACTGGATAGCGGATATGCAAAGTTTATTTCTTGCCGGATGACCAATTATTTATTATTACCAAAATTATTGAAAATGAAAAAAAAAAGCGCAATTAAATTAATATACGGGTATTTTCATAAGGATAGCCCGAATGCGGAGCTAAGTCACACTATCCTTATTTAGTTATATGCCGTCAGTGTGTTTTGAATAAAGAAGAAAATCCTATTATGACTAATATCGCAATAGTCGCAAAATGGGGACTTATTAAGCCACAAGTGAACCAATTTAGTTTGATACATAATATTATGGTCATGACTAAATGCTTTCAGCAACAAAATCAAAAATGTGAAACATATTTTCTAATTAATTATTTGAATATTTTTGTGCCAGTTTTTCCTATCTCTCCAATTATATGTAGTTGTTATTAAATGTGATCTAATGTGTCCATCCTTGCCATGTTTGGTATGCAGATATGATAGTTTTAACGTATAATTAAATAGAGATTTACAAATATTTACTTGTGTTCCTTTTGAGCTTTTATACAATAAACGATATTTGAATCCTTGTCTTATTCTAAAATTTCTCAAGCCTGTATTCAGGTGATCGATCATATCATAGAAGTCAAAGACAGGGTTTTATAAGTGATTAGAAATAATACAAAATACATTAAAAGCAGAGACATAGGCGAGAACAGGTAGCAATTATCAGTAAGTATAGAATTTTCATCGTTTTCATCTATCACAGACTCCATTCCTAGGTCATCTCTTAAGATTTATAAGAACCCCGAGAATAGAAAATACCGGCGAACTTTGCGAAAGGCACGCAATCAACATATACATTTAAATTAGTGGTGATTTTCAGACGCACGAAGGTAGGATCTTCTACAGGCACTCCTACCAAATTAGGATTCAGACCACTCTGCAACACATATTGAACCCCACTACCTCATTCTGATAATCAATTAGTGATGGACTACATCGTGATTTCTCAATCATATCTGGAATCGTTACTGCTGCGATTACAGTGATCACGACTTACATATATGGCGAAATAAAAAACCTTTAGGCATTATAAATCATAAATACACTTGATGTACTTTGTAATACATATAGTATAAAGTTATACAAAGTGTATAAAAGGATTGACCGATGAAACGGAAAGACGTGATAGTCACAGCTCTGGGGCAAATTTAATAACAGTTTTTACTAGTGATTTTTTATTATCAGCGATCACATTACAGTTCGTGAAAAATCACCATCACTACCATGCGTTTGTATCATGTTACCCAGTCTAGGCGTAGACAACCTGTATATCTTAGATCTTAAGACATGCTAATAATATTTATCATCACACTCTATACATACATTTTTATTCACGTCTTTACGAGATATTATTACAACATGAAGCTCAAACGACAAATATTTTAGAATTAAGCTACTCCATTTAAGGACCTGCTTAGGCGTTGTAGCTGTATATTAATACTATTAAGTATTTGTTAGTTAAATATCAAGTTAGTTTAAGGATATTATAAAAAGAGTGGCATGTATAAACAAAAATGTTGAAATTTATTTCTAAAAATTTTTCTTGGTCGGTTTAACAAATAAAAATACATACCTAAAGGGTTCTCCACAGGATCCAACTTGCTAGAAGCTAACCATGTCACTATGCTGTGAAAATTGCCGCGCCACTTCATTTTATGAGTTGGAACGTGTGTAGATCCCTTAAAAAGTTCATCTACCATTTATTCATATTTTGTCCGCATTATTTAATATCTAGAGCATAATAACAACCGAAATACCATAAATTATTAGACACTGTTAAGATATTGAGACAATGTGAACTATTCATGTTTTTGTTTTATGGGGTTCAGAATTGTATTAATTGTGTTTTTATGGTTTGTCGACTCTTCAAGTACGAAAATATAGAAGTAATTTTGAAATTGTTCTGCGCGTATAAGATACTCCACCTAAACTGGACAATTTCTGCAGATGACATTGTGTCCTTAAAAGGGAGGCGCAATCTTTACAACGATATTTTGTCTCAAGTCGTACTTGCTGATCTACGAAAAAATAAATTTTAAATATCTTTCTTCAAATTAGGTAAACTATACGATATGGCACTACTTATTTTCAGAAAATTGGTAACAGATTCATCATTATTTGGTTAAAAAACGTACCTAATGTTTATGTCAAATCCAATATTGACATGCGAAAACTGTCCGAAGAAACATGGCAGAACTCGACATTTTTTAAACAAATAATGATGAATCTGTTACGAATTTTTTGAAAATAGTTTACGTATTTGAGAAAATTGGAAAAAAGGAGCCAGCTTTATCCACAGAAGGATCGACAAAAAACCTCATTTTCAATTGCATTTTTGACCCTACATTTTTATAAAAAAACAGAAAATATTTTTACTGCATTATCAATTACTGCACGAAGAATGTTATTAAGCATATTGTAGACTAAACACATTTGTTTTCTTTTAACGCACTTGTATATAAATTGACAAGTTGATAGTTGAATTCCAACCTTGCAACCAGTTCTTTATTCTTGCTTCCAGTCATTTTACGGCCAGGATACTTGAGCTAGCGCCTTAATTGAGCACAAAAGGTCTATTCTAAGCCTATTTGAACAAAAAAAAAATATATTTTACCGTTACTATACTTCCATGATGTGGATGTGGAAGTAATAAAACTCAGCAATCCAACATAATTAATATAAGAACAGATTTACAACATGTCAAACCAAATTTGCACCATTATAAAATTATTTTTAATGTAAAGAAAAAAATTATTTATTATTTATTAAATTACTGAACCTTACATATAAGTGGTTAAAGCAATAAACAAAAAGGATTTCTGTTTGCAGAGTCTATTCATAATATATAACGCAATTAGTGTGTTTTTACAATTCTCTTTCAATCCTGAATTAACTGAAGTAAAACTTATATCTCGCGACGCTTTGAAATTATAACTTGTATGTTCTGCACAACCAAGTTTAAAGTAATGATCGCGTAAAAAGCATGTATTCTCACATATACAATTATAAAATAAAAATCATTAAAACTTGCTACCAGTACTCAATATCAGTTTATTATATCCACTTCTCGAGAATAAATCATCTTCACATTACGATAAGTTGTTGCTAACAATTCTGAAGAGATCCAAGATCTTTTACAGCACTAATAAGTATAGACAGTGCCCCATTTCTGGATAGAGATTATTAATGTCGTCTTAGAGAATTGAATTCCAAATTATCTGAAGCCACTTCCGATTGGAACTCATCACAATTACCTTAGTGGAACATTTATTATATAGGCTTCAGACTATATCCCGCTGAAAAATAAATTAGGTGACATTAAACGACACTAAACACCGTTTAGGTAGGACTTTGTATAAGCTCCTTAAGGAATCACTACTACACATCCAAATTTCCGGTGGGAGTGGTAGTGGGGGTGGCTGATGCTAAAAATATTGTTTAGGCCTTTAGATGGAATAGAATAGATATTTATTCATGTTAAAATATTTACAGGAAATGTGTCTACAAGACAAAATTAAATCTAAAACTAGATATAAATAAATTATATAAAAATAACATATATGATTAAGTATAATATATAAATATAATATATAAACATAAAATTAAAAGTATAAAAATAGTCAATACAATACGATGCTACAATTAAAAAAAAAAAAAAGAAACGTTTAGAAAACAAACAACAAAATTTGGACACAAAAAGATTTCAGATATGAATGTTTTCAAATGAATAAGACATGAACACCTCAACGCTATAGAAAACCTATCTTAAAAGGAATGCTCTTAGTTTTCTTTTGAATAAATTAAGAGAATTTATTGATTTTAACCCGTTTGAAAGTTATGTTGAAATATGTAATTCCACAATAACTCGATGACCTTTCATAGAATTAATGGTAATGTTTTTCGGTATAAAGCTTATGTGTAGGTACTCCTATTGTTATACATTTAAATAATTCGTTTCTTTCTTATAGATAAATTAATTTTTGTACAGATAAACGCCGGTTAGTGAAAGAATATTTTTGGAGCGAAAAATTTGCCTACACGAGTCTAAATATTTCAAATTAAAAATTATTCAAATTAGTCGCTTTTGAATTAAAACTAGTCTATTTGCCAAAGGTGATGAACCCCATACCCAAGCAGCACAATTAGTTTATTTGACCAGTTTAAAGCCACATTAACCTAAGAGAGTTGATATAACGTAATTGCAACCATTGCTTTCAACTTTGAAGGCATATGGACTTAATAGTAATTTAGTAAGCAATATTTAGGTAATATTTTCTTATGAAATGCCTGATAAAGTCACACTGACTTTAATGTAATTTACAAGAAATATTTACGTTACTGTTCTTTAAAATTTAACTCTAAAGTTAAAATGCATATTGAGGTCTACGTGTAAGAAAATATTATATAATTTTAGACTAAATTATTAACTTTGGAGTCGCTGTCTTTTGTCTGAATAAAAACAGGGAACTTTTACCAATTTTTTACGTAAGTATAACCTGAGTTTTTTCTTGTCCTTGTAGGCAGATTTAGGTTATAACTTTAACCTCATAGTCAAAACTAGTTCCAATTTTAGGTAAAATTTGCCCCAATTTTACTTCCCCACTAACCTAGCATATGTGTTTAACCTAAAGGCAAATATTACTTCATAAAATGTCCTGAAAGTTATTTCTACTTAAAAATAGAATTAGGTCCCTTCCCTGGAAGGCAAAATTACGTTTTCATTGTCCAAATTACTTCAATGGACTATAATGATTGTTTTATGTTGATGCCCTTCCCAGTGTCAACTGTACTTTATTAGTGGGATAGTGTCCTAATTTGTAACAATTTGTAGCAATTTATTTTGTTGTTGTTTTCTGTTTTTGTGTTTTTAAAAATAAAATTGGAGGCGTTTTGTTTTAAATGCGAAAAAGTATTCTACATCCAGTCAACCTTTAGTCGGCACAACTGAAAAGTGCATAAGCAAATATAGGACATAATTATATTTATATCGAATATGCAGTGCACTTAAAGATACTTGTAATTGTATTTCAACTTTTCTATTACCGACTTGTTTGCATTCGAATTATATCAGGTAAAACAGTTGTTAATCTTTCAGAGAGTTTAGTACGATATAACTATTTTTTTTTCTCTAAATTTCAGTACTTAGTTTGCTGAATGAAAAGCTAAGTGAAGTTCAGTAGTGTTAGTAGTGTAACTGAGTGACTTTATTTGAATTGTATTCAGTGTTCCTGAATGTACTCACTGAAGAGAAGTAAAAATGGTTTATGGCCCTATAGGAGGTTTAAACCTATACCTATGTACAAATTTAAGTTGATAGATGAGGAAGTAGTAATATGGAATTAAACAAGTTTCATATGATGTGTTTTATGTTAATACATTTATTCAAATAAAAAATAAAGTATTAAACTAACTAACTAACTAACAAAAGATTAATTATTTTACCTGAAATATTTTTAATTTCCAAATTCACCGAATCCGTGATGTGATCATGCTTTTCTGTCAAATGCAAACACAAGTCGTTATTAAAGTTAAAATACAATTTGCACTCTAAGCACAGGTATTTTTGGGCACCGTATATTTGATATAATTACGTCGGATTTGTGTATTTATGCACAATTCTGTGTGCCGATTTAACGCTGACTGGCTGGAGAATACTTTCTCACATTCAAAACAAAACACATCCATTTTTATTGACAAAATACAACAGAAAATTGAACGAATAAACCACAAACTCACAAAACAACAAATTGTAGCCAAAGAAGTTTGAGGTTAGAAACAGAAGTGACGTCACGGCACGAGATGCACAATTTACCGCCTTCTCTAACCTAATTATGGGAAATATGACCAATTTAGTTCTGCCTGAACTTTAAAGACTACAATTTTGAAGACTACAAAATTATTTTAACCTATATTGGTTCCATTTAACTTTAAAGTAAATAATATAAGTTTTAACACTTCGTCTCAAAGAAAAACGTCAACGGGGTCTAAAATATTGGGAGAGAATGCTTCGAAGTCGCGTGGCACTATGTTCGCCATATTTTTCAACCAGCTGTAAGAGGCCATTTTACAATCAAATTTTGATGAGTATTTAATTGAAAAAAAATCATTAATATATAATTGAATAGGCTTTTACAAATATTTTTAAAATATATTTAAGCTAAAAAAAAATTTTTTTCCTTTAAAAACGTGAAATACTTGAGGCCCCTTTAATATTCCGAGGTAGAATGGATATATTTACAATGAAAATTGATTGGCAGTAAAAAACACACACAAAAGGGAAGTGGACACATTATTACACAACTACGTATGGCATTATATGATGTACTCCTACTCCATCATTATAATAGAGATGTCTGATGGTTTCTAGTTATGTCTTTGCTGCTTATGCCTCGTGACTTATAAGTAAATTATTATTGTTGTAAATAAAACCTTATTAGTTATTTCTGAGAAAGAAAGATTGCAGTTGAAAGAGGATAACTGGTTTGGTAGATATTACCTATTAATGACCACAATTAAACAAAATTTTTACGTTCAAATTACCTGTTCAGGGAAATATGTTCTATAACCAATAGGTCATTATAACTGAGCAGCCTTATTTAAGAGGTATTCATGACGTCGTCTCATTCCCCATTTACTTATATTTTACGTAAATTTTAAGTCAATTAGATTAGGTTAAACGGGAAAACGGGACCAAAACGTAATTCCAACTTGAGGTGCTACTTGGGTACTATAATATTGTAGGTTAAGTGAAAATAAAAAATTTCGTAGTAGACTGATACTAGACAATCGATTGTGAGTGAGTTTTTTTAAGGGTAGAATGAGAAAGCATGATTTGTTTAATTTATTTGTTAGGTACTTAATGTGCTCAGACCAAATTAAATTGTTATCAGCGATTGTTCCAAGAAATTTAGTATTTTTGAGAATCATAATATTATCATTGTCGATGGAAAAAGTAAAATTATTGCTTCGTTTCCGTGAACTTAAAAATCCTAAAGCAACAGTTTTAGCCATATTAACGATTAGATTGTTTTTAGCGCACCACTCTTTAAAAGACTTCGTTACAAGAGTCACTTTATGAATAATTTTCGATTCGCATTTATCACTAAAAATTAATGATGTATCGTCAACATACATGAAGATATTGCACTCATTTATATGGTCAGGTAAGTCGTTGATATATAGAAGAAAAATGAGTGGACTCAGGGCACTACCTTGTGGGGTTCCAAGTTCAGTATGAGAGCTTTCTGAAAAAAACATTGGCATGTTAAACAATAAATTTTCTATTTGGCCAGATAAGACATTATAAGAGAGTTAGCATTTCCTCGAATAAAAATTTTATTTCATTTCATCGAAACAAAATCTACTACCTATGGTATCGAAAGTTCTAGACAGATCAAAGAATAGCCCAGCCTCGTTTTCGGGTTCGTCGGGTTTACCTAAGACGGGCTGAATAAATTCAGTAGTAACATTTTCGGTTGATAGGTTTTTTCTAAAGTCAAACTAACTTTTAGTAAACAGATTGTGGTGATTTAAGTAAGAATTTAAGTTTTAGGATATTGCACTTTCAATAATTTTAGAGAAGATACTTAACATTGCAATTGGCCTATAGTTATCTATATCCTGCAAGTCACCCTTTTTAGGAATTAGTACAGTACCTAGAGGTAAAAAATATGCAAAACTTTGGAATAATTTCATATTGAACGGATTTCGTTCATTTTTGGCAGTATAATAGTAAATGCTTCACAGAAAAGTTTCTATATTGTGCGAGGGCTTGCTAATTTATAGGGGATGGATGCCACCTCCTCTCAGGGGGTGGCACTTAAAAAACATATATATTTATTGGAGTTGAAGTAGAATCAAATTTAAGAAGAAAAGGTTCTATGCAATTTTTCACATAAATTGATAGTTTTTAAGATATAACGACTTCAAAATTGCGATTTTAGCTTAAAAAAAAGGTATTTCCAAACGGCTTTCGTCGTGTATCTCGAAAAGTATTACTTTATCGAAAATATATTACAGACCAATTACAGAAAGTACAAACTGGGAATTAATTATATTTTTTGTTTATTGACTAAGGTTAATAATTTTGGAGATATTTAAGTTTACATTTGACATCCAAGTGTTCATAAGATAATTATTTAGAGTGGGAGTTAAATATCACAGAAACTGTGACACCTACGTCAAGTATGCTAATAGGTAGAATAATAGGTTATTAATTAAGCTTTGAACTATTTTTTTATTTGTTTCTGTAGCATGAAAAACAAAGAAGTTATGACCGAAGCAATGTGCGTCTACACATTTTTTTAATAACAACGTCGCTATTTTGTTACTGTAAATAGCCAGTAATTAAAAAAAAGGAATTTCAAACACTGTTCTTCATTAATATATAATAGCATGACGTAGATGCTCAAATTTTTTGGTTTGTATAGAGCACTTGCTTAAGAAAAAAATACAGTTTAAACTAGGTATTTTCGATAAAACGTAATTTTTTTTTCCTTTTCCAGATATCTCAATAAATATTAGTTTTGTTGAAAAATGGGTAGAGACCAAAAATAAAGCTCATAAACTGATAATGAATTTAGCTTGTTTATTTATTTACAATAATTTCGGAGATATGAAAGTTTACAAATGGCGTACGAACGTTTATAAGACGAAAAATGCAGTTTAAATGTTAACTATCTCAGAAATTGTCACCCACGTCACACATGCTAAGAAATGAAATTAAAGACAATTAACTGCGCTTTCAAATTATTTTTTACTCTTTCCCGTAGCATAAGAAATAAAGAAGTTATGACGGAAAAATGTGCGTATTTATATTTTTTTGTATAAAAAGGTCGCCATTTTGTTACTCTAATTAGCCAGTAATTTAAAAAAATTATCTCAAATACAGTTTTTCGTTAAGATGTAGCATTACCTAGATGCTCAAATTTTTTTGCTCATTTAAAGCACTTGCTTTAGAAAAAAATGCATTTTAAACTTTAAAAGTAATTTCGAAACACTTGGATACCAAATATAAACTTTAATATCTCCGAACTTATTAATCCTACAACAATAAACAAAAAATGTAATTAATTCCCAGTTTGTACTTTCTGAAATTGCTCTGTAACATTTTTTCGCCAAAGTAATACTTTTCGAGATATTTGACGAAAGCCGTTTGCAAATACCTTTTTTTTTTGAGCAAAATCGCATTTTTGAAGTCGTTATAACTTAAAAACTATCAATTTATGTGAAAAATTGCATAGAATCTTTTCTTCTTAAAATTTGATTATATTTCAGCTCCAATAAATATATATATTTTTTAAGTGCCACCCCCTGAGAGGGGTGGCATCCACCCCCTATAAATTAGCAAGCCTCCGCACAATATAGAAACTTTTCTGTGAAGCATTTACTATTATACTGCCAAAAATTAGCGAAATCCGTTCAATATGACATTATTCCGAAGTTAAAACCTCTAGTTACTGTACTAAATGGGCACTAGAATGGCAAGTTTTAAAATATCGGGAAACTTACCACTCGTAAAAGCAAATTTTTTTATTTCTACTAACGGTGTTAAGATAAGATCAAAGTATTTTTTAATTAAATTTATGGGAACTTCATCAAACCCAGTAGACTTTTTATTAAGTGAGTTCATAATACTTCTATCGTTCATTGACCGGTGTAAAAAACCTGGAGTTATTTACATGTACATTACTGACAGTGCAGTTTTCGGAGAAGATATTTTTGAAGTGGTAATTTTTTGAACCGTGCTGGAGAAGTGACCACCAAAGGCTGTAGCAATTTCGTTGGAATTTGTTAATGTGCTGTTTTCTGTTTTTATTGTGATTGGAGGGATTCAACTTTTGCTGATTCTTTGTTATTAACCAAATTCCACATAGTGTTAGCTTTATTTTTTGATGACTGAATTGCACTTTGTTTCTTGTAACCATACTAAATCAAAGTTTTATTTTTTAATCATTTTAATAATGGGGTAGGGGTAGTAATGGGGGTGGTACACACACACTGATTCATAATTTTATTTTAATAATGGGGTGGGGGTGGCTGATGCCAAACAGAATTTGGAGGCCTTGGCTTCTCGTACATACATTAAATCTCAATTTTATGGACGCTTCCTTGCATTACCTATTTACCCCCAACCCTTCAACGGAATAAGATAAAGAATAATACAGTCCCAGATCTCATTATAGTAATTAGTATAGGAATCATATCTGAGATATGGAATTGCTTTCTGGAGTATATGTAGTGATTATCTTCTCTCAACAATATTCATACTGCAAAAGGTTTCGGATTCATACAAACAAATATTGTAGCTAACTAGGGTTTGGGTCCCGGGACGTCCCGTGTCTCGAAGTCCCGGGACTTTTCCCAAATTTAATTGTCTCGTGTCCCGGGTCTTTCGGGTCGAGATTCGAGACACTGACATCTGTTGAAAACGAGAGAATGTTCTCTTTTCCGGAGGCATTATTACAAAAATCAGAAACAGGTTGTCGGACAAAGCTGTTAATGGTCTAATTTTTTTAAAAGCCTATTTTATTAAATTAGCAAAAAGACTAATTGATAGTTCGTTATAATATTATATGATTATGTTTTGTTTTATTTATAAGATTTTATTACCAACAAATGAATCTGTGTATGAGAATTAAACACACGAATTGTTTAGACTTTAATTAACGTTAGAAATATACGTTAGATACAATCAAAGGTGCAAGACTGGGCTACGGCACAGTTTCACAACTATTGGGCTCAGGCTTGAGACAGTCGAGGCTTCTTACAAAGGAGCCCTCGACTGATTCCACCGTAAAGTGGCTGATTGAGCTCGATAGAGAACGATTCAGACGGATGGGAGGCTTAATAACAGGACACTGTCCTCTGAACAGGCCCCTGCATACAATGCAGTTGAAAGATGATCCTATTTGTTTGATGTATGGAGTGGAGGATGAAACCATCACTCATATTCTGTGCCATTATGCATCAATAGGAGTTCAAGGTCTAGATATTTCGGAAGGCAGGAATTACGGAGGAATTACGGGATCTACCCTGATGAGGGCTGCTCTCCTTCGTGGAGAGCGGTGGTCTTTTCCAGGGGATCCTAAATGTGAATATACAATGGGCCGATAGTCCTGAGTACTGCGGATCTTCGGATCTGCTCGCGTTTTACGTTAGACATGTCAGAATTTGATTTTATATTCAATAAATGTTGATTTTTACTAAAATGGCGATTTTATTAATAGGTCTCGCCTAAAATGAACTCGATTCCAATTTTATTTTCAAAAGTCTCGAAGTCCCGGGACGTCCCGGGACTTTGATATCCTGCGATGTCTCGTGTCCCGGGACTTTAAAAATGTCGAGACTTCTCAAACCCTATAGCTAACAGAAGTTTGACATTGATTTCAATTTTTATTCTGGATACAGTAGGTCCAATTCATAAACATAGCAGTAATTTTAACACAGCCTCTTCCAATTATGTAACAAGGCAAGTAGGTGATGTTACCTTACCAATCTCAAACAGTAAAAAAAATGTTTGTCAATTCTTATTATAATTAACAAGAATTCTTTGACGATGATACAGTTTAAGGTTACTGCTAATAATATTTGTAAAAATGTTTGTATAAAAATGCATATATGCATTCTTTGTTTGTCATACAATTTTTATATTATTTTAAAACTTTTTCAACAATGATTTGCATTCTTCTGGACAATAAAGTATATTTTCATTTGATCGGATATTATAAAATTCATTAGGTGCTAGAACTTTACAATCCGATATATAATATTAATAACAACACTGATTCCATAAGAAAAACAGGAACATGACTAGAATTTTTTTATCTCCCTATCTCCAAGTATCAAGATAAGCTGAAGGTTTCACATCATGAACTATTTTACTATATTATGTTAGCATTACACTTTATTGAATCACACCAACTCGTGCCATCTTCACGAACAAGATCGGTTTCCCATGATGTTATCCTAAAATAATGGATCAAAGGAATCTGGAACTGATAAGCAATTATATAATACTGGTATAGTCAATTTATATAAAGAATACTAAACCTTTTGAGTACTGTAGAGTAGGCCAGGAAAGTATAACCCTGAAAAATAACATTTTCTCTTATAAAGAATGCTACGCGTGAATTTCGTAACTTAAGAGTGTGAATAATAAATTAGTTTAGTACATAACATCTTTACATATAAACTACAAACTATATATTTATTATAACTTGTTGTAACTTGTTATTCTACGTTTTAGGGATTATATATTTTTATAGACTTCTTGTCTCGACAAGCTTTTTTCGGTTCTGTAATTTATGTTCCTATATTCCCTATATTAAAACTAAAAGGATTACAATACCTGTTTATTTGAGTTTTTAATTTACTTTTGAATATAAAAAGATGGAAGAAAAGATGCTATAAAATGTTGAAGCTTTAACGAGTACAAGCTATGTTAGATATTTGTCAATTTCCTTTCTTACTTTTAGAAGTATCCCTAATAAAAGGATATACTTACTGACACTAACGTTAACACATTGAACTATATCCTTTCTGTGCCAGATACGTAAAACGGGGAATAACTGACGGAAAACACTTTAATCTTTCCCACGTATGTATCACATAGAAGATGGATAGTATTTGTGCTTAGCATTTGTATAAAATGGCAAAGTATGTATGTTTAGATATAGAATCACCTTCCAGAGTATTTAATACCAAATTATGTTTACTATTCAGTTGATTAGAGGACCTCGATACAACTGCTTTTTTTGTTTGATTTTGGACATATTTAACGTACATTTTGAATTATATTTCTTATTTTAATTTACCGTACCATATACCATACTATCAAATATCGTAAATATTTATTAATACGTTCTGTGTTCTTTTGCAGGAGTTTTACTTCTACAAACAAGAAAAATAGGTACCTTAGATGTTGTGTTCAATGATGGAATATTTTTATTGTAAAGATGCCCCAATAGAGTATAGGGACTGTGAGTAGAGGTAGATGGTCTAATCAGAGCGAGAGAATACCTTAAGGATAAATTAAGACCTTCAAAACAATTCAGGAAGAGAAGTCAGCAATCAATGACTAAGACACCAAATCGGCTATATTTGGTGAACGCAACAGGAAAGTTTTCAAGCCTTTACTTAACAGATTTACTAGATTACAATATTTTTTCAAAACATAAAATTACGGCTAAAATTAATATATTCCAGATACTATAATCTACATAATTTAAAGGTGCCTCAGGTAAATCATATAATTACAAAATAGAAAAAAAAATAGGGAGTAATATCTTCTATACCTGGGTAATAAATAAAAAATGTCTGAGAACTTTATAATTTTACTTTATGTCATACATAAATTTTATATGAACTTAGTTATTGCAGTTGAAATACTATACTATCTCACTTGATGAATCCACAGTAACAAAGAACGTTATCCCAGCAATGAATCTTTTTAATTGTTCGGGTTTTATATGAAACATAAATTTTGACCCTGAAGTTTTATATGGGTGTCTTAAAAATCCATATCTAGACAAATGGATTAAATAGTTAATGATAATAATAGCATTATATATTTTCGAATGTTAAGAAATTACATTTCTTCTTTTCATATCATATAATAGATCATTTTGATTCGCTTATTTATTTATATTTATATGTGTTACATACTTTTATATACTAATAGAATACTCCAACTACATGGTACGACATCTGTAACATTGAATAATCGCAGGAAATAAACCTATGAAGGTAATATACCTGAATAAAAAAGTATTTACATTATTTAATAATATACTGTTATATCAAGTTTTTATAATGCAGCAGAATATATGACAAATAAATGTTCTTTATTATTGTAGTCTCCATATTTTGACAGATGTCCTGTGATCCACGCATTATTTTAGTTGGCGTCCATTTGATGAATGGCACGCCTGAGAGCATCACGTCATATGCAGTCCCCCCGCATCAAATCATGGGCCCAGGTACCAAATTCACAGACGGGCCCCTGCGCCTTATAATTGATGAGCGGGGAAAAAATTTCTTTGTCAAAATCTCTGGCGGGCCCCTGCGCTTAATAATTGATGAGCGGGCGGGGGGAGAAATTTGAAAAAAAAAATTTGCCAAAATCTCTGACGTGCCCCCGCTACAGGACCCTCGGAAGCCCGGGCCCCTAAACTCAGTATCCCATAGGTCCTCCCCCATACGGAGCGCTTGGTCATATGTTCCTGTTTGTTATATACAAGGCCTCACCAAAAAATACTTTTCCATCACCCCCTTGGTGATATTATTATAGAACCTCCCAGAATCGAAGTCGAAGAATAAATAAAAACTTCGACTTAGGAAAAATTAATTAAAAGACAATTTAGCGACAATTCAGCGCCGAAGATTGACACAAAAAGAACTCATACACGTTCGTAGAGATGTAAGACATTACCGGGTGAAAATTCGGAGAAGCACCGAATTTCCACTTAGAAAAATATGTTTATGTCCCGCTATAAGAATAAAAGTATATTATGGTTATGGAAATGTACTGAAAATAAAAGTATATTTTTGGTCAAGGAAAAAGAATATATTATACTTTTTCAAAAGTGAGCTATATTTTTAAATATCTCTCTAACTTTTTTATCGCTTCACGAAACATAATGAAATTGCAGACACAGTTACTGTGGATATCATTCAACAAAACGACAATAAAATTTTGATGAGACGACGTACTGAAAGACGAGAACCGAAAAATGTGGCAAAGGCGCGTAGCGTCTATAGGCAATTATTAGACAAAAATTATCAAAAATGGACAAGGCCGGTTTTTCGAATAAAACAAATTTGGATTCATCCAGCGACTGGTCAGTTGGACGAGTGCGTTGGAGAAGCTATGGTAGCAAAACCAAATGCAGATCTTAAGAGATGGCAAAGTTATAGAGAAAACCGCCTTCTGCACAAGTACGATAAAAAGGGCAATTTCAAAAAAGTCGTTCGAAAGCGGGGTCATGCCACATACCTTATATTGAACTATACGGGGCTAGTACGTCGCCGTAAAGGAGGCAGGAAAGCAAAATAAACCCATATATAATTGAATTCCTTTCTTGTGAATGATATAATCACTAAAAGGAACCTTAAAGCTAACCACTAGTGTCTCAAAATGTTTAAAGTAAAATATTTTTATATTATTTTTAGTCAGTCCCTAAACCAAGTGCATTCATAAACTTCTGAGGAAGTTGTGTGAATCTTTTTACCTAATCGATTGCTATTACACGCTCTCCATTATATGGTAGTTGCGATATAAATGTCCTCTTTCGTACTTGCCCTGCTTGGGGAAGAGATTTAGTAAAATATATTTTCTTAGATAGGCTATTGCACAAACATAATTGTATTCTTTGAGTCTAATCAATAAATGGTATTATTTGAACTGTTGCATTTTATTGATTGAATGATTAACTTTTGGTCTTTTTTCTCGAAGGCTTTTATGTATTAGGTCGAAATTGAATATCGGGCGTCTCCTGACCCCGCAAGTCTGTAATTCATTACGCACTAATCGGATCGCGAAAGCTCGAGAGGGATTTTCTATGAAAATGATTATGAGATCTCTAAGCACAAGATCCATTACAGTGTTAGATACATAAGCTAAACTGCATCGCCAGAGAAGCCAAGTTGAGAGAGAAGGCAGCAATCTACGGTAAGTACAGCTTTTACCTTTCTCGTCTATCAAACGTCTCTTAAATATGTAGAACTCAACTAGGAGTAGAAATAACCACACACAATCAAGGGAGAACGCGACTGGCGCCCATAATAAATAAATTGTTGTCGCGTCCATCAGACGCTGTATGTGAAGTTCTTCTACAAAATCAGACCAATGTTTGGAGGACGGGAATAATCTAGGAATGTGGAAATAAAGTACAACTAGAATAATTACGTTATCGAACATCCTATTAACTTATGATAAATTCGAAAGAATACATACAAAAAAACACTAAACAGTTGGTTTGCTTGACCATATACTAACGGGGGTGGGGGGGCTACATTAAGCTAATTAGCCTGTAATTATCTTAATTAAACGCCTCCCGTCAGGGGCGTCAGGATATGCTTAGGCGGATCAACGGTTTAGAGTTTTTTGGTACATATTCTATCAAAATCATGAATTAATAAGTTGTTCGATGACGTAGGCGAAATATTGAAAATGCGTTAAATGGTTTTATGAGGCGGTCTGCCGCGCACTTCCGCCAAGGTGAGGCAAGGCAGATCTGAATAATTTTGAAAAATTAATATTTCTCCATAGTTAATACAAGTTTTAGCCGGATGTTATGTAACTTAGCTTAATAAAAGGCCTCCCACCAGCACATGCTTAAACAAACCAACAGTGTTTTCGGTGTATATTCTTTCAAATTATCGTGAATTAATCAGATAGTGGATTATGTGAGTCGGACGAAAGCCCGACTATTGTCTGATTCAACCAGATTAGTTCTCCCCTCCCCCTCCTCCCATTTTCGAGGATGCTGAACCGTGGTGGTGGCAGAATTTCTCGTTAGGATGACCCACTCCCGCAAACGGCCAAAAACCACCCCCAAACGGGGTCAAACTCGTGTTATAATTGTTTGAAGGACTCTTACTTACTGATCCCCCGTTTTCGAGGATGCTGAATACCGTGATGGTGGCAGAATTTCTCGTAGAGGTGACCCATCCCCACAAACGGCCAACAACCACCCCCAAACGCGTATTATAATTGTTTGGTGATCCCCCGTTTTCGAGGATACTGAACACCGTGGTGATGGTGGAATTTCTCCCCGGGGTGACCCACCCCCGATAAATGGCCAATAACAACCTTCCAAAGAGGTGAAAGTGCGTTCTTAGCATACCCCCGGGCAATGCTACACAGGAAAAAACATTAAGATGTCACCTCGATCTCATCAACAAAGTAGTCATCTTCATTTAGTGTGGAGCTGAAAAAAGATGAATGTATATTTTCGTACATATTTTTTTGGGAAAAATAGGTTTATATAATAATTATTGAAACATCTGATTTATTTAATTATATTATATAAAATATTTTTATGGGTATTTTTTGCCATTGAGGGTGTGAACGGGTGTCAAGAACTCGATTCGTGGTCTTCTCTGTGTTCGGCATGCTCGAAAATGGGAGGGAAACCTTTTTGTCTAGTGGTATGATGAGAGCGCTCTCTCACTCCTTTGGAGGGTGGCATGCGTCCCAGGGTCCTCCCCATAATTGGCATGCTCGAAAACGGGGGATCAATAAGTTAGATTCCATGAAACATTATCAATACGCGTTTGACCCTGTTTGGGGATGGTTTTTGGCCGTTTGCGGGGGTGGGTCACCCCAACGAGAAATTCTGCCATCACCACGGTGTTCAGCATCTTCGAAAACGGGGGGAAGAACTACCTTGGTTGCATCAAACAATAGTCGGGTTTTTCGGATCTTTTTCCGACTCACACAATACACTAAGATGTTTGTAGTCATATACGATCGCCTATCGGACTAACAGTTTTGTGATCCAGGTATTATTCTAGTTGGCTTCCCCTTGTTTTATCTTGTACGGACTCTCAACGTTGACTCAAATAAATTGTCCTCAAAGAATGTGAATGTGTCACGAAAGAATGGCAAATTAAATTTTGTCGGAATTTGAGACATACAAAAAACAACGTAGATGCTTCCTTCATAAAATTTAATAACAAACGTAACGGGCGAATGTAATTTTGCTTTATATTTAAATAAAATATTCGTTTATTATTTGTTATTATTATATAAAAGATTTATTGGTGTCCCCTGATATCTCATGAACATCACCTACAATTTTTCTTCTGGTTACAGGTCTTAATAGTGATTGTACTCGGAAAATTTTTCATATCGTGTCAGTTTCCCTTTACCACCTCCTTGTATCCCCTAAAAAGGGCAAAAAGCAAAAATGAGATTTTAGAGAAACAGAAATTTTTTTTGTGCCCAAAATTGGCTTCAGAAAAGTTATATTAGAACTTTAGGACAAGACCTTTTTGTCCTTTTTACGGCATAAGAGGGAAAATGACATGATGGAAAGAATTTCGTATCCAAAATTGGCTTCAGCGCATGAGAATATTTCAGAAAAGCTAGATCAGAACCTTAGGTCAACTTGTATTATCGTATGTAATATCACTAGTGCTTTGAATTTTATCGATAAAATTTTTTCGAAAATTTGTTGTCTAGTAATAAAAAGAGTGTAAATTCACAGTTTACTACTTTATTAAATCCAAAGCGCTTTAGTGGGAGGGATTTAATTTTGGATGATTTACACGAATTATATTGCCTTTTGGTAACTTAGCTTGAGAAAAAATTTATAGATGAAATTTAAAAGCACGAGTGGCATTTGGGGAGAATACTTAACGAAAAAATAAAGTACATAAAACATCTTTGATGTTAAGTTTTGTCATTAACTGCCTTCAGACGTTTTCTTATAAGTTTTTAACATTTACTGACATTTATTTTCAATTTTATTATTTACGTCACATAAAAATTATTTCCAAACCGACTCATCTAATATAGAACAAAGTAGGTATAATTATTTAACAATCGTCGCTGCAAAAACTTAAAAGTTCACGGAATTCGCCATATTCTAAATGTAATTACAATCATTAAACCAATACAACTTGAACAGTAGCTATTGTAATGCATAGACTGGTCCGAAACTGCTGAGAGTCTTCACTGTAAGCAGTTCTTAGGCATGCTTCGACCAATCATATTATGCAAAAAGATAGAGAAAGTACTATCAATGTTCCGCCTTTATGTTCTATTTTAACTTGACCAAAGAGAAATGAAATATGGTCCTGGTACCGCCAACTAGTAACACTAACGCTAAATGGTACGTACAAAGAATCGCCAAACAGTGTATTATACAAGAATTATTATACATATAAAATGTTTATTGACATATATTTACTTGTTTAATTTATTTTTAATTTTTAATTTAAGGAGTGTAAAAATTATGTTACGGTTGTTTAGTTAAGGTTGTTTAGTTAAGCAGTACTCTGAGAGTTAAGTTGGAATAAGTGTTATAAATTATTGTAATACGGGGTACAGTGCATATAGTTTTGATGTTCCATGTTGTTACTTTGCGATGGATTATCGTACGTAAGTACATTTGTATTTAACTTGAAATAATTGACTTGCCTGCTCGGTAGGCACTTGTATTTAATTTGTGATAATCTTTATTTTGTAATTGGGTTATTATTATCCATTGAAACCTGTGTATGACTTGTCTCTCGAGGGTTATTATACCCAGGAATATAGACTCCTCCACTAAGCTTCTCAATGGAACGATCACTGCCCCATATGAAAGAAGTTGTCCTCGTACAGAAGAGAGGAAAGGAAAAATGTTCCCTGATGGAACAGGAAGCTCCAAAATCTAAGCAAAGAGACACGCAGGCTCTTCAATAGGGCAATGCGTACTCAGCTTCCGGAAGATTGGGACAACTATAAACAGTCCCAACGCCTCTACAAAAGTTACATTCGTAACAGCAAAAGGGCAGCCTAAAAGGACTTCTGCGGAAGCATAGAAGATCTTCCAGAAGCCGCAAGGCTCTGCAAAGCCCTAAAAAAAGACAGCCCATCACGACTAGAGAATTTGAGGCTTCCCTCTGGTAGACTAACGACTACCACTGAGGAGTGCCTCAACTATCTACTAGAAACTCATTTCCACGAATTCGTAGAGGAGGCGGAGGAAATGCCAACCCTTCGACCTCCCCGCGCTGCTGTCACGGCAACGGATTGGAGGACGGCCTCAAGGGTGATTACAGTGGAAAGAGTCAAGTGGACTATTTCCACTTTTGACCCGTTCAAAAGTCCAGGAACGGATGGAGTGTTTCTGGCACTTCTTCAGGAAGGGTCTGAAACACTCATACATCGGGTCTATCACTTGCTGAGAACCTGTCTGGCCATGGGGTATATTCCCTGGAGAGCCGTCAAAGTGGTTTTCATACCAAAAACAGGACGCACATCGTACGATATTGCCAATTCCTACAAAGCAATCAACCTTACATCCTTCCTGCTCAAAATATTAAAGAGGTTGGTTGAAAGGTTTGTTAAAGATGAGGCATAGACCATCTCAAGCACCTCTAAATCCGTCGCAACACGCTTACCAGGCGGGGAAGTCAGTGGAGACGGCTCTCCACCCGATCGTTTCCAGGATTGAGAAGGAGCTGCACCACAAAGAACTTGCGGTTAGTGCTTTTCTTGACATCAATGGAGCATTTGATAATACCACCTCCGACTCAGTCTGCGCCGCGACTGCCTATCGTGACATCGATGACACCAACGATGGTTGAGGGCCATGTTAGCGGGAAGGCAAATTAGAACTGCCATCGAGGAAACGGCAGTAAAAGTTTCAATAAGGGGAGAAACAGCTATGAA
The DNA here is from genome assembly GCA_936432065.2 of Rutpela maculata. Taxonomy (NCBI): domain Eukaryota; kingdom Metazoa; phylum Arthropoda; class Insecta; order Coleoptera; family Cerambycidae; genus Rutpela; species Rutpela maculata. The sequence continues at coordinate 73,352,908 of OW386285.2, read as the reverse complement.
CCTCGTTCTCGATGGTCTACTCCAGACTCGAGAACGAGGATCATTTTGCTCAAGGTTACGCAGATGACCTGGCAATTATCATCTCGAGAAAATTCCCAAATATGGTTAGCGGACTCTTGCAAAGGGCCTTGCAGATCTTACAGAGATAGTGTAACGACCAGGGCATTAGAGTCTCTGGACAAAATGGGGTAGAGTACCAATTTGTTTCGTATCTAGGGTTCTGAAAGGTTATGAAACACGCTACTCCGTACCAGAGAAAGAAATGTTAGCCTTATGTTATTCTATAACCAGGTTAAAATATTATTTAATGGCAAACAAATTCATCATAGAAACAGATCACGCTGCACTACAGTATTTATTAAACAACAGATTTAAAAAAAAAAGATGATTCCATCAGAATATGTCTTGATGCAAGGAAAATCAATAAAATTACGAGCCCAGTATACGACAAACCGGTCAATATTGATAGTATTATTGGGAGATTAAGATCAAATTGTATTTACACTAAATTAGACTTGAAAAACTCGTTTTGGTTGATACCTTTGCACAAATATTCGAGGAAATATACGGGATTTAGCATAGAGGGGAATATTTACCAATTTTCTGTTGTTCCTTTTGGTTTGCAGTCATCATCAGCGGCATTAGTAAGGGCACTGCAAGCAATACTCAACAAATTTGATAGTTTTTGCAACCATTATGTCGATGATATACTAATTTTCTCTGAAAATGAGGAAAAACATTATGAGCACATACAAATAATATTGAAAACACTAGATATGGCAGGGTTAAAGCTTAATCTAGAGAAATGTCAATTTTTTCAAAGACAAGTAGAGTACCTTGCGTACATAATTAATAAAAACGGAATTCACATAAATCAGGATCGACTAGATGAGATAAAAAATTATCCACGTCCCAATAACCTAAGAACTTTAAGAGGTTTCCTAGGTATATTAAATTATTATAAGAGGTTTATACCGAATTTGTCAGAAAAACAGTCACCGTTACTCGAGTTGTTGAGAAAAGGCACGAGATGGAAATGGGATTCGAATAGAGAACAGGCATTTCAGGAACTAAAAACTAGTTTTCATACAAATTTATTGTTGTACAACCCGGACTATAATGAAACATTCATCTTGCGTACTGATGCATCGGATTATGCGATATCGGGAGAGTTAGTACAGATACAAAATGGCGGCCAAACGTAGGGCACGGCAAAATGGCGTCTTTCCTTGGCAATAATTAAAAAAAAAAATTTCAAGTTCTATCACAGCAAAATGACGGCCAAGCTGAGGCAAAGTAAAATGTCGTCCAACGCGTAATTTAAGTAAAATAAGTTAAAATCTGACCAATTTTATAGCTCACTTTGGCTGGAAAATAAAACACACAAGTTAAAAACATAATTTATTAGTAAAATTCACAAGGTAATAATTTTGCAATTGTTTATAAATACAAAAGGTAGAAAATATCAAGGGTAAAGTATTTTGTATGGAATTGCGCTCTAAGACAGAACTGGTAATTTTCACTAGTAAAGCGTAGGCTAGACGGTTTTGTCGAGCCAGTACTCTATGACACAACTCTAACGATCTCCAGGACGGTGAAGTATCTGGGTGTTATCCTGGATTCTAAGCTAATTTGGAAAGATCATATAGAGAGACGAATACAAAGGGCCCCTACAATCCTCTGGGTAAAACATGAGGGTTAGAATCCTGCCTGAATGTGGGAATTCAATAAATTCGTAGCGGTAGCACAATGGGCCTCAAGGCTTGAGTGCGGCGACCCTTCGCCTTTCCACTGAAAGAAGAAGAAGAAGATGATTACTTGTCCCTAGCCTATATATTTCACACAACACAATAACACAATTTACAAGTTACGCTAACGATTAGCAATAAGCTAGAGAAGAAACTTATAGATGAAATTTAAAACATTTCAAGAAACAAAGCATCAAAATATTACCGTGGTATTTGTCGACGCGTCGAGAAAAAAAAATTAAAGCGATACATTTTTCGTATTGGTACTGTCAAAAGCCGGTCTAGGTTAGTTTACCACTAATAATAATATTTGATTGGTGCAATGTTGTCAAAAAACGGGCTTTCATTGGCTCCCATGTTAATGAGTAAAATAATCGGTGTAATACTTGTTCAATAAATTAAATGGATTTTAAAAACACCATCCGAAAACCCATTCTCTTATTGTGATACCTAGCATAACGAAATGTTTTTACTTTTTGTAAAACAAAATCAGCAAGAAATGTTTAAAATTGCTTGTTAGATTATTATTTCGGTAGACATTTGGCAACTTAACACCTTCACAGTTTTTTATTTATTTTGAAGATTAAAACTAACGACCTGGTACCTATTTAAAGGGTCTCAAATTTGCTGACTTCCTTTTCTTTTGTTTTTTCGGCATTATTAACAAAGATATCGCATTATGTTATCGTCTGGTGTGTCTTGTTGTTTACGCTTGTCCATGCTTTATAATCAATTTAATTCGATACGATTAAATTTATTTATTTTTATGATACTTAGTCAAATATGCATAAATACATATAAAGCACAAACCATTAATTTAACATATTTAAAGAAGATATTGGTCATAATTAACAATTGCATGCACCTTAAAATATAGATACAAGGGCTAGTCATGGTTGTTATACATACACTCGGGTGCTCAATCCAAGAATTTGCATTTCTCAGCTCCACAAATAATAAGAGTGATTTGTCGTAATTAGTTTGGCAGCCAAATAAGGAATTTTTGCTAAACCTCTTTTTGATTTCTTAATTTTTTTTTATTGGTAATATTTACATTTTTTAAATGAACAATCAACTATAACACGATTCGAAATAGTCTAATATTGTTTTTTACGAAAATGTGGTGACCATCGTCATCTTGAATAAATTTGAATTTAAAGGATTAATTACAAACAAAATTTTTAGCTAACGATTGATGTAATTTTGAAAATATTGTTATTGTTAAAAATTATTTTTTATAGGGTTCGAATATGGTACAAAAAGTGATATATGAAAAGTCAAAAAAGGAAATATATCTTTGAAAATATCTGTTAAAATACAAGACGATTTTCTTCTCAGGCTTCGCCAGCGACTCCCACTGCAGAGATTTTGGTGAATCTTTTTTTTTAAACTAAAGCTCTCAATCCACAGACGTGTTATCACTATTTTTTTGTTTTTTTTCTTTTAGTTGTTATATTTTCATATCTAAAAATGGAATAAAAATTCCGTACTTGTGGTACCCCCTGCATCAAACTCTGCATATTCGTGAGGACACCGTTTAAGATTTGGCTGAGTACACTCGATTAGAAGCAGCCAGCGTGTGTGTATCGCCCACTGCAGTCGGAAACATCGAATTAATTTACGCTTTTTCATTTTTGCTTCATTCATTTTTAAGATATTGTATTTTTGTTAATTTTTTTGGAGAATATCTTTTTTCATCTTGGAACGACATTTTGTTGCCATTTTACATGACGGCAAATGTTTATAATATGATAAAACTAATGAGTCCATCTAGAATATCTGTGTAGGTACTGTCGTGCGCAAAAAAATGGGACAAGTCTTACAACGTATTTTTGCTAAAATCTAGTTGTGTACATCTAACTTTAATTTTTGTGATAGTGTCAGTTATTTGTCAAAATTCATTGCAAGTGTGCAAATAGAGACAGATTTACATTAGAAAAAAATAGTTGTCCTATTTTTTTTTGCTCACGACAGTACATAGATAAAAGTATTTATTTATCCAGTTAGTTATCTAAATCATATCATCTTATCTATTGAATTTTCCTCCTTCCGTTCTACGACGCTACTTGAAGGATATCTAATAGGCGCGTGTGCCTGACGTCACAGATCTCAGACCTTAAGAAAAACAAACCGAAATTCTTAAGCTGTCAAATGGCGACTGACTGAACTTTTAGTAATATTAGTATTTTTGTGTACATTCCCAAGTAGCACAAGAAGCTGTAATAAAGCTACGCCAACATCGCGACAACAAGAACTGGCAGCTATTTAGCTATAGCAGCTATCGCGGAAACCTTACAATAAGGTTGCGACAGCGCTGTAACAGTCAAAGTGGTACAATATTTTCTTGCTTTGAAAATGTTGCTAAATCCTTATAGCTGTAACCATTTGGCTGGTGGAAAAACCAGATTACAGCCTTTGAGCTTTATATTTTTGGAACTACAAATAATAAACAATTTGGCTGCACAATTACCTTTAATAGACATTATTGGATACTAAATGAAAATGGATGCATATACCTTATTGTACATGTACTTATAAAAATATCAAGACGATCTTCACCACAAATGGTGCATAAAATTGCATGAGGTTATCACTTTTTCGTTAAATGTGCATGTGATACTTCTGTATATTCGAAGTGCTTCAGACATTTTCATTTTTTACAAAACTATTAATCTCCTCAGATTTATAATTTTCATGCATTTCACCAGAAAATTGTTTAAAATTACTAACTTCTAGAGAATATTACAGCACTTTTTTATTTCAAAAATTAAAGTAAATGGTAATAAATGTAAAAAAATAAATGTTGTTCAAAATGGCTGCCCCTCTTAGTACTCATCGTTTACAGGAAATATGGCCGCTAATTTATATAATAGTTGACAGTAAATTGGCTGATAAATGAAGTTATAAATGCCAATCCCCAGCCACAAATGTGGAAAATATAGTTTAGCCGCCAAACCGCATTTTTTTAGCTTTAAAGTATACAGTATAAACAAGAGTCACTACTAGTTATTCCGACTGCTATTAAGTTGTTGCAAGAGCTCTAGAAGGCATATTGCAGCTGACTAAAAATCTAAATAGCAATTACAGCGATTTGTCTGTTTAATTATGGTACGGCAATGTTAAGCAGTAAAAATATTTGGAATCAAAAGCTTTGAGATTCCAAATCCAAATTACAGCTAAACGCCGGTTATCCCAACGTATTAGCAGAAAAAATTTAGCTGTGAAAACTTGTGCTACTTGGGTTATATCATGCAAAATGACAATTTTTTAGTGTATTACTAATTATGGAAGTGTGGAAGCCTCAAGTGGTTTCTTAAATATAGCGCAGACAGACTGACGGAATAAAAGTCTTGAAAATCTGAATAAATCTCTGAGATTGATTTTTTCACGGTTACAGTACTTCCCTTCGACATACAAGAGAAGTAAAAAGGGATATATAATCCTCCTGAACTTGGTTTAGTTCGAATGCCGTTACTGACCTAGTCAGTATTAAAAGCTCTATCTGACCAGAAGTCCTCAACCAATTTTGTTAAAACTTCTTTTTATTTTTTTCTCCACAACGAAAAAATTTCTGTATGTGGAAATAATTGTTTATGGAACTTTAATAATATAATATTTGAAATCCTCTACCCCAAAAACCCATAAGACGATACCCCACATCGGTAGCGGGGTGGGGGTGGTGATAAGGAGTGGTAGTGGGGGTGGATGAAGTAAAAAAACATTTCGAGGTTTCTGGTTCTTGTACACACACTAAATCACATTTTTTTTTCATCCCCTTTAATAATGGGGGTGGGGGTGGTAAGTGGGGTGGCTAATGCCAAAATTTTTTTTGAGACCTTAGCTTCTCTTGTATATACTAAATACCAATTTTATGTACTCTTACCTGCTTGATTTACCTATTTTCCCCAAATTTACCCCAATTTACCCCCCAACCCTTCGACGGAACAAGATGAAAATAGTTCTAGATCTCGTTAAAGTACATATGTGTACTAAATTTCAAGTCAATATCTCAAACGGTTCCAGAGTAAACGTGCGCACAAAAAAGTTACAGACAGACAGACCGACAGACAGACAGACCGACAGACAGAAATTTTTTTTTCGCTCAAACTTAAAATCTCGACGTTTTGTGACATTCTAAGCCTATTTGAACAATAAAAATTTTAAAAATTTTTTTTGTCGTTACTATACTTCCACTGGATGTGGAAGTAAAAATAGATGAATAAGACTATTATTTTTTTCGTCTGACTATTATTTTGTTGAATTCTATCAAATTAAACTAGATAATAGTATATTTTATTTTTAACTATTATCGAATTGTAATTCTAACCCAGTATTAGTTCGCTGTATTATTGTACTTGGTAGACAAACCAAGGTTATTGTCGTCTTCTAGAAGTTCTAAAAGAATTATCATAAAATTTGCTTGCTTACCACGTAGTCTATTGCAGAAATTATTCTCAGATGACGCCACATACAAATCACTGACAATAATCAATCATGCATTATCTTATACTCTTATGAATTTATAGAAAATTAATAACATGATTGCAATGTTCAAATTCTCTCAGGGATCATCGATATATTTGGATGGATCTTATAAACGATCTCTAATCTTTGGTTTGGGTGGTCTGATGTCTCAATACTGAGATTTTGGCTAACCAAAAAAAACTTCATCATACAATAAAGTGTAGATCAACCTAAAAATTAGTTGGTGAACAAAAAACAAAGTCGTTGTACTATTTAATTGTAGACCAAATTGAAAATGGTTAGTGAACATAAAAAAATGTCATTGTACTATTTAATTTGTTTCAAGAAGATATGATTATTAAACTACTATTTGTTTACGAAAACAAATAAAGTTGTATGACTATTCTTTTCTGATTGATTTATGAAACTAGATAGGCGCGATTTCATATGCTCTTTTTGGTTGAATTTACCTATCATTTTCTTTGAGTGTATGGTCAAAATATCCTTAAAAAGTAGATTATCTAGGTATACATATTATCATCATAGATCTGTACAGTTGGAGTGTCTGTAAAAATATTTGCAAAAAACTGATCTGGGTGATGTATGATAGGTAATAGAATGCATTAAGACAGTTTTTGGAATTCTTGTCTGTTTGTCTGCTTATTTGAATGCGCATCACGCAGAAACTAGTGAACCAATTTGAATAGAGTTTTCACAGGTAAATTTACCTAAGCTTGAAGTAACATTTAGTTTTTATTTCATCGAAATCGGCCTACTCTAAGCCAAATTTTATAAAAATCGGTTTAGTAAAACTGGAGATACAGCTTGATCTCTACAATAAGCGTATTTACGCAGCATAAACTTTCGTTATTAAGCTTTTATAATATTCCAAAAAATTTGAGAGTATTCTGGAATAATCCAGCTGCGCGTCGCGGATGTGGACCTCAGTGACAGTTGCTTTTCCCACGGCCAGATCTACGTGTTAGTGACGCAAGCATGTCCCTGGTAATTCTACCTTAAACATCGTTTACAAAGAAGTTTTTTAGTTATAACTTAGCGGATCGTCAAAACTGCTCAAATTTCAGTGAATAATTTGCCATGGACAGTGGACACAATGAAGATATAGTTTTTTCAATTTTTTTCCGCTCCTAGATTTTTTAGATGTTTGCGGTTGAAGTGCCAATAATATTTTTGAATCCTATATTAATAGTCTACACAACATAAAACCCGATTTGATTTTAGCAAATGGTTTAAAAGATATGGCATTCACTAGCACATTTTTAGTACCTAGCCATTTCTAGTTTTACCACAAAGTATGCTTCCTTCGCTGTGAATTACCCTGTATATTGGCTACGTTATCACATAAAACTAAAAATGTACAGATGGAAAGATACTACAAGACGACATTGTACATAATGTATAATATCGGATCATCTTAATATCAATGAACAAACAATCGACTGTCTTTTAACTACCGTCAACAAACAGTCATCTCATCGCGAGATTCCCATTCATAGACACCAAGAGCACCGCAACTTTGTCACGTGACGCGTCCAGCTAAATCTAAGGGAGAGTACCGTGAGAAGGCGAAAGTACTCACGTGCGAGGTGCATCGCGTTGCAGTACGCATAATGCAGTGCAGAGTTGTGCTAGTTGTGCTCCTGGTGCACGCGTGTGTCGGAAGACGCCACTACCCCAATCTTCACCATCATGGATATAAAGAAGCGGTTACAACGACGGCACCCCCTCTCGATGGGGAAGTTGACAAATATGCAGTTCTTGATACCAAAACGGGAATACAATATAATCCATATAATAAACATCATCCAGGGTAAGTTTCTAATATAAAAAAATCTCGTAATGTTTTCTGCAGTGTGTAATGTTCGGTCATCAAAATTTTAATTAAATTATACTATCGATTTTCCGTTAAACTACGTTTTTCTCATTAAGTTGATACTAACATTAATGTTTTTTCGTTATATCTTTTAGTACACGGGCATCTATAAATAGATTAAATGAATTTCCAGTACTAAAAATGGAAATATCATTTAATATAGAGTTATTAATTTTAAGAGAATCAATTATTTATTTGTGCAATTTGGTGTCGAAAAGGCTAATGACTTAATTTTTTATAAGTTTTTGAGGAATAACTCGTAACCTCGCTGGTAACCATTTAATTTAGATGGTTACATATATTACAGATTTTGGTATATCGGCCTTTTTAGATATTCTTGTTTATTATTGGAGTTTCTGTTAGTAAACAAAACAATATCATTACATTATTGAAAATATTATATATTTTTTTCTAATCTTCAATGGATGCTGCTTCAAAACAATACAGAAAAGAGTTTGAAATGAGATTATAAAAAAAAGTGCACATAGACTAAAATGGTCGCGTGGGTTTCTGTTCTATTAAATTTGAAACTTAAATGGCATGGTGTATGATGAAATGCCAATACCAATTAAAACATATTTCTGTGGAATTTGATTAAGTAGGAAACTAGGTACAGCGTTTGGGTCTATGTCAAGGGCGGATCTATCTATGGGGGAGGTAATGACTTCGTAAACCATCAACTTTCGTTTTAAAATTTCATAATGTTTATTATTTTATTTTATGTTTTTGAATATATATCCTATTTAGTTGTGTTTTTTTGAGATTTTTCACCCCCCCGCTCATCAATTTTAATTTTCGAGGAAAAACATTTTTGTTATTTTCAGCACGCGGCTATGTTACCCCCCCAAGCTCAAGGCCCAGATCGGCCCTTGGTCTATGTCTATTATGATGTTTAGAATTATTGAAACAAGGTAACAATTAAGAATACTTTCATACTTTTCATGTTCAAAATGCGAGCTACTAGTGGAAGAGCGAGTAAGCTGTAGCTAATAAAATGAGATTTCTTTTTTATTTAGAGCATTTTTTTTTTCATAAAATGCATAGGAAATGAGAAAAAGGCCTTGTAACACGAACATTGCTCTGGCGCACATCCCTCACCGTGTCGGGCAACATATTTCTATGTGAATATGGAGTTTAGTTCACTACTGCCAAAACAATTTCTCTTTTTTATCACAAAATTTTTTATCTAGAGTACCATAATCTCCTCGATCATACCAATAGAGAGTAGGTGCAATAGGAACTCGTATACATCCTGTATAACTAAAATATTTATTTCATAGATAAGTTTTTTTTATCCAGTACCATGTACCATAATCATTACTCATTTCTTTGTTTATCTAGTTCAATTAAGTGAACAAATTAAATTCTATAGTGACTCAGCTTATCAGACAAAACTTTAACAAAACGGCCTTATTAAATATACTTCTCGGAAACTTATTGATACATAATTATTTCACCTTGATTTTTCCAAAATGGAAAATTAATTATATGATAATGTTTTTTATGCAGTATTATGTAGCTTTAAGAATTCCATTCACTAATTAAACTTCGCATAAATTAAATTTAATATTTATAGCTATTCTTAACCGTATATATTACATTCATTGATCCATTCAAATATTGGCTATATAGTCAAATTTTATTAACTAAATTAATTAGAAGAACTATAGTGGAATGTACTATTGGAGGAGATTGCAGCGTTTATTGCCGTGACACTGTGTCTGAAATAGTTCCACAAACAACAAAACATTTGAACACCTGATACTGTCTGTAATTATTTATTTGCGGCATATTCATAATTGTCTACCCCTTATTGGTTTTACCATTTCTACAAAATATTTAAAAATTTAATGAAAAAACCTATGTGCTAATGGAGCATGCAGAAGTTAGTTAAATAGTTTTGATTATTTACTACAAAATATCTCGCACCTAAAAATATGTAAACTGAAACAAAATTGTTAAATAGATGATTGGCATGCATTTTAAAAACGTTGCACCTGACTGGTCATGTACCGCCAGTCTAACAATTGTATTGATTTGTATGTTGCTGAGATAGTTACAATCTAAGGCACTTCTTCCCATAAGTTCTTGATTGGCTAGTCGATCTATTCGCGGCCGATTCGGGCACGATCGGTTCGGTTCGATTATCATAATCTCAGTTTGACACTTTTGTCAGTGTCCGCCATTAATATTAATAAGTGTTTTTCGATCAAAAATATGGTGAAGAAGTCTTTTTATTTTATGTTGTGATTTGTTTAATACCTAAATAATATTCTCTATTTATACTTACACAGTTTAGTGACAATATATTTAGTGCAAAATGGTGAAGGGCTGTGCTGTTTGCAAAAAGCAGTTTAGAAAAGAAGAAAATCGATCGTTCCATAGTCGTAACATGATGAAGTTCAGTTTACAGTTATAAAGTGAATAGCAATTAAATTTTAATATCCTTTCAATACATATTTATCTTACTGTATTATCTTACTGTAATATCGTATACCTACATCACGTTGTATAAAGAGCCGGTAATGCAGGAATTGCAATAATCCATTTTAATGAAAATATTTACCATTCTACACATTTTCTACACATACAACGCCACTGTTGCCTATGGGATGTGATGTTCATCTATTCTTTTTAATGGACGTATAATGTGACTATGTTAGGAGCAAACAAGGTATATAGTGAAAAGATAGCCCTATATATATCTAGATATAAGTTCTTTAATCGGAGGGTGGTGCCTATTTTCAAGACATGATTTAAAAAACCGCTGCCCAAGGAATCACTACTTCCACATTCAGATTTTTATTCAAGTCACTCACAACGAAAAAATTTTGTATGTGGAAATAATAGTTTATGGAACTTTAATAATATAATATTTGAAATCCTCTACCCCAAAAACCTATAAAACGATACCCCACATCGGTAGCGGGGTGGGGGTGGTGATAGGGGATGGTAGTGGGGGTGGATGAAGAAAAAAAAAATTTTGAGGTTTCTGGTTCTTGTACAAACACTAAATCACAATTTTTTTCATCCCCTTTAATAATGGGGTGGGGGTGGTAATGGGGGTGGCTAATGCGAAAATTTTTTTTGAGACCTTAGCTTCTCTTGTATTTACTAAATACCAATTTTATGGACTGTTACCTACTTGATTTACCTATTTTCCCCAAATTTACCCCAATTTACCCCCCACCCCCAACCCTTCGACGGAACAAGATGAAAATATAATCTAGTTCTAGATCCCGTTAAAGTACATATGTGTACCAAATTTCAAGTCAATATCTCAAACGGTTCCAGAGTAAACGTGCGCACAAAAAAAGTTACAGACCGACAGACAGAATTTTTTTTCGCTCAAACTTAAAATCTCGTCGTTTCGTGACATTCTAAGCCTATTTGAACAATAAAAATTTTTCAAATTTTTTTGTAGTTACTATACTTCCACTGGATGTGGAAGTAAAATAACAATAAATTTCTTGAGAAAACAAATTGTTGAAATTTTGAACATAAAATACTGTGATCAAGTCTCTCAAATGCTTTAGTGAAGTCTGTGTAAATTACGTGGACTTGTTAGCGTCTATAGCATCAGATATATATTGGGTTATACAAAAAGTATAGACTGAGGTAGATCTTCCCTTGAAAGAACCGTGCAGGTATTCAGTAAAGCGATTCTTTGCGTAAGAAAATGTTGGTTCATATAACATAATTTCGGAAGCTTTAGAGAAATTGTTGATAATCGTTACAGGTCTCTAATTCCCAATATTATTTTTTCCATCTACTATTTTAGAACATTTCAATACATCGGGAAATAACTTAGATTTAATGGCCAATTTAAATAAAAATATAAGAGGAGAGTAGTAAATACACTGGCACAATCATGTAATAGAAAGATTGAAATTTTGTCAGGTGCATTTAATCTTAACATTTTTTAGAAAAAAATTTCTTGCTCTATAAACTCTTCTATTGTTGAAAAATCAGTATCTGCGTCACGGTTCTCCTCATATCGATCATTTAAAGTGATATATGAACTACAAAAATATTCAGCAAAACCATTTAACAGCTCTTTGTTGCCAACATAATGTTTAACTTTGTAGTACATATCTGTCGGTAAATTATGACTAGTTTTCTTACTGTCGATAAACTGCCAAAACTTATTGGGATTGGAATTAGGATCAGGATTATAGAAACTGAAGATGATACATTTTACTAAAAAAACCATACAATATTACCATCATACGACATTCCGAGTTTTTCATATTTTTTACCGCTAGGTACTCTACTATAAGCAAACTAGCTCGATCAAAATCAGGGTTGGCTCTAGGTCAGCGCGGAAAGATTTTTATGCAATTATGACACAATATATCCTACCTTGTACTTTTTTAGGGAATTCCGTAATATCCAAAGTTAATATAGTTTATTATAAACACTCACTCGAATAGGAGGTATTAGGAGATGTAACATTAAACTAACACACACACACACATGTATTTTTCACTACCTTAAAGTAACACACACACATTTTTGTATACCGTCGACTCTGTATAATTTCACGCTAAATTTGTACATATATACATATGGCAAGATTTGTACTACGGATTTGCGAAACTGCGATCTCGGATATTAAATGTTGACGTAAATGCGCAGAATTGCCACAGTATACATTGGGATCTAATGTTAACACTCGGGAAGGATCGACTGCCTTCAAAATTGCAATTATAAAAGAATCGACTACGTCTTTAGGTAATTGTCAGTACGTTTCACAAATGTAGTAGATTTCCGAAAAAAGTAGGTTACGTATTGACATTTTAAAATGAAATAAAATTCATTTTATCACGTTGTGTGCATTTCCCAAGCAGCATTCAAAGTGATGGGACTGGCATCTGAGGCATCGGAACTTTAATATAGTAGGAATGACATAACTGTTACTACTTTTGCGACTTCAGGGTAATATTCACTTTGTGGTATGCATTTGTAGTGACAAGTAGATTCTACTGAATTTAGGCACTGTATAGTTATAGCACTTTCAAGTAACTGCTGGAGAATCTGCAACGTCGCGGATACTACTCTGCATTACTTTGAAGCATCCTCAACTGCAAAGTAAAAATAGGTAGTAATGCCGACTGCACAACTTTACCAAAGGACCACTTGAAAGTAGTGTAACTTATTAGTGACATCTCGAGTAAAAATGAAGTTATTTCTACGAACATAGGGGCTTTGAAGTTATTTTTACTACTCCCCACTCATGGAAATTGACTACAAAGTTATATAAACCTTAAAAACCTACTATAAAGTGATATCAACTTTTAAGAAAATTTATATCATTATTGGCATTGAATAAAATGGCGGCATCTGAAATGCTCAGTAAAAGCGGCACTCATCATTGTTTTATAGAAAACTGAAGAAACAGTTAAACAGTAGGAGAAATAGTGATTCTTCAGAATATGCGATGCAAACATGAAAGATTATTTCGCCACAGCAAAACCATCATCTTTGGTAACAAGTGCAAAAGTGTTCCCATCAACACAAGGAGAAGAGTAATCGAAAACTATAACAGTTGTAGTGATTAATGATACTGTGTACTGCTCGAAAATTACAACTTGTCTTTAACACACAGATTGACTCATAGTTCAGTTAGTGATCCACTGAGCATATTAAATGAATTTTCCGATTAAAAACTCCAAATTTAATAAATATTGTGTCCATGGGGAACGGATAATGTCGGTATAACGGCATAAGACATTGTTTATGTACAATAAATTGAATTGAATGAAATTAAATGTAAACTAATCACTAAAATATGAAAACTCTTATGTATTTTTTCCATTATTACACACCTTACGTTAATAAATATATTTATCCAACACTTTCATATAAAGTGATCTTTATTGATGAGATTTTGAAGATATAAAGTGACTCATAAGTCACCAGTGAGATAAAGTAGTAAGCTAAAGTTAGGTAAAATTATTTAGTCACTAAAGAATAATTTTAATATAAAATAAAGTCCAAGGAATTTATTTGTCTCCATTATATGGAAAATTAACAAAATAAAGAACCCATGCACTAACACTTATTTATTTATATTTATGTTAACATTTATTGTCATCATATTCGATTTTCCACAAAGAAAACTGCTCTTCTGTACACAATTTTTCTCTATACTAGTAACGACGTCTGTATCCCCTGACTCGTTGTGCTGCTCTCCCTGAATTTTTTTAACAATAACAACCTTGTTGAGACTGAATCTTCCAAATAATCCTCCGCCATGGTGGATGATTTCCACACACCGTGACGTTTAAGGGTGGTAATGTCACTCCCAGCATTGGCCAAGAGTTGATGAGGAACGGCGCATGCTATGGCCAGTATACAAATCTGCATCAGGCAATTGCAAATAATCAGCTACAATTCTTGAAATTTTTGAGAGCTTATTTAATCCAACGCATCGGACAGTGCACTTTCCCTTTTGAAAATTTACGAAAAATCTTTTGTGAGACACATTTTGCGGTCTTAAAGACATATTTCCTAATCGAATCAAGTGGGTTCACCGAAAATCCTTCATTTAAAACTGTGAAACTTCTTGATTTATTCGTCTTGGTATCTGGTATGGATATATATAGATATTATTCTTTATCTCATATCTTCGACGCTTAAGAAGGTCAGTTCACCGCAACGGCAGGCACCGGAAACTCCCAATATCATTGCAACCTAAAAAACCCAAACATTTAAATAGGTACATAAAAGCAAGATCATAATATAAACACCTACCTCTGACATAAGATGCTCACCGTCAGGGGCATCCATCAAATATTGTTCGATATGTGCTCTTTCCAAATAATATCAGATAATAAAAAGTACTTAAAAAGTATAATAATTGTTATTTTTAATAATCCACATATTCCCATCGCGCACAGTGACAGTGACACTTTAACAGTTATTACCGCGTTGCCAATTAAAAAAATAAATTACCTATATCGATTCTGCCAATTCTACCAACATGAAAATAAGTTGGTAGCAACAGTTACTAAGATCTTATAGCGTCATTGGTCCCATTTGCTACATCTAGGTAAATATAACTACACAGTGAAATTGTTGCAGTTGCCGTCACCACTTTTAAAGTAACAACTATAACGTTGGTGGCATCTGCTACTTTATAGTAAATGTAACTTGTAAGGAAATAATTTTGGTTTTTGCAACCTCTAAGTTACTGCAATTAAAATCGTCATTTTTCTGTTGTTGAATGAAGACGCCATGCCACATTGACACAGATAAAAATATAACTCAATAAAAAATTTCTTTTTATTATAGTCATTTACAAATATGTTTTCTAAATAGATTATTACTTTATAATATATAAAATTAAAAAAAAACGTTTTCCATAAAAAATTTTGCAGTTTTGCTTGTACACATAATTTTTGCAAAAAAATTTTTTTCCGAAAAAACCATTTTCTCGAGGGGGCGTCTTTTTTATCGAAGCATCATGATAACATTTTACAGAAAACAAGTGGTGGTTTTAATATCCACACCCAGGATAAATGCAAAACATTTATAATATATGCTTATGCATGTTGTATATAATCACCTTAACTTGGACCTTGGACATATCATGTGCTTAAACTCAGTAAGTCATTAATTTGCTATTCGAATAACAGAGAGCCAAATATATAGTTTGGGCTCTCATTTCGGTCAGCTGAGCTGTTCCAAAAGTTAGTCATTTCTACTACTTGGTTACATCCCGTTTACGTAATAACCTAGTCTTCAACACGGTAATGGTAGAAGTACCGGAATAGTAATTTACTACGTAATTATTATTCCCCATTTTGGTGAATACTTGGTAGAAGGATGGTTCCCATTACGTAACAGTCCTTAGTTGCGGAAACCTTTAAAGTTCCCCTAATGGCAACTATTACGTAGAAACTACTAAAATTGCTGCTTGGGTTGTGCACAGTACATGGCAGTTTTATGCCAATAATCTTTAACTTTGGTTGTTATGTATGGTTTAGTATTATATAAAAATGGTTTATTTTAGTGCGAAAAAATGTTTTATGTTGC
The DNA here is from genome assembly GCA_936432065.2 of Rutpela maculata. Classification (NCBI taxonomy): domain Eukaryota; kingdom Metazoa; phylum Arthropoda; class Insecta; order Coleoptera; family Cerambycidae; genus Rutpela; species Rutpela maculata. The sequence continues at coordinate 73,336,762 of OW386285.2, read as the reverse complement.
CAACGTCTTATTGGGTTTTTAATATTTAATTATTATGTTTATGTATTAAACAGAGCATGAAAGTATGTGTCTGATTCAAAATTGATTTTTTATTTGCTAGATATGTATTACATGTTTTGTAAAAACCATTACCATTTTTAGGTTAAATTTATTACCATTTTCGTTTTTCTGAATATTTCAGTAGGTGATTGCAATATAATATTATGTGTGTATGAGAGCCATATCTGGCGCCGAGATAAAATTCCCGAGTCTCGATTATCACAAAGTAGCTATTTCCACTATCCGATTTTTTATAAAATAAGGTCTTTTACAATTCAACAGCATTGTACCGAAACCAATCAAGAGTTGTTTTGAATATGAAGTATGAAAAAAACATGTATATTATCTTAAGGGTGGCGGTGCCGTGCTTAAGAAAATGATTTCGTAATTCCAAAATTTCTCATATATCCCTGAACCGATTGAACAAAAAAAATTTTTTTTCTGATTTTCGCACGAGAATTTTTTTTTTCTTCTTTAGTTTTCAATGACCAAGTTCCATTCTATAAAGTTGTCTCTAAAAGCCCATCAAAAAATGTTTTAAGTCGGTTCTGGGATGTGAAATTGTCGAATTACGTCCGCCGAACCGCCTACCTTAAACTGCTTATATTTGAGCTCATTTTTAGTTTAATCCAAGTTTTTAAATTAGAAGTAATGGAGAAAAGAGCCTTCAATGTCAATGTCTGTAATGTAATTCTTTAAAGTGCTTCGTGTACTTCAACTAATATTAGTGTTTTGTAGCGTCTGTACAAAGTTAAGTAATGCCGTCACAGTAAAGTTTCATTTCTGCTAGTAAAGTTATCTCCCGGTTATAGCGAAAATGTTATCGGCATATTTGATCAGGCTGGAACGGAGAGAAATACCGTGGTAGATGCAAAGGTCACGATAAATATTTGAAAAGATAGCAATTCCTATAACCTACTTCATAAAAATATTACGTTGCATTCCAATAAAAAATAACCACCAGCATTCCAGTTAAGGTGAATTCAAAATGAAATTTAATATTATAAGTTTGTTTTGTCTTCAGAAAACAAAAGCGTTCAATCTAACGTATTATGTTTCGGTGAAGTTTTTATTATCTAATAGATGGATTCAAAAATGGACACAATAGTAATATAACAATAAAAATATATCACAAATTAATAATTATAGACAATATATCTCGTATTGAAGCTCCTACAAACGAGCTTTTTGGGAAAGTATTTTTAGTATTTATATTCAGCTAAAAATAGCATAAGTATTTTAATTTCCCCACAATGAAATTGTGGGAGGTTACTAAAATTGGTCCTAAATCGAAAATTGAGATAACATCAAATCTTTACGTTTTGAGGTCCCAGGAACCCAAAAAAGTGGTTTTTGAAAGATGTCTCTGTCTGTGTGTATGTGTGTGTGTGTGTGTGTGTGTGTGTGTGTGTGTGTGTGTGTGTGTGTGTGTGTGTGTGTGTGTGTGTGTGTGTGTGTGTGTGTGTGTGTGTGTGTGTGTGTGTGTGTGTGTGTGTGTGTGTGTGTGTGTGTGTGTGTGTGTGTGTGTGTGTGTGTGTGTGTGTGTGTGTGTGTATGTGTGTATGTTAGCACGATAGCGGTGAAACTACTAAACGGATTTGGATAAAACGTTGCATAAGCGCTCCAGAAGATTTGAAAAGGTTTTGGTTGAGATCGAATTACGTTTAGTGCCGTTTTGGCACAACAAGTCGTTTATTTTGTGATTACTTACAATTTGTAATAGAACCATTGAAAAGCAGTAAAAATTCCGATTTTAACGATATATCACACTTGAACCCTTTCGATTTGGTTTCCGCGAAAAAAATTAAAAAACAAAGTACAAATAATAAGATATATTTTGTAGTCTAACCTAACGTTGCAGACTGTCATACTCGTTTTTTTAAGAACGTCAAGCCAATTGTGTTTTTTCGCGAGAGAAGAGAAAGTTTGAAGCCGGTGGTAGCTGTGTAGAACTTATACAACCTATAAGGAGCCCGTGTGATTACGGATAGCCCTTAAGTGGGTCCAGAGTGAGTTTTAATCAAATCATAATAAGAGTGATATTGACATTAAAAGTCCAGAAACTTTGAACTATTTCCGGCGCATCGCCGGTAACATGGTTACCTTAAAACTACATAAACAATCATAACCTAAAAACAAATTGCAATATCAACTTAAAAATTTTTAGACAACTGTCAAAAAATAAATTGGAACTAGAATTTGACAGCTGTCAAAGTGACATTTTTCCCCCCAATAAAGCTGGTGACAAAAATTTTTTACAGTTCTCCAACTAACAACTAACAACTTTTAGACGCATTTTAAGTCCCCGACCGGTCAGATAAAACCGGTCGAAGATTAGAAATTTATAAATTAAAACTAAAAAGAAACATAGACTCACCGTCAAGAATAGATAGAGCAGCCATACAAAAGGAGATGTGTTATTGGTCAAAAGCCTCCCCCCCCCCCTCAACAAGGATGCCTGGTGATGAAGGCGACGCCTCAATCACCTCAATAGTCTCTCTGGATAGGAGCACTATTATGAGAAAAGCGTTAAGAAGAAATAATGATATCGTCATATTTTTTAGTGCTCATATCGGCTTCAAAGATCCACCGGGTGGGGAGGTTCCAGTTGCTTCCAGTAGCTGCCGATTGTTTTATAGTACTTATTGTAATGAACTGAATATAGTTTAAAAAAGTGGGTAACACATGAAATAATTAACCAGAGAGTTGATCTGCAAGATCTGTTCTTATTAGTAAAATTTTCACAAAATGTGGATATTCTAGAATATTATAATCTAAAAAAAAATTACATAGTAAGTCCATTCAATGTGCAAAAAGGCAATACAATTTCAATCAAATAGTAAATTCCAAAAACTCCTCTCAAGAGATTTGACATAATATAGTAAACTCAACTTTAGGTAGAAACAAGAAAAAAATGAGAAAGTTATTATAAATATAAATGGAAAAATCACAGACAACCCAAAAGAGGTCGCGGATTATCTAGCTTATTACTTCTCCCATGTAGCTGAGGATAATATTAAAAGTTATTTTGTGGACAACATCCCACTCGACTGTACGTACTACTAGTAATATGTCACCGCTTGGGAAGTACGGGACATAATTCTTGAATTAAATAATAAAAAGTCGAGTGGTGTGGATGAAATACCTTCTAAATTTATAAAAATTAGTTGTGATTTTATAATCGAACCAATAACTTACTTAATAAACAAATTTCTCGAAGAGGGGAAATTTCCATCAATCAAAAAGTAGCCGTTGTGTTACCAATATTTAAAAAATGCGATCCAAATAACCACGAGAATTATAGGCCAATATCTCTATTGTGCATTATATTGAAAATTCTGGAAAACATAGTTTTCAATCGAGTTGTAAACTTTTTATTAAATAATAATTTATTATCAGATAGGCAACACTGCTTTAGAAAAGGAAGATCAGTGGAAACAGCCTCAATACAATTTCTTCAAATAATCTATGAGTTGGATAAAAATAATTACGTAATCGGTTTATTTTTCGATCTAACCAAAGCATTCGATACAATCAGTATACCGTTTGTCATTAAAAAAATGTTTTCCTTAGGCATCAGAGGTACAACAACGACCAAATCCTTTTTAAGAGATCTTAAAGTAAAAGTTGACGATGTAATATCCGAAGAGTTTGACGTCAATATGGGAGTTCCCCAGGGCTGAGTCTTGGGGCTCCTTATTTTTTTGCTGTTTATAAAAGACCTGCCCAAAAATATATCCCAAACAACGGTAACGATGTTTGCTGATGACACGTCGATGGTAGTAATAGCAGCTGATGTTGAAACCGTACAAATTATGGTTAATATTATAGTGAGCGAGTTTTATGAATGGTGCAATAAAAGTGTATTAATATTAAATTTGGCAAAAACTGAATAGGTATTTTTCTCCAGGAGAAAAACACTATCCGACAGCTGTACAGTTCACATTTCAGACTTAAATTTAAATCCATCAAAAGGGGTTAAATTTTTGGGAATTTACTTAGATAGCCAGTTGTGTTGGGGCAAATATATAAATGAACTATGTAAAAAATTGAATAAAGCATGTCAACTCACATCTACAATAGACATCAAACATTTACTGAATGTGCATTTTTCCTTGGTATATTGCTATCTGTCATATAACACTATATTATATTTTGTTTTACAAAAAACAATGCTCAGAAGATCTTTAAAATCAATCCAAGAAATAGCTGTAAGCAATACTTTATTAACAACAAATTACTAACTGTGCCATCCATTTACATCTTTTCTCTGTTGAAATTTGTCAAATTAAATTTAACTAAGTTCGAACTAAATGGAGACCAACACTCTCACAATACAAGATGCTAAAAATTATAAGGCCTCCTTATCACTCAACAGCTCTGTACATGAAATCAGTATAATGCAGTAGCTCTCTATAATAGATTACTGGATGATATTAGGAATGTCAGTTCTTATAAATTACATAAAGACAAAGTTAAATTATTTCCAATTGGAAATTGTTTTTATAGTTTAAACCAGTTTTTTAATATGTAATTTTATATTTATTTATTATTGTCTATGTATTATCTTTTTAAATATCTTACTCGTATTGACATTCTTAACAATTTTTATACAATAAAGTGTAGAGTCTAAATTTTTCCAAAAAATGTATCTTCTGCCTATCATATGTTTTATATTATATTTTTTCCAATCCTGTAACTGACTTACCATATGTACAACTTTGTATCATTAGTGGTTAATAAACATTATTATTATTATTATGAATAAATTATTAGATTAATTTAAAAATACTTAAAATTTACATACATTTCTGCATTTGTTAGAAATAATAATACTCGTTCGTTCTTTGTTTGTCTAAGAGGCTCAACTGACGTTTGTAAGAAAGATGCTTCTGGCGTATTTACTGTGGAATTGCTCGCACTTAAAAAGCATTCGAAATATGTTTGAAATCAGACAAGGAAAATTTGTGCTATTCACAGGCAGTGCAAGTGCTGTAGACATATTAAAAAGGGCCACTTCTTCCAGTATATTTAAATAATTTACTTGTGAATATACTAGAGTCAAATCCGGAAACAAAACCCAAATTAAACTAGTGGAAGCATTATACTCTTCGCCGATTTACTAAGCTTTTTATATAATTATTGTTACACATTCTATAGAATACTCTTCGCAGTTTTTTTATGTTAGTTTTTGGACATTTTAAATTTTATGATACCGGTTTTGTTGTGAAAAAAAAAATATATGAAAATAAATGAAAAAAAAACACCCTGTCAGGGATTCGAACACAAGACCTTTGGATTGCCAGACAACGCAGGCAGCAAGAAACAAGCAAGAAATATTTATTTAAAATTTGAATTTTACAGAATGCGCCTCGTCTGAAACCTGGCCCGGAGCCAACCAGACAAACACGGCGCGTAGCGCCGTGGTGAATGTAGGGGCAGGTCCGGTTTGGCTAAACGGTAATTGATAAAACAATGTTAAAACTCCTATCCGCCTGTGGCGGATTTAAGAATTAACAATAAAATTTTTTTAAAAGGCTGACCTAAAACTAATTCATATAAAACTTAGAAACTAATCACTGGTTGTAACACTGAATAAATTTGGGCTGTTGACTCGGGTGAAAAGCTAAACGAAAAAACCCGTACGAGAACTGCCGACCTGGTGGTCTCCCTAATGCCAGGAAAATTTGGTGGAAAAAGTATAGGGTTTTAAATGTTTGAATTTCTAAAAAGGTTATCGGCAAAAAGGGAATTTTTGATAAAAAAAGAAGAGAAAAAGATTTAAAAAAAGGACATAAAGAAAGAGAATAGAAATGATTGACCAGACAACACTTTAGTCATTGGACCATCACACATCTCTAGAAAAATTGTATGTCTGTAATATATATCATTCGAGTATTATATTATTATGAAATATATATATTAGCAAAATGTATAAATAAAAAAAATTATAGAGAATAAAATTTCGCAAGATTTCTATTTAAGTACACATGACAAAAATTAAGAAAATATATATTTTTTAATTTAAATGATTAATAACTTTTTTATTTGCCTATTGATTTGTTTCAAAAATAGGGTTCTTCCTCTGGCTAACGCTAACTTACTTTCCAAATTTCAATACAATCGGACTTTTCTTTCTTACAAAAAACGTGACGGACGGACAGACAGACTGACAGACGAAAATTTTCGTTCAGAATTCGTTCACTAACATAATGATATGAACATTTTTTCTCTACGAGCGATATTGTAACGGTTTGTTGTCGGGTAGCTGGTTCGGAGATTAATCAGGGTCCAGATTAGTTAATAAGGCAGCCCAATAAAAATATAAACAATTTATTTACTTTTCCAAACAGGTAATGTGTGGCAGCGTTACATAACATACAGGTACAGGTTATATGTCCGTATCTTTTACGGTTCTTAGGACAACATTTTCTATTATCTGAGAGAGAGAGAGAGAGAGTGTGTAACGGTTGCGATACGACGTCTCTGGCTTTGGCGGCGAAACGGCGCCGGGGAATGACTAACGACTCGAGGGGTCCCAGTTCAACACGCTGTAGGATTCTCAGGGTCAGATTGCATTCGTTCCGTCGTGTTTGCGTCGGGAGATGCACAAAACTGCAATATGTCCAGCTCAGCACGCTGTAGACAGATTGGCAGAATTATCCACTCTGAATTATGTTGATTTGCGGCCGGGCTTTTATATCCGAGAATCCTCGCTTACTGGTGACGTAGAACTGCGTATAGTTTAGTGTCGTGTGCAAATCCATGCCTCTAGACGGGAGCTGGTAGATTTGCGGGCCGTGTGCACATTGGTGTCGTGTGTAAATCCGGAATCTTAGTAATGGATCAGGAATTTAAAGAATGCTTCATTACAATATTTACTGTATAGAGGTAGAGTTATTCCAATTAATTACAAAATCCCTTCTAATGACTTCTTTTCAGCACCAAATATGAAGATGACAAACCTATTGCGAGCTCAATATGAAAACTTTAAGTCTTATCGTAATATTGAACCAAAAATTCCGGCTGCCCCCGGTTTAAGAACATCATTAATAGACACCTTATACAAATAATTGGCAGAGCAAAGAGTATAATCACACTATAAGTACAAATACGAAAACAAGTAGCGCCATGTGTGGCTATCTAGCATCTAGCGGGCCTTATATCTGTGAATTTATAAACCTGTATTTCTAACAAATAAATGATTTGTAATGTGTTTGCCTCTGAAAAAGTAATTTGATCATCAGTTATTCTCATAATACATAGTATATACAAAATTTTATTTTGCAGATAATATCAAAATTAACTTGTATACAGTATGTCCCTGGACTCAGTTTACAAGAAGAAAGAATTTTATATTTCTAATTTTACAAGAAAATGATAAAAGAATAAAAGTTTTGCTTGATTTACTTCAACTGTTAAATTTGTAATTAAAAGTGCAAAATGAATACAGTATGTTCTTAAAATCGGAAGATTTTTTTATTATTTATTTTTAATTTAACAATAAAATTCCAAAGCAATAAAAAATTTGCTTAATTTAAAACGGATAAATTCTTAATAATGACTTCAATATTATTACAGTCGCTTCATATAGATATCAGCAAATTACATATTCAAAGGATTTTGATGAAACATAAAATACATGCTCAATAACCCATTTTTAATCATACTTTGGAACTAGGAGATTGCGGTAAACGTATGTTTTTTTTATTTACAGATGGTAATGGAATCATGAGAACCAGAAATTTTCATCATTGTATTATGTTTTCTAATGAAATCACTTTTTCTACCAACGCGCAACGGGACGAACATGTTGCGATAAACGCCACATGTTCGATATTGGAGCGACATTAATCCTCATTTTAGAATTTCGAATCATCGCCAATATTTTGTTAAAGTAACCGTGTGGTGTACTGTTACTTATCATGGAATAATGGACCCATATTTTTTTTACTGGTAACGTTAGTCTCACACATACCTGGATATGTTGAGACATTTTCTCCGAGATGATTGAATTGATTTACCTCTTGATTACTGGTAATCAATATATTTTCAACAGGATGGTTGTCAAGCATATTATTATAACATTGTTGGTAACTGGTTAAATCGCAAATTTGAAGATAACTAACTGGATTGGCAGAAATGGTCCAGTTTTAAGGAACCCTGACTTGACAATTTTAGATTTTTATTTATGGAGGCATTTAAAACAAGATTAACAGTTGTAACAAGCTCCACACAGACTTGAATTATGTTTGTAACTTTGTAAAACGGTTAACTTGCTCTAAAATAAAAAGTTACTTTAACACGAAAGATAGCTAAAAAATCAAATTTACCATGTGGTGACCAGAGATATAGATATAGGGCAGATTAGGTCCACCTCAAAATAAACCAGGATGTTAGGAGGCGAGATCGTGGGTAAGAGTTGTAAACAACCAGACTAACAGTAGCTGAAATTAGTTGAAAATGTTTTTTCTATAAAAGTATGCAGTAATGCAAAAGCTGCGAGTGCCAGGCTTACTAGTTAAGTCAAAGAACATAAATATAAACGACACAATAGCCCAAAAGCTAAAAAAACTCCAAGATAAATAACAATATCAATTTACTGTCGATTGTAAAGTATACAAGTACAACTGGGGTGGTTAATACAAAAATATGTACAATATAATGTAGGTTGCTAGTAAAATATCAATAGACAATTTTGACATAACACAACAGAAAAAGTGTAATTGTGCTCTTGGTTCTAAACTAGTAATGAGTATAATTTTGATTACAAAAAAATATAGGTTCAAAACCGAATTATAGAAAATAGCAAAATGTAGAAGTCGTCCTAACAAATAGCCTATGGCAAATATTACACTAATATTAGTTCACTCCATGGCAAAATTATAGAAATTTATTTACAGTAAAATAAAACAATTATTATCGAGTTAAATAAACACATTTACTCGACAATATATCGTCCGCGCTGAAATTTTACCAACGCAAATGATAAAACGAAATTTGGTAAAAGTTCCCTATAAATCGGTTACGTTACTGTAAAAAAATGTACTAAAATTAGATAAAATTTGCAAAATTTTAGGTAGCAAGATAAAATTACTAGAGCAATAAATATGTTGTAGATACTATGTGTGACGAAAATACTACATCAACAGTAACAACTAAATAGCGTAATAAAAATAAAAAGCTTGTTACTTAACACAACCTAAATACGACCTAAATCTCTAAAGATTATTACTATATAACTAAGCAAAAGTAAATACTAACCTAAAGCATACCGACAATAGATAACGGCCCAGAGCTAAAACTGACAACGCATGTCAAGAAAATATATACACGATATATATACAAGATAAATTGGTAAAAAACTCAAAAGATGCTATAAAATTTGGGCCACGTCTGGAGGTAGCTGCATAAGGCACTGCTCTAATATCTCGGTGTTATGCTAGTTCCCAACAGAATACCAAACCTCACGGTAATCGCTATTTACTCAATGGTACTAAACCAGAGGCCCACAGCCTAATTAAACCATAAACTATAAAAATATTAACATTTAAACTGCAAAAGAATCCTTTCATTTTTTGGCCACATCAGCCAGAGAGAGACAATATAGAACGGTTGATAGTTCTGGGAAAATCAGATGGCCGGAGAGGAAGGGGACGCCCTCCAAAACGCTGGGATGGCATCAAGGAGCTGATGGGAACGAGATTCAATGAGGCTGTGCGCCTAACAGACAACCGCAATAGATGGCGTGATGCCACCAGGCGTGCTATACAGCAAGTGCAGGCCAATTAGAATAATTAAATGAATCACAGGACGTTTGTCAAGACGTTGTGAAGAAGAAAAAAGAAACTACAAAACATAAAATCTACTTGTTATAGTAAATCGTGTAACAAAATATCCTGCACAAGGAGGCTTATTACTATACTACTAAAAATACTCTAGAAAACAGGTAAATACTTATCTCAAAATTGCAATGTAATCTGTCACTATTCAATTTCTTACTAAATAAGAAAGTGTGATTTTAAATAAATGATTTAAGTATTTTCAATCAATATATTTTTTTGCTTTAAAATATCATTAATCCTATCGTGTAATTCAATTCTTCGTCAGTATTAGCTAGTTGTTTGATTGGTTATCCAATAAAGTGTTTTAAAGTATTTAACTAGTATATTAGCGTGCCCATATTAGAGCAACAATATACAGAAAGTAGGTATTTTCATAATAAATAAAAAAGTGTGTAAGTTGTGATTTGCTTAATACCTAAATAATATTTTCTAATACACTATTAATATTGAACTTTTCATTACAGACTTGTCCGTTTTAAATCCTGCAAAAATTTTTATTCCATTGGCAATTTTTTGTAAAATTAAAAAAAAATATATTTCCTTCTTGTAATAATGTCAATCCAGAGACATACTGTAAGTTCGACGGTCATATATTTCTAAAGAATCTATTTACAGCTATACTAAAAATCAGTATATTAGTTTTCATCTGAGAACAGGCATATGAATAGGCACGTCCACAAAGTATGTGAAATGAGATATAAGCACTAAAGTATCATAAAAAGTTTTGTTGTCAGGCAAACATCAGTGACTTATGATGACATTAAATTAGAAGTAGGATTGTCAAATAACAACTGCATTTGTGACGAAAAAGCAGACTTACAACATATTCTGTTACCACCCAGTTTGTAAATAAAAAGTTGTACAATGTACAAATCGAAGAGGAAATTCAACTAAGATTACTAGGAATTTCTCTCTCCTCATTTTACTTAAATTATGCATTTTGATTTATATGGAACAAATTTGTTGTTTAATTTTAATATTTAATTGATCTCGTACATAAATGTTGTAAGTAGTATAGTTTTGAGTCTTGAATATTTCTGTTTAAATTTTCTGTTATATTCAGTTTTTAACAATTATATCCTTTTTCTTAAAAATGTTTTTTTAAAATGTTTTCTTAACTGCTTCTCAAGTCACCGAAGTAACTCCTTGAAAATCCAGAATGATTTTGTGTTAGGTAAATAGAAACGAAGCCTTACAGCTTATAGTGGAGTCCGAACCACTTCTTGGGGATAATTTTATAATTAAAATTATTTCGCGATGAGCAGGGATTGAACCTGCTTCGCTAAGTACGCCAGTATGCAAGCTAGACGCGCCAAACCACTGAGCTACCGTCCCCTCCTTTTCTGGGTTTATAATTATTGAAAAATGTATTTAACAAAACTTTCATACACAAAATGTCTAATATTTAATAAGAAATAACAAGAAATTACCTATTCTTTATCTATTGTTATGTTATCAGCAATGTTATACATGATTACTTATAACATCAAAACGTAAAAGTATTATGAGATGATTGAGCATTGTGTGCAACTAGCATACCTTACATCGATGTGTGGTTTGATAAATAAAGATGTGCTGAATTAATTAAATTATTGTAAATGTATTTATTATTATTTATAAGTATTTGCCATTACTTATAAACTTGCAATGGTAAAAATAAGTGATAAAATGAAAAGAACATTATTATTAAATGTAATAATATAAAACACGAGTTTACGACACATTCGGAATACCAAAATTCTCCAGTTTAATATGGTGATTTCTCAGGACTTCTAATCGAATAAAACCTTATCCTGTTACCTGAGAAAGACAAAAAAAAATGATAAGAGTTAAACTATAAATTTTAAATATGAAAAATAGAACAAGGTTTAAGTTAAAGATACTTAAAATTATAAACAATCAAAATACACTTTCAAAAAAGAGTAGCAAGTTAAATAATAGATAGGTGTGATGTTACTTACCAAATAAAGTTAAACAACTAAGAACATTTCCTTCATAGTAACCCAGTGCTTCATAAAATTGTATTCGTTAGAACAAAAGTATGTAAAACAGTTTTAAAAATTATATATACTATGTTTGGTTTTTTAAATATTGATAATAAATCGAAAACAAACGCATATTTCCCTCTCACCCTGTAAAATCCTATCCTTAACAGTATCAGTCTACTAATTTTTTATGATAAGAGATATAGTCAGGAATCAGGAGCCACTAATTCGATCATGGGGTGGGCACTCGAAGATATAGTTTTAAAAAAAATAATACATTATCCGAAATGACCTTGCGGATCTGAATCCAGAGGGCGCCATTCTGTCCGCGATTGCAAAAAAGCGTAAACATTTTTTTTCTGAAAATTTTTGTGTCACTGAAAATTGATTAATTTTATGTTCCCACCGCATTTACAGGATTATTTTTTAACATTTCTTAATGATTCTCAAACCAACGGAAAGCTTATTCTTTCTAGATTCAGGTGCTGCTAAATAATTCTCAAAATTGTTAATAACAAATGCTACAGAAATTGTTTAAACAAAGCGAGCCTAAAGAATATTATAGATAGGTGCATGTTTCTATGACATGAAATCTGTAGAATAGAATGGAGCAGTTTTTAGTGAAAGAATTATCTGCATTGCTTTATTGTTGTAAAAGATACGAATATTTTTGTACAGCACGCGTTGTGATCTGCGGCGTCTTTTGATAGATATACAGTGTACATGTATCTCTCGCATTGCCTCGCTCTCTTAAAGGCGGGTTTTCCTACACCTTCGCCAGTCGCTGACGACTGCGACCGAGTAGCCGCGACTGATTCGTCAAGACATCTCCAATGCATTTTAACCTGAATGTTTTCCTACCTGCTACTGAGTAGTTATTACCAGCGAATGGTCGCCGTTCGTCCGTTCGCGAGTCGCCGCTCATCTCCGAGAGCAGTGCTGCGACTAATTCGTCGACGAATATACATTAAAAATAATATTTTTAGCAGATATGTTTGTAGTGTTTACTTGTCATAGCTATATAAAGTAAAAGAATAGTACATGTATATTACTATATTATATTATACATTGCATATTTCATTGGTGGGTACACTGGCGAGCAGTTGAAAGTAAATATTTGTTGTTATTTTGTAATTGGGGCTTATTGACAGTCAGTGGCATGACATAATTTAGGTTTTAGATTTTCCTCATGCTCCTGATAACTTAATAACATTAAAATTAATGACTTTTTAGAAATATTCATTTTGTCGCGAGCACAGATTACAAGAACGAGAAACACTAATTGGCACAGGCTAGGAAAACGGGTTTGAAGAACTAGGTCGTGGCTACAACCGGTCGCGGCTACTCGGTCGCAGTCGTCAGCGACTGGCGAAGGTGTAGGAAAACCCGCCTTGTTGACTACCTGCTTATATAGACACTGAGGTGTAGTGTAATAAAATAACAAAAATCTCATGAGTAGCGTATACAGTAACTGTGTTGTTTATAAATTCATGTAAAATATTCGACAAACACCGAGCAAAGAATGAAGTAAAAAAATATTCTGAGGTTTTTGATTTTTGTACACACACTCAATCACATTTTTCACATTTAATGAAGTGGGGGTGGTAATGGGGGTGGCTAATGCTAATTATGTTATAGCTTCTCTTGTAAATACTAAATAACAATTTTATGAACTCTTACCTGCTTAATTTATCTATTTGCCCCCATTTATCCCAATTTACCTCACCAAACCTTCACCCCAAAAGAGGGTATTATAAGTTTGACGGGTATGTTTGTATGTTTGTCTGTCTGTCTGTGGCTTCATATCTCTTCAACGGGTGATCCGATTTTGATGTAGTTTTTTTATTTGAAAGAGTATTTAGTCGAGAAGGTTATAGGCCTAGTTATAGGCCTACTAGATTTTGATGTTTGGTCGCCATCTTGAATTCGCCCTGTTGAACTTCTCTAGAAATTGTCCGATTGAAGTAAAATTGAAAATGTGCAGACAATTATGGTAGCCGAACATGATTTAGGCCTCATTTTGATTCGGTCATATGAAACTGGTACGATTAGATACATTGATCGGGAGTTTTTAAAAATTTTCAATTTTACTTGTATTATTGCCAACATATTTTGAAAGCTGCGTATCAAATTATTCTGTGGAAAAGTTCAACTGCGATAAACTCAGAAATTCCCAATCCAATTGATTTTTAACCCCCGACCCCAAAAGAGAGGTGTGTTTGACGCGTATGTTTGTATGTTTGTTTGTCTGTCTGTCTGTGGCTTCATATCTCTCCAACGGGTGATCCGATTTTGATGCAGTTTTTTTTTTATTTGAAAGAGTATTTCGTCGAGAAGGTTATAGATGATATTAGATTTTGATGTTTGGTCGCCATCTTGAATTCGCCGTGTTGAACTTCTCTAGAAATTGTCCGATTGAAGCAAAATTAAAAATGTGCAGACAATTATGGTAGCCAAACATGATTTGGGCCTCATTTTGATTCTGTCATATGAAACTGGTACGACTAGATACATTGATCGGGGGTTTTTAAAATTTTTCAATTTTACTTGTGGTTGGGATTTGAAAAATAATGTACTTATTCCTAAATTAATGACTATAAATCTTCGTCCTCAAAATGTATATTTTAAATGTAAATTTAAAAAATGTACCGGAAACTGCAGTTGTAGCAAAGCTGGGTTAGAATACATAATAGATTGCTACTGTGAGGGTAAATGTATTAGCTGTTAATTTAGTTTAAGTATAATGTATGTATATTTTATTATTATTATTTTTGTATTGTTATTTCTCAAGTACAAAAAGTAAATTTAAGTTCATTTAATTAGCCGTACGGTTTTTTGTCTCTAATCAATATTTTAAGTTAAAATATAATAATTTTTGGTTCTCTAGTAAACTAATCTTTAAATACCTTCGTTTTTTTTCATAATGACAAATGATAATATTTACGTATAAGTAATACGCATTGTAAATTTTTTGCAATTCCAGTATATTGTCAGCAAGTTACCGATCGGCCATAGCGCGCGGACGTGTAAGCCAAAACGATAGCGTAAATAACGGAGCGATGTACAAAAATAGTCCTAACTTTTACAACGATAAAACAATGCAGATGATTCTTTCACTAAAAACTCCTCCATTCTATTCCGCAGATTTCATATCATAGAATTATGCATCTATCTATAATAGTTTTTAAAATGTCTCGATGCTGAAATTTACCGTGTACTCTTCAGGCATCCTTTGTTTAAACAATTTTTGTAGCATTTGTTAACAAAAATTTCGAAAATTATTTTACAGCATCAGAATCTGGAAAGAATAAGCTTTCCATTAGTTTGAAAATTATTAAGAAATATTAAAAAATAACCCTGTAAATGAGGTGGGAATATAAAATTAATCAATTTTTAGTGATACAAAAATTTTCGGAAAATATTTTTTTACGCTTTTTTGCAATCGCGGATAGAATGGCGCCCTCTGAATTTAGATGCGCAAGGTCAGTCCAGATAATGTACATATTTTTTCAATACTATATCTTCGAGTGCACACCCTGACATTTTAGGAGCGTCTTTTGAGAAGCTTGATTCCCGACTAATAAGTAATTATTTGTTTCATTTACATAGCCTCCTAAAATTAAAAACGTAGTCTCAGAACAGTATTTTTCCTTCAGAAGATTGAAGTAGCATAACATGATTGTAGCTTTATCTTAAGTGCTAACAGTATTTTACTTTGGTATAATAAAAATCGACAAAATATCTAGTGACAGCCTTCATTTTTTATTAAAACAGGGCAGCTTTCGCAAACCTGTAGACTTTAGTAGTTTACTACACTTACTCCGCTTGAGGGTTTTCCTTTTATTTTCGCTTTCAACGAATACCGCAGTTCCTTCGATACATCACAGTTCTATTCTTGCAGTTACACTACGGATTATTTTATTTGCAACACTAAAGTTTCAGATGCCGAACTCTCGTTTTTATTTCGGAAACACCTTTCACGTTTCTTTGCTCGTATTCTAAACACGAAAATACACAGTACGCCAATAGAAAATAATGAAATAATGCTTTTGTTATCTGTTTGTTATCAAATAGTCTGTTAAATGTTTCAACAATTGCATTTAAGATTTTCTATATATTTCTTATAAGGCTTTCTATATATTTATTATAATATATCTATTATAATACGAGTAAGTTCAAAAATAATACTATAAGTACAGTACCTATTAACTTGATGTATATCATGGGATTTTCGATCTTTCTAATAAAAACCGCTGCCCAAGGAATCACTACTTCCACATCCAAGTCTCCTACAACAAAATACTATATTTGCACTCCACTATGTGGAAATAATTGTTTATGGAACTTTAATGGTATAATATTTGAAATCATGTACTCCAAAATTATATACCATATCTGTAACAGAGGTGGGGGTGAATGAAGTGAAAAAAATTCTTGATAACTTTGGCTCTTGTACACACACTAAATCACACTATTTTTTCATCACCTTTAATAATAGAGTGGGGGTGGTAATGGGGATGGCTAATGCCATTATTTTTGAGGCCTTAGCTCCTCTTATATTTACTAAATACCAATTTCATGGACTCTTACTTGCTTGATTTACCTATTTACACCCATTTACCTTTCAACTCTGCAACGGAATAAGATCAAAATATAATCTAGTTCCAGATCTCGTTAAAGAACATACGTGTGCCATATTTTAAGTGAATATCTTAAACGGTTCCAGAGTAATCATGAGCACCAAAACGATGCAAGACTAACAGACAGACCGACGCAACAGACAAATTTAGTTTGCTCAGACTTAAAATATTGACGTTTCTTGATATTCTAAGCCTATTTAAACAATGAAAATTTCCAACAACAAAAAATCGTTGTGTGCCGTAAACTACACGATAGAAGTAAAGCCTCTACTTCAAGCATTTTCTTTGAGGAAACCTACTACGCATTCATACTACTCAAGGTAACCCACTGTGCATCCAATTTACTCGAGGAAAGCCACTGCGCATTCATACTTCTTGAAGTAACCCACTCGCATCCATTTTACTCGAGGAAACCCACTGCGCATCCATATCACTTGAGGTAGCCTACTGCGCATCTATTGCACTCGAGAAAAGCCACTGCGCATCCATACTACTCGTGGTAACCTACTGCGCATCCATTGTACTCGAGGAAAGCCACTGCGCATACATACTACTTAAAGTTACCCACTGCGCATCCATACTACTTGAGGCAACCTACTGCGATCTATAAAACTCGAAAAAAGTCACTGCGCATCCATAATACTCGGGGAAACCTACTGCGCATCCATAGTAGTCGAGGAAAGCCACTGCGCATCCATACTACTCAAGGTAACTTTAACAACATAATATTTGAAATCGTCTACCCCAAAAACCTATAAAACGATATGCTACATCGGTAGTGGGGGTGGGGGTGGTGGTAGAGGGTTGGTAGTGGAGGTGGATGTAAAAACATATTTTGAAGCTTTTGTTTCTTGTACACACACTAAATCACAATTTTTTTTTCATCCCCTTTAATAAGGCGGTGGGGGTGGTAATGGGGGTGGCTAATGCCAAAAATTTTTTGAGACCTTAACTTCTCTTGTATATATTGACCTTCGTCAGAGAACTACAAAGTATATAATAGACAAAAGTTTTGTATGTGCTATTTTCTTATTACAATGGATGTGAATTACTTATATTAACTAATATTGTTAAATTGCACTACAGTTTTTCTTTAATTTTTTTTGTTTAGTTATTCTTGCAGTACCTATTATTATTAATTTCTTCTAACATCTTTATAATATGTCTTAAATACTTCCTGTTTAACGCGATTGCTTACAACTCTAAGAAACATTAATAAAATTACTCCACCTATAATTAGAAATATAATTAAAACATACTTTGATATAGAAAGAAATGCGTATAATGTACAGCGGATAATGGCACACACATGATTTATTTATAATGAATAGGTTGACTTGCTGGCAAAGAAAGGCTGCACAAAGTAAATGGAATTCTCGTTTTAAATATTTCTCTGATTTCCCTCCAAAGTGGACTAGTGTATAATATGAAAAAAAAGTGCTAAGAACAACCTACCAATTTTTTATGATGCCGACGGTTTTCTAACCTATCGTATACGGATATTTTATTTATTTAATAATTTCGTTGTAAAAAATAAATTGGTGGAAATAACGAGAACCTTGCAAATAGTAAGCATGTGCAATTCTTACAACATAAACATAAATACATCACATACCAACCACCAAATCCAAAGACAAAGCTGTCCGCAAGGGGGTTACACAATTAGAAAAATGCAGACATACGTCCATACCCACCGACATTGTCAGTGCCGGGGCTGGGGCTTGAACCCAGTATACGATAGACAGTGCGATCAGCGTATTTGCGACTCAATATGCCTTGGTCGACTGCTGGTATATAACGAACACATTATATAAATGGAGATAATTCTATCACTAGTACATTTAAGTACTAATTTTGATTTTAATTTTCTTAATCACTTATTTAATATGGGTATGTAAGACACATTACCAACGCCAAAAACATTTTTTCAAAAGCCATTTTGCCCTGAGGTAGAAATTATTAGCATACTCACATAACAAATGAATGGAAACAAAATTTTAATAAAATTAAATGTAAAAAAACTTTTTAAAAACTAGCTTTTATTATTATCTAGGTGTACTAAAACGAAAAAATATAAAAAAATTAATTGTCTTAAAAGCTTGTCACTCGCGAGAAGTTCATACAGGCATTAATTGTGTTTGACAGAGATTGTAAGTAAGTACCTAAATAAATATTATTTTTCTATTCACGCGACACGCTTTTAAGACAATTCTTTTTTTATATTTTTATTGTTTTCGTTTTAGTACACCTAAATAATAATAAAAGATTCTTTTTAAAAAGTTTTTTTATTTTATTTAATTTTTAGTTACGTCTTAACCTATGCATTTCTGATAATGCATCGACCACCTTCCGGCTCCATGATTAGACCCTGAATACTAACTATGACCAGAGTACTCTTGAGACAAATTCAACGATCCCAAACTCGAAGGGGTTCCACTATGTTATTGTTGGGTTCCATAATATTGCACCATAATTGTAATGGCACCATAATATTGTATTGTCGTCAGAGTTACACGTGTAGGCAAAATTTCAGCTCAATTAAACTTCTATCTAGAAGAGATTCCATAATACTACTGTTGGGTTCTATAATATCGTACTATTGGTACCGTAATATTGCATTGTCATCAGAACTACACGTGTCAGCTCAATTGGACATTGTTAAGAGGTTGATTTTCAAGATTTAAACTAAACATCTTAACATACATACAAACACACGTGTATGCAAAATTTCAGCTCGATTGGATGTCGTATCTCGAAGAGGTTTCACTATATTATTGTTATGCATAATATGTTACCATGGTACCGTAATATTGTATTGTCATCAGAACTACACGTGCATCCAAAATTTCAACTCTACTGGACATCATATCTCGAAGGGGTTCCATTATATTATTTTTGGGTTCCATAACATTATACCATGGTACCATAATATTGTATTGTCGCCAGCACTACACTTGTATGCAAAATTCTAGCCCGATTGGAGTTTGCACCTTGAAGTGGTTCCATTATATTATTGTTGGGTTTCATAATATGTTACCATGGTACCACAATATCGTATTGTTATCAGGACTACATGTGTGTGCAAAATTTCAACTCGATTGGACGTCGTATCTCGAAGAGATTCCATTATATTTTATTTGGCTTCTATAACATTGCACCATAGAACCATAATGTTGTATTGTCGACAGAACTACACGTGTATGCAAAATTTCAGCTCGATTTAGCTTTGTACCTCGAAGTGGTTCCATTATGTTATTGTTGGATTGCATAATATGTTACCATGGTACCATAATGTTGTATTGTCATCAGAACTACACATGTATGCAAAATTTCAGTTATTTGGACTTCGTATCTCGAAGTGGTTCCATTATATTATTTTTGCATTCCATAACATTATACAATGGTACCTTAATATCGTATTGTCATCAGAACTACACGTGTACGCAAAATTTCAGCTCGACGTCATTAAGTAGTTCAAAATTGACTTGCAAACACGCTAACAAACAAACATACTAACTAAGTAACTAACTAACATACAAAGCAAGTTAAATAAAAGCTTGTAAAACATAGGGACGAGAGGAGGTCCACTTATTTAGCATAAGTCATTGTCGTGCGTGATATGAATCATAGACTCTTAGCCAGAAAGACTCTACTATCCATTACATTACTTAGCCTAACTTTAAGTCTAACGAAATAATTGTATTTTTATGTCTAAGCCATGATATTTCTTAAACGAAGATCGCGAAACAACTTTAATTATTCTCAATGCTCTCTTATGATTGAGCTATATACTAGAGTGGAATAATGTTACTTTTTCTACAATTGTTACTTATTATCCACGGTCGCAATTGATGAACCCCATTACTTGTTTAAGAACGTATCTATAATGAAGGAATTATTCAGTAGTCGTATAGTCCAGTCAACGTCCAGTCTAATTTGAGTGCTAATGAATGGATTTTGATGAAACCTTGTACAGTGTGTTTGTAATGACGTTAATAAAAAAGTTGAAAAAAATATTAGAGTAGGAAATTATCGGATGTTTTATCACGGCTTCCGTAACTTGTAGAATTAGGTAAAAAATATGAAAAAAAACCATACATTTACCTTTTTTGACTCAAAATAAGAAGTTTTTACTCTTGTGAATTTTTTCGAAAAATGCACATACAAGACTATTTATTATTCACAACTTTTCTGTAAAGTGCGTTTTCAATGAGTTTTTCCAGACAAACATGAAAAACTACCCCTTTCTTTGAAATAGTAGCGCTTTAAAAATATGTAATTTAAAAATTTGAAAAAACTCAGACGTATACATTGAGGCCTTCTAAACATTTTTTGTCTCTTGGAATTTTTTTGTAACTTGCTAATTTTTCGAGTTTCGTGTTCAAGTTTTCTACTTTAATCCTTTTTTCAACTTTTTATTAACGTCATTGCAAACACCTTGCACAAGGTTTCATCAAAATACATTCATTAGCACTCAGATTGGAGATTTTGGTCATTTTAGCGCTCCGTTGACTGGACTAGTAGAAAAAAATATCTTTTCACACGCTCCTTATATGCTTGTATCATAAGAGTTCACTGAAAATAATTGTTTCTGATCTTCGCTTTAGACACACCAATTTATAAATAAATTTTGACGTTCAAGTTAATTCTGAAATTTATTATTTAAATATGGAAACTGAGAATAGTCAAATTATAGTGTCCAACACGCGTAAAAATCACTTTTCATACTCGTGTGACTTGTGACACGAGCCGTATGCGATTATCACACTCGTGTGGAAAGTGCTATTTTCAACACTTGTTGCACAATGTATTGTTGCACATGCTGTTGGCGTGCGTTAAGGATTTATATCGCACGTTGTGTGAAATCAATAATTTTTAGAAATAGCAGTGCGTTTTTAACCACTTTTCAAAGCAGTTGTAGGCAAACGTTTTTACAGATGAGACAGTCTCCTAACTTATTATATTTATTAAGAATGTCAATCAAATAATTTAATTAATAAATGGGCTTTAAATCCCTCAATTTCGTTCGGTAGTAGAAAAATTTTTATACCTTACAGGATCTGACCCTTTCAGACGTTAGAATATTTTTATATGGTCTCTATCTTGACTATTCAAAAATCACTTCACACAAATGTAAATTTTCGCATCCAGTAATGTACTTAATTCACTACATTGACTAATCTTGCCACCCGGAATAATCTAAATTTATTTTAGAATGCTGGACGCTGAGTTATGCTTGGCAGACGTTTCTATACTCGTCTTCGTGAGAAATGGAAACCTTCTTAAATTATTCAAATGAAGTTATTAATGGCGCTATTATTTTTTAAGAAGTGTTACGGCCTATTAAGAACACAAATATAATAAATCAAATGAATCTAAAGTTACCAACTACAAAAATAAGTTTATAACACATTATGTATAATTACTAATAGTAGTAGTAGTAATAGCGATAGTACTTTATCAAAGTTTCCATATAAATTTTACACGCTTTAATTCCTAATAACGCGATGTACACTATTGCCTAGAAAAAAATCTAATATACTTTTGGTAAAAAAATGTACAAGGTGGTCATCCAACATAAAAAATAATTAATAAATAAAGAATGCCAAACAGAGAGGGAAATTGTGTGTAAATACATTTACAGATTTTTTTAAATACTTTAAAATTAAAATTTCTTATTTTTTCCAAAGAGAGGTTGCCAGAAAAGTAGATAATTTTTTACTTTTTAGTTCATGGTCTATCTAATAACTGTGATCCCATGACTAACATTAGTGTTATCACTTTACTTCAAATAAATAGAGCACGGTCCTTTTCAAAAGGAATTTCAGATGTAGCGGGTCCTCTACTGCCTCCAAGCATTCTTGTATACCACTAAACACAGTTCTTTACACATCACTGTTTAAATATTTATTGTCTAGTTATAACACTTTTGTGGTAATCGGTACCAAGTGTACTACATGCAGTACATGTATCGATTTCGTGAATAGTTGATATACCATGAAATCCCAGTCATATCAGGCATTTAAATATCTAAGGTAAAAAATCCATGCAAAAGAGATTCTCTGGATTCCCGTTGAAACTAAATTTTCATCCACGTATCTGACGCAGGCATTTCTTCGGTAGTATTTTTGTCAACCTATAATTTTTTTTTCTGCGATCACATTTCACAAGTTGTAATTTAATTAATAATACACTGGGGCGGCTGGTGAAATTTCAACAATTTTTTTCTCGTCTGTGGCGCATGGAACCCATACGAAATATGGGAAATAACATCTAGAGAAGCACTCCTCTAACGACCCCTTGAAAAAGCAGTTTGCGAAAAATTTTTTCAAAATTCGATTGACCCCCCTAGATACTCCTGTTTAAAATTAATTTTTTTTGTCATATACATTTTACTTTTCATAAAAATACAACAACAGGTTTTGAAGTTTATGAAAATATTTTCATTATTAACTGAAACACAATGAACTGAAATTTTGTAATTTACAATTTAACAAATGATAAAATTTCAATTCGTTGTATCTCAGTTAGTAATGAAAATATTTTCATAAACTTCAAAACCTGTTGTTGTATTTTTATGAAAAGTAAAATGTATATGACAAAAAAAATTAATTTTAAACAGTAGTCCCTAGACCTAGGGGGGCCAATCGAATTTTGAAAAAATTTTTCGCAAAACTGCTTTTTCAAAATTTTTTAGAGGTCGATAGAAGAGTGCTTCTCTAGATGTTATTTCCCATATTTCGTATGGGTCCCATGCGCCACAGACGAGAAAAAAATTGTTGAAATTTCACCAGCCGCCCCTGATAATACAGCTACATAAACAAAAAATGCACGATCCCAGAAATGATAGCATCATTTTCCTATTTAGTGGAGGACTTACCATTCACTATCGCTCAGCCTCCAAACATTGCCGCCGTCTCACTATCTTTGTAGCTTAGAAAAACTTTTAATTTGAACCCAGGTTGGTCGCTGTATATTAAAAATTGACTGTATATGATTGTTTAAATTTTGTGCAAATTTCGACACTTTTGGGACGCCCGCTAATTGTGCTCATTTTTCGATTGTCTTAAAAACTATGACGGGCAAAAAAAATGCAAATATAACTTTTTAAAGTATTATTATCTTTCATTTGAGAGATCAACCGTTTCATTATTTTTAAAAGTAATGAAGTTATGATGAATTTTCTCTAAAATATTCCATAAAATAATATATTTTTTTACTTTGTATTAAAAAATATTGTTAAAGGTAAATAAAAAAATTTAAAAATCCATTTCAAGTTCCTTTGCCATTTTTTAGCTAAACTAGCTATTTTGGGAATTTTTGTCATTTTCAGCTGTTTTTTTGGCAATAATGTTGTTTAATAAAAATAATACATTTCCTCTCTGGTACACATCTGAAACTAGGGAGATATCAAGTTCAAAGAAATAATCGAAAGTTATAAAAGAAAACAAAATTAGAACAATGTGAAATTGATTATAATAACTTGAGATACAAAATAAAAAAAGACATCGAAATAGCTTACAAAAATTGTATTATAAACGTTGAGAATAATATTAAAAATGACGTCAAACAATTTTGGAATTTTGTTAAAACGAAAAATATTAGCAAATCTGGAATACCCAGAGAAATGGTTCTAAATGATGAGGTTCTCTCAGAGGGAGGTCTGTTGCTCGAGGCTTGGCCAACGATTTTAAGTCTGTATTTGAAATACATAAAAAATTTAATTCAACAAGTTTCAATGATGTAATAATTGATGGTGGAGATTTGGAATTATTAAATATTTCGGAAATTATTGATGCTGATGTCTTTAAGGCAATAGGTAAATTAAAACCAAAGAAATCGATGGGATATGATAGTGTACCTAGTTATGTAATAAAGGGTTCATAGGAAGCATTTGTTAAGCCCTAGTAATAATATCCAATAGAGCTCTTAGGGAAATAACATTCCTGATAAATGAAAAATAGCACGAATTATACCTGTATTTAAAAACGGAGATCGAAGAGAAAATATACATTATCGTCCCATTGCTATATTATCAAATTTATCTAACATATTCGAGACCATTATATATAACTACCTGTATGAACATGCTAAAAAGAAAATATCTAACTTTCAATATGGGTTTCAAAAGAAAAGATCAGTAAATAGAAATCTAGTAGATTTTATGACCTTTACGACGGATGTCTTAACAAATAATAAACAAATGGATGTGATCGACCCCTTTGCTAAGGCATTTGACAAAGTTGACTACGGCATATTGCTAAATAAGCTTAGAAAATTCTCCATCTCTAGTGATTTAACAACATTTATGCCTACTTACCTTATAAATCGACACCAATATGTCATGATGTCATGAAGAGTTCCGCAGGGCTCAAATTTAGTCCCACTTCTATTTTTAATTTAATGATATTGTAGATTTCGTTAAACATTCATCAGTTAGTCTTTTCGCTGATGATATGAAAATATTTAAACAAAGAGGTGATTATCAGGATTGTTTGTTTCTACAAGATGACATAAGGGAAATATTTAACTGGCCTGCTCAGAATCAGCTGCCCTTTAATATTAATAAATTCAAGTTAGTGTCTTTCAAGTTATGCAAAAATATGCTTGATTTTAAATATGAAATTGAAAACGAAAATTTGGAAAGGGTTTATACAAAAACTGATCTAGGTATGATATTCGACTCGAAACTGACATTTAATGATCATGTGATAAATATTTGAAATAGGTGCTATAAAAATTTCGGTTTTATCTTACGCAACTGCAAATCATTCAAGTGCGAAAAAATTATTTTATTGCTCCACGGTTTGGAGTCCTCTCTATACCAGGTACGCACAAATGTACAGAAAAAACTTATAAAACATATTAATTTAATTTTGCAAAAGAGGTATACTAGTAACTCTTCTTATTTAGATTAATTTACTAAGTATAATTTAATGACACTAATTAGCAGAAGGCCAGAAGGACCTACATTGATTACATTGTTTATTTGTATAAACTTCTACATAATCTTTGTTAAATAAAATAATAATCAATGTGCCAGATGAAAGAACACGTTTTCAAAGAACTTTTTCATATATTATACCAGCTAGAAGCTATAAACTAAAGTCATATCCTGTGAGAATGGCAAAGAGCTACAATTCATTACACCGATATATAAACATATCCAGAGATACATATTCACAAACAAATTAAAAATAGACTACTTAATATTCAGAATGAAATAAAAAAATTTTAAGCATTTTACCTAACACGTCTATAATTTATTCTCTCGCTCTTGTACATGTTATGTATCTTATCTTTAGATATTTTAATTTAGTTTAAGTTAGGTTAGGTTAGGTATATAGGCACAGTCTGTAATTGGCTTGAGAAAGCTGTAGACTTGACATAATAATAAGTAAATAAATAAATAAATAATGAAAAATCGATATTTGTCAATTAAGCATGAAAATATATATTATTAGCAACAAAATGCCGTCCATAAGGATTATTTATCTTTAATATATCATCTTTTATAGCCACTTAAACAATTCATTTTTTTTTGAAAATATGAAAAGTATAATGGGCTTGTTACCGATAATTTTTTTTCGTTATTTTTTTTATGGTGTTTAAT
Organism: Rutpela maculata; assembly: GCA_936432065.2. Taxonomy (NCBI): domain Eukaryota; kingdom Metazoa; phylum Arthropoda; class Insecta; order Coleoptera; family Cerambycidae; genus Rutpela; species Rutpela maculata. Next base: position 73,310,640 of record OW386285.2, on the reverse strand, counting down.
AAAAATTCGATCATCTAGATAAGCCGTTAAAATTTCAGCTTCATAAGTGTATCCAATCCTTAAATATTCAATGTTAAAGATTGGGTTTCAGTACAAAACTCTTCGCCGACTCGTGACGTCATTTTGCATAAACAAAAATTGAAGAAGTACATTGTTCCTGTCATAACTTCTTTGTTTTCTATGTTATAGAAATAGAAAAAAAACATTTGAAAGCCTAATTAATAGTCTTTCATATTTGTTCTTACCGCTTAAGTGCCAGAGTTTCTGAGATATTTAACATTTAAACTAAATACTTCGTCTTTAGAGACGTTCGGACGCCACCTTTATACTTCCAGATCTCCGAAACAACTCTACAGAAATTAGAAAAAATGAAATTCATCCTCAATTTAGTAGCTTTCTTATTTGTCTCTAGTATGTTTTCGCTCAATGTAATACTTTTCGAGTTATTTGACGAATATTGTTTTGAAATACCTTTTTTTTAAGCTAAAATCCCAATTCTAAGGCGTTATAACTTAAGCTCTGCTCCGTTTTCGCGCAGTCCAACTTTGATAATTTATTTAAGGGCTTAAACGTCCGAATAAAAACCTAAAAATTTGGAAATTGCCTTAAAAAGTGTTCTACTTTTGATTTCTAAAATAAAAAAAAAAAATTCTGAACGGGCCTATTATTGTTAATTCCTGAGCTGTAATTGTTATTTTCTTAAATCACTGTTTTTTTTAATATACCTTCATCTTCAAATTATTTCAATTTCTTATCACGATTGATGATGAAATTTTTCCTTTGAAATATTTCAAATATTTTTTAGAAAGAACGTACATCTATTTAGTTTTGTAAAATTTACTCAAAAGCAGTGTATCGTACGACAAAATTTTATAGAATTTAAATTGAAGCTTATGAAATTCCCTATACTTAAAATCATTATTTATTTTTTATGCATTTTCAATATCATTATCGAAGCATGAAAAATAAATGAAAATTACACCATCAGAAAGCTGAGAAAATTTCCTTTACAATCATATACTTGAAAACAATGTTGCAGTTTCTCGCGTTCCAGGCATAATCGTAAATGTACTGGATAGCTGTACATTTTCTTCAGATTTCTTCATAGTATTTTTAATGAGAATGTTTTTTATAGTAGTTTTTCATGGAATTAAAATACTGTAAAAGACAACTGAAAAATGGGATTCCTAATAATTTTCAGATGTAGCAAGCAGTTTTCAAGCCCAATCTTTTAACTTTGCGAGATGGATAAAAAATTCAAAAAAACAATTTTTAAAGAGAATAAAATAATGAACAATTTAGCGTATTAAAAAATTGTTATCCTTATATTTTTTAAATATGTCAATATACACAATTTAACTTTTCCCACTTTCATATTTGAGCAAAAACAAAGAAGATATGGAAGGTTTCATTCAAATCCATTCACTATATTTGAATTCCTACGTCTCTTTTTTGAGCGGACTAGTAGTGTGATGGTGTTTCCTTTTGAGACGTAAATCGCATTTTTTTACTGTGAATACCTTAAACACACTAGAACACTTCCAGAAAAATTTATATCTAACAATGTTCAGCTATCGACAAATGTCATTCATTTATTAAACCAGAATTCTAAAAGCATATTCCTCCTAGTTCTTTTAATTGCTTTAACCTCATATGAAACAGAAATTTATTTCCTGAAAGCATCAAAAGAAAAAGTCATATGAAGCACCTGAAAATGTACTAAAAATAATATTTTGTCTCAGCTTATACAGAGCACAACGGGGAGACGAGTAATAACTATGCCTAATTGATGAAGGTGATGATGAATAAGATTTTGATAAATATAGTTATAATATAAATAGATATATCATATGTACAAAAAGAAACAAATATTTTAAGACTTAATTTTTTTTTTCAATTCGCATGAGCTTTATCTTTAAAATTTTCAATTAATACTTCTTCAAAGTATTGTCGTTTTTCTAATAAATATTAGAGTGTCTGAAGCCACAGAAATCTTAGAACCACTTAATTTTGGTATATTTTTAAAAAATCAGGTTCTTCGCTTTAATTTGTTTTTCCGAATTTTTCTACAGTTTTCTGCGCACTAGCAGCATTTTTGAATTGTAGGGTTTTAGTATGTAATATTAGGAATCTTTAGAAAAAATTTCAGCCAATTTCGTGCTTCACCCAAATAACGCGCTTTTATTCCGTAACGGTCCTTAATTAATTGTAATTTGCTAAAAATGAATCTGACGTTCAATTACCACCACGTAGAAATGTATACATTTCCTTTAATTCTAATTCCATTCAACAAATACTTCGAACATTTGTTGGTACGACACAAAAGTAAACAGGTTCAGCTGCACAATATCAGAATATTTTATTAGCTTATGTATTTTAAAATTTGAAATTTCTACCATTGTTTGCTCTGTTTACGTATGTAATTCTTGTAACTATTGCTCCAGGCTGCAGTGTTTGTTGAACACCCACCATAGTTTCCACCCGCGCTTTCAAAATAAACACAATTCAACATGTTTATGTACACAGCGACGTGTTGCAGAAATAGATTAGTATTTGCACCTATTGCATTATACATTTGAATTGTTTTGTATTATTTCTGAACAATTGGTCGTAAGATAATTAATTTAATTTTCATCGTTTTATATGGTCATTTTAGTAAAATTGCTTTTCATAAATACCATCTATAATTTAATAAATAGAGTGTCTCATAATATAATCTTTTAAATATACGAAATGGAAGGTCTCAGCAAAAAATCAGCGAGATATTTTGAAAAAAGACACATTTCACTTGAATGACTAACTACGTATCAAGTGTAGTAGGTATTTACTATTTTGGTATTTGTGAAAACTACTTCACACTACCATTTTTTCTACTGGTAAAATACATAATGTGTCCCACAGTGAGATCCTTAGAGTTACCTGCTAAACATTCAACATTGAGACAAAAAGTTATCCTTTTTAACAATTTGCTTACCTTTAACCTATCATAACAAGAGTCAGTAACGTCTCAGATTATACAGGGCGTTAAGAATTTACATTATTTAAGTATATAACTGTTATATCCACAAAGTATCTTCATTTTAAAACTTCGAAAGTCATTTGATGCACGTCAGATTCGAACTCTGAGACGAAGTGTCAAAACCGCCCACTAAAAAGATATTGCTTTGGAAGCTTTCTTTAAAAGTGTCAATTACTGGGGGTTCAATGTTTATCCCAAACATTTAAAGTTAGCATCTTAAAATTTAGGAGATTTTCGAAATTCAACTCTAAGGGAGCAAAATAGTAGGTTAAAATTTAAAAATAGGTCTCCTAAGCCTATAAAATTTAAAAAACTAAATGATAAAACCACTTTCTGAAAATTGTTAAATCATATTTTTACTTCCAAAATTATTAATCTTTTTCTAATTTGAAAAAACGAAATTTTTTCTATTCCAAATTTTATTAAAAAATGATTTTGTATAAAGTTTTCTTGTTTTTGGTAATCAGCTTACAAGCGATGCTTCACAATAGCAATAAATGTGTAGGCGGCATTAAATTTAACATCATAGACAGCAGTGAAAGTTTAATTTACCCACTCTAATAGCAATGGACCTCATTATATCATTCCGTATCCAGACATATTAAACATTATCGATGAAACACCATAGAAACAATGGAATGCAAGCTGGCCCGATTTGACTTCAATCCTTTGATCTGAAATCCAAATTTTCGACAAAACATCAAAGAAAGCAACAAAACCCAAACTGACCGATCTAACCTTAATGGACTTAATTACATCGAACTGCATGTAGACGTACAATGGAACATAAACTGGCTTGAATTGACTCCAATCGATCTATTTTTTCATTAGGTATATCAGGTTTTCTGGCTTGATGACAATATCAGCTACACGTCAAATTTTCCTTATCCGTTGTTTTTATGATTTATTTTTTTAAACTACACCTACCCCGTTTATTAATTTTCACTGCATATTTTTCACTAGAAGCATTTTATCAAGTTTCGTGATGATGAATTTGTCAACTTGAATCTTTGTCCAACTGTGGGTCTAAAAATCAAGAGTCAAAAATAAACTACATTCCAAAATTATATAATGTAATAAATTAATCTGAGGCCAAGCTTCAAAAGCGCACTTTAACAACAAGTCATTTGAGTCATTTGAATTTGAATTTGGATATTCTTAAATATTCATACTCTTCCTTATTCCATAGCCATCTAACTTACGGTAGGTACTGTACTTTGGGCAAATTCATACACTGCGCGAGACCATTTTTCGTTTGCAAAAAAAAAAGTTGTGAGAACAATGGTAAGTGCTGATATAAGGGATCATTGTCAGTTTTGGCGTAATGCCTTCTCCATTTTTATTTACTTCACTTTATTAGAAATCCATAAAAACATTAATGACTATAACACACAGTCAAATTCTCATAATTACCCGACGAGATCTGGTTATCTATTAAAGAAGCCTCGATTCAGATTAGCCATGTCTGAGAAAAAAATCCATTAAATTATATTTATATAATAAGCTGCCTTTTAGAATTAGAATGAGATCCTTGAAACTCCACTGTTTTAAACGTACATTGAAATTGTTTTTTTTTTTTGGAAAACTGTTTCTACTTTGTGAACGATTATTTAAATTCAAACAATTTTACAGAATTAATGTGGACTACACCTCTTCTATATTCTTTAATGAATGTAAGTACTTATCATTCTATTTTATATGCCGACTTTAACGTATTTGTTCTATTAACGTGTATCTCCTTACTCTTATTTATTTATTCTTTCTTCTTGCATTGTTTCTACTCATATTTAAGATCCTGAATCTGTAATTTACTATTTTGTTTGTTTGTAAAATTGCTATGTATTATATATATATATATATTCCTTTTGAACTGTTCTTTAGACCTGCTACAAATGTATACTATATGTAATGTAGTTAATAAAGATCTGTTCTATTCTATTCTTCTATTATATTCTATTCAGCTCTGATGACGACCGGTTAGAGAACCCCGCTCTGACGCCTAAACAACTTGAGCGCAACTACAGAACTATATATGACGGCAAACCCACTACTTGCTGATATACACAGACACGTTAATCATGGTTATTATATATATTTTGTTTTCACCTAAAAAACCCTTTAACTGCGTTCGACATATAAAGCAGGCTTTTTTACTAGCATTTTGAAAGCGCAAAGTTGCCGTTTTCCAAGCAGCTGTGAATAATTTTACTTTGCCGCCCGTCTCCCATGGCAACGTGGAGCAATATTTATTTACGTACCAAGAGTCGTAAGAGCACTTTGTTGGTCGAGAATACAGTTTGGAACCCGAGGCCCGTAGGGCCGAGGTTTGCAAGTATTCGAAACCAAAAAGTCGCACTGTACGACCCGGGTGCATATTATTTTTATTTTTCGTCATATCCATGAATTATTAAACTAGAAGAAATCTTGAGAAAAGCTAGTGGAAAACCATAATTTAAGTAAGATTTCATATTTGCTAAGTAAATAGTAATGGTAGCGATGCTTGGAATATCCATACATCGATAAATTTAGGACGCGACTTCTATTCAAATGACAACTACTGTCAAGATAAATTAAATCGTATTATAATAGCTCTGAACATTTTTGAAAATAATGTCGGATATAGAAGACATAGCAAGTAAGGCTTGTCTGGATTTACCTCCAAAAAAAAAAATAAAACATTTGATTTACTACTTGTTATATGAAAGAGAAAATTCTCCCAAATTCACTTTATTTCCCTAGGTATGTTATGAAAAACAAGCTAAAAACGTACTCTTCGCCAATTTACTGAGCTTTTTATATATAATTGTTACACATTCTATAGGATACTCTTCGCAGTTTTCTTGTAAATAATGTTAGTTTTTGGACATCCTAAATTTTGTGATATAAACTTTGTTGTGAAAAAAATTGTATGAAAAAAAAAATGAAAAAAAAAAATCCGACCTGTGGAATTCGAACACGGGACCCTTGGATTGCAACGAAAAGCTTTAGCCGCTGCGCTGTTGCTAGGAAAATTGATTGTCTATGATATATATCTTTTGACATTCATACATATTTCACTTCTAAGAAATATTAGTGAACTTCATACACAAAAAAAAATTGGTATGGAAATAATATCTCGCGATTTCCATTTTAGTACAAGCCACAAAAATTAAAACATTTTTTTTTAAAATTAAATAATTAATAACATTTTTATTTACTGATCGATTTTCTTCAAAAACAATAGGGTTCTTCCTCTAGCTAACACTAACTTATTTTCTAAATTTCAATACAATCGGACGGACAGACGGACGGACAGACGGACATTTTGAAAGTTGTTCAGAATTCGTTCACTAACACAATGATATGAAAATTTTTTCTCTACGAGCGATACTTACGATTTTAGAAATGTGCCGATCAAATACAATATACTCTTCGTTTTTGCGAAGAGTATAATAACGGCCCATTGCCAATGGCAATAAGTATATGGTACAAAAAACATCATTTACGATCGATAAAACAATGGAATTAGAGTATACTTCTTACGAGAAAGGTATGTAATAGTATTTTATATAACAAGTGGCTAAAATGGCGTTTTTTTACAAGTGGGGCGTTTATAGTACGAGCCGAAGGCGAGTGCTATAAACCACACGAGTAAAAAAATAGTATATTAAAGTATAAGTGGATATTAAGGTCTTTAAAACACGCGCGATTTTTCGAGCACGAAGGCGCAGCCGGAGTGCTCGAAATAGAGCAAGTGTTTTAAAGACAAGTTATCCACGAATACTTTACGCTATTTTTTTTATTGGTACACTTTGAAATCATAAATATTGGTATTATTACTACAAAAAATTGAAATAAGAATTAAAAATGTAAAATGGTTGAATTCGTGTTGTGACATCAGGATACCTGTCAGTGTCATGAAAATGAGAAAACAAAAATTAATTTGCAATCTGTCACATAGGATTAATTATTGTCACTACAGTTGTCACTGATTGTATATTGCTTTAAAATGAGTTCTAACATTGATTACTTAAATAGAAAAGCAGAATCGCGGTTAATACCGCATAAATTGGAAGACGCTTATAAAAAAGAATACGACAAGTTCATCAAATGGATGGAAGAGCAAAAGGTAACAGATACAGATGAACGAGTTGTACTTGCTTACCTTTGATGTTGCCATGGTAACTTTAAAACGCGCGTTTTTAAAACTTGGATTTAAACACTCTGAGGCGTACTTTAAATAAGCAAAATAGGGTACCAATAAAAAAAACACATTTTAGTCTCGAGTTATATACCAAATTTTTTGTATCGAGATTCGAAATTATAGTCTAGGAAATAGCGTGCAAATTCGACGACGAATGGTTACCGTCTGCCAGTCGGTAATCGAAGAGACCATATAAGTACAAATTTTTTCTCTCTGGAACTTTTTGGTATGGTGGGGGATAGGGAGGGGGGGGGGGCATTTATTTTTTAATCGAATGATTATCGATATCTATGCGCATAGCTAGTTAGTATATGTACTTCACATACCCCAATTACGCTGGCAGACACTCGCTGCGCTCGTGTTCCTACTTTCATACATCGTTTTGCAATGAAGCCCTCGCCACACTTGTATTACAATCTACTATTAAAACACGCTTTATTGCATCTGCACTTAAACGAGCATGTATTTCGATGAGAAAATGAGTTCTCGAACAGAAATGTATGCGCCTCATCTCTGGTTCGGACAGATTCACCTCCCCCAGAGATTTATACGCACGTTGTCACGACATAACCTCATTAGCGGACTACGTCCAAGAAATTTCCCAAAAATTCTATGAATTCAAACTGGGCGATAATCCGCTAACCTGCAACAATAACCCGAATCAGACAGCATAATGCAATACTCTTCGATATAAGACACCCCCTCCCCCCTACCATACCAGGCGTTGCCTATTTTCGGTAACCTCTTCCTTAGCCACACCTTCCTGCACCACAACCTCTTATTTCCCTACTTTATCTTAACTTTGCAATCTAACCTTTTCTGTTCTCTTTGTATATTATATTTGTTCTTGTTTTTTATCCTTTTTGTTCTTTTTGTTTCTAAATTCCTTTTAGAGAGAAAATTCCCTTAAAAATTCCAATATTTTATACGACATGTTTCATTCTACCACATTTTCCTGGCGGCAGGAAGATCACCAGGGCTGTAATTGTTTCCAATGGGTTTTTCGTTATTTTTCCCGTGCCAGCAACCAACATTTTTTAGTGCATCGGCAAGTGTTTCAATGTTAATTTTAATTACTTTTAAGTCTCTTTGCAGATTGTTTCAAACCAAGTGTTAATTTTAAACCTGCGATAGGCAGGTAAAAATTTTAACTTTTATTGTTCAAGTTCTTGTTCGTCCAGCCCTATATTTACCACGGCGCTGCGCGCCGCGTTTATCTGGCTGGCTCTGCGCCAGAATCCGGCAAGGCACATTCTGCATATCAAAATCTTTAATAACTTTGTTAACTACTACTAAATGTATTTCGACACTTACAGTGAAGCAACGTTCAGCGCGGTTAGTACTTGGATGGGTTTCACCCCTTGGAAAACACAGCGATCTCGTCCCACCTTCTAGCGGCTTGTATAGCAATGTGTATGCGGAAGCTATGTAATTTCAAGACGAGGATTACGTAGTGGATATACCATCCTTCGGAGGGGATGTAAAGCAGTCGGTCCCTTGTCTATTACATGTTAGGCAAGTAAAAGATCCCTACTCTTCTTACGAGAAGAGGTTCGGCAAGATTTCCAGGTTGGGGATAGCTCGTCTCCTGGTGTCGGTGATAGGCCCTGGTAGCAGAAATAAGCAGACGTTAAATAAATAGATGAAAAATAATAATAATACTGTTCCAAAACTGTTGTTAATATAATGAGAGTTAATGTAAGAGTAACAATTAATTACCTAATTTATTTATACGGAGAACACGAGCTTTACAATGATTAATAAAATTTAAATAAATCGACAGCGATTGTGCTTTGTTGGTATATTTATTTTGATCACATATGCAAGGCATACTCATAATATGTTGATGAATCGCCGTTTCCAGACAAAATTCAACTTAGTTATTCCTTTCATTTTGGTACTTTCAAACAATCTTAGATAAAATTATGTGTGTAATTCGAGCGGAAAGTGTCATTGCCGCTCACAAGTGTTTGATGCGTTTCGCTTCGTGTCGCGCGTCAACTTACACTATCGTGCGACAATGTGGCACTTTGCGCTCTTAATACACAAATATCTATTACGCCTACACAAATCACACTACAAAATGTATTAGTATAGAAGCATATGTAGGAAAATTATCCTCCGTGGCGGTATTAATGAAGGAGGGGTTGCTTTTTTGATAATAAACTAACCACACATGAATAATTTCTATGGTGTCACTTCGTGATGTGTGGCGTATAGCATTAATGGCGTCAACAAGATGGCCGCCATTAAGAGTTATAAAATTGACATTATCTCAGTTATTTATTAGCCGATTTTCTTTTGTGATAGCTCATATTAAAGATAATTAAAATGTAAATAAAAAAAGGTAAGTTCAATGTTTTCTCTTAAGTAAACAGTATTTAAAATATTTGGGTAAATATGGTTTTGGAACGCAATAACTGTACCTTTTTTTATAATATTAGGAAATATAACCAATAAATATTGTTTTGTTAAGAAGTCATGGTTCGTGAATCATGACAGGAGTCATGTTAGAAATACATTTCGACGTTTCACCTTTGATTGCAAAGTACATCTTCAGTGATCTTTACTTCAGGAACTTTGAACACCGAATAAATGCAATTTTACACGATATTTTCAATAAATATAATTTCTACAAAAAAATTATTTTATTCTGTTTAAAAGTAAAATGAAATTACAAATCTGAATAATTGGAAAATAATAGTAATGTCATTAAATAGGCATCTAAATGATGTCGTTGATGATATCGTTTGTCATCAATCATCATTGTCGTCATAATCTGACTCCTCTGGTACAATATGTGAATGGTTGTCACACAGTTCGTCTATGCCTCCACATTCACACATATCGGTACACGCTAGGCTGCTTGCCGAACATTTACACGGCGAATTACACTTATTTTTTATACATGAGCATCTGACCAACTTGAAAATGAAGTCCGGAGCGGACGAAGAACAGGAATCACCTGTCCGTTTTCCATAGTCCGTCCATGTTCAGAAGGGGACAGAATTATTGGCTGAGGATTGCAGTCTTGGTTCATTTCAGGTATAAAAGCGCTTCTTGTTGGTGGCAACTTTTCCCAGCTTGTCTATTTCTTAGAAAACATGAACCAACGTAACTCGTGAAGTTTAGTTATATTCATTTTAAGCTGGTAGATTTGGCAGATGAATGCTTCTAGTATTGTCATTACGTGATCAGAAATTGTGTGTTCGGTTCCTATTGAAGAAAAAGCCAAAAGCGTATCTACTGTAGCTGCACTGAATGCTTTCCAATATGAAAGTTTACCTTTGCCTAGTAATGTACCTGTACAATCGGATCCAGATAACGCATGAAAAGCTGGTAGTGAAGAAGCCTTTAATGTACCTAATGGACTGTAGAAATCTGCAATTGATATAACTTCCTTGGAATTGGGTACAAAGTACGATGCGGTGGGAAGTTTCGGGTATCTTCTTATGCTAAGAACCAAAATGTCGGTGTCTTGTGCAAATATATATAGTTTGGTTGCTCTTCTATCGGCAGCATTAATAGTATGAAGAATTATCTTAGTATCTGCCTCTTCTTGCGTGCTTCGAAGATGATCGAAAGAGCCATGTGATGAGGCAATTCCGAACGCCATGCGACTACAAAGTCTTTCTTCGCTAGTTGCGCATGATGTAGAAGTTTTTCTGCTAGGTATGCAGTTAATTCATCCTTGGTACACATATGCGATAGCAGTTTTGACATAGTTACGTTGACTATGTTTGTGCTATCTGCAATTTTATATCGAGTAGGAACAATTCCCTGTGCTCTCTTTTGCCTTGTTTGCTTTATGGAGTCTTCTTTATAGGTATCGAACACAACGTGCACTTCACTGTAGTTCCAATTCTTCCTTTCTATTTTCTTCGTAAATGCTTCTGCTAAATCTTTGCATGTATTAATGTCCTTACTTTTGTCCAGCGCTTGAAGCTCTGCTATTCCGTCTCAACAACCGCTACAGAAAAGGTGTTTACACACTTTTTTATTTGTTATGAAAATATCTACTTTCTGTATATTGTTGCCCCAATCTGGGCACGCTAACACTTTAAAGTATTTACTAACTAGTGTATTAGCGTGCCCAGATTAGAGCAACAATATACAGAAAGTAAGTATTTTCATAATAAATAAAAAAGTGTGTAAGTTGTGATTTGCATAATACCTAAATAATATTCTCTAATACAAATTATCTATTATTAAAAACCAACCGTTACTGTTTATTTTAGAGGAAATACTTTAAGAACGTTTTTTATAGGAATTTAAATTATCTAGCGTTGTATGAATATACAATATTCTCTAATTAACTTCAAATACATTACTTTACTCTACTTTGAAAGTAAATCGTCAATTAAATAATGATAAAAATAATTAAATGTAACTGAAAAGTTTAATATAATTTATATATCATTAAAAACGAACCGTTACTGTTTACTTTAGAGTAAATAGTTTAAGAACATCTTTTGTTGAAATTGTAATTATCTTTAATATGAGCCCTCGCAAAAGAAAATCGACCAATAAATAAATGAGATATTGCCATTCTCTGTAATCTCATTTGCCGCCATCTTGATGACGTCATAAATGCTACCCGCCACACACCCCAAAGTGACACCATGAAGATAATTTATCAAAAGATAATTTTTTATTGAAATGTTACCCCTACATACCCCCTTCATTAACTTCGCCACGGAACTACATATGCTCCTCTACTATATGGAATTTTAGAAATATTTCGACTTTAGCGGGGCACAGTTTTCCATTATTTGATTTATCTAAGATATTGCTGGATTTTATATATGTACGAAGCAAGGAAATTAAGGGGGTAAGACAGTTTGAATTTCAAACTTCATAAATAAGGACCATCCTAGACTTCATATTATACAGAATATATATTTGAATTTTTCAAGAAACTTAACGGACGTCTATGCTTTTAGTGTACCTTTTCAAAAGTGCTAACTATGAGAGTGTATTTATAGACATACTCCATCTTGTGATATATTGCAAATTGGATTCATAGGAATTACCTGCTAGTTTCTCGAGCAACAACATTTAAATGGGGTTTGTTTAGTTTTATGATTTCACGGCTCACTGGAAGTTTCAGATAGTGTTAATTGAATCGAGTATCTTCACAGGGATTCTCTCATCTACGTTTATTAGATGCATTAGACACCTTTATACCTCCACGGGGAACTAATTAGCCAGTCATATCCTGAGTTTTCTTTAATAATGTATTTTTCTTGCATTTCTTTTTCCTAGAAATTTATACACCATTATTGTAAAACAAGTTTTAATGATATTTATACTTTGAAACTAACTAAAGGGAAAGAGCTTAACTTTTATCGTCTAGGTACTTTCAGATTCTTTGAGAAAAACCTTTATTTAAAAATTATATTGAATTAAAAAATATATTTTTATAAATAATAATCTGATATAATATAATTGAAAAGTGTAGTTTCCAATCACTGTAAAATCCAAAATTAACCTTTCCTGCACCAATAATAATATTGGGCTATTAGTAATACGAATTGTTGAAACAAAAATAATTACTACTCAAAAAATAGTATAACCGCTTTAATAATAATTAAAATATGCTTGCTTCTACTTACCACCGATTTATTTTTAAACTTTCTCAGGATCTTAATAAAGATTATAAATTACAATATTGAATAATTTATATAACCTTAAATATAAATATAAATATGAATATGAATATGAATATGAATGTGAATGTGAATGTGAATGTGAATGTGAATGATTATGTGAATGTGAATGTGAATGTGAATGTGAATGTGAATGTGAATGTGAATGTGAATGTGAATGTGAATGTGAATGTGAATGTGAATGTGAATGTGAATGTGAATGTGAATGTGAATATGAATATGAATATGAATATCAATATAAATATAAAGGCAATATAGGGGCTAAAATTACAAATAACAATGAATAACAATAAAAATAAACGATTCAAGCAAAAACTAAATCGTTAGTGAAGTACAATGCAATAGAACTCAAAACTGAGTATTATGGTAATTAGAATGTATCCACGGATTGAGATCGGAGGAGGAAAACCTTTTTTCCATTCCATCCTTAATGATGAAGAAAATGCATGACACTTCAAAAACTATGATTATTTTCATGATTTTAGCTAGAATGCTCAAAAATAAAAATAATGTAAACATATGTGAACAGGTATCAAAGTACTTATTAAAGAATTTATCAGAATCTAAGAAGTGTAAAGAGAGAAGTTATTCGGAATAGCAACACGACTTCAAATATTAAGTTTTAGAATTTTAACTGACACTGATTTCTTAGACAAGGTTTGAAATAATGATACGGGACGTATCATTATATCAAATTTTGATAGCGTAAAGTTGACTTAATTGTAAGACTAAAAAACACAAAAGTACTAGGTCAATTTTTATTTGTTTCGAAGTTACAGGTCTATTAAATTTGTGAACGGTAAAAAAAGCACGATTAGGTAAATAAGTCTTTATTTAATTTACGAAATTGTTTCTGTTTATTTACTGTTCACAAATAAAAAAATAAAAATCGACCTATCACTTTTGTGTTTTATAACTTTACAATTGTCTACTTTGTGCATCCAAAATTTGAACATAACGGTACGGGACACCTTGTATAAGCACTTAGATACACACCGATATCCGCTCATTTTCCTAACATGATTAAGCAGATCAAACAGGTATTATGTTTTTGTCAACAATCAGAATTAGGGCCAGCGCTGACCTTTGGCTCAGTTGATCTAGAGTTCGATATATGATTACCGCTCAACGCAAAGAAGTTGTATAAAAAAACCAGCGAATGGTCAACTAACCTCTATTCTCGTCAAGAAGCCTAAACTAACAAGGAGTGCCTTATTTGGCTTGCGCCAATCAAATTCAACGTGTTCGAATACCGCCATGGTGACGTTATTGATAACATTTTGGTGGCCTAAAAAACACATACAAATCGGGTATTGTAACGGTTCACTTTTTCACCTTTTCACCTATTTCATTTACAATAATTACTACATTTTGTATTTTTCCGCTATAAATTTATTTGCTTAGTACGCTAGGCGATTTATTTAAGAGATGTTATTATTTTCAATATTTCGCGAAGTTTAGTTTAGTATAATTTAATATAGTTTAAGTGCTAAGTAAAATGTAATGCCCTTTGGCAAAATATAAAACATGTAATTAATTGTTAACTGTATCCTGCAAAATTTAATTACCATTTTGGGATTTCCTCTAAAATAGACTGGCTAATTAGTTAAGCCAAAGCCATTTAACCCAAACACACACACACAATATTTCGCGCGTCACATCTTCCTAATACTTCCGTTCTGACATTTTAGATTGCTCCAGAATTAATCTCTAACCCCATCATGGATGAAGTAAAAAATATTTTGAAGTTTCTGGTTCTTGTACACACACTAAATCACAATTTTTTTTTCATCCTCTTTAATAATGGGGTGGTAATGGGAGTGGCTAATGCCAAACATTTTTTTGAGACCTTAGCTTCTCTTGTATATACTAAATACCAATTTGATGGACTCTTACTTGCTTGATTTACCTATTTACCCCAAATTTACCCCAATTTACCCCCCGACGGAACAAGATGAAAATATAATCTAATTCCAGATCTCGTTAAAGTACATATGTGTAGCAAATTTCAAGTCAATACCTTAAACGGTTCCGGAGTAAACGTGTACACAAAAAAAGTTACAGACAGACCGACAGACTGGATGTGGAAGTAAAATACCTTTCTCAAATATTAGTCTATTAGCATGTACAAGAGCTTACATGTCGATACTTAAATATCAGTTTGGTTTACGTTCCAGTTCCATTGCTAAAAGCTACGTTGAAAGTCCAGCAGAAAATAAGAAAAGTGCTGCAGAGAATTCTACGCAAAAAATAAAACATATTTAAGAAAAGAAGACTTGCTGAAATCGACAATATGGATGTATTTTCTTCTCCAGAAGCATCATCATTAATGTCTTAAAATATTCAAGTATTTAAAGAAAAACAATATTCCATTCTACCAACCAATCTATCAACAAAACTTTAAACTACTATTATTTAAATAATTATATTGTAAATATTTCTAACAAATGAAATGGGCTCATATTAGGGTTTGATGATTTTTAAACAGTAGTGCTTAAAAGTACGTCATTTTAACGCACTCGTACGTAAAAGAATATCTTTTTGAGACTGAAATGTCAATCAAAAAGTTAGCTTTTTAAAACGGTTGTAGAAAAACAAATTTAATACAGTTTTGCTGCAAATTATCTTGTGTTATGTTATGCGACAGATGTTTAATTTATCAATACCTCATAGCAAGTACTTTGTATTTGTATATATGGCTAATTATTTAGAGGATATTTTCTATAATAGAATATTCGATCTGAGCTCCATTAATTTGCTCAAACCCATATACATTTTATAGTAATTTTATTTTATTACAAATCGATTAACTCAATGAACTAATTGTAGTTTTACTAAAAATTAATACTACTATACTTTGTTGCAAAGGTTATCTATAGAATCTTAACAGAATGTGGGGATAAATGACCACATGGTTTTGGCTGGTACTTTCAATAAATCTAGAATTTTTTAAATATGTATAACAGTTTTAGTGGATTCTTCTTTGGCTTATATATAATGGAGAAAAATATTGTAAGAAAATATGTACAATCATCATCATTGAATGAAATAGGTAAAGCAAACCAACCACAGGCCCATAAAAAAAAAATCGTGAGCGAGAATTAAAACCCACTTTTCCTTATGTTTTTCGGGGCGCTGAATACGAATCTGAAGTCAGAATAGCATGCTTGTGGGGGAATTTTCGAGCTAGAAGTAAAAATTGGACGAAAATCGTGAAAACTCGGGATGTGATATTTCCAGATTCGAGATGAATAGAAAAAAATTGGGAGACATGGAAATATCATTTTTGGGAGAAAATACAGTATTTTCCAATGTATTCCATTAGTTGATAAAACCTCAGATACGTTAAGTTCACTTTGGACCGCACTGTTATACAAAATTTCCAAGAATATTTCTTCCAACGGTGGTTTCTGCTCGCGGTGCTGAGCAGAACTGCACACAATGAGGGAGGTGATAGTAGTGATGGAAATAGCTCTGGAGATAATGATTACGCTGCCAGAAAAAGCAAAGAAGCACAAAAGTTTCCACAGGCAGAATTCAATGAATTCAATGACGTGATCTCGGACTACCAAAAGTTGCCGCGGAATTATTGGCTTCCAGATTGCGAGCGAAAAATGTCTCGGAAAAAGGTATTAAGGTTTCCTTTTATAGAGATAGAAATAAAGCATTCCTATAATATTTCTCCCAAGATTCAGATTTAGTGTATTGCAATGATATTAACTGGTTGATGAATGAGTTAAAACCAAATATATACATAGCAGACGAGTG
Organism: Rutpela maculata; assembly: GCA_936432065.2. Taxonomy (NCBI): domain Eukaryota; kingdom Metazoa; phylum Arthropoda; class Insecta; order Coleoptera; family Cerambycidae; genus Rutpela; species Rutpela maculata. The sequence continues at coordinate 73,294,001 of OW386285.2, read as the reverse complement.
GCGATTGTTCGTTGACTCATCAAGGAGAAGCCTCAAAGGAGGCATAATACAAATAAATATGCCGCTGCACCCATGGCACATTCGACAGTGTTGGAAGAAAAATACTTAGTGTATTTCTAGAGATGATATTAAGAAAAATAAAATGTGAAGGACATAAGTGGCAAATTGGTAGTGATCTTAAAATTACTTTCATGATTTTAGGTCAACAGTCAGGATTTACAAAATATCCTTGCTTCTTTTGTGAATGGGACCGTAGAGATCAAAACTATCACTACAAAAAAAGATCTGGCCCACGCGATCGTGCCTCTTACCGGGTCATAAGATTATAATAGAGCAACCACTGGTTGAACCATCGAAAACCCTCCTTCCACCCCCGCATATAAAATTAGACTTGATGAAGCAGTTTGTAAAACCGCTTGATAAATAGGGTGATTGCTTTGAATATTCAGTCAGTTACCGGAAGCTAAACTTAAGGAAGGAATTTTTGATGGACCCCAGATTCGAAAGATTTTGAAGGATGATATGTTCATTACGACGATGACTTCAAAAAGAGAAAGCCGTATGGGAAAGCTTTAAGGCAGTAGTCCATTAGTTCCTAGGGAATCATAGAAGTGATGACTACGAAAGCGTTGTAGCGAGATGACCAAGAATTACCAAAAATTAGGTGGTTTAATGAATTTAAAATTACATTTCCTTGACCAGCATCTAAGTTATTTCCCTGACAATCTAGGTGACTTCAGTGAAGAGCAAGGCGAGCGATTCCATCAAGACATCAAGGAAATGGAGAAACGGTATCAAGGAAAATGGGATATCAATATGATGGCAGACTTTCGTTGGTCATTAAAGAGAGAAACAGTCCAAGAGGCACCTGAATGAAAAAGAAATCCATTGCGTAGATCATTCGCTGATAAAAGAGACAGAAAACTAGCAAAAAATAACTGATATCCAAATTTAGAGGAATGCGTTTTGATAAACGAATTAAGTTACTACACTGAGAATAGAGAGATAAATTCAGAATTCAGACCGATAAATGTTGAAACGCTCAAATAAAAAGGTGATTGTAACAGGCGTGCAAGGACGTCCGAAGGTAAGCGTCAAAATGTTTCATCACAGGTCGATGCCGGCGAGGGTCCAATCTCACAGGCTGAGTGTTCCCGCCTCTTCTCATTGTTCTTTCCTATGCAGTTCTGCTCAGTACCGCAAACACAAGTACAATCCTGAATCAATTTACATGAATATGTTCATAAAACACTGTTGGGAGCAATATCCTTGGAAATTTTGTATAATAGTGCGATCCAAAGTGAACTCACCTTAAATGAGGCTCTATCAAGTAATGCAATACATCGGAAAATATTGTATTTTTCCCAAAAATAATATTTCCATGTCTCCTAAGTTTTATCCATTCATTTCGAACCTGAAAATATCACAAATCAAGATTTTTCGTCCAATTTTAACGTCTAGCTCGAAAATTCGTCCACAAATATGCTATTCTGACTTCAGATTCGTGTTCAGCGCCCTTAAAAACATAAAGAATTTTTTTTTATTTATAGAATTTTGGCAGGTTTTGAATTTGCTCTATCTATGATTGCATCAAAACTAAATTATCTAACTCTTAGATAATAATAGAATTTTGCTCCTAACTCTCGCCCTTCAGAGGAAAATTTTATGGGTTCTGAGTTCTTCCTTTCCTTTTGTAATATGAAGTCTTTAGTATTTAGTTCTATTGGCGGGCGATTCATGGACATCTGTCGATTTTTAATTTTTCCTTTGTAAACAGTTTAGTATACTAAACTCAACCCTCCAGCACTGGAAGTAGTAGCACCGGACATAACCAAATTTTCCTCTTCTCTGGACCTCGAGTTCTGAGGAAACATACGGAATTCCTTAATTTTCGGGTCACCCACTCAATTTGCAAGATTTAACTCAAAACGCAACTTTAGTTGTGAAATGTTAAATAGGATAAATAGAAAATTCTCACTTAAAAAATCTAACAAGTTTTATATCTTATAACTTATGACAGCCCTGTATAAACACGTTATCACTATTATACCTGTATATACACGCCCAGTTTCTGCATTTGGAAGTTATGCTCATTTATTTGCAGCAGAATCAATTATCAATAATACATTTTATTACAATCGTATCATCACATCAATCAACCGTTAAAATTTGTTTTATTATAATTATTATCATCAATACTGGTTCTTGCGCGATTAAATCGACTTCGCATCATATACTAAATCTATATTGTTTTAATATAAGCGTTCTAAAACTTTTAGATATGTAGTTTTATTATTGCAGTAAAATTTATTAAATCCTGCAATATAGATATCTTCGTCCTACAGTTAACGGTTTCCTTCAAGGATATCTACGTAATTTGATGTTTTTTCGGAGCCTTAAATAAAATTCAGGTTATCTTGGTATGTCCTTTTAGTAATTGCAATAGATGAAATGAAATAGCTTTTACGTGAATTTAAATTTACAGATATAGTCCAGTCAACGAAGTACTAAAATGACTAAAATCTCTAATTTGAGTGCTAAATGAAGGGATTTTGATAAATCATTGAGCAATGTATTTGTAATGACGTTAATAAAAAAGCTGAAAAGAAGATTAGATAATGATCAGAAGGGGTGGAAAATACCCCTTTTATCACGGGTTCGTAACTTCGTTCGTAGAATTTGGTCAAAATGAAAAAAAAAACAAACAAAAAACATTTTTGGCTCGAAATAAGATGTTTTTACTCTTCTGAATTTTTTTAAAAAATTCATATTTTTCGAGATATGGCCACTAAAATTCCTAAAAGTGGGGGAGGGGAAATGTAAAAGTTAAAAAAAATCTGAAAAAATTCAGGTGAATGTATCATCGAAATACAAGACTTTTTTTAATTGCATTTTTTCTGTAAAGTGCGTTTTCACCGAGTTCTTCCGGAAATACAGGAAAAACTACCCCTTTCTGTGAAATTGTAGCGCTTTAAAAATATGTAATTTAAAAATTTGAAAAAATTTAAACGTATGCATTGATGCCTTCTAAATCTTTTTTGTCTCTTGGAATTATTTTGTAACTTGCTAATTTTCCGAGTTACAGCCAGTTTTTCATGATAAATAATGTACTACATTTTTTGAAAACTTTTTTAAAATTTGCAGTTTAAAAATTATATTGAATATTTAAAAATATAGGTTTCATATTATTTTATAATAATATTGTTAAGATTATAATAGATTGAGGACACTGGATGAGAAAGTATCTGATTTATTGTAATATAAATATTATAATCATTGGTAAAAAATCTTATATTAACAAGTGACATGCAGTAACTATTTATATATTCTTTTTCGTTAACAAGCTATCTATTTTCTATTTACTAAATATTAAATTTAACATCCTTAACGAATATATACAAATCACGCTTATTTTTCGAATTTTCATGTATTTTTTAATGTGCAAAAATGTAGTACATTATTTATCGCAAAAAACTGCCTGTAACTCGGAAAATTAGCAAGTTGCAAAACAATTCCAAGAGACAAAAAATATTTAGAAGGCCCCAATGCATACGTCTGAATTTTTTCAAATTTTTAAATTACATATTTTTAAAGCGTTACAATTTCAAAGAAAGGGGTAGTTTTTCATGTTTTTCCTGAAAAACTCGGTGAAAACGTACTTTACAGAAAAGTTTAATGATACATTCACTTGAATTTTTCTAGATTTTTTTTTCAACTTTTACATTTCCCCTCACCCACTTTTAGTAATTTTAGAGTGGCCATATCTCGAAGAATATGCATTTTTTAAATAATTTACAAGAGTAAAAACATCTTATTTTGGGCCAGAAAAGGTAAATATATTGTTGTTTTTTTTTTATTATTTTTGACCTAATTCTACAAGTTACGGAACTCACGATAAAAGGGGTGTTTTCTTCGGATCATTTCCTATTCTAATATTTTTGAACTTATAAAAATGTCATTACAAACGTCATTTTTAACGTCATTACAAACACATTAATAAGGTTTCATCAAAATCCATTCATTAGTTGACTGGACTATTAGTTTCCCATGTTCGTATCGACTTATTTTTAATTTATTGCTAAAAAATATTCAGAAAATCCCCCTTTTATTACGTTTGTCAAAAAGTTTCTAGTTATTTTTTTTATCTTAGTCAAAAAATGTCTACTATAATGGAACTATGGAAAACGATACATATTTGTATCAGATTTAAGTTAATCAACTTAATCGAATACATCTTGCTGGGGAACAGTATATCGCTGTCATTATTCATGAAGGAGATAGAAGCAAAGTTAACTCACCAATTTCTCCGGTGATGAGATAATTTGAGGAGACTAGTTAGATTATGTTGATAGAGTGGGCCTATAATCAGACCCTCCACAGCGACCATCAACTATGGCTCACTCCTAATTATGTTTTGCCCAGTAAGTTCAGCTTTTTAATAAAGCCAACTACTTTATTGGGTGACAGATTGTACAATATACTGGCAGCAGTTGCCCTTTGCCAAAGAGTGAGAACCTGGTTTTTTCCGGCTCTGCCGTTTTATCCTCCTCCATACGCACTCAGCATTTGGTGTTGTCTTATTATCCAAGTCTGTGTTGGTGTTCATTTAGTCTACAGTGCCCAGTAAACAGGCCAATTAGAGTTCTTAGATGTAAGCTGTTTAATATTTCAGCTCTTGATTTCAAAGGATATGCAATAAACTCCTTCAAATGAACTAATTCTGTTAGTTCCTTCCAGAACTGGAGCATTTTCCTCTCAGTCCATTCTAAGACGGTTATTTTGGCGATACTTGACGATAAGCTAAATAGTGGTTCTGATTAGATAAATTTCGATACTGCACCTTGACTGGCTAAATAGACAGCTATTTCATTGCCTTCCATGCCAAAGTGTCCCAAAAACCAAGGCAGAGTTAATTTGTTGTTTCTGCCCAATCGGGTTAAAGTCTTCTAGTAGTTCCAAACCGCTTCAAAATTGCAACGATAGGATTCAAAAGCTTAAGAACAACTGCTTTGGTGTTTCAGAAGATTGAAGAGACTAATAGTAATAGTAAATGATCTGACTAGTTCACAACGTGGAAAAATGAAATCTGCTAGATAAAATCGTTTTATACGTCTTCAGGCACTGACAAAACGCTCGTCATTTACTTAATCAATTTATTTGCGATATAATTATAGAATTGAATAAGATAAGGTTGCGCGAAGACTTGGTGAATATAATATTCATCACTATGAGACTAAATATTGTCATAAAATACTGTAGTTTCTGCGTAAAACTATTAGTCCATTCCAAAGTTGCAAAAACCCCAAAAAGCAAGGATAGTGGCCAAACATGGCTTTTACAGGACATATTGAGTTTCCTAAAAAAAAATACGATTCAACAAGTCCTCACATGCTTGACAACGAAAAATGGGGAAAAGAGGTGGGTTTTTACGTTTAGGGACCGCGCGACTGTCTCCATCGTGTTGGCTGCCCTCGAAAACGGGGTAGCCGTGTTTGGTTGCTACCCTTGCACTTTTTTGCAATTTTGGTATGGACTATATTACGGGACAGTAGAAGCCCAGGAGAAAGATATTGTCACGACGGAGACCTAATTGGGGTTGATTTGAACGACGTCCACAGGTAGCATCTGTATTACTCTCTCTCCAAAGTAGTACCGGCAATATCCACGACTAAAATCACTTCAACTAGCTTAGCTAATGATGAATACTTTATAATTAAAACATAGTAGTAGAAAACAAAAAGGTACAGTTTGTTGACTCAGAACAAAATTTATTAAATCTGGTTTCTTGTAACCCTCAGGGGACCTCCTCTTAGAGTATTTGGGCCGTACACCTCCACTTCTTTATCTCTTAAAACCCAACTAACTGCTTTTCCAAAATTTCCCCCAGGCGTTAATCATTTTTGCGACTAAGAATTTCCACATAGTTATAAGGTAACTTTGGTGAATGCTTTCTGCTGTCTCATCACTTCCTTTGTTCCTAAGTGGAACTTGGTTTATGCAAGAATAAAATGAGGGTAAAACTGGGTATTTTAAATATATTTTACACAAATTATAATTACTGCGTGACAACTCAAGACAAAAATGGTGGCATGGGTAGAACTCGATTGACGATTGATGGAACACAACTATATTAGACAATATTCTCCCATATCAGCTCCTTGGTGACATCAAGCCGACGCGCGACGCACAGTGATGGCTTTTTTGGCAAAAATTGAGAGGCGGCTCATTTCACAATCCATTGTAGTAATTTTTTTTAAGTAATTGTCAAGAGCTGTAGTTTACTCAACCACTAAAATTTGGAAAAAGTCTATTCTTATTTTTACTTTTGACCATTAGTGCGATTATCTCTGCAAGGACTGAAAGTCTATTTTTCTTATCGTATTTAATCACATTTTAAAAAAGAGTATTTTGATGATTTAAATATCTAACTTTATGTTTTTGAGGTCGCGAATTACTATCTGATGTCAAATTGCATATATTGACAGTTGGCAGCTGTCAAATAGCCATAAAGGATTAAAAAACTTAATATTAATTTCAAAAAGAACTTTTCTTATACAGTATCGGAAGATTTTGGATTTGGGTGGCAGGCATAGTTTCAACGGCTTGACGGACCGCCTACAATAAAGGCGTGTACCAGTGCTCTAGTAGAGGGAGCAAATAATGATGCGCTATTAAGAAAACACGTACATCATTGCTATTAACAATTTCAGTACCAGTTATTCAAAGGAAGGATGTAGCTGGCTCTGTTCAGTATAGGTAATATTATTACGTGCTTTAATAACTAAAATTATTTAACTCGTTATACTTTCAAAACGAGTCAAATAATTCTTTACATTTCCCGCAGACAGAGCTGCTCACGTACATGTGGTGGGGAAAGCCGGTGGCACAGGTAGGATGTGTTATACGATAAAAAAATAGCCTAGTTGCTTCGCTCTCGCTTGCTCTCATTGCCGACCCAAATGAAACATTTTCTGACACTGTATGATAATTTATTAGGTGAAAATGTGTAAAAATGATAAAGAAGATTCTAACTTTAGTTTGACGCTATATACACCAGTTAATCAATTCATAGAAATGTTCACTAATTTGTAAATGCTTTTCACTAGATATGTCTTGACATGTTCATGTCTGTTGTCGAGAATTTTTTTTTAAACATGCAGCCTTTTAAATTTTTTATTTGGTTTTATGAATTAATAATTTTCAAATTATTTTTAGAAATCGGTAATTTCTTACTGTCTGCTGTTCTATATCTACTATTAGCCATTCCATGTTGCCTTCTCGTCGGTTGTTCTTGTTAAGAAATTAAGGATGTAGGAGTGTACGCTTATGGAGAGTTGATTTAGAATTTGCACCTATTGCAGAATACAATTATTGGTGCAATAATTTCCAGGGAATTCGTAAAAAGCATCTCCAGATCCACATTCCGAACATATCAATACGCAGTCTGCTTGCCTACCTAACGATTCATACCTCTAAAGGGTGAAGAAAAATGAGGAAAAGTAGGGCGTTAAAACGCTTGATTTTTGTATGTTTCGTTGATATTTTCGTCACTCTAAATTTTACTCAATTAGCAAGTTGTCGATTTTGTATCTATCTGTCTATTATTGTGTCTGTATTTTCGTCGAGTTTCATAATCTCAGTTGCTGTTATTCTCAACAAGTGCTCCAAGGTGTAAGATCTTGTTTATTACTCCTGGATGGGGACAGGAACCTTGGATTGTGATGCCGCCTGTGAAGTAGTTTCCACAAACACCAAAACACGACACTCAAATATCATCACTAGATATGCTTTTCGCTAACCATATTGGCATCATCTGAAGAAGATTAGAAACTAGTTAAAATTTTAAATGCCTTGCCAAAATTTAATAATTGTGTTCTCTTAACTTAGTTTGACTGTGTTCTATATTTAGCCTTTCTCTCAACACCGAGATTTAGCATTTTTATTGTCTTTTTCAGAGGGTATTCCTTAGTATCGGCTGAAAGGATTATATATTCTATAACATTTCAGGTATAATGAAAGAATAATGAAAGATCGTGGTACGTTGTTTATGTATCTGGCATATTATGCAAAACTAGTGTAGTTCCCAACTCTTCAGTGTCGTCCAAAATCAACTGGCATAATGGTTCCCGGCGACATTTTCAAATATATTGGTAACTGTGGCAACCTTAAACATAAGATACTTTTCATCTTACGTTTCTATGAGAAATGTATCAAATTGTTCTTTGGTCAAGATTTTAGATTCTCTCGATCAGAATTCTTCACCCTTTCTTGTAAAATGCAATAAAGGGTCTCGCTGGTTAAGTATATGAAGTTGGGCCCAGCGACTTATTGGACTATTCATTCATATAAATGTTGCTTATGACTAGGAATGCTCAAAAAAATATATAATAAACCTCTATCCCCTATATTATCAGAGTTATAGGAGCATCTCTGAACTAGGGCATTTTTAGGAAAAATGTTTCAAACAAAAGATGTCCCTCTCTGAGCCGCTGAGCCCAATTCCATATACTTAACCAGCGAGACCCTTTGTAATGTTTCCTTTATGTCTTGTTTGTTCATTATATTCATCATTATTTCGATCATGGAGTAATTAGATCAAAGCGTTGACGATTTCCATATCTTGGATTACTCGAAGTATGCCAGAAACTCATTCTCGCTGTACTTGCCGGAAACGTTCTTACAATGCGTATCATTCCAAAAAAGAAAATTATAAATTCTCGTACTGCTGCCTCGACCTCGAAGGTAATAAATCAAAATTAGGTCTCTCAACGGCTTCTTCAATTTCTCCCGAAATCTGTCTAATTTTTTAAATTATTATCCATTTTACAACTGGAGCGTGAAACTTTCTATCAACCAATTCCAGAGTTGTTTATAAACGAGCCATAGAAACAAGCCTTCATTACCTTAGTTCCAGTGATTTTTTTATATGCCTTACTGAGAATATCAAACCTGATTTTACACATTTAATTATTTGAAAACGTCAACATTTTAGAATGTTTAGTATATTTTTATTAATGTTTATAGAAAAAATATGCGCGTTAAAAGTGATTTTATTTGGTTCAAAATATCATCTTGTATGTAATTTCTCCTGTTTTGTTAATTAGTTAAGTAGTACAGAGGAACGATTTTAATGCATTGTTCAGTTTTAAAATTTGCTGGTAAATATATTTATCTTGAGTTAACTTTTTGCTTCTCAACGACGATTTTCATATTTTCTTCTAAAGTTGAAAACGGGAACAGTTCTCTCTTAAGTTGTTTTCAGGTTTGCAAAATTGTTGTGTATCTGCACGTGATTCTAATTTTTTAGGCAAGCAAAACATTTTATGAAAAGTAAGCTTTTTCTGAAGTTCTTACGTCTGGCATTAACCCAGGGATATGCCGTAAATATTCTTTAATTTTAAGGTTCTTTATAGTAGATGCGACCTCCTCCCTTGTTTTCAAGGATGCTGGATGGGAATAACAGGGTGAAAGAAGTGTTTTATTCATGCGCACTCTCTCAAACGGCCAAAAACCACCATTTTTTTGCTTATTTCTCTTACAACAGCTTGGCATGGACTATTCTTGCTATTGTTCCTTGTTTTTCATGGGGATAAAACAGATGGTGGGCAACCGCCCTTAGTAGTGGAACCTACCCTGTCAGGAGGTGTAAAATTGTTCCCCTTGCTGTTTCTTGTTGAAGACCCCCGTTTTCGAGGATGCCTATCAAGAAAAAAATGGTTTTACGTCGGTTCAACCCTTCCTGCGCCCTTAAACGGACGGAAACCATCCGTTTCATACGTTTCACGATATCAATGCTCGTCGTTCTTGGAGGGCAATGGCTGAAACTGTAGGACAATGATAAGAGTGAATTGTGACAACTCCCAGGTGGAAAATTGATTTTAGCTCTCTCTCTCTGGTTTAACAGAAATTTTTACCAATAGTATTCTCTTCCTTATATCTCGTTTTAAGAAACATGTATTTCAAATCCTTGCGAGGATAGGTTCATCTTTGATGAGGATGTCCAATAGACAAATGATGACTTTGAAACCACTCTCACTCAATATAGAAATTAGAAAATAAAATAAATCAATTTTTCACTTCCTGGGGTGGACTAACACCCTGAGGTTGTCACAATTCACTCTTACCATTGTCCTTTGCCTATCAATGAATTCCGTCTAAATATCAACCATTCCTAACCATTCCCCTCCAAGAACGCCCTGACGAGCATTGATGTCGTGAAACATATGAAAGGGATAGTTTTCGTCCGTTTAAGGGTGAAGGAAGGGTTGAACCGGCGTAAAATCAATTTTTTCTTGATCAGCATTGTCGAAAAAGGAGGTAAACGTCTTTAACAAGAAACAACAAAGGAAACAATTTTACATCCCCTGACAAGGTAGATCCCAGTCCTAAGGGCGGTTGCGGCCCACTATCTGAGATCACCTATATTCCCATGAAAAAACAAATAATCCTTGCAAAAATAGTCGATGCTATGCTGTCATATGAGAAATAAGCGAACTAGGGTGGTTTTTCGCCGTTTGAGGGGGTGCGCATGACTAAAAATTTTTCATCTTGTTGTTCCTGTTCAGAACCTCGAAAACGGGGGGGTTCTGAACAGGAATAACGAGATGAAAAATAACTTTATAGTGGAACGGATAGAGCTCTGAAACTCGCATATTTAAGGAGATAAATTTTTCGGAGTAGAATGATATGGGATAAAAACTATCTTGTTCAGAAATGTTTAACGCATCAGAATCTCTTTTTACGAAAATTTTGGGTGGTACTGAAAAAAATATGAGCGTTTGAATCTTGAAAATGTCTAAGTTCGTACGGGCCTTCTCCGAAAACTGATGGTTTTTTTTTCTCCATAGCCAAGTAACGTAAATTACTAATTTTTTGTTTCACTGATGTACTATTGGGTATGGAACGAGTATATAATTTTTAATGTAGAAAGCACCTTCAATTTTAGTTGTAGTTATTTTTTTTCCCAGCGGAACACGGCAGAATTGAGAAAGTTACGAATTCAGTAGTGCTTAACTTTTTTTTCACGATATGGATTTTAATTTTTTTACCATGTTTGGCTGAATTGAACCAATACCAACATATGCCCTCGCATAACATATGGTCGCGTTTCAAAAATAAAATTTTTAGAGCCATTTTTATAACGCCGTGTCTGGCGAGCTGTTCTCCTCACTGGGAGTGCGAGTACCACCCAAAATTTTCGTAAAAAGAGATTCTGATGCGTTAATCATTTCTGAACAAGATGGTTTTTATCCCATATCTTTGTACTCCGAAAATATTTTTTAATGAGCTACGACGTTCTATCCGTTCCATTAACAGATAACATTTTGTAGTGAAACCCACAAAAACTTGCAAACTGAATATATATATTTTTTTAATGAGTTCGTGAAAGTTTATAGAATAATATCCTGAATAGTTTACATTTTGCTCGGATGCAGAACATAAAAAAAAGTGACAAAATTTTTTTATTCATCCATTACACGTCCAGTGGAAGTAAGTAACGACAAAAAAATGTAAAAAACTTTTATTGTTCAAATAGGCTTAGAATGTCATGAAACGCCGAGATCTTAAGTTTGAGTGAAAAAAATCTGTCTGCCTGTCTGTCGGTCTGTCTGTAACTTTTTTTTTGTGCGCACGTTTCTCTGGAACCGTTTAAGATTATAAATTTGGTACACGTGTGTATTTTAACGAGATCTGGAAATATATTATATTTTCATCTTGTTCCGTCGAAGGTTTGGGGGGTAAATTCAGGGGGTAAATGGGGGTAAATGGGAAATGAAGCGGGTGTAAGAGTCCATAAAATTGGTATTTAGTATATACAAGAGAAGCTAAGGTCTCAAAAAATTTTTGGCATTAGCCACCCCCATTACCACCCCCATCCCATTATTAAAGGGGATGAGAAAAGATTATGATTTAGTGTGTGTACTGTGTACAAGAACCAAAAACCTCAAAATATTTTTTTATTTCATCCACCCTCCACTACCCTTCATCACCACCCCCACCCCACTACCGATGTGGGGTATCGTTTTATGGATTTTTGGGGTAAAGGATTTCAAATATTATGTTATTAAAGTTCCATAAACAATTATTTCCACATACAAAATTTTTTCGTTGTAAGAGACTTGGATAGAAAATCTGGATGTGGAAGTAGTGATTCCTTGGGCCAGCGGTTTTTTTTCAAAATTTTTAAATTAAGTCAGGGTAGAAAAAACAAAAAATACTAATGGATACATGTGTTTTTGAACAAAAAATGTCCTGATAAAATTTATTGCTAAAGCCACGGTATTCCTGGAAAAAAATAGTGAAGTAACTTTGTCGCTCTGCGCGGCCAAGCGCACGGTTAAATGCATACTGCGGAACCTCTAAAAATTCTTAGCAGTTCTAACTAGTAAAATAAAGCTTTTTCTCTTTCTGATTACACATTTTTACCCATTCTTCTTAGTGAATAGGAGGATAAATAGTGAGTCTGGAGGGAAAATATATAATTATGAACGCATATACAGACACCACACATAGCCGCTGAATAGCTCGCATGAATTTTTACATACCTTTACTGTATTGTATTTATTACAGGTACACCTATCCACATTTCAGCTATATCCAATGGATTCCTTATACATTTGTTAATGTATTGGAAAAGTTCCAGAATTTATATTCAAAACAGTCAGATATATTTTCATAGTTATAGGGATAAGATCGTGAAAATCGCAATTTCTTATCATGACCTGATTAATCATATTTTCGAAACAATGCATACAAGTAAACGAATTTGTGTTTGAACATTCGAAAGGTATACATTTTTTCTGAAATAGCGATATTTTATTTTTCCAATGGGTCAATTTCTCGGCAAGTTACAGCCTCCAATATATATATTTATCAAGAAAATCATCAAGCAAGGAAATTAAAATAATTTGTGATATACTTTTTTTTGAACCCACTTTACTACAACTTACTAACCATAATATTCATGAAGTGTACATACATACATACTTTTTAACAGTTCTAAATGAAGAAGGAATTTTTTTGAAGGGCTTTTATTTTTTTCTATATTTTTTATTGCGACGATTGAGTTCGGGCGTGATAATATATATTAGTATATTTTTCCCATCCATCCTTTGCCTATATTGCCAAAAAAGCATCAAAAAGCTACAATTTCTATCTTTTAAATGAACCCACACTCATATAGGTTGAGCAAATTCTGATTTAGTGACGTGTAATTCAGTGCGTCGGTGTCACAGCATTCAAGCGCGCGCACTCATGTATCTCGCTCCAAGTTATAACGTTACATTTGACTATTTTTTTCCGGGAAAACCAAGACTTTAGCGATAAATTCTGTTAGGACATTCTTTGTTCATAAATATGTGATCTATCCATCTGTATTTTTTATTTTTCCCTAGCTTGACTTAATTTCAAAAGTTTGAAAAAATAGATGAAACAATTCTTTTTCCCTTTTTTTTACGTTCTGCATCCGAGCGAAATGTAAACTTTTTCGGATATTTTTCTACACACTTTAAAAACTTATAAAATAAAATATATAAAAACCGCAGTAGATAATATAGTGCGCTCCTTTTCCAATGCGCGTCCCTAGTCGATAATTCGCTCTCTCTCGCACTCCCAGTGAGGAGAACAGCTCGCCAGACACGGCGTTATAAAAATGGCTCTAAAAACTTTATTTTTGAAACGCGACCATATGTTATGCAAGGGCATATGTTGGTATTGGTTCAATTGAGCCAAACATGTTAAAAAAATTGAAATCCATATCGTGAAAAAAAAAGTTAAGCACTACTGAAGTCGTAACTTTCTCAATTCTGCCGTGTTCCGCTGGGAAAAAAAAAATAACTACAACTAAAATTGAAGGTGTTTTCTACATTAAAAATTATATACTCGTTCCATACCCAATAGTACATCAGTGAAACAAAAAATTAGTAATTTACGTTACTTGGCTATGGAGAAAAAAAAAAACATCAGTTTGCGGAGGAGGCCCGTACGAACTTAGACATTTTCAATATTCAATCGCTCATATTTTTTTTCAGTACCACCCAAAATTTTCGTAAAAAGAGATTCTGATGCGTTAATCATTTCTGAACAAGATGGTTTTTATCCCATATCTTTCTACTCCGAAAATATTTTTTAATGAGCTACGACGTTCTATCCGTTCCACTATTAGCACGATTTTGCCTACTCTTCCGACTCTTTCATCCACTAGAGGTACCGTTTAGGAAACAACAATAAATAAGATAGTAAGTTATGCCGTGATAAATATCTTGTTATATCAATTTCGGTTTATTATACATATATTAGAGCTATATTTTTATGTAATCATGACTCTCAATCAATGTTATGTCCGTTGTTAGAAAAAAATAGTAAATATATACATTCTATATTACTACCAGATCAATGATTATGCACTATTGTTATTGTTATGAACATCTCATGATTCTGGTCGCACCGAGGAGTATTCCTCATCTCGAGACAAAAGAAGGTGACTGTATCGAAACGAATCGTGTTTGGTCATGGCAACCTAAGTAGTTATTTTATTTGTGTTTTGTAGTATTGAATAATGCAATTATTCGCGATTGTCGATTGTCGTGCGAGGGTGTCGCAGGAGGCCGTGTTAGAAATGACAGTGATGGCTGACATCGTGATACCTTCTAGCCTACGTCGTGTTAATATTACTAGACGGACTTGAAGATACAAATTTATGAGACACTCACAAAACATAACTTTGACTAGTAATTACGTCATGGATGTCTAAATGCATTTTGTCACTTTATATTTTCTTAAAATGTAATCTCAGTGGGAAGACAAGTAAATAAATTACACCCAAATAGTGAATTCAAAATAAGTTTTGAATGGAATTGTTATGCTGCAGCGATTTTATGGTTTTAATTTGTTTTAGGCGTGACTGCAAGTGCATCTGTGAATTAAATCTGACCATTGCCTCATCTATGAATTTAATAATTGTTTCAAAATTCAGATTTTCTGTTATTTTTCTTATTGTCTTCGATTCTAGTAATCGCATTCGAAAAATAATAATACCAAATTGTTCGATATAAAATTTCGAATAAAACGACCTGCAAATAAACTTTCCAAAAAATGGTAGTTGGAAACAATTTCAAATAACTAGTGGAGTTGCTAACAATAATCGTTCACTTTGTGATACTAACATGAAATTTGGCACAGAGGTAAAGTTTTTCTTGGCGAACAAAATGTGATACAGTGCCATGCGGAAAAATTTTTTCGGCGGCCATCTTGGAAAAAATAAGTTTGCGGGCAGTTTTTTGGGATTATCTTGAAAACCATGTACTTATGACAAAAAACATTTATACTTTTTTGCCATAGACCAAACGATTTTCCTACAATTAGACCAAATGATCAACGATACGATTGTCAAGCATTATTTAATATGAGCGCAGTTTGCTTAGTACGTTACCGACAGTATTATTGTTATGAATAATATCATACATAAGAATAATACATTAGTAACAATAATAATAATATTAAAAATAATAATAATCATCCAGATCCTGATTCTTGGGGGTGGAGTTTACCACCCCCTTTGGACCACATCTCCAGAAGCTACTTCAGCTTGTCAGCAGCTGGTTTCTTGTAAATGTCGAGTTATATGTAGTAAAAAATGCAGAGTTAAAATGTACGGTACTATGTTTATATGATGGAGACTGCTGTGAAGCCGACAGTGACTGAAAATTTTAACTTTTAGGCATTCGTTTCTTTGCAATTTTATAAAAAAATCACTAGAGTAGAAATATTTAGTTAAAATAAAGCTGACAAAAAAATTTATTTAGGTACTTTTTATTAAAAATAGAATTAGGTATATCCCAATGGGCACACGTACGTTTAATAAACGTTTTTAAAACATTGCAGTCGTTGATTAAACGTTTTACGTTGAAATTTTCAACGTTGCATTTGGTTGAAAATTTCAACGTTTAAATAAGACGTTTAAAATACGTTACTACTACACGCATTTTTAACCATTAGTAGAAGAAAATGCTCTAATAAAACGTTTTAGTAAGCACGTTTTTTTCACAAATATTTAATAACGTGTAAAACACGTTTATAATGTAAGGAGTTTTAACGACTCGCTAAAGGTGACGTTTATGAAACGAAAAAGTTTAACGTCTTTTATTATGTATATTTAATACGGCGATTCAAACGTTTTATTTAAAAAAAAAAACGTATTTTTTACAACGTTAAAATAACTGTTGTTTCCAACTTATTAAATGCAAGAGAAATTTAAATCCACAGGTGAAATAGATGGTACAATATTGCGTTATTTAAGCGTTTTTCTACGAATCTATATCAACGTATAAAATTAGTCTGTAAAATTTTATATTTAAATATAACGTGTAAAATACGTTACTCCTACACACATTCCCAACCTGTAGTGGAAGGGAACACTGAAATAAAACGTTTTAATTACAAAGTTTCTTTTACTGATATATTAACGTATAATATATACGTTCATAATTTGAGAAATTGTAACAACCCCGGTTGTGAAACGAGAAAATTAAACGGTTTTTTTATTGCATTAATCACATATAGCAATTGAAATATGTTTTATTTAAAAAAATTTTTCTATACAATGTTAAAAATAACTGATGCTTTCAACTTATTAAAATGCACTAACGTTCTAAATCTACAGGTGAAATAAGTGGTAGATGATGACGTTTTTTTGTCGTTTTTCTACTCAGCTATATTAATGCATAAAATTTGCCTACTTACCACGTAGTTTGCTGCAGATATTATTTGTAGATGGCGCCACATGCAAGCCACTGACAATAATCACTCATGCTTCATCTTATATTCTTATGAACTTATATAAAATAAATATAACATAGATTGCAATGTTTAAATTCTTTCAGGGAGCATCGATTTATTTGGATGGATCTTATAACGATCGGGTTAAAGATCATTATT
Organism: Rutpela maculata; assembly: GCA_936432065.2. NCBI lineage: Eukaryota > Metazoa > Arthropoda > Insecta > Coleoptera > Cerambycidae > Rutpela > Rutpela maculata. Next base: position 73,277,066 of record OW386285.2, on the reverse strand, counting down.
CTGTGGCTTGGTCGATATAGCATAAAAGAGTTTATAAGCTATCTGTTTAATGGGTTAAGCACCCACTGGTTTTATGATATATATATATGTATATTGGAAAATGGAGACCTAGAGCCTGTTTAATTTCGTTTAATTAACGTACATAATTAGTGAATATTTAACGTTATTAAAACCTTTAATAAAACGTTTATATTCTACATTTACTTTCGTTTCATAAACGTTGAATATTAACGAATATTTATCGTTTTCTTTTTATGTTATTCAGTCGTTATCTATGATGTTTAAAAGACGTTTATATTTGGTTAATAAGAACGTTTTTCCGCGCGACATTTTTTCGTTGAATCAACCGTTACTAAAAACCCTAGAACAACGTGTGGTTTTCAATCCTTTTTTAACGTTTATTAAACGTACGTGTGCCCATTGGGATTACAGCTATACTTAAATAAATAATTTCCCCGCCACTGAGAAATCTAATGGAGTTACAAAAAAAAACTGATTACACGATTTTTGTAGAAAATTTAGTTTACTTTAATTTATGTAATTACAAAAATATTGATACAATTCGCCGTTTTCGAGATAATGTCGAAGTACTGATTTTTCTGACGATTTTGAGATTATAACGGCCAAACTAAATTTTTTCTGAGTGGCACTATATCCCATTTTGTCTCAAAAAACTGTCCATGCTCACCCAATTTCAATTTCAGGTTAGTATCACAATCTGAACGATTCTTAACAAAACTCGAATTAAGCAACTTCACTAAACCCTGTGAATTATTTATGAAATAAAAACGATAAACAAGTTATGAAAGTAGATAAAAACCTAACATTAAAAATAGAATAATATTGTTCTACTTGCATTTGGAGCAGAGGTATATTAGTTTTTGTGCTTCGATAAATAAATAAATTGACATTTATTCTTGAAATTTCTACTGGATGTTGTCCATTGCTTATTTATTGTCACTGCTGGTTGAAAATAACCCAGAACTACAATTTTTAAAATTGCGTCGAATAAAATTATATTTGAGAAAATAACGCATGTTAAATTTCCATCCCCATTCCTCGAATTTTACAACTAAACATCTAATCGACTCAATATCTCCTTCAATTTTCATCGTATCGCGACGCTTTTCATTCTTTCATTTATTTAACAAAAAATATTTTATTTACTTAAACATTTATAAAAAATGCTTTTTCGCGATAGAAATTTTACAAACAAAACCTAGACAGACCTTAGTTTACGACAAATTGAAGTGATCAATCAAAATTTACGAACAAATAGAGCAATTTAAGAAAGGTTCCACTAAAACAAAAAATGAAAAATGTATAAAACAATTAAAAATCATTTTTTTTAAAACTGTACACTATTGCGCCCTCAAATTTTCGATACCTTCTATAAGAAAATCAGGATCTTTGCACGATGGGAGGCTGAGACACTGTATATACAGTATTTCTTTTTTCGAATAATTTTGCCTATGACGGCCTTAGAAAACCTAAAGTTAGCCTAAAAGTTGTTTTTAGAGGCTGCAGAAGCAAGCGTTTGATATTGCAGTAAACTCCAGATAAAATGCAAAAAAAAACCTTTTTTTCGATTTACAAAACGATAACACGGGAGAAGTTAATTTGGACCTCAGATTCAGCGCGCCAAAATACGTGGTCTGGTTTCTGGTTCAACATACATTTTCTCGGGCGGTGTAATCGGAAGCTCATGTACTGGGCAGAGCTGGGTAGTATTCGAATACAGTATTCGGATATTTTTTCTGTATCCGAAAGCTGTATTCGAATACTTTGTTAAATTTGTATTGGATATTCGAATACATTAGGCGAGTATTCGAGAAAAGTATTCGAATACAGATAAAAGTATCCAAATACATGGAAAGTATCCAAATACACTAAAAGTATCCGAATACAATAAAAGTATTCGAGTACTGAAAACATCAAAATACCATAAAAAAATATACTTATTCTAATATATTTTGGCAGATCACGGATCGTAGATTTTTGTCACGTAATGTAAATAAAGTTGGCATTCTGCGGGCGTAACGCAACTTCACTCACTTCAAAGTTCCAAACACACAGTGTTAACGGTAAATGCCGAGAGAACGCAAAGGCATCCGGCGAATCGCCCACGAAAATAATTTCGTTGCTCACGATATATATTAACAACAGGACACAGTTGTTATTTGATTTCATATTTTTTTCTCAGAAGGAAAGTATCCTATCAATCGATATTAATTGGGATAATAGAGATAATAATTATAATATTTTTAATGCATTTTCCTTAATAAAAATCACCCTGTACAATAGTTCTTTAAAATGATAAAATGTTTGATTTTACTGATGCAATAATAAAAAATGTCGCGACCTGAATTTGAACCCGAGATACCCTCATCCTCAGTTAGTCATCTGACATACTGAACTATCTGACAACTAAAATGTAATATATAAAACTCATAACTTAACGTGTAAAACGTAATTGCTAAAGGTCTGACTTTCGGAACTCTATATACCACCTTTTTTAAATTTATAGTTCTGGATTATTTTCAACCAAGAGAGATGGAAATATAAGCAACGGAGAATAACCAGTTCAAATTTCAAGAAAAAATATCAGTCTGTTTATTTACAAACGATCGAAATGTAAACATTAACGTATCTCAGCTCCAAATGCATGTAGATCATAATTTTCTTTTAAATGCAGGTATTCTTTATCTACTTTCATAGTTCGTTTACCATTTTTGGTTTAATAAAAATATCCAGAGTTATTTGAACTTGTTTATAACTACAATTTCAAAAATTATAGACAAGTTCGAAAGAAAATGATTTAAATGAAAAAAAAAAGTCTTAATACCATACATGTAAAAACTTTCACCCACTTCTAATTGTTGTATCGATTTGAAACTTTGCAAACTTATGCAATTCTGATGACAATACAATAATATGGTACCTTCGAGCTTGTATGATGATGACTCCTCAATGGCTAACAATAAACCCATCGAATTTGGGCTCATTTCACTTATCTCAATAGTAGTAGTAGTAGTAGTAGTAGTAATTTATTGACCATTTCAGATACATACATGTATATATGGCAAGTCGGACAATACAAAAAAGATGTGCTAAAAGAGAAAAATACATGAACAATGACTCTTTTGGTTACATATTGTGACTATTAATAATTATAATTTTTAACTTTTTAGTGCGCTACTCATTAAAGCGTGTTTTTTAGTTTTTAAAATTATACCTAATTTATTTTATTATATTTCTTAAATTATCCAAAAGTGAAACTTAATAGTTTTTATTTTTTTGTCAACAAATTTTCAGAAAGTTCATTTATAGGTTTCATTCAAAATTTTATATTGCCAACAATTTGATATTTTTATTTTTGCAATGCGATTACTAGGATCGGAAGTAATAGGAAAAACAGCAGAACATTTTAATTTTGCAACAGAAATCATTTAAATTTTATATGAAGCTATCAATTAAATATCAAAGTGACATATCTCAAATTAGGTAATTGTTGAAGTAACAGCTATCAACTGAATGTCAAAGCGACAGACGTCAGTTAAATTTAAATATCAACCAAATGTCAAAGTGACAGATATCAATTAAGCTTAAATGTCATTTTAAATTGAATGTTAATTAAACGTCAGAGAGGCGAGTGTCATATTAATTAAATATTAGTGTCAATTGATGTAACGATTGTCATATTATTTTCTTCGACTTTGCCTTGAACGATATCGAATTCGAGAACTGTCCATAAATATTTATTTGATATAGTAAAGGTTGTTGGGTCTAGTTGAGATTTGATATTGAATTGTTTGTATATTATTATGAATCGAATTTTATAACAATGAGCGTGATCGTTTCACATTTATAAATAAATGATAATATCTGTATTTCTCATATTTGATGGTAGTTTTCTGATATTGAATATTGAATAAATCTCATTACATTGAAATGATCCTTCTCGACTTTTATTGAACTCTGGAAACCTGTTAACTATTCGAGCACAATAGTTGTAAACTATTGTTAACTATCCGAGCAACGTTATAGATTTTGGATAGATTTGATCCAAAACTTCTCCTAAAATAAAGTAAAACAATAAAATCGCTGCAGCTAGACAATTCATTATTCGACTTTTTTGATGCCACTAAAGGTAAATTTCAGTTTCTCTTAGAGAAATTTAAAAGGTTGACTATAGTATACATTTTACTTTATTTTCAATATTGTAATGGTGAAATAAAGTAATCAGTAATTATCTGTGACGGCTCATAGCAGGCGTAGCTGAAATTACTCTCAGATGTCCTTCGGTCAATATGCAAATTTATTAAATACCATGAAATACCCTATACGGACTAAAACTGTTTGTTGATTTTTATATATTAAATCACAGTTATGCATTAAGTCCTTATATGCAGATGCAATTATTAGTTGATATTCATATGGACGAAAAGCGTTAATCGAAGAAAATTTGTCTCCTATGGATTTCAATACGTCCGATTTTTTTTAGACAGCGAATTGCGAAATTATTTAAACAAGCGAATGTCCCTAATTTAGAAACAACAATATTTCTTAAATAAACTCGAAAATTAAGGATAATAATTTTATATTTTTTGTGAGCACTCAATATTTAGGTCTCTAGCGGTAACAACAAAATTGACAACGCGCGGGTAATTTTTGAACTGGTGCAGCGGGATTGTTAATTTTATATCTTCAGATAACTGATTATACAATTTGCTTCCAGCATAAGATGGGGTCTTTTCATACAAATAAAAATGATGTTTGTTTACTAATATTCTTTTTTATGAATAAAATATAGCTATAGATGAAAAGACAGGGAAAAGTTAATGTTTCCGAAATACTAGTTGGCAAGAGTCTGTCGATTTTAATGAAAAAAAGGCTTATAATTTTTTTTGGGTAATAAATATTCTATTACAAAGACTAACAGTGATATTTTCCCACAGGATAACATTGTATGAAAGCATCGAGTTAACAAGTGCATGGTAAATATTGATCAACCTATTTATGTTGCCAGCATTTTTTATTAATTTTTTTTTGTAAACATATTCAATATGACATGTTTAACTTAAATCAGCATTAAAATAAGTACCCAAAAATCTATTTGAAGGCGAGATTTCTTTTGTCATATTATTGACCTTTACGTCGAAATTATGATTATTATTTTCCTGTTGTAAAAATTCATGGCAACTATTTTATCCGCATTGACAATTCAACCGGTTTTGCAATAGTAGTTGATAGATTTATTGGAAATAATGTTGAATTTAACTTGGAGATCCGCTATTCAGCATCAAATCCAAGAGTGATATCATTTGCATACATCATAATGCCATTTACAGACGCATATGTTGGTAAACCGTTGATAAATAACAAAAATATGAGTGGGCCCAGCACAAATCCCCGCGGAACACAAGTTGTGTTTCATATTTATCTGAAAAAATGTTATTCTAACAGATATTTATTTTCATTAGAGAATATTATTTAGGTATTATGCAAATCACAACTTACACACCTTTTATTTATTATGAAAATACCTACTTTCTGTATATTGTTGCCCTAATCTGGGCACGCTAATATACTAGTCAGGTAAATACTTTAAAACACTCATTATTGGAGAATCAATCAAAACAACTACTCTTCTAGCTAATACTGACGAAGTATTGAATTACATGATAGGATTCTTAGCATTTTAAAGGAAAAAAAATATATTGAAAATACTTAAGTCATTTATTCAAATTTAATCATTCACACTTTCTTATTTAATATCAAATTATCTACTTTCTGTATATTGGTGCCTTAATCGGGTCACGCTAATATACTACTTAGGAAAACACTTTAAAACACTCATTATTGGAAAACCAATCAAAACAACTACTCTTCTAGCTAATACTGACGAAGTATTGAATTATATGATAGGATTTCTGGCATTTTAAGGCAAAAAAAATACATACATTGAAAATACTTAAATTATTTATTGAAATTGAGTCATTCACAACAATTATTGAACCATACATTCTATTTCAACTCTAGAAAAGTTGTACAAGTTTTTTCGAACTCGTTAGTTCTCATCAGTAGAGTATAGAAACATTCATTCATTATTTACAAGCCTATTCTTGATTTATTTTTACAATTAATTATTTTTTATTTATTTGCTTTTATAATGATTAGAGAATATTATTTAGGTATTATGCAAATCACAACTTACACGCCTTTTATTTATTATGAAAATACCTACTTTCTGTATATTGTTGCCCTAATCTGGGCACGCTAATATACTAGTCAGGTAAATACTTTAAAACACTCATTATTGGAGAATCAATCAAAACAACTACTCTTCTTGGTTTTCCAATAATGAGTGTTTTAAAGTGTTTTCCTAAGTAGTATATTAGCGTGACCCGATTAAGGTACCAATATGCAGAAAGTAGATAATTTCATATTAAATAAGAAAGTGTGAATGATTAAATTTGAATAAATGATTTAAGTATTTTCAATATATTTTTTTTTTCCTTTAAAATGCTAAAAATCCTATCATGTAATTCAATACTTCGTCAGTATTAGCTAGAAGAGTAGTTGTTTTGATTGATTCTCCAATAATAAGTGTTTTAAAGTATTTACCTGACTAGTATATTAGCGTGCCCAGATTAGGGCAACAATATACAGAAAGTAGGTATTTTCATAATAAATAAAAGGTGTGTAAGTTGTGATTTGCATAATACCTAAATAATATTCTCTAATCATTATAAAAGCAAATAAATAAAAAATAATTAATTGTAAAGATATTTATTTTTTGTATCTAAGATTAGAGATTATCCATGATAGAAATTTACCTCCAAAGCCTATAGCATGCTTTTCAATAATATCAAATTAGAGACAGTCGAAAAGAAGTACACTGATTCAATGTATTTATGTATACAGTGTGTCCCCGGATGGAGTTGACAAGAGGAAAAACATCTCTATTATTGATTTTACGACGAAAAGTCATTCTTTATAAAAAATTCTGCTTATCGAAGAAATGAATTTACCATATAAAAATCTTAGATCAGATGTACCGGGTGTTAATAAATTAAGAAAACATCGAAATGCCTCTAGAGAGAAGTACCTTTATTTATTATTTTAGACAAAATGTTTATAAAACAAAGTTGTTTACAATCCAAAACAAAGCCTACATACACATTATGAAGTCTAAATTTTGACTTTTACATTTATGTCAACTTACATTTTTTTCAAACATTAACATAACATAATAACATTAACTTCAACGATTGCGGAAAAACAATTTATTCTACATAGTCTCCTCCAACCTCAACACATTTCTCTATCTCTTTAATAAATTCACCATAGACCTTACGAATGGTTGAGGGTATATTCACTTCATTCACCACGTCTTATATTCGTGCTCTTAGTGTTTCTCGATCATGCGGCAGGTCATCTGCATAACCTTTCTCTTTTAAAACACCTCACAGAAAAAAATCCATTGGAGTAAGGTCTGGTGATCTTGCAGAAAAATTAATTTGAGCATATCTTCCCATCCATCTGGCTCCGAAGTGATCTGTCAACCACTGCCGTACCAAAACTGAGGAATGAGCTGGGCAACCATCTTGCTGCCAAAAAATGTTATGTCTTACTTCCGGTTGCGAAGTGTTTATAAATGGCAATACAAAGTTTTCCAAAAGGTCCAAATAAACATGGTGATTTAAATTTTCTTCTAAGAAATATGGACCAACGATTCGATCATAAAAAATCCCACACCATACATTCACTTTTTTATAACGTTGACTTCGTTTGTGAATGACATTGTTTGGATTTTGAAAAGCCCAATAACGACTGTTTTGTGATGAAACGTGGCCATTGGTACAAAATGTTGCTTCGTCAGTAAAAAAAAAAAAAATCTGTGAAAACTTCTATCAACGAGGTAATTCTCACCGACCCATAAACAAAAATCCAATCGCTTCTCTTCATCTCCATTTTCAAGTGTATGTCTAAACCTTGGCTTAAACGGTCGAACTTTGTTTTCCATATAAATTCTCTGTAAATGACTTTTACTTACTTCCAGTCTTTGTGAGCGTTTCCGTAAAGATAATTTCGGGTTTTCTATTACTGAATTTATGGCCAAAAGTGTTGCCGCATCGTCTTCATTGTACTTTTTCTTGGGTTTTTGACATCCAATACAGATCCAGTTTCATTGAATTTTTTTACAAGTTTGAGCAATGATTGGCGCGATACCGCTGTATTAGAAAACTTTTGGTGGAAAAGGTTAATTGCATATCGATAAGAGACTTCTCCAATCCCATAACATTTGATCAAATAAATTATTTCTTGCTTGGTAAACATTTTTTAAATGATCAACAGAACACTAAGAAATGCAGATGTAAGATAGTAATATTCTACACAATGTCACAATGACGTTTGTCAGTTCAATATTATCGACAGCACACTCTGTTTCTTAATTTGAATTCTTATTCATATTAATAAATTCAACGTAAAAAGATAAACACAGTAAAAATAAAAGTCAAAATACAGACTTCATAATTTATATTTAGGCTTTATTTTGGATTATAAACAACTTTGTTTTATAAACATTTTGTCCAAAATAATAAATGAAGGTACTTCTCTCTTGAGGCATTTCGATGTTTTCTTAATTTATTACACCCGGTACATCTGATCTAAGATTTTTATATGGTAAATTCATTTTTTCGACAAGCAGAATTTTTTATAAAGAATGACGTTTCGTCGTAAAATCAATAATAGAGATGTTTTTCCTCTTGTCACCTCCATCCGGGGACACACTGTATATTCCGAAAAATTATAGACTGCATCTACCCGAATAAAATCCATTCTGACTATCTGTTATTATATTATACTTGTTTAAAAAAATACATTCTTTTATTATAAATTACTCTCTCGATAACTTCAAATAATATAGTTAAAATAGGAATTGGGCGATAATTTTCTACATATCTGAAATCATGTTTCTTAAAGATTGACACAACTATAATAATCTATGTCATTAGAAAATTCTCCAATCTGAATAAAACTATTCACTATATATGCTATGAGTCTTGCTATATAATACTTTGCAGCTTTTATTATCTTTGTCGGAATACAGTCAATGCCGCACGAATCATTATTTTTCTCCGATTAAAGAACTTTAATCGGAGTTATTTTTTAAACTATCTGTTGCAGCGATTACGTCTTCCAGAATTACCGATGTAAAAAAAGAAGGATTTGAATTTGTAATCATATCCGTGGATATTTTAGAACCAAAATGATTTTTAATTCCATTATCAGCTACTACTGAAAAGAATTCGCCAAGATGATTAGTTATTATATATTTATCAGAAATAAGCTAATTTTCAACAATAATTTCTGGACTCGCCTTAGACTTAATTTTCCCAGTATTCTCCTGCAATATATTCCATACTCGTTTTTGTTCTAGTACCATAAAATAAGTATAAATCAGTTTTTATATAATGGACAGAACAAGTAAATATCTTCTATGCAATTGATTTTGAGTTTATTGTATTTTTTATGACTTTGTGAAGGAGTATAATCGAATGCATGACGAGTCTCTGTTTAATTCCAATCTCGTCAATAATGCATCCTGGATGTACCACGGTGTATTCAATCAGTAATAAAGTGTAAAGTATAAAAGTATCTATGCTGCACTTTCTCCAATTCAGTTGCATAGGTCATGTACAATACAAATTTCAAACTCTTATATGCCACTCAAGTGGTTAAATGAATATGTTCATCAAATAATAAATAATAATTTAAAATGCAAAGGTGACACCAAGGTCTTTAAACTAAGTGACCCTCTTCAATGTGGTATTGCCAATATTGTAAATAATTCCACAGTTTTACATCGAGAATGTGACACAATATTGCGTTTACCGATATTTAAGGGTAGACGATTTTTATCACACCAGTCATTTAACATAACTTAATCAAATTAAGTTGTAGTTTTGAATAGCCTGAGATGGATTGGATTTCAGTGTATATTTTAAGGCCATCCGTTCACAGTAGATAATTAACATTAAACAGTTGTGTTATATTATTAATAAAAATAACAAAATGGAACCGTGCCAGAATTGAACCTTTCGGAACTCTTGATGATTGCGAAAATTTTTACTGAACAAACTGCGATCCATTATTGACACAAGATCTAGAGATTGAGCAAACTCACAGATATATCAAATGTATCCAATTCTAGTAGCCATAGCTCGTGGTCAAGGAGGTCAAAGGATTTAGAGAATCAGTGAAGATGGAATCTACATCCTAGCCTTTGTAAAATTTGACAGTAATGGAACTGTCAAGAAAATATAATTATATCAGTAGTTATATTTATATAAATAATTTTGATTTACATTTAATGAAATGGAAACTGAAAAAAATTTGATTCTTATCGACCACAAAATATGATCTGCTTACAGTTTTATTTTTTGGTTTAAACGTTCTCCGTACCCGAAATAAAAATAATTGAAGATTTTCACAGATTAATAATAAATGGTACGGCCACACTGCACTTCTTACGTGACTACATTTTTTTCAATAACTCAGCCACACGAAAAAAAGTGTATCCTTATGTATTTGGACCAGCTGAAACCGAATCCGAAGTCAGAATTGTCAGATTTGTTCTTTTTTCATGCCTGTGTTGGATAATAGTAGATCATTCAACGAGCGTACAAGGATGGCGCTATTACTCGCGGGGGTGATGTTTACATCACGAGCCGAAGGCGAGTGCCGTAAATCATCCAAACGTGTAATAACCATTATACGCGAGCTGAATACTATATCCACGACTATAGTATATTTTAGCAGTTTTAATCGTTTAAAAGTGAAATAATAAAGTTAGTTTACAGTAAAACTCAAAGATGCATTTGAATGAGATTATGTTCATTATACGTTAGGACTATTATTATTCGTCAATTGTTACATGTATTATGCTAGAATTATACGAAAGTCGTGGATAAAAATACATTGTTAACTTTCTGGCCAAACATGTGTAATGACAGATGTATAGTCAATATTCCAACCTAACTAGAATGCAAAAGATTCATTCTAAGAGTAACACTCAATCATTTTTGCTAATAATTAAGGATTAACAATTAAAAAGTGGAATATTTTTGTCCAATCGTTATAGTCGCTGAATTATTTGTCATAAAAAGCATTGGATTTCTTAGGAAGTAAGTTTAAACAGGATTCATTTACTTATTCTCTAATTTCATTCGGAACATACAAATTTTAATCCATTTTTCACAACTAATGACTTAGTCCATTCAAATGTTACAAAATTGCATTTTGGGTAGGTAAGGTTTTTGTTTTTTTCGTTGTGTAAGTTTAAGATTCGGGGACGGATGTGTGCGTCCCCATTTGGCCGCGATCTTGAAAAAAGGGATGCTAAAAGTTTATGCCCTATATCTTAACGGTACATCTTACAAAAAAATAGAAAAAGTTTTTTGTCTGGCACTTTTTTTCTTTTTGGCGGTGTTTTTTTTTTTGGGGGGGATTAGGAGTGAAAAACGAGCGAATCTGACAATTCTGACTTCGGATTCAGTTTCAGAGGATCAAAATACATGTGAGTACAATGGGTATGGTCCGCAGGTCAGACCGCTTTCTCGGAGGGGTGTTTTTTTGGGGTTGGTGGTGAAAAGCAAGCACGTCGTTTGCTGCTGTTGCAAATAATCCACCTCTTGTTCCAACTCCTACTTACAGCGGCGCATTAAGAAATTCAGCAAGTGCCCAGAGTACAACTCGACAGAATGTAAACAAACAACAAACCAACACGGAAACGTCGAAAACTGAATATCAGCCTAAAAATAACGATGATTTGCAAGTCAACTCTAATAACAAAAGTACAAAATTGACGACTTCAGGTACAAAGAATTTTAAAATAGTGGGTTCTAAATCCCTAGAGGGGGGAGATTTGATGGCACAAAATAAAAAATGACTGTATGTAAGTAAATATAAATCTACTTATACATCAGAAAACCTGAAGGCCTATTTAAATAAGGAATTCCCACAAAATAATTTTATAATTGAACAAATAGGACAAGGGATGTTCAATTCATTTAAGGTGGGTGTCGATGAAGAATCACTTATTTCTATCTCAAGCCCCGATGTTTGGCCTAAAGGTATAGAGGTATCTCCATATTTTTTTCGACGGAAGAATTATTTAATCTATAGTCGGAGGCATTCGTATTCTAAACCTAAACGTCCACAGCATTCGGAACAAAATTAACCTTATTGAAGTTTTTCTTGACGAGCTATCCTACTCTGACGTACTCTGCTTAACGGAAACCTGGCTTAAACAAGAAGAAGCTAGTAGTATAAAACTAAATAACTATCGCTTAGCAAGCTGCTATTGCAGAAACGTAAAAAATGGAGGAGGAGTAGCCATTTTTGTGAAACAAGATTTGGAGTACACTGAAAGGACCGTTAATGTGGCAGAACAATTGTTTGAAGCTGTATCTGTTAATATAATTTTTGAAAAAGTAAGTATTACTATAAGTTGTATATACCTATAGGTCTCCCGGTGCTAATCATGAATATTTTATTTTATCGTTAGAAAAGTTAATGTCTGAAATTTACAAAGCAAAAACCCCTTGTTTCGTTTGTGCAGATTTTAATTACAATTTAATAGACAACAGCTGTAATAAATCTCAGTCTGTAATAGATTTGTTTACCTCATTTGGCCTTAATAAATGTTTCACTGAATTTTCACGCATACAAGGTGAGAGTAAAACGGTGATTGACAATATTTTTTCAAACATAGATATAAATTATTTAGAAACTCAGACTTTCAATAATATTTTATCCGACCACAACTTACAAATTATTTTATACAAAACAAATAAGTCAAATGTTTCAAATGATATCTATAAGAGACATTTTTCAGATGAAAATGTTAACCATTTTAAATACTTATTATCTAAAGAGACATGGGATGAAGTATACACTGAAAGAAATCAGCACTTCAAATTTGATGTATTTTTTTCAATATTTACATATTTATTTAATATAGCGTTTCCTTTAAAATTAGTTAAAGTAGGAAAATGTAATAAAAGATATCCCTGGATTACCGCAGATATTATACAGGAAGGTATTCTCATTAGAGATATCAACAAGGCTCTAAAATCAACAAATGATCCAGAACTGCATCTGAGGTACAAAATTCTTAAAAAAAGACATGAACTAAATATAAAAAAGGCTAAAACGACGTATTTTGACCAATTTATAAAAAATGCAACTAATAAATCTCAAGCAACATGGCAGGTCAACAGTAAAAATGTAAATAACAAAAATAAAAAAAGCAAATTACCACATGAAATTATATATAATGATCAAGTCTACAAGAAACCAATGGACATTGCAAATGGATTTAATAACTTTTTCATTGACTCTGTTTACGAACTAACTTCAAATACTCCGGTAAATACAAATAATTTTGAAAGTAAAATGTCCTATAATGAAAATACCTTTTATCTCTCGGCCATATTTATTGAAGAAGTTTTCAAAATAATGTTAGCAGTCTGTACAAAAAAATCATCGGGACCAGATGAGATTCCATGTTGCCTTTTGAATGATATTGCCGAATTTATAATTTACTCTCTGACTCACTTGATAAACATATCATTTGAAAGTGGTGAATGTTTCCCAGAACAGTTGAAAGCAGCATTAGTAGTTCCAGTATATAAGAAGAACAACCCCAACGATATTACAAACTACAGACCTATCGCCCTCCTTTCAGTATTTTCTAAGATATTTGAAAAAGCTTTTCAAATAAAACTATTACATTTTTAGAGGAAAATAATATATTGACTGCAAGACAATACGGATTTTGCAAAAACAGCTCTACGCAAAATGCAGTACTTTCCTTTTATGGTAAAATCTTGGAAAATGTTAATAATAACTTGAAACAAGCTGGTATATTTTTTGACTTCTCACGGGCGTTTGACACTATAAATCACGCCCTATTATTAAAAAAACTCGAATCATATGGTATTCGCAATGTAGCGTTATCATGGGTTAAGTCATATCTAACAGGAAGGTCACAAAATGTAAAAATAATGGAAGAGGGCAAAAAATATATCTCGAACAGCTTAAATATTAACACCGGAGTTCCGCAGGGGAGTGTATTAGGCCCATTTTTGATTTTTATCAATGATATAATAAAAAATATTGACAACACTTTTTTAAAATTCTTTGCTGATGATACGTCTTCTATTATTTCTGCCAATAACATTGAAAATCTTAGCAAAAATGCTACAAATTGCGTTAAACAAATGGCAGAGTGGTGTCAAAAAAATGGCCTAGTCCTCAACACTCAAAAAACAAATCTTTTATTATTTTCCCCTATTGGAGTGAGCAATAATATCAGTTTAATGGTTAAAACAGAATCTCAGTTATTAAATCAGGATGAACATGTAAAATTTTTAGGTATAGAAATGGACCAAAATTGTTCCTGGGATTTTCATGTTAAAAGTCTAACCAGCAAACTTGCTACAAAAAATTATGCCATCCTGCAGCTAAGGGGTGTAGTAAATATCGAGACAATTAAATCTTTTTATTATGGGCAAATAAATTCGATGCTTTCTTATGGTATTCTATGCTGGGGTAACTACTCTGGGATAGAGAAAGTGTTTTTATTACAAAAAAGAATAATAAGGAGTATGTTTCAACTTAACTATATAACTTCCTGCAGGCCCTATTTCAAACAACATGGAATCCTTACGGTTTACTCATTATATATTTTAGAATGTGTGTGTTATGTCAGGAAAAATATTGATCAAATACCTAAATGTAGTGACATAAACAAATACACTACGCGTGCCGCTAATGACTTATATGTTCCACCGAGTAGGTTGGCTCAGGTGGGCAGGGGACCATATACAACTTCTATTAAGCTTTACAATCACCTACCTCAGAGTCTGAAGGATTTAAGCAGCTTCAAACAGTTTAGAAACCATGTTAAAAACCTATTAAAAAATCAGTGTTTCTATTCCCTATCCGAATTCTTTCAATTTCGAAATAGCCATTAATTGAGGACCTGAAAAATACAATTTTATTGACTGTTTTCTTTTGTTGTCAAATATTTTAAATGTCTTGGGACAATTTTGTGATAATAGGCTAGGTTGTTTTATACTTTTTATCAAGTTATTAATTTTTGTATTGACTACATATATTTTTAAACTGTGTATTTATATATATTCTCGTATTATTTTAATGTGTCATGTGTTACGTTGTATTGTGTGTACTATTTGACAATGCCAAAACTGTTATTGCAGTCTAATTGGAAATAAAATATATTTTTTTTTTTTTTAGCTAGCTAAAAACCAGTCACCCTTCTCTGTGGCTCCGACCCTCACAGAGGGGAGCTGGTAGTACCGGTAGCCACTCCCTACGCCCGTGGGGTGAGTGACTACTGGGTCCGGGAATCGTGTGCCCTGAGCAGACGTAATGAACCGAGAATGACGGCCTTCTGCAATCTGCCGGCTAAGACCTCTGCCGAGTTTCGGCATGCCGGTATGATCTTAAGTTCCGAAAGCAATGTGTGTCTCGTTCCACCGAGGGCTCCTATAATCAGTACCACTATCTTAACAGTATGGTCTGGATACAGTCTGCGGAGTTCGAAGAGCAGATCTCGATATTTTGTCCGTTTTTCCTCCTCCTTCAAGACAATGTTGTTCTCCGCGGGAGCCGAGAACTCCACGACGAACATTGTCTTGAGTTGATGGTCGAGGAGTACTACGTCAGGCTTGTTGGCTTGTATTTGCCTGACGGTGGGAAAAGAGTAGTTCCAATAAATTAGACACTTCTCATTTCCCACAACGGACTCAATATCCCCCGTAGCGTAAGGCAGCACTGGTGTTTCGTCTATCCCATACGAGTGCCTTAAATGGTAGTAAAGCATTCGTAATGCTCCGTCGTACCTTTGGATATAGGCCGAGACTGCATATGTCGGGCAAGCCGACAGCAAGTGCATAAGAGTCTCTGGCGCCCTGCGGCAGGCCCTGCAGCTGACATCAGGGACC
Organism: Rutpela maculata; assembly: GCA_936432065.2. Lineage (NCBI taxonomy): Eukaryota > Metazoa > Arthropoda > Insecta > Coleoptera > Cerambycidae > Rutpela > Rutpela maculata. The sequence goes on along the minus strand of OW386285.2, from coordinate 73,261,023 downwards.
TCTATACCCATGACACGACTACGATAGACGAGGGTGTTAAATACACCATCCTGGCAAGCCATTATGAATCCCTCGGTCTCAGACTTCAGCCCGGCTGACCTTAAGAAGGCAAAGGTCAGCCTTTCGGATAAGCCAAGGTTTTCTATGTTTTTATAGAAAACTCCATGCATTGGCTTATCCGTGTGAAGCTGCAGAAAGTTGTTGTGTTCTGCAGCTTTAATTTGGGCTTTTCACCGAGCAGGTTCCAACTCGGTGACAGAGTTGCGATTTACCCGCTCGACGTCGAAGGAGAGACCAAGTTCATCGGCTGCTCTCTGTGCTGCCTTAAACAGAAAGGCTCCTACCCCTGCATTTTCATGGACTCGGACCATGCAGAGGAGGGGATCCGAACTCCTGATGACCTTACAGGCTCCATCCTGAACCATCCTATTATGGAGACTCTCCAAACTCAAGAGTCCACGGCCTCCCCGATGTCGTGGGAGGTATAGCCGTGGAACAGACGATTTAGGATGCAAACTCCTATTGAAATGCATCTTCTTGCGGGTCCCTACGTCGAGTTGACGCAACTCTTCTTGAGTCCATTTCACTACTCCAAAGGAGTAGAGAAGGATCGGAAATATATTATTATTATTATTATTATTATTATTATTATTATTATTATTATTATTATTATTAAAAAAGAACCAATCTGACAATTCTGACTTCGGATTCGGTTTAAACGGGTCCACATACATAAGGATACTCTGGTCCGCAGGCCAGACCACTTTTTTTTGTGTGGCTATGTAATTATACTCATATATCAATTTTCCAAAAAAAAAAAAAATGCATATTGTTGGGTTTGTACTGCACTATTAATGTACAAAATTTGAGTAAAACCTTTGTGCCATTTTTGAAAAAAATCACTTTATTTATTTTGTCTCTACGTGAACTACCGTTAATTTTAAGAATAAAATAAAAAACTTCTGGAGATATTTACACGCACGGACGCGCCCATCGACAATATCTGTTCTCAATTTGAAGATTTGTCATTTATAGATCTTAGCATTAAAGTAATATTGATAGAAAATAAGTAGTAAAATAATTAGCGACAATTTTGCCGTTATATTTTGGAAGAGAAGTTAATATCATATAAAGATATTATGATTATAAAATAATATCAATATTTTTACTGGGAATTACTGACATACTGACCAGCATAACAAAACAGGTTATTTTAATAGAATAATTCAGAGAGCAACGTGTGTGGACAAGCGAAATATATAATCCACTAATGGAATACAAAACGTGCTAGCTCGCTGAGATTAATAAATTATTTATTCAGTAGCGTCATTTTGCATCAGTTAAATTACTTAAAATTATTTCAGTGAAATTTATTATTTGGCATAGTAAATTATTTTGCAAAGTATCAGCGACAGGCGCTCATAAATTTCTCCACAAAACTATTTTATATTTAAAGAAAGTAAAACGAATACATTAAATATGAAATGTGTATCAGAATAAACAGAAGAGAAATATCTGTAAGTGCTCTTGCAGGCTATGCAATTCGGTTGTGACGATTCAGTTACTGCGGCAAAATCGCAGCAAATTGTACTAGATTATGCAGTTCTATCATGGAAACTGCATTCCATGCATGTTTTATTTTATGCGGCAAATTGCCGAAATATTGATGAAGTATTGTTGATCAATTTAAACTTAATTAATTGTAATAAATAGAAGGTCAATTATTTCAATTTTAATGGATTAAGCAATGAAGACCGACTTTTAGAAATAAGTAGTTTTTGAAAATATCAATTAGCTTCTTGAATCCCAACCTGCTAAATTTAATACAACTATAAAAAGAAGCAGAGATGTGCTGAGGAAATTTTCTATATTTGATAAAAGTCTGTAAAAGTCATGTAAATAATATAACTGTATACACTTATTTGGTATCAAAATGAAACTTACATTATCACGAATCAAATTTCACCATCAAATAGACTATCAACATACCCAATGGAAAATTAGAAGAAAAACTTCCTTGAAACTTTCGGAGTTTTCAAAACGGAAAGTTTCCAGTAAGTTTTCCTTCTAACTTTCAATTGGGTATATTGATAGGCTATTTTATGGTGAAACCACCAAAGTAAAGCATTTTATTCCTGCATAATTGCACTTTCTCTTTTAAGACATAAGGGTGGCCATTTAAAACAAAGTTTATGTAACTATTTATTAACTATGCAAAAAAGTGACAATATAATCTGACTCATATTCTTTAGATTTATTAGAATCTTAACTTTTAAAGGTTATGAACCAATATTATTAAATTTTCAAAAGAAATTCTATTTCTGGTCGTTAACGAAAGATCAGAGTCCTAAGGACCATAAAAATTGCAAATTGCGACATATTTTTCATCTTGCACCTTCGTTTGAGTGAACTTTCCCACTCTCCAAAAAGAAGTTATTTGGTGACAGAAACATTTTGAAATTAAAAAATAATGGACAAGATAGAATTGAAAATATTTGAACTAGTACCCAGAAAAAGAACATTATGTAATGTATTGTGGCTGTGGCAATTTATTAAAAATTGCCTTTTAATAAATCATATTTAACATTATTTATACATATTTTACACAACGTCGAGATTTTAAGTTTGGGCAAAAAAAAATGTCTGTTCGTCTGTAGGATTCTGACTTTTTTTGTGTGCACGATTGATTTGGAACGGTTTGTGACATTGACTTGAAATTTGGTACACTTATGTATTATGACGTGATTTGAATGATATTTTGATTTTATTCCGTTGAAGGGTTGTAAATGGGGGTAAATAGGTAAAGCAAGCAAGTAATTTTTCACCAAATTGGGATTTGGTGTATGTACGAGAAGCCAAGGTCTCATATTTTTTTGGCATTAGCTACCTCAACTGTCACGCCATTACTACCCCCCATACCATTATTAAATGGGGTACAAAAATAAAATTGTGATTTAGTGTATGTATACGCGCCAGAAGCCTCAAAAATTTTTTTTGACTACCACCAATTGCCGATGTGGCATATCGCTTTATGGATTTTTGAGGTAGACGATTTCAAATATTATATTAGTAAAGTTCTGTGAACGATTATTAATAATTTATGTACCTAGCACCAAAACTTTTTCGTTGTAAGAGACTTGGACGGGAAATCTGAATGTGGAAGTAGTGATTCCTTATGCAGCGGTTTTCAATATACGTCTCAGTTAAGAAATGTATTTGGACAAACCACTTCTTGGAGGCATGACAGATATATAAATTACAAAATAAGGTAGATATTAATTGATCGCTCTTTCGTTTCATGTAGCATGAAATATAGTTTTAGCTGAAAATTCTGAAAATTAGCAAAAATAGTCCAAATAATAAATATAAGTTACCATAGAAACCGTATCTCCCTCTTATTCTTAAAACTTTGAAAATAAATCTTGAATGAATTTACTTTACCATCGGGTATTGGCAAAGACCTATCGACTCTTTGCTTATTGGCCTTAGTTTATTGGCATATAAAACGCTGACAGAAATAAATACATGAAATGTGATAGATTTACTATCCACTATATATTATAATAGAAATAAAATTATAGACCGCTCTCTTCCATGTTTTCTTTCAGAGCGCTATGCTGGTTTCATTAGAACAGCGCCAAGAAAAGTTAAATGGAAAAAGTTCGTGGTTCTGAAGACACCCATTAATGAAAATAAATTGTCTACCTAACCTAGTTAGAATTAATGGAGTTCTTAATATTAATTTAATACAATATTGGAATACGAATCTATTAATTTAAATTGATTACATTTATTACAGAACATGAAGGAGCCTCTGTAGGCCTGAAATAATTATTTTTAAGCATAAGTTTGATGAAGGAATGAAAAAGTATGCTTCTATTCTTTTACTGCAAAGTCACAGTGTAAGATTTATTCCTTCAGTAATATACTGTGTGATATTGTTTTCAAGTTTCTAGAGTTAAATTAAGAATTTCAAGTCAAAGGAATAGAACGTTTATATTTTTCTTACAGATATCTGTGATGTTATTCTAGTACTAATTCTACTACATATTCATGTATATAACTGATTTTGAAAGGGATATTTCAATGAGACGTTACGTTGTGAGATCTTCAGATTTTCTGATAGGAGCTTCTTGTTGCTTGTATTCGACAGTGTAAGTGTAAGTGAAATTTTTAATAATTCTAAGACATAGAATTATCAATGCACTATAACTATTCCCAAACGAAAAAATGCAAAAGAGAAACCCTAAAAGATCGTAGTGCTTACTTACTATGATCTCTTTCTAGTGTTTTTAGATTTTAAAATCTACAAAAGTTCAATTTCCCGTTTATAAACATTGTAGAAAATATAAATTTAATCAAAAATTTTATTCAGAAATTACCTGTAAATATTTCATAAAGCTGAATAAGTAAATTAAAGATAATAAATTGAATCAAACAATTTTCAGACGAATTGATGACGAAAAAGTTAAAGTATATGTAACTGTACATTGATCCAAATTTTACTCCTTATTGAGAACGTCTTGACATGTTTTGTAATGCATGCACATAAACACACCACATACAGTTCGACAACCCCCCAAATCAAAATCTAAGGCTATCAGGAAGTTTATTACACATTTGGAAAAACGCCATACCCACCCACATTGTCAGTACCGTGTCTGGGGCTCGAACCCAGTACGTGATAACCAGTACTACCAACGTAGTCACACAATCCGCCCAACCGACTGAGCTATCATGCATTATTCTAGTAGGACTGCATTTACGATATTACGATATCGTACGTCTAACATCACACCATCTGTGACGGTTGTCTGTTAGACGGTGAAAACAATGTTGAAGAGTCGACTGGTGGTACGTATTTTTTGGAAAATCGAGCTGTTAGTACGCTGAGCTGTCCAAGGAATTTGTAACAAATGTCTCCAGGCCCACATTTAGAAAGCATCAATACATTATCTGTCTGCTGCTCCTCTAATGGTCCATGTCTCAGAGGTGTAAATACAGACAGAGAAAACTAGGACGTTAGCGCGTTTCGTGATATCTCTTTCACGCCACATTTTCCCAACTGACAGGTTGCCGATCATGGAGGGCACAGAGTTAAAAGCATCATAAGATCAAAAAGTACTTTTTTTCGGCCAACCAGAAAATACACCCTTCTGGGGAAATTTTCCGCCAGAAATTAACGTTTTCCTGCGCTAGACCGGAAAATGGGTCTCCTCAAGCTTGGGTTGACCTGCAAAACACCTCTTTCCGATCTTGTAATGTAAATTACTATTTTTTTCGGCCAACCACCCTTTCTGGAGAAATTTTCCGCCAGAATCTAATGTTTTCCCGGGCTAGACCAGAAAGTGGACATCAGAGATTGCAAAAGCTTTTTTTTTCGGCCGACCAGAAAGTACACCTTTTCTGGAGAAATTATCTGCCAGAAATTAACGTTTTCCCGAACTAGACCAGAAAGTGACGTTAGAGATCGCAAAAGCTTTTCCGATCTCTGTTATTATCGTTGCTATGGAAACGAATTTGTGTTAATTATTGAGATAAGTGTCAAATAGATAAATACACTTACGAGTTTTCAAAAGTCAATTCACAAGTTATGGAAAATATACATTCAGATTTGGAAGCGTTACAAACAGAAATTGAAGTTGTATAATAGTGTCGGTCGTAAAAATATTTTATTTAATTGGTTATTATTGTTTGACGTTGTATTTGTTAGAAAATTTACTAAGAAAATAATACAAAATTGATTTTGTATGACAGTGTCGCCGAAAAGAAAATATTGTACGTTACACGACCGAAAAACAGTGTCTTGCAGGTCGACCCAAGAAGATTCCAGGGCGAGCCGCAGATGAGTCCTGGAAGCTTGGGCAAAACACCTCTTTCCGGTCTTCTAACGTAAATTACTATTATCGATCCCTGTTATTCTCTTTTCCGATCCATGAAGGTAAAAAATGGTGCCAATTTATGGTATAGGTGGCTTTGCTTTCGCGTTGCTATGGAAACAGACTTGTGTTAATTGTTGAGATAAGTGTCAAATACGAGTTTTCAATAAGTCAATTCACAAGTTATGGAAAATATAGATTCAGGTTTGGAAACGTTACAAGCGGAAATTGAAGTTGTATAATAGTGTCAGTCATAAAAATATTTTATTTGATTAGTTATTACTGTTTGTCGTTGTTTTTGTCAGAAAATGTATTAAAAAAATAATACAAAATTGATTCTGTATGAGTGTCGGCCGAAAAAAAAATTGTATGTTACATGACCGAAAAACAGTGTTTCGCAAGTCTCATCAAGCTTCTTGGGTTGACCTCCAAAACACCTCTTTCTGGTCTTGTAACGTAAATTACTATTTTATGGAATAAAAGAAACAAAATTCATAGATTTATATTTTATGTCAAATATATTATTTGCGAAGGTTCCTAACATACTCTACCGAATTCTGAGCAGCATAACTCTACATACAGACTAAGTCGGGAGGAAAGTATCAAACTCCGGGAGTCTATATTTTACACATAAATGTAAGATTAGAGAACCCAAAAGTTGTAGCTCGATTTTCCTTGGTTTTTGAATTTACAAGAAGTCGTTGCTCTCCTTACCCAGGCATCAGGCTGTCGTCGTTTTGACGTAATTTTCTAGTAACATTGAGGAACAAATGACGTCTCAGTAACGTCATATTGTGACAAAATTATGACGTCATGCTGAAACATCGCTGTGACGTATTGGTGACGTAATTTTTTCCTTTTGACGTTATTTTTGGGTCACAAATGATGCCACTGCACGTCACAAAATGACGTCGTGACATAATGGCATCATTTGTGAGCATAAAATGACGTCAAATTGACGTCAGTTTGTTGCCTGGGAAGTTCGACTCGATGTTGAAGTTTAATCAAGTGATCTAAAACATTTTAACGGTTAAACAGTAAATAATCATTTGCTATTGATTGTTTACGATTTTCTAAAAGTAATAAACAATGGTACACATCTACGCTGTCCTGCTATGACAAGAAGTCGTATCTGAGAAAATGTACTTTTAGAGAAATCAACTATTTTCTGAATTATGTTATTCCATCTACATTTCATATTTCATGATTTTCATTTTTGGCAAATAAATATATTATGTCCCTTTTATCAGTGTAACCATATAACAAAACATTGTATATATATGTTAAGTTATAACAAATAAATCTGGTAATGATCGGATATGACTTTTGAACTTAGTGAATAAGTCTATTTTGTAGATACGACACATGTTCGTTATGTATATTCACTACTTTTGCTTTAGATACGATTTCTTTATTTTGTATAGTGGTGAGGATCACTAATACGGTGCAAATGCAATTAAAATCTCAAAAATTAATTTTTTGCAGTTACGACATCTTGTCTTAGGAAGGCAGTACGCTCATCTGGAATATTCAATGGTGTTTGTTTGATAGTTTTGTAACGAGAAAACTCGTGATGCGATTGAAGAATATTGAAAACGGTTTCTACATCTCAGAATTTCGAATAGATTAGCAGATTAATAGATTACAACATTTGGGTTCTTTAGTCTTACTTATGGGTAAAATACACGCCCGGAGTTTGGCCCTTTCCTCGAAATTCACCATATATAACTTTGCAAAAGCGACCATAGTCCGAGTCTCTGATCATTCTTGAATGTTACAGATAACCTAGCAAGCTTTATTCTTAGTGCTGTAAGTGTGCAAAGTTATAAACAAAGATAAGTTGTTTTTACTGAGGTAAAAAAAAAGTTAATTTTATAATTAATATAGGAACACTTGCAAACACACAAAAAGGCTTGGAAAAAACAAACACAGGTAGTGTACACTTATTTTTATACATTCAGCTAGTGTGATCGGTTTCTTTTTCCAAAAAAAAAAAACCAACCATACCAGCTGAAACATTGGGTAGCAGACAGTAGCACAGGTTGGCGTTTCTTTGATCAAAATATACTCTGATATATTTTATTTTGCACCCTTCATTAGTATTCCATTGTCCTGACTCCATTTATAAGAAATTGGATTGTAAAATTGGATAGTGATTCATTTGTGACTTTTGCTTTGTCCATTATCTTTTAAATTTTTCTTCTTACAAAAGTGATGTGATGTTTTGCCTAACATTTCGCAGCTTTCTGGAAATATAAAAATATATAAAGACATATGAAAACTGTGCGAATGCTATATTTATTTCAAAGTGTTGAAACAAAAAGCATGATTTTATTTTAGGCTATTATAGACGTCGTGAAATTTTAACAACTTCTCGACATTGAAATAGCTCATTGCAATGTTCAACAGAATGGATATAAAATAATCAACGATTACTTTACGTTTGTTTGTTTAGAAGGAAGTTCGATGAACTGAATATAAATAAATTGTAAGCACAGTGTTAACCCTTTATACCGCTGTAATAAACTGATATATCAATCATGTCAAATACCTTTTATTGATTTAAGTAAATCTAAATCTAAACATATAAACATATGTAGATGATAAAATGTATTTATAACCACTATTTATAAATGCATGGATTATACTCACATTACTCAGTGATAATAATTTTTCGTATATTTTTACTGTATTCAGTGATTTTGCATATTGATAATTATTTGATAATTATTAGATAGAAATAGAAATGTCGTCTTTTTAAGTTAGAGGTTATAGGACTAATCACTAATTGTTGAATTTACACTGAATATTTTAATTGAAATTTACGTTTCATGCCATCCCAAAAAAAATTGTATTTACACAATACTTCCCTCTCTATTTGACATCATTTATTTATTATACATGGCCAGTCTGTATATTACTTCCACATCCAGTGGAAGTATAGTAACGACAAAAAAATTTTTAAAAATTTTTATTGTTCAAATAGGCTTAGAATGTCATGAAACGTCGAGATTTTAAGTTTGAGCGAAAAAAAAAATTTCTGTCTGTCTGTCGGTCTGTAACTTTTTTTGTGCGCACGTTTACTCTGGAACCGTTTGAGATATTGACTTGAAATTTGGTACACATATGTACTTTAACGAGATCTAGATTGTATTTTCATCTTGTTCCGTAGAAGGGTTGGGGGTAAATTGGGGTAAATTTGGGGTAAGTAGATAAATCAAGCAGGTAAGAGTTCATGAAATTGTTATTTAGTATATACAAGAGAAGCTAAGGTCTCAAAAAAATTTGACATTAGCCACTCCCATTACCACCCCCACCCCATTATTAAAGGGGATGAAAAAAAACTTGATTTAGTGTGTGTACAAGAACCAGAAACCTCAAAATATTTTTTTACTTTATCCACCCCTACTACCACCACCCCCACCCCACTACGTGGGGTATCGTTTTATGGGTTTTTGGGGTAGAGGATTTCAAATATGATATTATTAAAGTTCCATAAACAATTATTTCCACATACAAAATGTTTTCGTTGTGAGTGACTTGGATAGAAAATCTGGATGTGGAAGTAGTGATTTCTTGGGCAGCGGTTTTTTTAGTTGAAACACTAAAAGAAAATGATAGATAAATTCAACCAAAAAGAGCATATGAAATCGCGCCTATCTAGTTTCATAGTTAAATCAATTAGAAAATAATAGTCATACAACTTTATTTGTTTTCGTAAACAAATAGTAGTTTAATAATCATATCTTCTTGTAACAAATTAAATAGTACAATGACATTTTTTTATGTTCACTAACCATTTTCAATTTGGTCTACAGTTAAATAGTACAACGACTTTGTTTTTTGTTCACCAACTAATTTTTAGGTTGATCTACACTTTATTGTATGATGAATTTTTTTTTGGTTAGTATTGAGACATCAGACCACCCAAACCAAAGATTAGAGATCGTTTATAAGATGCATCTAAATATATCGATGATACCTGAGAGAATTTGAACATTGCAATCATGTTATTAATTTTCTATAAATTCATAAGAGTATAAGATAATGCATGATTGATTATTGTCAGTGATTTGTATGTGGCGTCATCTAGGAATAATTTCTGTAATAGGCTACGTGGTAAGCAAGCAAATTTTATGGTAATTCCCTTTTAGAACTTCTAGAAGACAACAATAATATTGGTTTGTCTACAAAGTACAATAATACAGCGAACTAATACTGGGTTAGAATTACAATTCGATAATACTTAAAAATAAAGTCTACTATTTATCTAGTTTCATTTGACAAAATTCAACAAATTATTAGTAAGATGAATAAATTATAGTCTTATGCACCTATTTTTTAAGTTAATGTTTATTTTGTTGTGTGACAATCAACTTTTGTTTAAAAATACTATTAAATATACTTCAATTTAACAAAATGAACAATATATATACTATTTTTTTTGATTGATTTAACCCATACTATTTGCAAACAAAAGCGCTCATGCGACGTCTTAATTCATCAAAGTGGATGACAGAACGATGTTATGTTTATGTAAACAGAACTGCGGGTTAACTCTACAATAATATTGGTTTATCTGTCAACTATAATAGTAGAGCAAACTGCTATTGGGTTTACAATTACAATTCGACAATAGTTAAAAATAAAATATACTATTATCTAGTTTAATTTGACAGAATTCAACAAAATAACAGTCAGACGAAAAAAATAATAGTCTTATTCATCTATTATTTAAGTTAATGTTTGTTTTGTTGTACGACAACTTTTTATTAATTAAAATAACAATCACCTCTTGTTTAAAAATACCATCAATATAATTTAGTTTAACAAAATTAACGATATTGTCAGTTAACCATTTTTTTTTGTTGAATTTACCCATACTATTTCTTTGAGTGAAGTATATCAGATTTATGTCCTGGAAGTAGTGATAATTACATTATTTTCCACGAGTCTTAATTATTTATTTTTTAGGTCTCATAGAGACCCATAGAGACCCTGTACATCTTTCACTAAAACCACAGCAGGTTTCTTTCTTGGCAGTTGTGTTAACTACATGCCAAATATGATTGTTCTCCGTCACACTGATCTAAATATGTCATTTTTAAGCTATATTGGTCCAAGGACGTTGATAATACGAAATAATTTTATCACATTGCTTGGTAATATCTCGACGCCAACCCCGGTGCACGGCGCCGTAGGCAAAAGGATATTACCTAAAAGCAACGTGCTTGAGGCAGTTGTGATAAAATTATGAGCTATTTATCAACGTTCGAGGGGCATTTGCATAAAACATTTTTTGCAATTTATTTTATTTCAAATATACTTTTTACTTTTAATTGTATTACTTGGCGTATTTTCCTCTATTATTATATTTATCAAGTCGTTATTCTCTATACCAAATCATAATTGAGACATTGGCAAAAAGTAAATTTCAAATTATTGAACTGTCAAACTAGCTGACATAAGTGATAATTGAAGACCTAAGTGGATAAAGGTGTTATGTCGCATTTTTAAAAAAAAATTACTTTATGCAATTTTTGAACATCCCTGATATAGATTTAACACCCAATAAACGGTGAATTCTAAATTTGTAATTTTTTATAGAAACTTTTTAATTATAAAGGCGCCATGTCATACATACAACCAGTAATTTTAGTGGATGTACACAGTTTTGGACAGAAAAATCTAGTTTTATAACAGCTTGATATTGTTCTTTAATATTAGTGTAAACAAAAGAACATAACCCAAAATTATCTATTTTATGAGGTATTATTCATTTGAATCGAAGGCAAAATAAATAAGTTCCAACTCAAAACCGTTTTGTTTAATTTACTCAAAACTTTAAAAGTGTGACATAACACCTTTATCCACTTAGGCCTTCAATTGTCCTAGGGAGATTATCACTTATAATACACCTAGAGCATTGACAATACCGAGATAATTTTGTCATAAAGACTGCTGAAAGCGTCCGAGGCCTTAGGCCGAGGGCTATTACCTTTAAGCAACACGCTTGAAGCATTCTCTACGACAAAATGTTGAGTATTTATCAATGCTCGAGGTGTATTCGGTAAGATAATTTTTTTCTTCAAGCGTATTAAAATGTTTAAATTATGTCACCAAAAACAGAAGTAGAAGTAGGACATTGTTTTACTAGTAACATAATGTTAGTTCCGAAAGCGCCGCCGTAGTGGGTATTGTTTTACTAGTAACATAATACCGAAAGCCACCGGTGGCGCGCTATCCACTAGCCACTTGTCATATTGTGTCAACATGTAAGACTGTAGTTTGAATATTTGTACATTTATGATAAATAAATGAATTTTTGCATTTTAATACGCTTGAAGAAAAAATAGTATATATTACACGGAGTAGAACGCCTTTTTTTGTGTTTCGCCCAGTTTGCGGCTTCGGCTTCGCCTCAGCCGCAAATCCTGAGCTCAACACAAAAAAAGAGTGCGTTCTACTCCTAGTAATATAATATACTATTACTCTCCATTCGATTCGTATTTTCTGATCGAACAAAATTCTAAAAACATTTTCCACATATCCTTTTTACTTTTAATGGTGTTTTGGGTGTATTTTCTAATACAATTTGATTAATTGAATCGTTTACCAAACCTTTGTGACATGTTTATAAATTGATTTTAAAATTTGATAATTTTTGTTGAATTTTAATCAGACATACATGTGTTCCTTGCTTGATAACACCACATGTATGCGTGTTATCGATGTAATCTTTTTAGTACAGTAACTAGAAGTTTTAACTTCGGAATAATGTCATATTGAACGGTTTTCGTTCATTTTTGGCAGTATAATAGTAAATGCTTCACAGAAAAGTTTCTATATGGTGAGGAGGCTTGCTAATTTAAAGGGGGTGGATGCCACCCCCTCTCAGGGGGTGGCACTTAAAAAAATATATATATTTATTGGAGCTGAAACAGAATTACATTTTAAGAAGAAAAGATTCTATGCAATTTTTCACATAAATTGATGGTTTTTAAGTTATAACGACTTCAAAATTGCGATTTTAGCTTAAAAAAAAGGTATTTCCAAACGGCTTTCGTCAAGTATCTCGAAAAGTATTACTTTATCGAAAAAATGTTACAGACCAATTACAGAAAGTGCAAACTGGGAATTATTTATATTTTTTGTTTATTGATGTAGAATTAATAATTTCGGAGATATTTAAATTTATATTTGGTATCCAAGTGTTTCGAAATTACTTTTAAAGTTTAAAATGCATTTTTTTTCTAAAGCAAGTGCTTCAAATGAGCAAAAAAAATTGAGCATCTAGGTAATGCTACATCTTAACGAAAAACTGTATTTGAGATAATTTTTTTAAATTACTGGCTAATTAGAGTAACAAAATGGCGACCTTTTTGTATAAAAAGTTTTAAGTACGCATATTTTTCCATCATAACGTCTTTATTTCTTATGCTACAGGAACGAGTAAAAAATAATTTGAAAGCGCAATTAATTGTCTTTAATTTCATTTCTTAGCATGCGTGACGTAGGTGTCACAATTTCTGAGATATTTAACATTTAAACTGCATTTTTCGTCTTATAAACGTTCGGACGCATTTGTAAACTTTCATATCTCCGAAACTATTAAATCTATGTAAATAAATAAACAAGCGAAATTCATTATCAGTTTATGAGCTTTATTTTTGGTCTCTACCCATTTTTCAATAAAGCTAATATTTGTTGAGACATTTGGATAAGGAAAAAAAATACGTTTTATCGAAAATACCTTTATAGTTTAAACTGTATTTTTTTCTAAAGCACGTGCTGTATACAAACCAAAAAATTTGAGCATTTACGTCATGCTATATATTAATGAGAAACAGTGTTTGAAATTTCTTTTTTTTAATTACTGGCTAATTACGGTAACAAAATGGCGACGTTGTTATTAAAAAAATGTGTAGACGCACATTGCTTCGGTCATAACTTCTTTGTTTTTTGTGCTACAGAAACAAATAAAAAAACAGTTGAAATCTTAATTAATAACCTATTATTCTACCTATTAGCATCCTTGACGTAGGTGTCACAGTTTTTGAGATATTTAACTCTCACTCTAAATAATTATCTTATGAACACTTGGATGCCAAATGTAAACTTAAATATCTCCGAAATTATTAACATCTACATCAATAAACAAGAAATATAATTAATTCCCAGTTTGTACTTTCTGTAATTGGTCTGTAACATTTTTTCGATAAAGTCATACTTTTCGAGATACTTTGGAAATACCTTTTTTTAAGCTAAAATCGCAATTTTGAAGTCGTTATAACTTAAAAACTATCAATTTATGTGAAAAATTGCATAGAACCTTTTTTTCTTAAAATTTGATTCTACTTTAGCTCCAATAAATATATATATTTTTTTAGTGCTACCCCCTGAGAGGGGGTGGCATCCACCCCCTATAAATTAGCAAGCCTCTGCACAATATAGAAAATTTTCTGTGAAGCATTTACTATTACACTGCCAAAAATGAACGAAATCCGTTCAACATGACATTATTCCGAAGTTTTGCATATTTTTTACCTCTAGGTACTGTACTATTTTACTGATTGGATGAATTTTGACACATGACATACAATGCAAAATTTTGATTGGTTAATATATTTAGTAAAAAATTATCAGTGTTATGCTCTGATTGGTTGTTTCCGCACACGTGATTAGAGATAAGTGAATTTAATAGGATTTCTATTTGAACAAAAAAATTTCACTTGTAATCTCCCTAGTGCTTGAATTATTTCCGGAAAATTTTTCTAGGTCCGAATTTTCTTTAAAAATTCGTGAGCGAGAAAAAATTTCCGGATTTTTAATTCAAGAACGAGGGAGATTTGGTAAGAAAATTTTATATCAACATTACCTGACAAAGAAAAAAATTTAGAAATGTATATATTTATTTTTTTATGTGGTTTCCTCATGTCTTAGTAAAATGAAATATTTAATAGTAGATAAAATATGGTAAAAAAATATATTGATTGTTTATATTTTTTATACTAGGATTCAGGTTAACGCTAGTATAAGGTAAGCGATATTGACAGTGAAGTAACATTAAAACAAGTATAGCAAGCATAGATACTTATTTTTTATATTCCCTAAGCTCTAGCCACATAAAAATAATATAGCGAATTAATATTAGTCATAATTGATTTCGTATAAAATCTTTATACTACAGTAAAGGGAAACCGAGATAAAATGGAATTTGCTCTGATTTAAAATGGTGACAAATAATATCGAATAAAAAAATCGCTGATAGTTAGCCATGGAATTACAAGTGTCATATGGAATATGTCTAAAACTCACTGGTAAATATGAACGTTGTGTTGTAGTTTGTAGCGTCAGTAAGCAAGCAACATGATAGCTAAAATAAAATGAACAGTAAATCATACAGACTCTGTTTTTTTTGCAAAAAATCACAGCAGATTAAAGCCTATCATAAAAATGTAAAGTGGAAGAATCTGGATTAAATCCTGAGCAAGAAAATCTATTTCAAGAGATTACTAGCATTCTTCGTGAAGTTGTGCCTTGTTTTGACCACAAATCTAGCATCCAAAAGAATAAATTGGTGTCGCAGTATTATTAGTATTTTATGAAACACAGACATATAGTGAAAAAACCACTGAGGAAAGAAAATGTACAAGTGGAATTTTTAAAGCATTTGGAATTAGTTAATGATGTTGTAAAGAAAGATAGTAAGCCAAAATTGTACTAATTTAATTTAGAATAAATATAATAGTATATTATATTACTAGGAGTAGAACGCACTCTTTTTTTGTGTTGAGGCCAGGATTTGCGGCTGAGGCGAAGCCGAAGCCGCAAACTGGGCGAAACACAAAAAAGGCGTTCTACTCCGTGTAATATATACTATTTTTTCTTCAAGCGTATTAAAAGCCAAAAATTCATTTATTTATCATAAATGTACAAATATTCAAACTACAGTCTTATATGTTGACACAATATGACAAGTGGCTAGTGAATAGCGCGCCACCGGTGGCTTTCGGTATTAACATTATGTTACTAGTAAAACAATACCCACTACGGCGGCGCTTTCGGAACTAACATTATGTTACTAGTAAAACAATGTCCACTACGGTGGCGTTCGGTACTAACATTTTGTTACTAATAAAACAATGTCCTACTTCTACTTCTGTTTTTGGTGACATAATTTAAACATTTTAATACGCTTGAAGAAAAAAATATTTTTCATAATATAAACGCTATTGTCTAATCATTGCTGTCAAACCACGGAAATTTCCACTTATTAATCACATAGGTAGGTGCTCATGGGTAAGTAAGATTTCCAAAAAATTTGATGTTTGTCATAGCAACAATGACAAAATAAACGTATACGATTGTCTAATAATGATTGGTATAAAATTTTCACTTATAATATCCCTAGAGCTTAAATTATTTCCGGAAATTTTTTCGAGGTCATGAATATTTTGAAAATTATCCCGAGCCGCAGGCGAGGGATAATTTTCTTAAAATATTCATGAACGAGGAAAAATTTCCGGATATTAATTTAAGCTCGTGGGATATTCGGTAAGAAAATTTCACACCATTATTTTATAAATATTATGCCAAAATTGAACATTTTTATTACGAATGACAAAAATTCATTCATCATAGTGAACCATGGAATAACAACGGGTGGTTAAGTTCCACCACCTGTCATCGAGTCATTGTGTTTGTGCAATTCGCTAATTTATTAGATTGTGTTTTTGAAAACGAAATTTCTTAGTGAAATAACATACCATTCTCCAAGTTTAGTTACATGAACTTTTTATAAATAACATAAAAACATATTATATTTCCGTTTTTTATTAACTTTGGTCTACTAAAATTGGTGGAACATCATTTATTTTTGATAATTATTCTGAAGTACCTACCTACTTCAAGATTTATATGTTTAATAAAATAAGAAATTTCTTAGTGAAATAACATATCATTCTCCAAGTTTAGTTACATGGACTTTTTATAAATAACTTAAAAACATATTATATTTCCATTTTTTATCAACTTTGGTCTACTAAAATTGGTGGAACATCATTTATTTCTGATAATATTACTTAAATGCGAGCACAGGGAATGTATTCATTCTTGTCGCCGAGCCAATAATTAACAACTTCTAGGCGGCCATGGAATAATAAAAGGTAACAAGATAGTAATGGCTGCCGCACTTAAAGACGTCCATTAGATTAATTTTTACATTCTAATCATAACAAAATTTGATTATCAGCCAAAAGAATAAAGTGCGTGGGCATATATCACACAAATGGCTCCAGGTTCTAAAACATATGGATTGTTATTTTGTGCAAAAAATATTCAGACATTGAAAAATATCACGTCAGCTTACCTACTTGTCACAATTGGTTGAGGATATTCATTATGAAGAAATATTGGATGTAAAGCTATTCAGAAGAATCCAAGAATATCTTCAAGTAAATTTAATAGACTATCTAAATTAAAATTAAATAAAATTGTGTCGAAATATTTCATATATTTTATTAAACATAGACATTTATGTTACTTACATGCGTTAATAAAATTTGTTAGTTTAATATACATTATTGTGATACCCACAACTTTATTTTTGTAAACAAAAAAATAAATATTAACATATTAATTTCTGTACTTATAATATCCTCGTGAATATCCTCCTTTGCGTCGCCAAATAAATTTAATTCTAAAAGCACTCCAGCTCCGTCGCGTCTTTACTTTGACATTTAAAATGACAGAAAAATTTCCACTTATTAATTTGACAGAATGTAAAAAATTTCCGGAAATTTTTTGGGTTGCCATGGTAACTTAACAAAAAACAAGCCTCTGATTGGTTAAAAAATGTGGTGTGAAATTTTCAATATAATTTGTCAGAAATTTTACAAAATATTTTTTTTCTTTCGTTTCTTTTTACCTATCAACATTTCATTATGACATGATTGACTAATTTTAATATTTTAGTTTCTACTATCCAGTTAAATGTTGAACTATTACTAATGAATCATATTAACGATCAGAATTTCTAAAGGAATTTGTGTCATTTTTCAATCTCTCTGTATAGCGCCTACAAACTTTAATTGTGGAGGATACTTACGACAGGAGATGTATTAAAAGCATTGAAATGGTAAACCGAGATTAACTATTGGTCCTGATGATACACCACCATTTATTTGAAAGATTGTGGAGCGTTACTTGCTTCTTCTTTGTCAATTATTTTCAATTTATCTATAATATAAACGTCTGGGGTCTGTTTTCTTTGTAGTCCATAATATTTAAAAATGACATTAGCTCTGAATCTCAAAATAGCGCAAACTGCTGTACGCTGATGATTGAAAGCTGAATTTAGACATTAATAATTTAGATAATAATGAATTAAATATTGTGACAAAAGCCGTTTGCATCTAAATACTAACAACATTAAATATATGACATAAAAATTCAATGTGATTGTATTTAATTATTAATGGAACCAAAATAAATTTCAAATTGAATTGTTTTCTTGCAGCAATTTTGTGGTTTTAAATTGTTTTTGGTGTGACAACAAGGTAATGAGAAGTTTTGAATTAAATGTATCCACTACTTCATATAAAATTTAAACAATTTATGTTGCAATACTAAATTTTACACTATTTTCTTTATTATCGCCGATTCTAGTAATGGCAATCCAAAAATAAAAATATCAAATTGTTTACAAACAAATTTTGAACAAAAGTAAATCTAGAAATAAACTTTCTGATAATTTGTTAAATTAAAATTAAAAAATAAAAGCCAATAAATTCTTTCTTAGATAATTGAATAAATATAATGTAATAATTCATAAATCTTAACGAAAGTAGGTAAAAACCATGCCTCTTTTTGACCTAAATCTACCTACCAAATAGTGCAAAATATTTTTTTTATTTCGCTCGCTAAAAATTAAAAAAGATTTCGAAATTTCAATCGCTTACTGTTACTGCATCACCTCGTAGGAGGGACTTTTTTCAAAATATATATCATTTTACAATGGTAAAAGACATTTACTTCCACACCCAGTGGTATAACGACAAAAAAAATTTGAAAATTTTGATTATTCAAATAGGCTTAGAATGTCGTGAAACGTTGAGATTTTAAGTTTGAGTGAAAAAAATTTCTGTCTGTCTGTCTGTCTGTCTGTCTGTCTTTTTTTTGTGCGCACTTGACTACGGATGTGGGATATCGTTTTATGGGTTTTTGGTGTAGACGATTTCAAAAATTATATTATTAAAGTTCCATAAACAATTATTTCCAGATAAAAATTTTTTTCGTTGTGAGAGGCTTGGATGGAAAATGTGGATGTGGAAGTATAGTAACGACAAAAAAAAAATTGAAAATTATTATGGTTCAGATAGGCTTAGAATGTCATGAAACGTCGAGGTTTTAAATTTGAGAGAAAAAGAAATTCTGTCTGTCGGTCTGTCTGTCTAACGTTTTTTTTGTGCGCACCATTACTCTGGAACCGTTTAAGATATTGACTTGAAATTCGGTACACATATGTATTTGGAGGTAATCTGGAATTAGATTATATTTACATCTTATTCCGTTGAGGGGTTGTGGGTGAAATTGGGGTAAATGGGGGTAAATAGATAAATAAAGCAGGTAAGGGGATCATAAAATTGATATTTAGTATTTACAAGAGAAGCTATAAGGTCTAAAATAATTTTTGGAATTAGACATCCCCATTACTACACCATGAAAAAAAATGTGATTTAGGGTGTGTACAAGAACCAAAAACATCAGAATTTTGTTTTACTTGTTCCCACTTGACTACCGATGTGGGATATCGTTTTATGGGTTTATGTGGTAGACGATTTCAAAAATTATATTATTGAAGTTCCATAAACAATTATTATTTCCACAAAAAAATTTTTTTCGTTGTGAGAGACTTGGATGGGAAATGTGGATGTGGAAGTAGTGATTCCTTGGGCAGTGGTTTTTTTGTAATATGTTAACAATTTTCGAAATTTAGTTATAAACAAATTCAAGTAAGTCTTTATGAACCCAAAAGCGGTAAAACAGTTATAAAGGTATAGAGAATATTATTTAGGTATTATGCAAATCACAACTTACACACTTTTTTATTTATTATGAAAATACCTACTTTCTGTATATTGTTGCCCTAATCTGGACACGCTAATATACTAGTTAGATAAATACTTTAAAACACTCATTATTGCAGAACCAATCAACACAACTACTCTTCTAGCTAATACTGACGAAGTATTGAATTACATGATAGGATTCTTAGCATTTTAAAGAAAATAATATATTGAAAATATTTAAATCATTTATTTACATTTAGTCACTTACACTTTTTTATTTAATATGAAATTATCTACTTTCTGTATATTGGTACCTTAATCGGGTCACGCTAATATACTACTTAGGAAAACACTTTAATACACTCGTTATTGAAAAAACCAATCAAAACAACTACTCTTCTAGCTAATACTGACGAAGTATTGAATTACATGATAGGATTCCTGGCATTTTAAGGCAAAAAAATATATTGAAACTACTTAAATTATTTATTGAAATTCAGTCATTCACAACAATTATTGAACCTTACATTCTATTTCAACTCTAGAAAATTTGTACAAGTTTTTTCGAACTCGTTAGTTCTCATCAGTAGAGTATAGAAACATTCATTCATTATTTACAAGCCTATTCTTGATTTATTTTTTACAATTAATTATTTTTTATTTATTTGCTTTTATCATGTTTAGAGAATATTATTTAGGTATTATGCAAATCACAACTTACAAACTTTTTTATTTATTATGAAAATACCTACTTTCTGTATATTGTTGCCCTAATCTGGGCACGCTAATATACTAGTTAGGTAAATACTTTAAAACACTCATTATTGGAGAACCAATCAAAACAACTACTCTTCTAGCTAATACTGACGAAGTAATAATATTCTCTAAACATGATAAAAGCAAATAAATAAAAAATAATTAATTTTAAAAAAGTTATAAAGGTAGTTAAATAAAACCAACATTAAAAAAAGGATAATGGTTTACATGAATTTGGAACCGAGATACGTTAGTTTTTGCTTATCGATAGCTTATAAATAAACAAATTGGTATTTCTTCCTGAAATTTGAATCGGTTGTTCTCTAATGTTTATATTTTTGTCTCAGCTAGTTGAAAATAATCCAGAGTTACAATTTTTATTTTTGTAATGTGTTTACGAGGATCGGAGATAATAAGGAAAAACTTCCCATTGCATTTGTTGTTATACCTAAAACAACAGGGCAATTCTTTTTTCATTTTCATTTTATGCTTAGTTTGACTACACTATATGTGTTAAAAGATATTCACTTATCTAGGTACAGTCAATTTAAGGATCTTGGATTATGTTTGACATGGTGGCCAGTTCTCTCAGGAATCCATATTTTTTAATCAGAAGTACCAAAGATTTTGTGGGTAACACATTGATACTACTGTTCGGTGCATATATTAGTTCAAAATTAGGATATGCTTTTGTAATCTGGCATACAGATATTTTTTGGTGGGCTATTGTGTAGAGGGGCCATTAAATTAGATGTTGCATTATTCACACTTCAAAATTTTTTTTTATTTACATATATCTCTCACAAATTAACTTAAATCTTTACTTTTGAATTCGATACATCCAAGCTATGCATTTATACAGGATGATTGAAGCATATTTGGTACTAGTATTAACAAAATTAAACAATATGACTTCCAATTAAACTTAAGTTGCAGTAATATTTATTAACTTGATGTAGGTATATCCTGGGTTATCGGTCTTTTTAATAAAATAACTTTTTTCTTACGTTTCGGTTTATTCAACCATCGTCAGAGAAATTACTTAATATTATTGTTGAATTGCACACTACAAATGATTACATTTTAGGTCTATTGTATATGAGTGTTTAAAAGCGTTGCTTTTAAACACTCATATACAATAGACCTAAAATGTAATATTTGTAGTGTGCAATTCAACAATAATATTAAGTAATTTCTCTGACGATGGTTGAATAAACCGAAACGTAAGAAAAAATTTATTTTATTAAAAAGACCGATAACCCAGGATATACCTACATCAAGTTAATTTGATATCAACGGTCAAGAAAATATAAACATCTATATATATATGTAATATTTATTGTATAAAATTATCAACAACGTTTTTTGAAAAGCTTAAAGATAGGATTTTGCAGAGTGAGAGGGAAATATGCGTTCATTTTCGGTTTATTATAAATATTTAAAAAATCGTAAATGGTATAATCTTTAAAACAGTTTCAGATACTTCCCATTGCTCTAAGGAATACAACCATATATAGTTTTTTATCATAAATTTTGTACATAATTAAATGCCATACTCTAATAATGAAATTATAGGAACTATTTCATTGACAAACTGCGATATTCAAATACAACAGAAATGTACAATAAAAAATATACATAGTTGCATTCCTTAGAACAATAGCAATTATTTAATACAGTTTTAAAAATTATACTATGTTTGATTTTTTGATTATTTAAAATAAATCGAAAATAAACGCATATTTCCCTCTCACACTGCAAAATTCCATCTTAAGTGCACAAAAATGTTAGAAAATATTATTACATCTTCCAGGTTTACAAACTCAAAATCATCGATCATAAACAGCGACTTTATCTTCTCTGAACCCTAATAAAAATTTAATCATCTACGCAAAGATTGTAAAAGCTTTACAAATGGAAAATATATCAAATGGGCCCATAAATAATCCAGAATTCTTTACTGAATATACACAAATACTATAAAATGCTACCCACTTCTGGTTGAAGTCCCACTTTATGTTTTATCAACAGTGATCAGTCGTAAAACCATTTGTTAACTTGATGCGTTTATAATAAAATTGTTTTAATTTAAGTGATTCTACCAGAAGAGCAATCAAATAAAATCGCGGAATAAAAGACCCATCAAACTACTTCAGCATTTTTATTACATTGTTGGTTTTGATTTTGATGTGCAGTATACAACAGTGTGGTAGTATATAAAGGAGTGGAAGTCGATAATTTAAGTTACACAACATATAAGGAACTAAATGGCATAGATAAAAAGACATAAAAGCCAAAGGAAACTTGCAAATGTAAATTTAGTTTCGGTTACCTTTCCTTCAATTATGTGTACATTATATGCGTTTCATTGAAAAGTTCTAATGGAAATATATCGGAAACTAAATAAGTATTTAAAACGAAATAAACGAGATTTAGCTTGGTGCACGGTTAAGATGCCCCACGCGATTCCTTCTCAACTTTAAAATTTTAAACAGCAACCAGCAATCTACCCTCTGTAAAATACCTATGTAAAATTATTAATACTTATAAAAGACTAAGTAATCGTCTAAGAATTTAAGGTTTTGATCCAAAAATTATTATAAATCTGTGTTCCTATGGTAAAATACTCCCTGTGGGAATTGAATAATATTTGCCATTCGAGTGTTTGCCAAAGGTATGTAAACTGTCATATTTTATATTGTGATGTGTTGCAACCCTTAGAATGAATTCAATTAATTCAGATGTATTTGCACCTACTCGAGAAGGAACCTACCAGAAGTTCTAAAGTGACATCTGGAATTATCTAGAGAATGGTGGCGTCATCACAGAAAAATCGAGATCTGTCATTTTTAGGTATAAAAGACCGACCGCATTCTCGGCGAGTAGTTCAGAAAGTATAGAAAGTGAGGTTAAGACTTCAAAGAGAAACAAAGTGATAAACATTGTGATTTTTAGTCAGTAAAGTGTATTTAAATTA
This sequence comes from Rutpela maculata, assembly GCA_936432065.2. Lineage (NCBI taxonomy): Eukaryota > Metazoa > Arthropoda > Insecta > Coleoptera > Cerambycidae > Rutpela > Rutpela maculata. The sequence goes on along the minus strand of OW386285.2, from coordinate 73,237,339 downwards.
ATAATAGTATTGTGAACTATCCAGTAAACATTTAATAAAGTGTGTTAGTGGACATCTCTTGTTATAATTTTTGGAACCCACGGAATTTGCAAGGGGTAGTTTCCTAAGGGTGGAAACACGTTACAATATAATCTATGTTTTATTATAATTTTTTTGCAAAATGTTACTTAGGTCTTTGATTAAGCAGACAAAATTGAGATGATGTACAAGATATCGAAACTGCAATATACAGTATGTCTTTCAGGTTCAAACCCACTTTACTTGGGTTCGGACTCATATGGAAAACCTGAAGAACCCGCACAATTCAGAGAATTTTAAAAACCTTAAAAAATCATTAAAATCTCTACGAATTTTAAAAATTTGGCAACAATCGGGGAATTCAGAGATTTATAATGGAAAACAATAAAATACTTACAAGCTCACACTGTTATTTTAAATTATTTTTAAATTTTAGCTTTAAATTTAAAAAATCTATATTACAAGAAGTCGGCTATGACACTGCATGCGTTCGGATGACGAGTGTGGATTACTGAAAATATCTACTAATTGCTAAACAAGAAGGACTGTTACTATTTTAAGTATATTTATGATGTTATTGCGTTAGATTTGAGAATAAAATAAATCTGGTTTTATGCGACAAATCATTTTTTATCAAATCAAAAATTTGAATTATTTGATTACCTAAAATCATTTTATTATAATAATAATTGTTATTATTGTGTCATTGAAAAACATTTTTTTGTAGTGGAAAACTTGAAATTCACGGAATTATTTCAGTTACATCAAGTCTGAACCTTGCTTACACAAATGAAGTGATTGCTTAAGATCAAAATATAATCTAGTTCCAGATCTCAGTAAGATAAATAGGTGTACCAAATTTTAAGTCAATATCTTAAACGATTCCAAAATAATCGTGCGCACAAGAAAATTACGGACAGACCGACAGAATAACAGACATAATTTTTTTTTCTTAAATTAAAATCTCGACGTTGGATGACTTTTTAAGTCCATTTGAACAATAAAAATTTTCCAAATTTTTGCGTTACTATAATAATAATATACAGGGTGTTTCATAATCGAATGCTGATCGTAAAGGGCAATAATCCTTGAATGATTTTAAGAAAAATTCTTTATATGAACATAGGTCCGCAACCGCTTTATTTCTGAGATACAGGGTGTTGAAATTTAACAAAGAAAAATCAGTTTTTCCCCAATATCTTTAAAACGGTTTTTTTTTCAATTTTAGTACATGCAAAGTACGCATAAAAATACCTTTTTTCCAAGAGAAATGTTTTTTAAATTATCATCAGTGGCGTCCCTGTCAACATTCCCTGCAATATTTTTAATAAAAAAAATATTATTTTCATATTTGCGGTTTATCTTGTCATAAAAATTGACTTTTTTTCGTCCGGCGGGCGGTTTTCGATTTAAAAAATAAAATGGATTCATTTTCTTGTCCCTATGCGAATACAGCCGTTAAAGATAGAATAATTATCTTGTAGGCTAGAAGCATCTAGTATGCTAAGAACGCATTTCCTTATTTTATAATCGTAAACAATTTTGACACCTTTATGTCAGATACGTGTCTTGTGACATTATTTAAGTTATAAAACTTGTTTATTAATCAAAAACATGGTAAATTTTACAAATGCCGAATCAGCAGACATGCATTACTTTTATGGGCTTGCTGACGGGAACGCGTACGAAGCCAGGCGACTGTATCAAGAGCGCTTCCCAAATAGAATTGTTCCTGATGCTCGAACGATTTCAAGCACCCACAGAAGGTTATGTGTAACATGAAGTTTTGAGCCAAATAATTACTTAAGAGGAGCACCTCGGACTGCAAGAACTCCAGCAATTGAGGTAGCTGTTTTAAATTCAGTTAAGGAAAATCCCGACATAAGTACGAGGCAAGTTGCCAATAATTCAAACACCGCACATGTTCTAGTATGGAGGATTCTACATGATTATTTATTATATCCCTATCACATTCAACGGGTTCAGGCCAGGCCTGTAGCTAGAAAATGCTTTAAGGGTGGGTAAACAATTTTTCAGAGGGGGCCCGTGGGCCAAAAATGCGTTTTTTCCATTTAAAAATAGCTACCTCATTATTTTCTGCAGTCGTCGTAGGTCGGGCGAAAATTATTCCAGGACGGGCTGCGCCCGTCCTGGCCCACCCCTAGCTACACGCCTGGTTCAGGCTCTACTTCCTTGAGACTTTTCATTACGAGTGAACTTCTGCCAAAAAGTTACCCAAAATCCTTTATTTGACACGGAAATTTTATTCACAGACGAAGCTAGTTTTACGAGAAATAGTATCAGAAATTTTCATAACAATCATTTTTGGGCCGAGGAAAATCCGCACGCAATCGTGGAATTTCATAACCAGATACAATTCTCATTAAATGTGTGGGCTGGAATTATTGGAGATTACCTAATTGGCCCTCTTTTTCTACCAGGCAGATTACATTGACATAATTATCGCCGGTTTCTTGATGATAATTTGCCAATTCTGTTGGAAGATGCTCCTATTTTATTTAATTCGAAATCGCATGTGGTTTGTGGACGACGGTGCACCTTCTCATTTTAGTGCTCTGGCTCGCGAGTATTTAAACCAAAACTTTAATAATCGCTGGATAGGTCGTGGGGGAACAGAGTTATGGCCAGCTAGATCCCTAGACCTAAACAGTCTGGATTACTTTCTTTGGAGGGGAAGGAGGGCAGAAGCGTGCATACTTGCAGAAGGCGGACATTTTCAACAATTAATTTTATTTTAGTATTTTTTGTTCAAAATAGTTATAAGCTTTTGAAATTAAAAAAATTTCTTTTTATGCGTACTTATTACTAAAATTACTAAAATTGAATAAATACTAATAAAATGATAAAACTTGCCTAGATGCTTTGGTTAGCACAAATTATGTAATTGAGACAAGAGAAAAAATTGCATAAGGACAAGCAAATAAATGCATTTTATTTTTTAAATCGAAAACCGTTTATGACAAGATAAACCGAAAATATGAAAATAATATTTATTCATAAAAAAAGTGGCTTATCATTTTTTTTTATTAAAAATGTTGCAGGGCATGTTGACAGGGACGTCACTGATGAAAATTTAAAAAACATTTGTCCTGGAAAAAATGTATTTTTATGCGTACTTTGCATGTACCAAAATTGAAAAAAAAACGGTTTTAGAGATATTGAGGAAAAACTGATTTTTTTGTTAAATTTCAACGGTTGCGGACCTATGTTCATAGAAAGAATTTTTCTTAAAATGACCCAAGGATTATCGCCCTTTAGGATCAGCATTCAATTATGAAACACCCTGTATATGTAATAAATCTTGTCGCCAATATTTTAATACGGCGATTAAAGTTTGCGGACGATTTTTAAAGGCTTTAATATGACGTCTAGCAATATCCAGAAAATTCAGATTTTTTTTAAGGTTCTTGGTTTCTTTACCCAACTATGGATATTATTGCGCAAAACTGGTTTTCTTGAAAATTAGTGGTAGGACAAACCGTTTTTGTTTAAAATTAGTAGGTAAAGAATGAGAAACGGCATGTACCCCCCTCCATGCCTCCCTGTGTACCCCCCACTCCTCACCCCACCCTAAACGGGATTGGTCGATGGGAGGGGATAAGCCACGCCCACCTTAACAGGATTGGTCAATGGGAGGGGATAAGCCACGCCCACCTTAACAGGATTGGTCAATGGGAGGGGATAAGCCGCACCCACCTTAACGTGATTGGATGATGGGAGGGGATAAGCCGCGCCCACATTAACGGGATTGATCAATGGGAGGGGATAAGCCGCACCCACTTTAACGGGATTGGCCAATGGGAGGGGATAAGCCGCACCCACCCTAACAGGATTGGTCTATGGGAGGGAGGGAGGGAGGGAGGTGAACTCAACATTCTTCTAAATGGGGTGGGAGGTGTGTGAAGTGGTGGTGGGAGGTGTGTGAAGTGGTGGTGGTATTATAGACCTCTGTTACAGGCATACATCTTAAAATATATTTAGAGAGTTCAAATACAAAGCACCTCCCCCCAACCAAATTAACTTTTATTGTATAAATACATTTAACACCATTAAGGTTTCCATTATTGTTCATGTGCTAACAGTATTTCAAGAAACAATTAAATTTTAACTATTCAAGATGGTCGAAAACCGTATTGTCTTGCCTGAACTGAAATTTGACTTATTTAATAATTTACCTTCAGCACCTCAGAATAAAAATGATTTAGTGATACTTGGTGAAAGAAGGTATAAACTAAATAAATCGAGAAGCAAATATGTGTCAACAGGATTATCCAGTGACTTCTGTTATAACCCATGTGTAAAGCTAAGTGGAAATAAAAATGATGCAATAATTTTTACTGAAAAAGAGTGGACTCATTTTCTTACATTTCGAGGAATTGTTAATAATTTCATATACTCCAACGATAAAACACAACCAATAGACGCTGGTGATTTCCTTATTCAATTTGAGCAATTCCCCAATTCCAAAGTTATAAAAATTGTAAAGAAAAATTCATACGTTTACTTGGGTTATGAATCAATCTGCAAGTTGTGGGAAGTATTACCACTTGTCAAGTATAGCATTGATATGTTAAGAAGGCAACAGTTTATAAATTATTTCAAGAACGTGCAGAGAGAACTACAACGTCAAGGAGGAAATGTATTTGAAAATGCTGTAAACCTTATTCAACAGATCATGAATTGTAATAATGAGAATATTTCCATGCTCATGGAGTTAATTTACATTTATCCCGAAGTATTCGAAGAGGAATGTTTTGGTAGGGTGTAATGGTGAGAAAAATGACATTTAATTTAGCGTTACTAAATGTCACATATTGTAAGTCCTATTTTAGAAGTAATGTATATAGTGATAGATTTTGTAAATTAATGTAAGCGTAATTCATTTACTTGTTATTTTATACAATTTTATAAAATATGTGAAAAAGATATAAATAAAAAACACTTGTTACTTAAAATTTGTTTTATTAAAATAAAAAGACATATGTACAGATTATATTTATACAATTTGATTTTTCAAAATCCATGAATTATGTTGACTGTTTAACCCAAGCCATTTTATGTAGAGTTTATCCCCCTTTTTTCTGATAATCTTCTCCACAAGATATATGTCAGGATACTTTACTTTCTGTAATTCATGCTCGTAAAAACCTCCTTGAATTTGATCCCCTTCCTGATCCTCCAAGAGATATGTTCTAGGATTACTTCTATGAATCTTTCTGATTTGGAAAATTTCATTTGACCAATTAGGAGTATAACCTTTTGAAAATGCTTCTCTATATTTACTAATTCTTACATAATCGTTAACTTTAAATTTTTGTTTTCTTGGATCAACTGTTTTCAGATGGCTATAGGCAGTTCGCAACAATCGTTTCTCATCTTTCTTTTTAACATTTATTGGTTTCATTCCAATAGTTCTGTGTTTTGTGTTATTGTATTCTGTAACGATATCTGATAAGATATCTAACCATTTGTAATTTCCTTGTAGGCTGAACTGCCTCCACATTTTATTTTTTAAAGTTCTATTCACTCTTTCTACAACACTCGCTTTAAGGTGTGTGTAAGAGCTATAGTGGTTAATTTTCCACCTATCGGTTAATTCCTTAAATTTCTTATTGTAAAATTCTTTACCCATATCTGTCTGTAAATTTTTGGGTCGTACATTCATCTGCGACAAGATCTTGTCCATCGCTCGTACAACTTCATTTCCACTTTTATTTTTCAGAGGTTCGCACCAAACAAATTTTGAAAATACGTTAATAACCACTAAAATATACTTATAACCTTTATTTATTTTAGCATACTTGATCATTTCAACAAGATCTGCTTGAACAAGATCATTAAGACCCTTAACAATTACTCTTCTTCTTTTAAAGTACTTTCTGGCAGGCTTATGAATTTCATTGACTATTTCCTGTTTAATGTTAGTCATCCTTGGTCAGCGGGCACTGCAGAACAATTTGAACATATAGCGGATCTTTATTCTTTGCATAGAACATAAACTTATCTTCAATATTTATGATTTCCCCCACAAGTTTTTCTGGTAAAACTTCTTTCGTGTTCAAGAAAACTGTGGTATCGACAGGTGAAACCTCTATATTTTCAACTCTACCAGATAAAAGGATTTTGTACTCTGTTGTAGTATTTTCTAATGTGTAGAAATTTATACTTTTAGATTTCTGTACACGACCTCGTACATTTATAATACATTTGCTATGATATGATGAGGGCTCGCAAATGTAAAAAGGTGATGTTCTTGGGGGTGAGGTTAAGATGGGTGAAGGGGGAGTTGGTGCAGAATATGGAGTTATTCTCTCCCTCAACATGTGCCTTCCAAATTTATCAATTGGCATGGTTAACAGACCTAAAGTTTTACGCTTAATGAGGCTCTAACTTTCCACACATACTATTTATCGTATTATTTTAGCTTCCCTCAATTGTTCTATTATTGAAATTATTTCATTATTATGTCCATTATTCCCTGCTAGTTGTGACGCTATCAGGAGTCTTAAACGATCTACAATTTCATTATAGTCATCAAAATGCTTATATTCAACCTGCTTATTATTGAATTCCATCATTGTTAGATTTCCTCCTCTTTTGTTTTGACTCCTTGTTTTCATCGTTTGCGATGTAGGAAGAGAACTAGATCTCGATCTTTGCACCGTAGCGGGTATCGATGATGCTGATTTATTTGAGGTACTGGTTTTCTTATTGTTCCTTTCTTGAGTCAGCGAATATAAGTTCGTAACTCTTGGTTTAATAATATCTATAAATTTAAATGAATTCGATGTAGATAGGCCTTTCTCCGGATCGTAACCTAGGTAATGAGCATTAGTCTTTCTAATTATATCAATGTACTGATCTATATCAGTCGGTCGATAACCCGCAGGATGCTTTTTAAACATTAATTCATACAATCCCGGTGTACCTATGTATTTAAATTGACCGTTAATGATAAAGTCGGCTCCATCGAAGTCAATAGTTGCATCACCAATCGCATATTTTTTCGCAAATGGGTCGAAGTAAACACCGAAGGTATCGTCATATTCATTTTTTACATCCTCAAGTTTACCTTCTATATACGCTCGCGGTAAAGGTTTTTTAAATTGTTGTAAATACTTTTCATGCTCGGCCGCTGTAGATGTATCTGCTATCGTTGCTGGAAAAGTTTCATCAAAGAAACTTCCAGCGATTTCAGGTCTTACTTGGGTTGGATCATACTGAAATGTTTCATCCTCCAAGTAAACAGGTCCTGCGGTATTGTAATATTCAAGAGGAGTTTGACCAATTGATCGAGTGTTTAAACTTTCACGTTTCCGTTTTAATTAGAGTTGACACCAAATCTTTAAGAGGTTGAGTAATTGGCTTGTAAGTTTTCTCTAACTGGGACTGTGATTTGTCAATATCTCTTTTCAAACTTTTATATTTTTGTTTCAGCGCCTCTCTTGTTTTTAACAGTTGTACTGCTAATCGGTTATCCATGATTACTGACTGATATCATTCAGTGTTTTAACTTTATATATGAATGAATTTATCGAATCCTTTTCGATACTTTCCAGAGTTAATAGCGCAATCTTTATCTATTACGACAAATCCATATTTATCTTTCCAACAAAATGCACAGAGCTCTCTGAAATCTTGAAAACACATATCCACATTTACATGATCATCATAAATATGTTTCAAATTGGTCATATCCTGAGAGAATATCACAATAAGGTTAGCATTATCTCTACACAATTGTTTTGGAATGGCACTGTATGTCTGACATAAATAAAAACAATCAGTGTTTTTATGACGTCCAAAACAAAAATAACTTTTAATGATATTTTGATTACAAGAAGCTAAATCATCGAATATTATCACTGAATTCGGTTTTATTTCTTCTGGAGGTATTACTGCATCGCCATCGTTATATTCGAAATATCCAATTTCATTCACAGGTTCCATTAGCATTCTTAAGTACTCATATTTTGGTTGATATAGGGACTTAGAATATAAATATATATTTTCAAAACGTAAACCATTGGGATGTTCTAACAAACTGAGCATTACATTTGTCTTTCCACATCCAGAGCTTCCAACCAAAAGTCCTCGTTTCGATTGTCCACCAAATAAAATACCATGCTTTTGAATCGTGCTGGTCATGGAAACGTGATCATGATCTGCTATTGGTAGAACCGTTTCTTGCTGATGAATCTTCATTTCAAGCTGCTACTAATTAATACCCGAGGTGGAATTTCATTACGATAAGAACTATAGCAAACTGACTGGACATCGCATCCTACCTATATATATAAGGGTACCTATCAAACATGTTTCATTTGTTTACACCATTTACGTTATAATGGTTAGAAGAAAGAGTTCTCCATCCAGTAAAGCTGAAAACGCTAAGAAGAGAGGATGTGGTCTGCTTAATAAAATAATTAATAAGCTCCCAGTAGAATTGCATTTACCTGGTTATAATTATTGTGGGCCTGGAACTAAACTTTCAAAGCGATTACAAAGAGGTGATAAAGGAATTAATCCATTGGATGAGGCGTGCAAAGAACACGATATAGCATATTCTAAATTTCAAGACGTGGAAGGAAGAAATCAGGCTGACAGAGAATTAGCTGAAGTTGCACTTAAACGTTTAAAAGCAGCCGACTCAGGGTTTGGTGAAAAAGTTGCCGCGTTGGGAGTCGGTGGGGTGATGAAATTAAAAAGTAAGTTGGGAATAGGTCTTAAACGCGGAAGAAGTCACGCCTTAAAGAAGAAAGGTGGACAAATAAATGTAAAAGTTGGTGTAAAGAGAAAAACAAAATCAAAGAAGCGTAGGAGAAGAATTCTAGATACCCCAAAAATAGGTGGATTTCTACCACTTTTGTTGCCTCTTTTGGGGGCACTAGGAGCTATAGGAGGAGGTGCAGCTGGCATTGCAAAAGCAGTTAATGACGCTAAGTCAAATCGTGAACAGGTTGCTGAACAGAAGAGACATAATTTAGCAATGGAGCAAGCCACAAAAGGGAAAGGTTTATACTTGGGTCCTTATAAAAAAGGCTCTGGACTATATTTGAAAACTTATCCAAAAAACTCCCAATAAAGCTGCCTCACCGACCACTCACTAATTTAGATCTAATGAAATATTCTAAAATGCTTAAAATTCCTCATTTTCGCGATATATTTATGAGAGATACGCTTCCCAAAAAAATAAAGAAGAATGAAACTGGTATAATAAATCTAGATACGAATGATGGAGAGGGCACTCACTGGGTAGCGTACGCCAAGAAAAACAAAGAAATAATTTATTTTGACAGTTATGGAAATTTAAGACCTCCAGAAGAATTAATAAAATATTTTTTAAGTGACGGCAGCTTGAATACAGTCAGATATAATTATGACTCTGTGCAAAATTATAATTCATATATCTGTGGACATTTATGTTTATTTTTTTTGTATAATCAATATAAATAGCAGATTGATTGTTGGTGGGAGGTGAACTCCACCTGATCTCATCATAAATCATTAATTCATAGGAGAAACAGAGTAGAATAGCCACCTACCATGCATTTCTCAGTGACTGGTGAGCGGTGAGGATCCCTAAATTAATTGTGATATAACATATTTACAATTCTTTTGATATCATGCAGAAAATGGCATCCAAATTTTACAATAAAAATAATTGCATGATAGATTTTTCGATTGTATCAAATAATCCAGTAATATATAAGCCTTTCGATGAACGTTTATTATCATTTGAAAAATGGAATGGTACTGTGGAACCATCAGAACTTGCTCTAGCAGGATTTTATTACAGTGGCTGCCATGATGTAGTCAGCTGTTTTTGTTGTGGAGTCGAGATTTATAGATGGGAGGCGTGTGACATACCTATAAATGAACATTTGAAATATTCAGCAAATTGTTCTTATGCAAAATTAATGAGAAGCCTATTGCTGCGAAATATAAAGGAGCACACATGTATAACAAAAAATCATATGGTTGGTTTTAGAAGAGGTTTCACGTGGCTTGTGACCATAAGCTTGCATGTAATAAGTATCTATATGTTTATGATACACAACATATGTTTATAAAAACAATATATACGTCTGTACTAATATATTGGATATTATGCCTGTTTGTACATGGATTTGTCTCAGATGTAAAAGTGTTTTAGAAGAATATAATGCACCCACGGATAATAAAATATATACTGTTTGTCGCAATTGTGATATAAGTGATAGAAGGGCACACGCTGCCTAATCTGTTGATATTTTATAACATAATTTATGTATGTATGCAATAAGCATCTGTATATTTATGAATGTAACTTAGAGTGTAATTAATAATAAATACCTTAATAATAAATAATTTGTTTCAATATTTTTCAAAGTATCCACTTTTCCTATCATTCAGTTCTATAGTTATACTTCAAGCAGTGATTTTTTCAAATTTGAAGAATAATTGATTTCTTCAACTTCATTCTACCAACATTTCACAAATTTACCCCCCCCCCCCCCCAAATTATATATTTTCTTCTAAGTCACGAATACTATATAAAATAATAAAAGAGAAAATAACTTAAAAAAATTTATTAAAAAAAGACATATTTTTCAAACTACAAAAAAACTACAAAAAACTACAAAAAAACACCTTAAATTTAGAATCTTACCACTAACAGATTAAAAATTAAATAAAACAAAACTAAACTAATCAACTAACCTACACTATACTACACTTCAGTCAAAAGGCATATTGCCCACAAAGGCGTGGCACTTTTTCAGCTCCACATCAACCACACCGACTTTCGCCTCCACCGTATCGGCCTCTTCGGCAATAAGTTGCTGGCGGTGGCGAAGTCGGTGCAGATGCTGGAGCATTTTATTTTTTGAAAGTTTCAGTTTGTGAGCATACCTATATGCCTTTTTCACCATACACTCCCGCACTTCACGTTTAAAGTTCTCTCTTTCGTTGACCACTGCCGCCTCCTGCTTTGCGACATCGTGCCGCACAAGGTCCAGCCACCCGTTCAACTCAAACTGGAGAAGAGCCTCTCCGTCAGCCTCTCGCTGCACTGTCCCCGGAGATCTCTCATCCGTAGTAGTGCCAGTAAGTTGATCTCCTAAGGACGACACCGCTGTGCTCCTCTCCACATCTGATTTTGGTAGAACTATAAGGGAAAAGAAAGTTAGATATCCAATTATTCAATAAAAAAAGGAAACAGTACCTGGCTGTTGTGGCCCCGATGGTGCCCCAATAGGCCTGAGGTCCGTGAAGGATCCGGCCAGAATCTCAATGCCGGATCCGATGCTCCTAGCCGACCGCTCACGGTTCATTAACTGTGCCATCTCTTCCTCGAACGAGCAGTCGGAAAACTGATCAGCCTCTTGGCTCCCTAGGCCTCTTGGGAACATATCTCCACCAGACATCTTATTATTAGCAGGAAACAGCAAACGTGAAGCGCGGTGCACGAAAACGCGGCGAAATTTGAAAATTTAGTCTATTTAAAAAAAACACTTAAAAATAAAAAATTAACACTTAAAAATAACTTACGAACAAACGAACCAAAAAGCAAAAATTTAAAAAAAAATAAACAGAAAAACGGCGCAAATATAATGAACTAATTAACACTTAAAAATACTACTATTCGAACTTAACTAAAAATAAACTAGAAAATAAGGATTGAAAATATATATAAAAAAAATAAAAAACTGAATGATAATAAAAAAACGGCGGAATTCAATAAAATAGTGTGGAAAGTACAGAATGAACTGTTAAAATTCACAGCTGAATTTTACTTTAAATAAAGTTCCACCCCAAAAAAAACTGCAGGTAGGGAGATGGGTAAGCAGTAAGTGTGAATGAAATGAACTGCAATGTATGCAAGTTGAATAAACTGCATTAAATTAATGACATACATAAATCACCGATTATTGCAAGTTGGCAAGGTTAGTCACCTATGGTGTGATTGAATATTTTCCGGTATTATATTACATTGCCAGTCTATTGATATGTGATTCAACAGAATGTTCAAATTATAGCATATTAAATAATTAAAAAAGATATTATTGCATGGGTTTAATGGACCCACAAAATATTGAAGTTTTTGAAGGCAAAAAGGATGATTGCACAGCAAAATATGTAGAGTCCTCTTTAAATATTTTTCATAACCAAATAAATAAATAAAATTCGGGGATTTTTTGAGTCTCAATAAATGCTTTCTAGGTTTACAAAAATTATTCAAAATTAATTAGCTAAAAATGTTTTTGGGGGTTTGATAATAGTTATGACATTAATGGTTGGAAATCTGTCTTAATTACCAACACAACAATTTTTTTGCAAGCAAAGCATGTTTGTTTTCCCCAACTCAAATAACTATATTAATTATGTGTTGGGGGGGGGGTGTATATAAAGAAAAATGTGTAATGTATTAACTCATTAATATCAGATTTTTCTTCTTAAATACAGTTATTTGGTATCGAATATATAGTTCCTTGTAAAACTATACTCTACAATGTTGTGTCCTCAGTGTGGAAAACAATTTTCATCAAAAAGTAGTTTGTCGCGTCATCTTCGGGAAAGCTGTCCCTATAGAAAAATAAGTGTGCATAGTGCCCCGAAAAGAATCAAACTAAACAATTCACCGCCTAAAAAATATAATAAGGAACCCCAAAACCTTCCTGGCCCTTCTGGTGTGCAGTATCATGCTAAAAAATGTAATAAGGAATCTGAAAATCTAGGCAGCCCCTCTGGTGGTCATACAAAAGCTCAGGAGGTTATTATTAATTGCCCGCAATGTTATGAGAAAATGCCTAAAAATAAATTAATGGGACATTTAAAAAGTTCATCTCACAAGAAAGTCATCAATATTGTAGAAGATGGGGTAGAAAAACTTCAGAGCGCATTCAAAAACCGAATTTCGAGCTACCGTTTTTCCACAAAGAATCAGTGCACAGATATCACCCAGTTTTTGGAAGAAGTAAAAATGAAAGTTATCTCAGTGATTGAGAAATATATTAAAACATTCTTCAGCTTAAAAATTAATATGGAATTATTTGGGCTATACGTTATTGAGGAGAAAGAAATGTCAGACATAAAGTCATTCAATACTAAAAATAAAGTTGTGACGCACTCATTGAATGTATTAAACCTGTATAATGAGTTCAAAGAGGAGATCATAGAGAAAGCATCAACTTTTCAAGAGCGAGACTCAGGTATGTGTAACAAACTTATGTCAATCACAGTTAACGTATGATTTCTGCAGTTATATTTTTTTCTTACATGGTTATTAATTATTTTTTAGGATGGGCTCTGAAGCACGTTTGTTTTCTTGAAGTCAACCTCAACAAATACAACCCGTTATTCGCATCGTCATACATTAGGTTACCTAAATTTATTGAAAATAAGAGAGCTGTTTTAAATATTCAAAATAATGATGACAAATGTTTTGCTTATGCCGTTAATGCTGCGATCTTCCCAGCCAATGGACCTCCGCATGAAGTATCATCCTATCCTCATTACGCAACATTGCTAAATTTTGAAGGTATCGATTTTCCTGTTAAATTAAATGATATTCATAAATTTGAGATTTTAAATAATATCTCTATAAATGTATTCGGGGTAAATAATCAGTATAAAGATGGTAAAATGGTCAGTGAGATTGTAGGCCCCTTACATTTCACAAATAAAAAACAAAATACGCACGTAAATTTATTACTCATTGCTGATGTTGAAGGTAATAGTCATTACACCCTTATTAAAGACTTGTCACGATTAGTCTCTAGCCAAAGATCTAAACATCACGGTCGAAATTATATTTGTGATGGCTGCCTACTATTTTTTAATTCTCCTGAGAAATTGTATGCTCATGAAAGAAATGACTGTAATCATTTATGTACTATTTTACCTGATACAGATCCACAAATCAATAAGTGTGGGGAACTAATTGCAGGAAATATCCTAAAATTTGTTAATATTGAGAAACAATTGCCTGTTCCTTTCGTTGTATATGCAGATTTTGAAAGTTTATTAAAACCAATTCATTATAATGAACCATCTGATAGTAAATCATTCTCCGTTAAAACGTACCAACATGAGCCATATTCATTTTGCATCTACTTAAAGTGTAATTTTGATGATAATCTTTCCAAACTTGAATATTATCGAGGTGTTGATGCTGTGGAAGTATTTGTGAAAAGATTGGATGAACTTGTCTTACAATTATATCAAAATCACTTAAAAACTATAGTTGAAATGAAACCATTATCACAGAATCAACAAGATATTTTCAATAATAGTCAAATTTGTCATATCTGCGATAAACCTTTTGAGAATGGCGATGAAAGGGTTCGCGACCACTGCCACGTTAGTGGTAATTTTAGAGGAGCCGCTCATTCTCATTGTAATTTAAACTTTAAAATACCTAAATTTATACCAGTGTTCTTTCATAACTTAACTAATTACGATTCTCATTTATTTATTAAAAAATTAGCTTTAAAACGAGAAAGTATACAAGTTCTTGCACAGAATAAAGAAAAATATATTACGTTTTCCAAACAAATTCTTGTAGATAAATCTAATGATAAAAAACCGAAGAAAATTTTCATAAAATTAAGATTTGTCGATTCTTTCCGCTTTTTACCAGCATCTTTGGATAAACTAAGTCAAACGCTAGAAACACATCAATGTCTCGAAGTAAGGAAATTTTATACCGATGACAAACAATTCAATTTATTAAGGCGTAAAGGTGTCTTTCCATATTCCTACGTAGATTCGCTGGAAAAATTGGATGATACCAAATTACCATCACAGGATGAGTTTTTTAATATCTTGAGTGGTGACTCAATTTCTCAGGAAGATTATGATCGGGCTTGTGATGTATGGCATACATTTAATTGCCGAACTCTTGGTGAATATTCAGACATTTATTTAGTATCAGATGTATTGCTTCTTGCTGATATTTTTGAAAATTTTCGACAGATATGTCTACAGACATATAAATTAGATCCTGCACAATATTTAACTGCACCATCCTTGAGTTGGGATGCAATGTTACGAAAGACTGGCATTGAGCTGGAACTTCTAACTGACATTGATATGCTTCACTTTTTTAGAAAGGGAATACGTGGTGGTGTTAGTCAATGCAGCAATAGAAAAGCCATTGCCAACAATCCATTTATTCCGGATTATAATTCATCAGAACCAACGTCATATATATTATATTTACACGCCACAAATATGTACGGTTCTTCGATGAGTGAATGTTTGCCCACAGGAGATTTTAGATGGTTAAATGATTATGAAATCGAAAACTTCGATTGTACTATCTTTGGTGATGATTCACCAAAAGGTTATGTACTAGAAGTGGATTTAGAATATCCTCAACATTTGCATGATAATCATAATGATTTACCATTTTGTCCTGAAAACATTGTGCCCCCTGGCTCCAAAAATTCAAAATTAATTCTAAATTTGCATGATAAACATAAATATGTTCTCCATTATCGAAATTTGAAACAGTGCTTGGAACATGGGTTAATACTTAGGAAAATATATAGAATCATAGAATTTTCACAATCTGCTTGGTTAAAAACATACATCGATTTGAACACTGAACTTAGAAATTCTTCAAAAAATGCGTTTGAACGAGATCTTTTTAAATTTTTAATAAATTCAATATTTGGGAAGACAATGGAAAATGTTGACAATAGGGTTGATGTAAAATTAGTATCGCATTGGAGAAATAGCATAGGTAGTGTGAGTGCCGAAGGACTTATTGCAAAACCCAATTTTAAATCATGTACAGTATTTTCAGAAAATTTGGTAGCGGTGCAAATGTCCTTATTGAAAATATTTTACGACAAACCGCTCTATATAGGCTTCACCATTTTGGACATCTCTAAAACAATAATTTATAACTTTTTTTATAACTTCATAAAGAAGCAATATAATGACAAAGCTATTTTGTGTTATACTGACACGGACTCTTTAATTCTAGAAATTTACACAAAAAATGTTTATGACGATATTCAAAAAAATATAGAATTATTCGACACATCAAATTTTTCGATTCCAAATGTACACAACATTCCGAAAACGCAATCAGTCATAGGGAAAATGAAGGATGAATATGCAGGTATGCCAATAGAAGGCTTTTTTGGTACCGGGGCAAAAGCTTACTGTGTTAAAGTAAACGATAGCGTAACAAAGAAAGCTAAGGGTGTTACAAAAAGTGTTATAAAGAATCAATTACATTTGGTTGATTATAAACAAATAGTAGAAGACGGCGGTCTCATATATCGAAAAATGTATGTTTTCTCTTCACAACTGCATACAATATATACTGAGTTGAAAAATAAAGTTGCGCTTTCCGCACAAGATGATAAGCGATATGTTATACCTGGAAGCACAAAAACTCTTGCATGGGGGCATTACTCTATTCATAATTTATACGATAACACTGACCATAATACAGCTGAAGATAATTTAACGGTTCTTTTAAGATTAGCTAATGCGATTATTGAACAGGAAAATCATGATATCGACTTTGACTTAGATTTATTGTAAGTTTTTTGTTTTAATGTAAAAATTATTTGTAATTTCAATTTACAAAAATTGTTATTTTTATATCATCATCCATTTTTGTTTGTATAAAGATATATGAAATAACTGTATTTAGGTAATGTCTGATATTAATCAAATATATGATTTATTTTTTTAAATTTTATTTAGTTTTATTTCATATTCTATTACACATATCCCATTAGATATAGTAATGACATATTTCCTATTTTTGAAACATATTGTACAACATACAATGTGGAGTAAATAAGGAGCTGCTGTCTTTGCAAGTTGAATGAACTACTGACTTTGCTGCTATTTAATACTGTCAGTACAATGAATTGCTGACAGTATAAGTTGAATAATCTAGGGGATGTGTAAGTACAATACAGTGCTAACTTTGCAAGTACAATAAACAGTTAACTTTGCAAGTTAGGTAATAGATGACTTGTCAGTACAACGAACTGCTGACATAAGTTGAATAAAAATGTCTGATGTGCAAGTAAAATAAACTGCTAACTTTGCAAGTTGAATGAACTGCTGACATAAGTTGAATAAAGTATCTGTTATGTATGTAAAATAAACTGTAAACTTTGCAAGTTGAATGAACTGCTGACATAAGTTGAATAAAATATCTGATATGTAAGTAAAATAAACTGTTAACTTTGCAAGTTGAATGAACTGCTGACTTCACAAATGTGGTGAAACGGGTGTGGGGTATTTCACGTGTATCTGAAGTAAAGTGGGAGGTATGATCTTTCATTATAAAACATGAACATTAATTGAAGTGATTAGTTGACCGTATCATCATATCCGAAAAAAGAAAAAAATAGTAACGAAAGATGTGGATGTGTTACGTTAAGGAAGTTGAGATTACTGATTTGGAAAGTGGTGTCAGACATTTAAGCCAAAAGTTCTCAAATCTTCAGTTTGATGCAGAACATGAGGCAGTATATGGGATGGGAAGATTTTACTCCGAGGATGAATGTAACGAACTAGCGAAGACATACGAAGTGGGTCACGGAGTTTGTCAGAAGTTTTTAAAAGAAAGAATATGCGAGAAGTGCCTTGTCCAGGAGCTGGTGAAATTGGGTTTACATCAATTTCTACAAGTAATAAAACAGTATTTGAAGCCGGATCTTGCAAACATGGTAGATCTTCAAGACAAGGATAATTGAATTAATTAGATAATATTTAAAAGTTGTATTCAATGTAATATTTTTTATTATCTTCAAGTATTAAAATAAAAAACAAAAAAATCCATTTTAGTATTATTTATTAACACAGAAATAAAAATTTTCATACAAATAATAGACATTAGAAAGTGCACACATGCATTTATTATTTGAGTGATAAAAACATTTTGGGGTAGACTTTCTTAAAGTTGGTTGTTCATCTAGTTCTAAAACAGGTTGGGCGATAAATTGTCTCATGTAGTCTGCCTTTTCATGTCCTTTTACATAAACACAATCAACCCCCGAAGTCAAATTTTGAATAATTTTGCTGAATAAGTGCAGTGGTGTAAATCCATCACCCCATTTAATACCATGGTGATTTTTTGTTAACCAGTGAACTTGTTTTTGTAATTCCGGTGAAAGCATCTCAAATGGATAAGGTGGTTTAAAGATATAGTGACACGTTTTCATTCCATCATATCCTGCTAGCTCCTTAACAATAAATTTATTGTTTTCTGTTTTAAATCCTTGAATATCCACAAGCACCATCATATTTTTTAAATTT
This sequence comes from Rutpela maculata, assembly GCA_936432065.2. NCBI lineage: Eukaryota > Metazoa > Arthropoda > Insecta > Coleoptera > Cerambycidae > Rutpela > Rutpela maculata. The sequence continues at coordinate 73,219,021 of OW386285.2, read as the reverse complement.
TGTAGTTTTTTCAAAACTTTTTTCTTTATGCAATATAATTCCACTATTTTTTTAAAAGTCTCAGTTTCTTTGTGTTCTTTCAACAGTCGTGCATATTCTGATCTCATTAGCATACTAACTTGCTTCGCACTATTTTTTGTTTATGCCAGTAAAGAAAAAAGATGTAATGCGCAGTTCAATGTTGATGTACAATTTTAGTTAAAGGATTATAAGTGAAATGTTTTTCATGTAATATAAGACAATATGCAGTAATATCCGAAGTAGTGGGAGTATCTGTCTCAAACTCTATTCTCATGACCACTGACCCCGTTTGTATAGCTTCTTTTTGGCGGGAACAATCAATATACGTTATTGCTGCATAGTCTTTAAATTCTTTTGTATTAAGAATAGGCTGATTTATTTTATGAGGGTAATAGGATTCTTGAAAAATTGCAAACATATCATAAAGTGTTGCATATTTATTGCTTTTAAAATCTAAGTACAGATCATTATATGGATATCTTTCGGAATTCAAGAAAACCCTTATGTTTCTTAGTCCACAGTCATCGAATTTACTCATATCAGATGTAATTTTTCCTTTCCTGTCTTTCTGAAACGCTATTATGACATGCCTAGGAGTTTCTACCTTAGTAGACGTCTTGACAGGCCACGTATGTCTGCTTGAGGGAGGCAGAGATGGATATTCAATTAATTCCCAGCTTCTAAATTTTATAGGGAAATCTATATTTCGACTTATCAGCTTATTCAATCTAAGTTGTTCTGACATATTAACAGTGACATGTGGCACCCTCCAAAATAGTTTACTAATAGTAATTTTTGGTTTTTCAGTATCATCATCACTTGTAATGCTATCTAGATCATTACTGTTACGTATTAATACTAATTCTTGTCTCATATTAATGATAATCCTTCGGAAATCTTCAAAAAATCCAACTAGTAATTTTAATGGAATGCAAACATTGAAATTTCCATTTGTATCAGCTATAATTTTGTCACCTTTTTTATTTTTTGGAAACCATCCAGCATTTTGCATGGAAATACTTTCATTTTTATTGTATGATATATAATTTTTTAAGGTTGAAACTAATCCAACATTTCTCACTGCGTCTATAACAATTCCATTCATTTCATATCTAATTTCGCGAAACAAAAAAGCAATACCATTATTAATAAACTCCAATTTCTTAGCTTCAGCTCCATCCTCTTTCATTAGTTTTCCTTCAATGTATAAATAACTATTGCACGGTGCAGTATAAGCATCTAAATCTTGGATGGGAATTCTTATTTCATCATTGTAATCCAAAGTTCCGGATATATTAGGTTGATATGTATGGAACTGATACTCTGAAATGGAGTTGTCGCTAAAGGGCAGATCAGTAACATTCAGTAACTCCATTATACTAAAACTTCCAGTCCAAGTGATTCTAAATACTGACGGTTTTTCAATGTTAATCGTTCAATATTCTTTTTAGAACTGTTGGTTTCCTTCTTCCTCGCTCTTTTATAGTATGGCTGATGTCTATAAATGGATGACGTTGAATTAAATATCAGCACCATTTTTATTATTTGACTGATTTTCTAAGATGAAGTCTAACAGTTAAAGTTTCTTTTTGAAAATTAACAAGATGCCCTTCTTGGTGGACTATTTTGACAGTGATGTTGCTGATAGTTTTAACACTGACTGGGAAATAAATAATGTTTAAAGGTGATTCCACTATTTTATACCCAACAGGCACTGTTGGAAAGAACTGATGAATAATATGTACAGGTTGTCCATTAAAAAAAGAACCTACTGCAATGTTGCAATCGACGCAGATAGTATTCACCTTAGATATTTTTACAGTTTCATCGGAAGTATTATTATCATTAACTTCTAACTCTCTTTTCTCAAAACCTAATACAGGACCTATCGAGTCCTTTACGTTAAAATTAATTTTCCTATTTGTGCGTATAGTGACTTTGGAAGTATTAATGTCTGTGGTAATTCTGATAATTGCTTCATCATCTTCTTCACTTATTTTGTTTACGATGTATTTTATAATGTCATCAATTTCATAACAACCCTCGGGGACTTCAATTATATGTTCATTATTTTTCCCCCACTCAAATTTATTGTTGCTGTTGTCAATATTTGGAATAATATTATAAGTATCAAAATTTGTCAATCCAATTTCATAATCTACCTCATCATCTAAATATATTGGTGGATTGAAATTGTAATTTAATACAGAAGATTCTCCACTAAGAACAAAAGTAAATGACATATTTACACATTAACGGTTTATTATGAAATGAACCGATATATGCATGAGATTGTATCTTCCATTTTTTAAATCCCAATAAATGGGGTTAGGTTCACCTCCCTCCCATTGACCAATCCCGTTAGGGCGGGTGTGGCTTATTCCGTCACATTGGCCAATCTTGTTAAATTGGGTGCGGATTATCCCCTCCCATCGGCCAATCCCGTTAAAGTGGGTGCGGCCTATCCCCTCCCATCGTTCAATCACGTTAAAGTGGGTGCGGCTTATCCCCTCCCATCGACCAATTTCGTTAAAGAGGGCGTGGCCTATCCCCTCCCATTGACCAATCCCGTTAAAGTGGGCGTGGCTTATCCCCTCCCATTGACCAATCCTGTTAAGGTGGGTGTGGCTTATCCCCTCCCATCGACCAATCCCGTTTAGGGTGGGGTGAGGAGTGGGGGGTACACAGGGAGGCATGGAGGGGGGTACATGCCGTTTCTCATTCTTTACCTGCTAAAATTGATTTAAACTCTAACGAAAAATTTTCGAAATAATTCACAGAGTCATAAAAATGACGGGGTACCAGTTTCGCGACTTGATTATCTGATATGGTGTTTTCGAAGTAATTAGCAAAAATCGGTATTTAAGCGTCATCCTCAGAGGACCGTAGTTTCCTTATGAAGAATTTCCAGACACTTTTCATACCATTTTGCGTGTAGAATCAGCTCTTAACACAAGTATAGAGAATCTGCAAACATAGTTTTATATATCCTGGGATAAACGAATGCAAGAGAGAGAACAGAGAAATTAGAAAAAGAAAGACGGATATACTGTTCTTAGCATGTTCCACACTTCATAAAATTTTATTCTTGTCACCTTGTCGTCTATCAACGCAGGACATCGGTACCTATCGCTTCTAAAGCTCAAGTTATAAACTAGCCGCAGCAGTTACAGTTGAAGTTGCCGCACCTGTAGTGTTTATGAAGAATAAGAAAGCAATTTTTCCATTTACAAAGTCCGCTGTCGCTGCAGTTGCAGTTCATATTCCGCAGGTAGATAACCAAATTTTATCTTAAACGGCAACCGCTGCGGAATTACCAGCGGATAGCCAATGAAATTGTAGTTCATGGAGAACGTAAACAAATCGTCACGAGATTTACGCGTGAAGTGCATGCATGAAAAACATTCTACGACAGGAACAGCAAGAGTTTATAAATGACAAATTTTCGTGAACTGCAACTGATACTGCTGCGGCAACTCCAACTGCAACCGCAATTGCAGCGGAAAAGTTTATAAATCGTACTTAACCGCTAGCACATTGTAGTGGGATAATATCCGTCTTTCTTTTTCTAATAATCTCTGTTTTCTTTCTCGCGCTCATTGAACTCAGGATGCATATATAAAACTACATTTGCCAAATCTGTATGTATATATATTATATATATCGGATGTCAATGAAATCACTTTCCCGAGGAGTATTTTCTCAAAAATCCTCGCCCCTCACCCTTGCGTTTAATCCCCCACCCCCACTTAAACATCCATGTTGCAAGCCTTTTATGTATCGTTCATATCTCCGTCATTATTTATTCTAAATTCATAAATTTAAAGCCATGTTATTCCGTAATATCTACTCTTTAAAAAAGCTATTATAACATTTTTCTGTAAACATAGTAGGTACTTTAACGAGAATTCGCTAAAATATGCAAAATTTTCACTTTGTGTTTGAATTTTTTTGTGGTTTTTATTTGGAATAATATAGCAAAACAGTTTAAATAAAAGTTGTAGTGCAGTTTTCAACCTCTCAAACGATATAGACTAGTATTACTATGAGAAGATGCCAGGGCGGAGCCAAAATGCGCGAATATTTTTACCAGTGGCATAGCTTTATCTGGGGTATAGGAATGTGTAATTGCAATAAAAGTTTCGCGGTCAAGGAACTGTGAAAATGGAGAAGATTAAAACTTGCCAACTGTTACGAGTAACCTTTGTTCAGGAGAAGTGTAAGAATAGTAAGTTCTACTAAACTTTGCCTAATAAAGTTGTTTTATTATTATTATTATCATCGCCGCCGCTCTACTGCAGGGCACCGCCGCCACTGGTGTTGACATTGAATGTCACTTAATTCTTTCTCACTGGTTTAGAATGATCGAGCGCACAAACTCGTTTCTGCGCATATTTTTTGCTGGCATCTTCTCATAGTAATACTACTTTACGTGCTTCTACTGTTGGGAGGGAACACGTACAGACAGCAACAGATTAGTGGGTGTCCGCCACGTCTTTACGAAGGGGGCGCTCGATGCCTCTTGCTTGCGTGAAACAAGTAGTTATTCCAAGTGAGAAAGTTTGCATCTGAAAGTAGAACCGATTCATAGGCGTCATTCGGGGGGGGGGGGAGGGTAGGCAACTGCCCACCCAATATTTTGAAAGAGCATTAAATTACGCCAATCAAGTCAAAGGTTTTCAATACAATTAGGCAAACTCCCTGCCTACCCAATAAAAGTGCAAAATCTCTGCCTACCCAATAAAAATACTGAAATTACGCCAATGAACCGATTATATATTATAACATCTAATGACACTATAGGCCTTAATAAGAATATAAACTTTTTACAAATGTATTTATGATGAAAACAGTTTTTTTTGTTATGATAAGTTTCTGCCAGTTTTGGTTCGGGGGAGCTTTGCGCCTAACCTCTAAATTTAAGATCGCTCCATTATCTACCACCTATGGACCCGCCGTGATCCGGACTGGCAACCGGCAGCTGTGGAGTTTAATAAACTGTTACTAATTTGAGTAATATAAATCAATGTCATCAACATCATCACGGACCTCCCACCCACCACTAGTTAATTTCATCTTTTTAATTTTTTTAACTACATTTTCTTACTTTGTGTTTTACTTTAAAAAAGAATTCATAAAATAGTACATATTTACAAATCTTTAGGTTATTTATAGATTACTATTTAAATTATATACATGCTTAATTATCATTAATTATGTCTTGATCATCGTCCAAGATTGGTACGTTGTGACACGAATATCCACTGCAGTACTCGCACATAGCTGAACAAAGCAAACCTGCTTATTTCTGCATCCACAATAATTCCCACAAGCAGATTTACAGGAACGTGACACTAAACGTAAAAGATCATTTGGCTCAAAAGTCTTCAAAGACTGGTTGGAGAACTTTCATGGGAATCCCAGTCTGGAGATATCCCTACACAGCTTGTGTATGGTTCGATGGAAATCATTTCTCTATTGTGAGGTTGTTTTGCCGGCCACTAGAGGAAAGTCCAGGAATTTCCGAATAGTATATGGTATATGTATGCTAAGCACGTATGTAGTTGAGCTTTAAATTTTTAAATATATTTAAACAGAAAAAACATAAATTGTACTAAAATTGAAAGGGAAGTACTGACGTACTGCCAAGCCTTCCATTGTACTGCAAATAGTACAATTGTACTGGCAGCGGTAACGCTATTATTTGAATTTTGAATTAATGAATGAGCGATAACTCAAAAGCTTGCAATTTTTTGTTTAAGGGAGGATAGGGGGGCAAGCGCAAGGGGGGGGGGGCGGGGACTTTTGAGGAAATACTCCTCTAATTAGCTCCTAACAACTGGTAAAAATTCAGCTTGTCTCTAATTTCTTCCAACATATGATCATTTTTGGATTTCATTGCCTGCCCGAACGATACGGTTGGGGATTGAGCGCCAGAGCAATGTTCATGTTACAAGGCCTTTATCTCACTTCCTATGCATTTTATAAAAGAATGCTCCAAATGAAAAAAAATCCTCCCTTCATTAGCTTCAGTTCACCCGTTACAGTATGCAGTTATTTTGAAAAATAACAAAGTTACCTCGATCCACACTATTTCGCTGTAAATTACTCAAAAATCGCAACTTCTCGATTCATATTTATTTATTTTTCAGTCATATCATAACAAGTATTATTTTTGCATACACCATTGGAAATCGAAAGATTTGAATATTGTAATATTAAAATATCAAGTTTTTACATCAACAAACAAGCTAAAAACGTACTCTTCGCCAATTTACTGAGCTTTTTATATATAATTGTTACACATTCTATAGGATACTCTTCGCAGTTTTCTTGTAAATAATGTTAAGTTTTTGGACATCCTAAATTTTGTGATATAAACTTTGTTGTGAAAAAAATTGTATGAAAAAAAAATGAAAAAAAAAAATCCAACCTGCGGGATTCGAACACGGGACCCTTGGATTGCAACGAAAAGCATTAGCATTAAAGCATTAAAGTGATTTTATTAAGCATTTGTATTTTCACATGTCAAGGGCTTAAAAATATATGAATTTATTTGATTTATATCAGTTAATAATCATTTTAGTCAAAGCGTCACAAACGTCGCGAGAACGTGAGGCGTTTCGACCTGCCGGTGGTAGGCAAGGTAAATTCAGAAAGCCGCAGGAATTGATCAGATTGTTGCACTCCGTGATTGACGATTATGCAAATTTTGTTTGTGTTATACCTGAGTTTAAAATATTTTAAAATAAAAAGGATGCTGGCGGAAGAGGTTGAGGATTATGTTTAAAACATACAGGAAAATAAAATGAAAAAACCTGCTTTACAACACTTTTTGTCAAGTACGTAAAAAGAATAGTTTCGACGGATAAGGGATCTATGTGGAATTAAATTTGATTTGATTGTAGCTTTTATTTCCCACTGGATTCCTCAGGGGGGGGATTTCGAGGGGAGGATCATGGTGGGGTAAGTATTTTGTTTCATGGCGTAAAGGATGTTTTGTGTTATTATAATTGTTATTGTCTTCTGGTATGGTAAATGTCTAGTTTTTGGTGGATAAGTCCGTGTGTATGTTGCGTATTGTCAAAGTGTCTGACGTCTGCGATACCCCTGGTCAGGACAGAGGTGGAAATTTTCACCGAGAAAAATTTTTGGGCCATCTCTCTGACGTAATCCGTTATGCGTGGTAGGCCACATATCCTATGCAGCTCATCAGTGGTTACGTATCTGAAGGAATTGGTCAGCAGACGAAGCAACTTATTCTGCGTGATCTGGATACGTTTTAGTTGTGTGTTTGAGGCTGCGTTCCAGACCACGCAGCCGTATGTTAGTATAGGCCTAAAGATAGCCTTATACAAGGTGATCTTATTTTCAAGCGTTAATTTGCTTCGTCTGTTGACCAACGGGTACAACCGACTGAGACCAGCATAAGTTCTGTTAATGGCCGCCGTTATATGGGGGCCAAAACAAAGTCTCTTGTCCAGGGAGACGCCCAGATACTTAATTGTATTCTTCTCGGTGATGTCCTGACCGTGGATTTTTATTTTATTAAAGGTTTTTATATTTTTAAATTTTCTATGAAAAGTTATTGTCTCTGTCTTGTCGGGGTTGATTTTTATTTTCCAGACTGCATAAAATTCTAAGATTTTGTTAATATGATATTTAACTTTTTGGGTAGCAGTCTGGGCATAAAAAGAGTGTGCGTAAATGGTTAAGTCGTCGGCGTAAAGTAGGGTATTTGTATTTGGGTATGTAGGGAGATCTGCGGTATACAGGTTAAAAAGGATTGGGGAGAGGATGGACCCCTGGGGAACTCCTGCGGAGAGCCTCGTTCTAGTTGAGAGTACGTTGTTTATTCGTACCAGAATATATCTATCGGATAGAAAGGATGCTAAAAGTGCCGTTAGATACTTAGGAAATTTATGCGTGTGGTCTAGTTTGTAAATTAAACCGTTTCTCCACGTGGTGTCAAAGGCCTTGGCAACATCGACGAGCAACACCACTGTGCATTGCTTTTTGTTGTACCCATTTATTACATCCTGCACCAGTTTACTCAGTGCATGGGTGGTACTATGACCACCCCTGAAACCAAACTGATGCGTGGGGATGAGGTTTTTCTTCCCAATGAACCGGTTTGTTATTTGCAGAATAATTTTTTCTGTGATTTTTGCCATCGTGTTAAGTAGAGAAATTGGCCTATAACTGCCCGGTTCATGGGGCGGTTTACCTGGTTTTAAAATGGGCACAACAATTGCTGTTTTCCATTTTTGGGGAAAATATTGCAATCTCAGGATGGAATTTATAAGGTAGGATAGTTGGACAAGGGCTTTCTGGGGAAGGTGTTTTAGAACGATATTAGGAAGGGTATCTGGACCGGGAGCTTTGTTGTTGGGAGTGGATTTTATGTGTTTTTTGACATCAGAAGGAGACGTAAGGATTTTAGGGAGCTTGTTGGGAGGGATAGGGTATGAAGGAGACAGGTTTTGGACGTGTGCGGTAACCTGTTCCTGGAAGGGGATGTTATTTGGAGGGGTAGTAGTAGTTTGCTGTATATGAGTTGCAATGAGATCAGCTTTATCATTATCCGTATGGAATTTTCGTCCATCTTTTATTAAAGTAGGTATCAAAGGGTAGTTTTTCCTGAGTAGTTTGGACATTCTCCACAGAGTATTGTCTCTTGTAGAGAGTGCCCCAACTGTGTCATTCCATACTTTTTCGCGATGACTTGTAAGTTTATTTTTTATGGTATTTTGTAAGTCGTTTAATCTTTGCCTGTCTATATTTCTTCTACTTCCCTGATACCGCCTTTTGATTTTGTTTTTGAATTTAATTAAGTTTTTTATTTCTTGGGGGATGATTTCTTCCCGCGGTTTTTGTGTGATTAATCTGGTTGTTTTGTCACGGGCATTAATAATAATATTCGTTAATCTATCTGTTTCTAAGTCAATTTGCTGTCTAGTAATAATAATGTTATTAATTGTAAGGTTTTCGTTAATAATTTTTTGGAATTTTTTCCAATTTGTGCTACGATAATCATAAATTTGCCGTCTCATGTCGTTGTAATAATTATTGTCAGTTAAGTTGAAATGTACGGGATTGTGATCGCTTGGGAGTAGAGGTAAGGAAACTGGTTGGAGGGGGTAAGGGTAGTTTTTGTTACAGATGATGTCTATTATGGAAGGAGTTGCATTATTGGCGGGAAAGTGTGTCGCAGTATCGGGAGCACAGATTGCAATATTTTCACGCAGCGCGTAATCGTGCAGGATGCGCCCGTTTCTGTTGTTCCGACGATTGTTCCACGTGGTATGTCTGGCATTAAAGTCTCCTAGTAGAAGTACTCTGGGACGAACAAACAAACTATCCAGTTCATTGTCGTTGATCCTGCTGTCAGGAGGGTTGTAAATTGCCGTGACGACAGTCCCATCCGACAATTCTATGGAAATATTCTCAATATTAATGTTCAGCGAGGGGAGAGGAAGGTGTGGGATACCCTTTTTGACAAGAATAGCCACCCCTCCCCCTCTCCTGCCGATCCTGTCACTCCTGTAAGCAGAATAATTATGAATATTAAATTTACGTGTAGGTTTTAAGCCAGTTTCAGTTATAACAGCTATACCTATATTTTCAGTGTTTAGATAATATTTATACTCATTAAGTTTATTAATTACTGAGTTGGCATTCCACATAGATACTTTTACTCCCATCTCAGTTTATAGGACGGTAAGATTTCTGTAGTGAAGTGTTGCAAGGTAGTTATGACTTCCATGTCATCATTTATGTTAAAAAGTAAGCTATTTAAGTGTTTTATTGCATTAATTGTTTCGCGGAGATTTATCAACCTGTTTAACGTATTCATTTCATTAAGAAGCTCTCTGAATTCCCCTTGACCTGGTACCGTCGAGCCTTGATTTCGAGTTACTGGTGCGGCTGTCTGTTCAGTTGGGTTCGCCTGGGTGGGTTGGGCTTGAGATGACGGGCCCGCCTGTACTCTGTCTTTTGGAATGGCGCCTGTTACTGCTCTGCGTGCTCGCTCCTCCCACGCGTTTCTAGTGGGGACTGGGGCAGGTACATACTGTGGTTTATTGGTATCGACTTGCTTCTCTGCGTTCCTGTTAAGCAGGTTAATTCTAAACTTGTAAACTTCACATTCTACGTTAGATGCAGTGTGTTCTTTTTGACAGTTTGCACATTTGGGGGGTTCTTCAGCTGTCTTGGTGCATTCGCGTGTCCAGTGTGAGCCTGCACATTTTACGCATTTCGGATCACGATGACAATTGCTGGTTGCATGTCCCCAGGCCTGACATCGGCGGCATTGGGAAATTTGCCTTTCATTTTTGCGGCGCTCCCATTCAACTTTGGTATACATTACGAATTTAATTCTTTGTTGCAATTCTCTTAGAGTGACATTTTTATCAGTGACGACGAGGTACAGTGGAGTTTGCTTCGTTTTCATTTTATAAATGGCTCTGACGGGCAAGTCGTGGGTATCCTCTAATTCTTCTGTTATGTCTTCCAGTTTTACATCGCCTTGGAGTCCTCTGAGTACAAACGCATGTGTTTTTTCTTCGCGGGATGTGTAGGTATGGAATTTGACTTCCTCTTGGTTAATTAGTTTATCTTTATAGGATTTATATTCGCCGAAGTCTGATATATATAGAAGGATGGATTTTGGTGCGTATTTTAAATAGAAGCCCTTTTTTATATGTAATTTCAATTCTTTTGTGAGGTCCTGGTGTGAAGTGGTATTTCCTTGTAAGACGATAGGGGGATTTTTATACAAGTTTTCTGCCTGCTTTTTCTGCGTAGGTTTAGGTTTAGTAGAATTTTGTGCAACGTTACTCACTTTTTCCTGAATTTGGGCTGCTGCTAATTCGAGGGTCGCGAATTTATTTTGTGTGGGAATAGTTTCGCTTGGGGGTGCTTGTATAAGTTGAGCGATTTTGGTTGTTTTTCTGGGGGTGATGAAAATATGTGAGTGCGGTGATGCGGTGTTAGTTTCCATTGGGGTTGGGGTGACAGGTCTCGGTTGTTGGGTTTGGTTTATTTCGATTTTTTGGTCTCCAAAAATTATGTTATTTTCATCTAGCGTGATTTGACCTTCTCTAATCAGTTGACTAATATATTTTTCTGTAGCTTGTTGTTGTGCCAATTTGGCCCTTTGTTCTAGCAGTGTACTTGTTTGTAATACAGGATCTTTTGGTAGATTTAAGTTAATTAAATTAATTCTGGATGGAGATTTGTTGAAGGATTCTATCTGGGTGATGGTTTGTTGTAGATTTGTGGGTGATGTAATATTAATCTCGGGCGGAGGGTCATTATCTTTAGTATTCATGATTTTGGAGACAAGCTCGGCGTAAGAGGTTTCAAATGGATCTTGAAGTAGATTTTGCTGGGCAATGTAGGATTGTTCTGCAATACGTTCCTTATGAATTTTATTTGCAACCGCAGGTACGGGCGGTGAATAAGTTTGGCTGCTTTCGTAGGCACTCTGAAATTTCTCGTCTCTAGACTGTTTATTAATAATTGGTTTGACGAATTCCGCAGATTGTTGGAATTCTTTTACTATCTCTGAGTTACTTTTTGTCTTCTTTTTGTCAGGCTTTTTAGAAAATTGATAAAGCTTAGGTGGTATATTTGCCCACTTACTGTCTTTCTTCTTTCTGATTTGAATTGACTGCACGTCAATTTGTGTTTCCTGTTTGGCTTTTTTAGAGGTCTGGTTATTGTCTTTGTCCTCCTCTTCTGAATCCGTGAGGATCGTTTTGACGGAATGGGGACTCACAGGTTTGCTGGTGTCTATCTCACTCTTACTTATTAAACTAGATGTGTCTATTTCACTTTTCTTAGAAACTAGTTTGGTGTCTCTGTCACTGTCTTTCTTATGTTTGGATTTAATCGTGTCTCTATCACTACCACTAGCACTCGTTGCACTACTGCACCGTTTATCAGGTCTGATCTCTGACTTTTTATGGGGGGTACGTCTTCTCGGCTCCCTGTTTTTAGCTTTAGGTCTTGCACCTGTATTTATAAGTAATTCTTTATGACTTTTTAAGTATAAATTAGCGGAAGGTTTCGCAGCGCTGACCTCTCTCTCCGACATCGGCGTTGAAAACTCGCAACGAAAAGCTTTAGCCGCTGCGCCACCACCTGTTGCTAGGAAAATTGATTGTCTGTAATATATATCTGTCGACATTCATACATATTTCATTTCTAAGAAATATTAGTAAACTTCATACACAAAAAAAAATTTGTTATGGATATAATATCTCGCGATTTCCATTTTAGTACAAGCCACAAAAATTAACAAAAAAATTTTTTTTTTAAATTAAATAATTAATAACTTTTTTATTTACTGATCGATTTTCTTCAAAAACAATAGGGTTCTTCCTCTAGCTAACACTAACTTATTTTCTAAATTTCAATACAATCGGACTTTTCTTTCTTAAGTTATCGTGCTTACAAGAAACGTGACGGACGGACAGACGGACGGACAGACGGACAGACGGACAGACGGACAGACGGACAGACGGACATTTTGAAAGTTGTTCAGAATTCGTTCACTAACACAGTGATATGAAAATTTTTTCTCTACGAGCGATATTTACGATTTTAGAAATGTGCCGATCAAATACAATATACTCTTCGTTTTTGCGAAGAGTATAATAACAGATATAGAGGAGTGGGAACATGAAAAATGTGAAAATGGTATTTTTCATACAAAAGTTAAAAAAGTTTTGTTTAATTTAGAAGCGCAAGGGGGAGGGGCGGGGACTTTTGGGAAAATGTACCTTTAAGTGTGTTCTAACAACTGACAAAAATTCAGCCTGTCTCTAATTACTTCCGACATATGGTCATTTTAGCACTTCATTGCTTGGGCTAATGACTCTCCACCATTTTTTTTTTGTAGCCAATTTTAATTTTCTATCTAATATGCTGTGACCCACCAGAAATTGCTCCAATCATGAATAATTGAAGAAAAATACATATTGATTTCTTCTGTTGTTAATTTGTGTCACAGATCGAAGTTGATAAAATCACTTTTCCGAAATTACCCAAATTTTTTTAAATCAAACTATATCACTGCCATACTACAGCTAAATATAATTTTTCAATTTCAATCTAACGACGCACAGTGGAACGAAACCCTACTGTACCACCCAAATCACTCTACAGGTCCTCAAGTTAAAGTTATCAGAAAATTTTTTTAAATGTCTGTCGAGCCGGATTTTTTATAATTTTGACTTAAAATTGAATTTTTACTAAAAAATATCGTATTTTACTTTTCATTCAAATCATCAGTTTACAGGTCACAAATATGCAAAGATTCGCACAATTTTAATTTTAAATCTTTACAAATACATAATCGATCTGCCAAAGCAAATTTTTCATTTCTTTTTTTTTATTCTTAACAGGTGCCAAAAGTGGTGTCAAATTTAAAAATTTACAAGTTTGTCTCGTAGTTTTGAAAATAATATGAGGTATATAGTATTTTAAAACTTTCTAGTTCCATGTTTGATATTAAAACAGTTTTCACTTTTGGCAGCAGTCAAAATTTCCGTCAACTTAATGAAGAGGCCATTGAATAACACAGGTCTACAAAAAAGGTATGGTCCTAAGGTTGTTATCTAACTTTTCTGAAGTATTTTGACGCGCTGAAGCCAATTTTGGACAAAGAAAATTTTCTATCGTATCAGTTTTTGTCTTTTATCCCCTAAAAAAAGGGTCTTGTCCTAAAGCTCTGATTTAACTTTTCTGAAGTATTTTGACGCGATGAAGCTAATTTTGGACAAAATAATTTTTCTATCGTCTCAGTTTTTCTTTCATCCCATAAAAAGGGCAAAGGAAAGGTTTTCTTCTAAGATTCTCGTCTAACTTTTTTGAAGTACTTTGGCGCGCTTAAACCAATTTTGGACACAAGCATTTCTTCTGCCCAGTAAGTTTCCCCATACCACCCCCCTTTTTGCGCAAAATTGGTTGCAGAGCTTCAAAATACTTCAGAACGGTTAGTTCATAACCTTTGGACAACACCTTTTTTTTTTGCTCCTTTTTAGGGGATAAAAGGGGTGGTAGAGGGAAACTGACATGACAGAAAAAAGATTCTATCCAAAATTGGTTTCAGCGTCTCAAAACACTCCAGAGAAGTTAGATCAGAACCTTAGGACAAACAAGACATTTTTTTGCCTTTTTCGGGGATAAAAGGGGGTGGTAGAGAGAAACTGACACTATAGAATTTTTTGTCCAAAATTGGCTTCAGCTCGTCAAAATACTTTAGAAAAGTTAGGTGAGAATCTTAGGACAAGACCTTGTTTTTGTAGACCTGTGTTATTAAATGACATTTTCATTAAATTAATAAAAACTTTGACAGCTGCCAAAAGTGAAAACTTTATTTTAAAACACTTTATACCTCTTGAATCTTTATATATTTGTGACCTGTAGACTGATTTTAATTGAAAAAAACGATATTTTCTAGTAAAAATTCAATTATAGATCAAAATTTTAAAAAATTGTAGCCAAGAATAAAAAGTCCGCCTCGACAGATTGATGGCGAATTTCAAATCGAACATTTGAAAAAAAGTTTCTGATAACTTTAACTTGAAAACCTGTAACGTGATTTGGGTGAGACTCCAAAAATGCAAAAATATATAGGACGTTCCATTTAAAAATCAAAACTAGGGATCAGTTCTTCAGGAACAGAAACTTGATAGATGAATAAAAAATGTCATTTTGACAACATGTGACACATACCTAGTTTCATTTAGATCGCATAAAAAAATTGAGAAACGGAGGCCGGAAAATAATTTCGTTGACACCCGGTATATAGAAACTGCTTTAGAAATTATTACTATTATGAAAATGAATTGAAAATACTCTATTTCACCAAAGAATAGGGTAAGTGTAACATTTAAAATATTAAAATTTTACTACAGTAACTAGAGGTTTTAACTTAAGAATAATGTCATATTGAACGGATTCAGTTCATTTTTGGCAGTAAAATAGTAAATGCTTCACAGAAAAGTTTCTATATTGTACGGGGGCTTGTTAATTTATAGGGGGTGGATACCACCCCCTCTCAGGGGGTGGTACTTAAAAAAATATATATTTCTTGGAGCTGAAGGAGAATTAAATTTTAAGAAGAAAAGGTTCTATGCAATTTTTCACATAAATTGATAGTTTTTATGTTATAACGACTTCAAAATTGCGATTTTAGCTTTAAAAAAAAGTTATTTCCAAACGGCTTTCGTCAAGTATCTCGAAAAGTATTACTTTATCGAAAAAATGTTACAGACCAATTACAGAAAGTACAAACAGGGAATTAATTATATTTTTTGTTTATTGATGTAGGATTAATAATTTAGGAGATATTTAAGTTTATATTTGGTATCCAAGTGTTCCGAAATTACCTTTAAAGTTTAAAACGCATTTTTTTCTAAAGCAAGTGCTTTAAATGAGCAAAAAATTTGAGCATCTAAAAATAAAAGCAAATAAAAAAAACAGTTGAAAGCGTAATTAATAACCTATTATTCTACCTATTAGCATCCTTGATGTCACAGTTTCTGAGATATTTAACTCTCACTGTAAATAATTATCTTATGAACACTTGGATGCCAAGTGTAAACTTAAATACCTCCGAAATTATTAATCCTACATCAATAAACAAAAAATTTAATTAATTCCCAGTTTGTACTTTCTGTAATTGGTCTGTAACATTTTTTCGATAAAGTAATACTTTTCGAAATACTTGACGAAAGCCGTTTGGAAATACCTTTTTTTTTAAGCTAAAATCGCAATTTTGAAGTCGTTATAACTTAAAAACTATCAATTTATGTGAAAAATTGCTTAGAACCATTTCTTCTTAAAATTTGATTTTACTTCAGCTCCAATAAATATATATTTTTTTAAGTGCCACCCCCTGAGAGGGGGCGGCATCCACCCCCTATAAATTAGCAAGCCCCCGCACAATATAGAAACTTTTCTGTGCGCATTTACTATTATACTGCCAAAAATGAACGAAATCTGTTCAATATAACATTATTCCCAAATTTTGCATATTTTTTACCTCGAGGTACTGTACTATTACTTATTCCAAAAAAATCTGAAGAACAATAAGCGTCTGATAATAAATAATTGCTTATTCTTACCTCCTATCCATCTTCCACTTTATATTGAACAGTCAGTTCCTTTGTCATGGCCTGAAATAAAGTTTCCCAAGGCAGCTCTCTCATTTAATTATGTGGTCCATTACTGCAAAACGAACAAATCCGATACAGTTTTGTGATCCTAAATTCCTTACCAGAGGTCTAAATACCGGTTTGCAGAAATACGCTAGTGTTTAACTTAAAATTTTAAAGCGTATAATTTATGGGCAATGTTACTGAACCATTGTTTTTAGGATGCATTTAAATCGTTCTCTTAAAAATAAAAATTATTTTATGTAGAATTAATGCAAGTAGCACAATATAAAATAAAATCAAAATGTGTAATAATTTTAAGAATTGATAATATTTTTTTTATATGGAAAGAACAGTTATGTGGAAGGTACTGAGCGTTCGATTTAAGTACACTTTGTAGTTTACACATCGTTTGTAAACATATAGCATGGCGGCAGACACAGTAAAAACCCTTAGAAAACGGCTATTAGGGAAACAATTTTGTAATTTGATATACTGATTTCTGTCATTAAAACGACAATTATTCTGAGCAGCGCCAAATCAAAATGGCTTCCGGTTTCAAGATGGCGGCTGTTTTAGAAAATTTAAAACATCGACGTTTCTAGCTAAACTACTGATTTTATGAAAAAAAAGTCAATAAGAAAAATGTTCCGTATTAAATTTTGAATAAGAAAGTTCTTTAAGTTTTTTTCTAAAACTAAACATTAAGACTACGGGGTAAAATATTACAGTCAGTTTCTTCTGATATTTTACAAAATACGCAAAGTGATATTCTATAATTGTCATAATAATTATCCTTTAGCCATAAAGTATAACGATCAGAGTTGAATTATATAATAAATTAATAAACTAGGAGGCATAATATTTTAAATCTCGGCCCTGTAAGCGAATAGCGTAGACAAAATAAGTATACAAAATATACCATCATTAACTGAAAATGAGACAAATATTACACCGGAAAGTAACTACAGCTACCCAATTTACGACGGCCCCGCTTTAGTCCATCTACTTTTGCCTAAAGGAGTTTCGAAATTTGAAGAATATTCAGAAAAACTTTTTCAGGCACATATTAAACATAATATTGTCAACTTAAAAGCTAAACATGTCGACATAGTATGGGATGTGTTCAAAAAGGATAGTTTAAAAAGTCATACGAGAGAAACTAGATGAGTCGGAATAAGAAGACAGAATTATTTTGTTTTTGGCAAGTGATATAAATGTTTATATTCATTTTCTTCCCATGTGTTATAGTTTACGAGATAGTTGCCAGCGAAAATTGATGATTAATAAAAAAAAATCAATTATGTACCTTGAATATTTCTATCAAAGCGGCTACAACACTTGACGTATTTACTAACGTAATATTTTGTCGAAATCTATACATTTCCTTAAATATACAGTGTGACTCACTTAAAAATGAAGATACCCTTATAACTTTTTTATTTTGTTTCCGATTTGAATCAAATTTTACTCAAGTATAGAACAAATTGGAATATAGAACAAATTTATGACCAGAAAATCATTCACCTGCTATAAAGTAACCCTTTTTGAAAACAGGCTAGTTTAAACGAATCAGGGAAAACATCTTCAGCAATACAGGAAATAAAGAGTTCTGTGAGAGGTAGAGCCAAAATGTCAATTATCTCCTACTTATTTAAACTTATTTAAACGGCTAAAAATTTTTCCATTTCAACCTGGTAAGTTAAATAAATAGAAAAATAAAAACAAAAACAACTTGTTTTAATGACTCTTGATTTACCATTTTCAGATCCTCTTCTTTGCTACGTTACGAAATACGTGTCTGTGTAGAAGAACTTACTATCATACATCTGAGTGACGCGACACCAATTTATTTATTAAGGGCGCCAGTCGAGTTCTCCCCTGTTCTTCTACTCCCAGGCGGGTTCGAGATAAAACAACTCGGTAGAACAAGTAATAGGCCAAGGCTGCACTACTGTATATTATTAACGACTCGCTCTCTTTAATAATAATGGGTTTTTTCTTTCTCTAATAAAATTTTGTCTTTCTCTGTGTTAGAATTTCACTTATTTACGTAATAATAATGGATTTTATACCCAGAGATTTTTTAATTGTTTTCGTAAAAGAATCACTGTCGAGCTTCCGTACTACAACCAGTGAATTGTGATTTTCAAACTAGTGTAGTATCCTATCCAATACATTATATAATTTGAATCGAATCGCCTCTCCAATTAAGGCAAGGTAAATTTCAGCACACAAATGAGAGCGTGCGCCAACAATTGATTTGATAAAAAAGATTCATACAGCTTCCCCAGAATTTAATGCAAGCATTTAGGTTTTTATTGTGGCTGACTTAAAATAATATAAAAATATTTTACTTAAAAAATGTTGGTTCGCTTGTGATTAGCTTTAAGGTTCTCTTTCGTGATTATATAATTCACAAGAACAGAGTTCGAAAGTACGTTCAACTAGTACATGAGTTAGATAAATTTCTGTCAGTCCCGCGTCATACTGGTTCCCATGCAGGTTCAATATAGGGGATTTGACACGACTTCGCCTGCGAGCGACATATTTTTACACAAAGTGGTTTTCTCTATAACTTTATTATTTGGAAAGACCTGCATTTGGTCTTCCTACTATCGCTTTCTACTGATTATTCGACGCACTGGTCCAAATTACAAGCCGCTGGATGAACCCAAATTTATTTTATTCGAGAAACCGTCATTGTCCATTTTTACTATTTTTGCTAAATAGTTGCCTATAGACGATACGCGCCTTTGTCGCATTTGTCGGTTCCGCCCTTTCGGTACGCCGCATGATTAAAACTTTACATTCATTCTTTTGAATGATCCTATAATGACTGTATCTTCACTTTCATTGTCTTTTGTGAAGATATTAAAAGGTTAAAAATATTCATAAATGTTTTAAAAGTACTTCGTAAAAGTATATTGTTTCTTTTTCCTTGACCAAAAATTATACTTTTATTTTTTGTATATTCTTCCATGACTACAATATACTTTCACTCCCATGGCCTGGACAAAAACATATTTTCCAAAGTGAAAATTCGATGTTTCTTCGAATTTTCAACTGGTTGTGCCTTGCATCTTATCTTACGTACACAAGTCCTTTTGTGCTAGTTTTCGGCTCTGACGCCTTTCAAACTTGTATGTTATGCTCAAAAATGCCTTTAAATGAATTTATTCCTAAGTTAAAATTCCATTTTGTCTCCAAATTAGGTCGATTATGGGAGATTCTATAACACCTGCAGCTGCTTTGTCGTGTTTTTATCGTATATTTTTATTCAGTATTTAACCCTGCGATCTCCCATCTATTTGTTTAACCCGACGCGTCAGGTTGAAATGAGCAATATACCGCCTGTTCTGGTGGATTTCTAAAACTAGACACAACTAGACACGAAAGAACAAATGAAGTACTGTGTACTTTACTTTCTACCTATTTTAATTATTGTTCCTGTTTCCTGTTATCCAGTTTCTACGCTACGCTGCGCTGATAAGGAACAGTAATACCGAAATAAATGTCCGTAACTGCTTTTTGGTTTCTCTGGGATATATGAAGCGATTTCCTTTTTAATTTGGGCTATGCATAAACTTAATTCTTAAAAATTCGTTACATGTTTCACATTTGTCATTATTTATTTATTTTTGTTATTACGTTACTCTTCTATTTACGAATTAATAAAAGTTTAAATTAAATAAAAGTAATAACTAAAATAAATGCGCACCTGTCAATCCCATGTGGAGGCTTTAAAAAAAGCAACCTAATATAATTTGAAATACGATATGGTCATTTAAAATGCATTAAGGAACTTTGATAAATTAGTTTAAAAAAGTGCATACTCAAATTGCAAAGAGTTAACTAAAACCCCCACACGAAACAATCAATCTCATAAATGAAGATGTTCATATGACAAACGATTAATCAATTTGTAAGTAGGCATTATAATGTTTATTCGGCTTCGGTAAATGATAATATACTGGACTCATAAATCAACTGTAAGCAAAACAGTTTCCTTTGTAATGTTTTCAACCCATGTTACAAATTAACAAACCTATGTAAATAAATAAACATATCAGTCAGCCAATGAACTTCTTAAGATGTGAGTTCTCAGATCAGCCAGTCATTCAGGTTGTCGGGTTTTTTATAATCATTAAGATAATATCAATATATGAATATTAATAAATGCAAAAATATGGTATATTTAGTATACTGATTTCATTCAATATGTTACCTTACTTACTGTTCTATATTATACGATATGACACTACTTAGAAAAATTAATTACAAAATTAATATACATTATAATAATGCATACTCTTTGGTAGTATGATTCCTGAGACAATATAACCTAATCAAGTGTGAATTCGACTCGTCCGCATAGGTAGGTGCATAGCAAAAACTGAAATTATAAACTGCCCGAAGCTTTTCAGGAATATAGGAATTTCGACAATCATTGTAAAATTCGAAGGGTCAAACTTTTGTGGAGTAAAAGCCGAACCTATCTTAAAATTGAAGCAACAGTAGCTCAAGGAGAGCTCCATTGAGTAGGAATAAGTCTTTCGCCCGGTGTTTGTTGCAATCTAAGCTTTAACGTTTTGTGGCAATTGCACTTAACGCGGTCAAGCTTGTAATTTGTAATCCAGTGCTCGGCGGGGCATTAGTCTGGAAAATAGCTGTTGGTTGCAGTCTGATTTTTTTTTCCTTATATATTTAAGGAAATGTGTAGAGGAGTTTGACAAAATATTACGTTAGCAAATATTCTGCCCTCTACTAGGGAACTGAAAATACAAAAATAGGACAAGCGTATAGTGGGCCAGATCACTCATTTAGGAGCTCAAATAGATTTTTGATAATCACCAAACACGAAACCAATGCTGTTAATGGGTTTACAGATGACTAAATTAAAATCGTACATAGTTATTTTCTTTTACAAAAATATCTTATTCGTAGCCAACCCCCTCTAAACAGCAGGCTCCAACAGTACGCATAAAATTAGTTAAATTAGTCGCAAAACTGTATGTATATCTCTACAGCTTGTTTTACATCCCAGTAACAATACATGCAATTCTGGTTCATGGAGCAGAAGTTATTAAAGCGGCATTGCTTCTTGGTCAGTCGTCGAAAGAGGCAACGGAAGTACACAATAAACATTTTTGATAGTATCGTGAGCACAGCACAAGGAAAGTGTTTAGATTTAATATCAAACACAAAGGTTTGTTTCATGCTTTACTTGTTTCTTCAGATCTACTGATTTTTAGCCTGTCACCAATGACAAGAAAAAGCAGTGATAACGAGGAAACTATATTTATGACGCACACTGTACAAATATTATATAATTTTTTTTTCTGAAATCGATCGGCAATGGCTACATTTTCGGCGGGATTTTAGATCAAAAAATGCGCAATTCCAGTATTTTAGTCCGTTGCTAAGAAACTACCAGAAAACAGACCGGAAAAGATCCGTTGCCAAGCAACGATCAACAAAACCGTACGGGAATGTTACTTTCCCGGCCTAGGCCGGGAAAGTAACATTCCCGTACGGTTTTTATGTATATTTTAGACAGCAAATAAATACATGCAGACAAACCAACTCACATTAAACAGCTAAAGAAGATGAAGGCCACACACAAACAACGACAATGCTATAGCCAAACCTAGATGAAAGACTAAAAGAAACACTGATTGAAAAATAGATGTGTAGAGAAGTCATGTGGAAAAAAATGAAGGAGATTTTTCGAAAACATCAGCAGGAGAGCGGCTTAGCCAAACCTTCAGATATCTGAAAAAAATTAAAGGAAACAACAATATACATAGGTGAAGATACATCCACTATATTAACCTAGGAGAATTAATACAGGAATCGGATCGCTGGTCCTTGAACAAGTTACCAACAAGGGATCAACTGCTGTATATAGTGGCAAAAGCTAGAAGAGATGCTATAACTGGAATGGACCTAATAAACAATGAGTTAATGCACTATGGATAGGAAAGGATAAAGGAGCAACCCTAGAACTGATCACCAGAGCACGGATGAAAATTACATCTTTACTGGAATAGAATACGACTATACAAATACATCTCCTCAATAGATGATTAGCAGTCCGCAGCGTACGATACACTATAGTGGCAAAAGCTAGAAGAGATGCTATAACTGGAATGGACCTAATAAACAATGAGTTAATGCACTATGGGCAGGAAAGGATAAAGGAGCAACCCTAGAAATGGTCACCAGAGCACGAATGAAAATTACATCTTTACTGGAATAGAATAAGACTATACAAATACATCTCCTCAATAGATGATTAGCAGTCAGCGTACGATACAAATACTACGCATAATACCTGCTGGAACAAGTAGACAAACACATCCCACTACCAGAGAGCAGATAGCATTGACCTAACTACCGGACATAATTTATCAGGTGGCACGAGGCAATAGTCAATACTCGAACGACCTAATGTGCAAGATAATAAATTGCCGCCTCAAGAAAACACTTCAATTCAGTAGTTTGAATAGATGACGGAGACTAAACAAGGTTAGCAGAATTAAGCCCTTGCCTGATTGGGGGTGCATCCTTGAAGAAATGATCAAAATAAAGGAAGGACCAAATTTTAGCGACGGAACAGAAACATTAAGAGCTCTGATTTTACTAGCATACGCCGATGATCTCCTAATTGTCATGGAAGAAGGGCGACACTCGTAAAAAAATAGCCCGGTCAGTGGAGAAGAATGCTAAATAGACGACAACACCCTAAGAATGACGAATAAATTGAAGTACCTAGGAACATATCTGAAGAACCAACTGAAAAGAGAGAAACTGTAGTTAAGATATAGTTATAGTTGAAACGGCTACAAGGAGAGATCTACATTTCATCGAGAAAATAAACCTAATATAGACAATATGCACAATCACCATAGTATCAAAGATCCATATGGGGTTAATAACGCTGCAACGATAAAAATCAAAACAGACATCTCAGAAAAACTGAAAGGGACCACGTCCAATTACTCGTAAAAACAATAGGGCCAAAGAACTCAGAAGAAGAATAACTCCAGGAACAAAAACTTTCTTTCCTATGTCCCTGTACCATGCGCTATATGGTTATTGAAATTTATTTTCATCAAGATGGTACTCTACGGGATTATACAGTTTCTGTACGCTAGTACCTTAATGAAACATTTCCTGATTGATGGATTGGCAGGTGAACGCCTATCGAATAGCCGCCAAGTTTCACAGACTTAATGCCTTTAGATTTTTGTCATGATGACTTTTGATCGTGATTATTAAAACTTCGCGATCTGGATGAACTCAAGGAAATAATTAAACTGGATATGCATTTAGTTAAACTAAAATGTACATCGTGTGTTTATTCGTACTTTAGGGCAGTACCAAGCTATCAATTGGCAGTAGTTTGAGCATTTGGTCTGATATTCTGTTATTAATATTAATTTTCTTGTTGCTTCTGTTAATGATATTGTTATTTGTTTGGAGAGTGAATTGAAAAATATCATAGCCTGTTTTTAAAAACTCATAATTTATTATGAGTTTTTAAAAATTTTCAGAAATACAGTAAATTTGCAATTATTTCAAAGGTTCTTCAATTGATTCAAATTTTCTTTACGCCATTTGAAACCTTATAATTTTTTTTTCTGACTCTCACAAGAAGTAAGTTGTAATTAAAGAAAAAAGTTGAGGCGGCTGGTTACGTAGAAGTGAGAAACAAAAACAATGAGAAGTGCAAAATTAAAATCGATATATCCGTGGGTTTTTTGAAAAGATAAGGTTCAAGAAATATTAAATATATTCCATAGTTTTTACACACTAATATAACATTACAATCCATTATCGAGAGAATTTGTTAAATCTTCCGATCTACTGGGCAAATATAAATTTTGTCAGGTAATTGGGGCAAAGCATTTGAACCGATAATTACACGATTTATGTGGCGGTTAACTTAAATGGACAAATTGTATTAAACGTGTTACGTGTTTAACAGCAGCAATTGTATTACACATATTAGTTAATAAGATAATAAATTAACACTAAGTTGACAGCCCAGTTGAGCTTAAACTGTTATCTCAATATTGAAATAATAGTATTTAACATTTTCACTCCTTTGGGTTTTAATTCGTTTTATAAAATGAGGGAAAAAATAATAAATATCATACTGGTTTTATAACACTTCAAAGCCACTGTATACAGAGTGATTAAGGTCTTATCTTATGAATTTTAAGGAGATGTTCGTCCTTAAAAATGAAGTTATTAGTATTATTGGAGTTATAACAAAAATGGAGTTGATATCAAAAAAATTTAATAAGGTTATTAAAATTATAGTATTAAGAACGCTATTTAGGGCGAGTTGTACCAACTAAGTTCAAGCCAAGCTGAGCTTGATCCAAGATCAAAATCCAAGGTTACAATTATTGTAACAATCGTAACCTTGGCTTTTGAGCTTGGATCAAGCTGAACTTGGCTTGAACTTAGTTGGTACAACTCGCCCTTAGTGGGACGTCTGTACTTTAATCTGGATCCCAATAGTATTGCCTATCCTACTTTATGTCTTGGCATATATTAGTCACGTTATATTCCGTCAGTTAATTTTAATAACTGCATGCATAGTAGTCGGCTTGTGTTAACGCCAGTGTTGTTCGGCGTTATTATTTTAGTGGTAACCTCAAATTTTCAGACTATTTTCAAGATGGTACATGTGTATAGTACCGTTCGTATAAACAACGAAATCCCAACAGACACGTGCCTAAGTATATAACATTTACAACAATTCCAACATTTACAAACATCAATTCTTCTGGATACCGGATTTACCTTGAATAAACTTACTTCGACTAGTTCTCCATAAATTGATGCCAGACGATCAATTAGAACTTCCTATTCACACAGCCTTGGGACAATCCCTCTCTACTATAGTGGGTAATTCTCTCCATCAATCCAGTTTCACGAGTACGCTGCCACATACAAGATTATTCCTGGTAAAGCTCCAGGTTATAATTAAATCCATGACGCCAAGAATAAAGGCATATAAAATGAACTCGAGGTTCCTCTCCTGATATTATGCAACTACTGTCAGACATTTGATTACTTTTAAATCAATGGAGGAAAGGCAACCTCACGACCATATTGAAAGCTGCTGACAAAAATCCTTCAGATCCCCAGTCGTTAAGATCAATTACTTTATGCACAATAGCTCAATCGATTAAGGCGTATTGAGTGGCGAATATGCTGACCGCTGTCTATCGCGTTCTGGTTTCTAGCCCCAGCTCCGATACTGACAATACCGGTGAGTATGGATGTTGTAACGTGCCTCATCTATAATGAATGAGTATATCTAAGGTAACAGCTGAGAGATTCATATAGATGAGAGTAGGCTAAAAAAAGGGGACAGATAAAAATTAATTAATTAGAAATGTCAAAAAAAAATGATAGAGAAGATAATTAAAATATGAAAACGTAAGGTTTAAAATAAGAAGGTATTTGTATCTGATTAAACCAGAATAAAAGCTGTAAAACATTTGGAGTTGTTAATGGAAAGTCTCACGGCAAGAACTTGCAAGGCGACCCTGAGAAAGAGAAGCATCACATAATGGCGACCAACTAGTGGCATCAAGTGAGTAAATTTTCCATTTTCATTATTGCCGACACCGACGCCGACGTCCGAAGGCCGCAGGCGCAGAAGAGTTCATTTGTAATTTTGAGATACAACGTTGTTATGGGTAAATTGTGTTATTTGGGTTGAAAGAAAACTGGAAGATTAAGATTATTGTGACAAGGAGTATTTATGGGACATTATCAGATTATTAGACACTGAGAAATATTGTGACACTAAGTGTTTATAAAATGACATAAGTATCTAATATTATTTAGATATTATAGATGTAAGATCGCATAGGAAATAAGTTCTGAGATAAGGTGTTGTTTTGCTTACTAATATATAATTAAAGTTACTGTTTTGTAAAGGAAAAATATCCATTTACTCAAGAAAAAGAAATATCTCGTAGTAAATTAAAAATACATTTAGAAAATGACAGATAAAAATAAAAAAACTAAACAAGCCAGTGACACGGTAGTAGAAGAATCGCGGGTCCATGATCTAGAAACTAACATGGAAAGTTTGACCAAAAATATAGCTACTATGCAGGAAATGAATCAAATAATTACTACTATAAATAAGCAAGGTACGAATGATTCTGAAAAACTTTTGACAACAGATGAAAACCCTGAGTCAAGTCAACAAAAATTAATGCATTCAGATAGGGAGTATATATCTCTTTGGAAAGACTTGGGGGGTAATACTATTCAATTTACACCTGGAGGGTCAATTCATCCAGTAAAATTTATGCGTAAATTAACTGTGGCATTCGATGATGCTTGTGTTCCAGCCTGTAAGCGCGCTCATTTGGCTGTGAACGGACTTCATGGCTCGGCTGCGACTTGGGCAACTGCAAAAGGTGGTACATTTGCCACATTCAAAGATTTTTCTGATGCGTTTTTAAAGAGATATTGGGGTGTAGAGGAAGAAAGGGAAGCTTTTCGGAAAATTCAGTATGGGAATTATGAAAGCGGTTCTCGCAGTGAATATTTTTTGAAGTTAGTACGGGAAAATAATTATTTGACAAAACCATTAACAGAAAAAGAACTAATTAAATTGTTAACCAAACATTTTGATCAACAAATTAGACGTGGTATTTTAAATAAAGGGCTTGATGGGATTGATGAAGTAGATAACTATTTAAGAGAATTAGATACAACATATGAAGAGTTAAGTGATAATAGGGAGTATAGATATTACGACAACAGAAATAGAAATTATGAACGTTTTAATAGAAATAATAGAAATAACGGGAATTTTGATAGGTACAGAAATTATGACAATTTTAATAGATATGATAGGAACCGAAATGAACAAAGTTTTGAGGAGAATGGAAATCGGGAACATAGTAATAGGGTGCGTGATGTGAATAGGGAAAATAATCGAGGAGATTCGGCTATGCATCTGATTGCACCTTCCGATACTAATGTAGTACAAGAGCAAAACTCGAAATTTCAACCTCCCACTTTTAATAATAATATTGAATCAGATTTATTAAGCGAACCAGAGGTAGTGGTAAACAACCATAACGGGTTACGATGGCCGTTACTATTGATTAAAGTTCATGAGCTTTCTGTTAATGCTTTAGTTGACTCGGGAAGCCAATTTAATTGTATATCCGATGATTTCTTCCAAATTTTAAAACAGAGTGACCCACTGTTGCCTACATTTCCTGTGTCGGGGTTAACCGTAAAAGGCGCAGTTGCATCCAAATCGAGAAAAATTAACTCACAAGTTTTAATTGGGATAAAGTTACAGGATTTTCTCATAGAAGTTTCGTTTATTGTAGTTCCAACTCTTGCAAAACCAATTATTTTGGGCTGTGACTGGTTAAATGATTACAAAGCCATTCTAGATTTTGAAAAACAGAAAATGAATATAATTCTTGGAATGCAAAGGTGTGAAATAGATTTACTTTCATGTGAGGACTATCAAGATGTAATCACTTTTATTACAACACATGAACGAGAGGTTGAGCCACTACAAGTTGACAAAGAGCGTGTGTGTTATTCAAAGGACGATCTATTTAAAATCGTGCAATCATCGTCTTGTTTTAGTGAAAGTGAGAAAGAAAAATTGTTGTGTTTATTATCAGAACATAAATATATTTTCTCTAATCAACCAGGTTTGACAGAGTGTTATCATCATGTTATTTTAATGCACGATGATTCTCCGTTTTATTTTAAGTCTTATCCGATTCCATATCAGCATAAAGCTGCAGCACGTGCACAAATAAAAGAAATGTTGGACTGGGGGGTAATTGAATTTGCCCAAACGGAATATGTCAGTCCCTTAGTAGGGGTTACAAAAAAAGATAAAACTTTAAGAGTATGTTTGGATGCTCGTCATCTTAATACTAAAATGGTAAAAGATCACGTGACACCCCCAAATCCTGGCGAGATGATTTTCGAATTTTCAAACGTAAAATTTATGAGCACTATTGATTTGACTTCATCTTATTGGCAGATACCGATTGAGGAATCTAGCAGAAAGTATACCGGTTTTCAATTTGAGGGCTACACTTATCAGTATAAGGTATTACCTTTTGGATTAAGCACGTCTGTGGCAAGTTTTGTTAGAGGACTTACTAAAATTTTAGGGCCTGATACGTCGAATTTTGCAATTCCATATGTTGATGACATATTGATATTTTCTTCATCAGCTGATGATCATATACGTCATCTTGATACAATTTTTACAAAACTAAGCCGAGCTAATATGACAATTAAATTACGGAAATGTTGTTTTGCTAGAGATAGTGTAAATTTTTTAGGACACATTTTAACCCCTAACGGAGTAGCGATTGATCCGATGAGAATTAAATCAATTGTGGAGTTTCCGCGTCCGAAAAATATCAAACAATTAAGATCATTTTTAGGTATATGTAATTTTGATAGACGTTTCGTAGAAAATTATTCTGATACAACTATACCTTTAAATCGCCTATTAAGGAAACAAATTAAATGGGCGTGGGATGAAAAAGAGGAGAATGCTTTTAATAGTTTAAAACAGGCATATCTAAATGTTTGTTTTCTTCAACATCCGATTATGGGGGATAGGTTTTATGTACAAACTGATAGTTCTGGATATGGTCTCGGCGGTTGCTTGTACTAAATTGATAGAATTAAGCAACATAAAAATATTATAGCTTTTACTAGTCGAACTTTAAGGGGTAGTGAGCCTGCGTATTTTCCAAATTTGTAACCCCCTTCCGGATAGCCTTGGCTTTGGATTTGGGGGGTTGTCTACTATATGTGGTGTGTTTATTAACCGAATTTAGCAAGGTCCTCGAAAAGATTCTGCTCTCAACTTTTCAAACATATTCTAGAGGATGAATTCTTCCACTTCAACCAGTTTGTATTCCGACCAAGTATAGGCTCCTTCTACACTCGTCGAACATTTACCTCCCTTTTGGGAGTTAACAATTAAAAATATTGCGTTGTAATTTTCATAAATATTTCTAGTGCCTTTGGCAACTATTAGTGACTATATGTTGATAACTTGCAACTTAGGGAAGTCACGGAAAATCTGCTGGCCCAATTCACTGGAATCTCGTTATGAATAAGTTGTTTCAATGCAAATGGCTTTGCTGTAGGATATGCTGATGATTTGCAATGATAGTGTCTAGGAGAGTTCTAGAAAATAAAACCAGTGGCGGCTCGTCAGGGGAGGCAGGGGAGGCTGAGCCTCCCTTTGGAAGAAGCAACATATCTTGCAATCTTCCAAATTAATATCTTTTACTTGTAGAAATTTCTACTTAGGTATATCTCAATTTTCAATATTGTTTATTGTTTATAGTTCATTAATTAATTTTCAGTGTATAAAAAAGTTCTGCATTTCCTTTCCACAAACATACCTATAACGTCACAGTCCGGATTGTCTTTGTATGCATATTTCCCGGGCGACCCGGTCTTTCATTGAATGAACAGAGCGCTTCGCTTGAGGCTTATACGAAATAGCTTCCAACTTCAAGGCATTTAGTTTTAACATAAATGACCTTGCATTACTTTTGCGTTGTCTAGCAACACTTCAAATAAGACAAGCTAGGCCGCTAGCCTCAGTCCTCAGTTCTTTATAGCGCATGTGCAGTTCAGGAGTTCAGGCACAGTATAGAGAAGACAAGTACTTTCACTCGCAGCGGTCCCTTTGATATTTGTTGTACTCGATTTTATTTGGTTCAGGTGATTCACAGGAAAACGAACTGTCAGTGGTAATTTGTCGTTTAGCCGGTTAAGATCAACTTGACATTAAAATACATAAAACATTTGATAGGCGGGCTAGAAATGAGTGCTCTAGGTGAAAATATTCCCAACAACATCTCTTGTTGTCCAGACGTGGTGGATTATTTGTTATTAAATGGATTTTCTACTCTTACTTACGACGAAAAGGTAAGAATTAAAAGAATTGCTAGGCCTACACCAGCAATGCCTTCGTTAGTTTTTAAAAGTGGAAAACAAAACAGAGGGTTTTGTGATAACAATTATAAAAAAATCGAGTGGTTAACGGCATCAACAGTTAGAAACAAATTATATTGTTGGAGATGTTTATTATTCACTAATGATCAATCCTCAATTTGGGGCAGGACCGGGTTTAATAATTTGAAAAATTTGTCGCGAGGTTTACAAAAGCACGAAAAATCCCAGGAGCACATTTCATCTTGCGTTAAATTCGAAATATTTGGTAAACAAAATATTGTAAATTATTTGGAATCTGCACATAAGAGAGAAATAGAAAATTTTAATGAAAAGGTCCGTGAAAATAGGGAAATATTAAAGAGATTAATTGATGCCGTTATATATTTATCTTCGCAAGAAAATTCTTTCCGAGGGCATGACG
Organism: Rutpela maculata; assembly: GCA_936432065.2. Lineage (NCBI taxonomy): Eukaryota > Metazoa > Arthropoda > Insecta > Coleoptera > Cerambycidae > Rutpela > Rutpela maculata. Next base: position 73,188,394 of record OW386285.2, on the reverse strand, counting down.
AAAAACGCGATTCGTGCAATAAAGGAAATTTCAAAGAGCTAATAGATTTTTTAAAAATGTATGATCCAAAATTAGAGAACTTTTTGAATAACGCCACTATTTTTTCCGGAACATCTAAATCAATTCAAAATGATCTAATTGAGAGTGTTAGCTCGATTATTAAAGGCAAAATTTATGAAGAACTATATAATTGCGAATTTTTCTCGTGGCAAATTGACGAAACGACGGACATTACCTGTAAATCTCAACTTTCCGTAATTTTTAGATATGTAATGCACGGCGAAGTTATTGAAAGGTTTGTTGGTTTTCTTGATGTGAGTAGTGGAAGAAACGCGGAGAGTTTATTTAAATTATTAATCGACGAATTTGGTAAATTTGATTTGAAAAATAAATTAATAGCACAAACCTATGACGGCGCTGCAGTTATGTCAGGGCATCTTAATGGACTCCAAACAAAAATAAAAGATATTGCTCCTCAAGCTTACTTCATTCACTGTTATGCACACCAATTAAATTTAGTTCTGAGTAAAGCATGTAACGGAATTAAAGAAGTTAGAATATTTTTTTCAAATATTACTGGTTTTTCGTCATTTCTTTCAAAATCTACCAAAAGAACTGATGTTTTAAATACAATTAATATGGAACATAGAATTCCGACAAACGCTCCCACTCGTTGGAATTTTTCATCTAGAGTTGTTTTCACTGTTGACAAATACAGGAAAGAACTTATTGACGTTTTTAATTTTATTTCGGAAAGTGAAGATTTTTTAAATGACGCTCAGACTTTAAGAGCAGCTTACGGATTAAAATCGTTATTGTTGGATAAAAATTTCATATTTTTTCTAAAAGCTTTTAACATGATTTTTGAGCAAACTGATGTTGTTTTCCAAATTTTACAGAATAAACTAACTGATATAACATATTCTAAAAATAGACTTAAGTCACTTATATCCAAATTAAAAGAATTTCGCAATAACGAAATACATTTCAATACTTTATACAATATTTTTTTAGAAAATACTGAAAACGTAGATGATGAGCCAGGGCCACAATTTAAAAAAAGAAAGACAACATATAACTTTGACAGGGCAGATATACATTACAAACAAATTTTTATAGAAATTTTAGACACCATTATAATCCAAATTGAAATTAGATTTTCTGATTTAAATACTTTGCAATGTTACGATTTAGTAAATCCTAATAATTTTACAGCGTTTTCTAAATCATTCCCTACCAGTCTAATGGAGAAATTAATGGACCATTATCCTTTTTTACCGTATTTCGTTAAAAAATGAACTATGCGTGTTGTATTCTGACCAGCAACTTTTAGCAAATCCAAAATCATCTCAAGAAATGCTTACTTATATATATAATAATAATTTAAAAAGCTGTCTACCCGAACTGTACAAACTTTTATCATTAGTGTCAACAATTCCAGTAACCTCAGCTTCTGTAGAACGATCATTTTCAGCACTTAAACGCATAAAAACATTTACTAGAAACAAAATAAGTCAAGACCGCCTCTCAAATGTATCGCTTATTTCAATAGAAAAACATTTTTTGTCAGAATTGAAGAAACACGATTCATTTTATGATGAAGTAATCAACCATTTTGCTAGTTCCGAAAATCGCAGGTTACCACTCATTTATAAAAATATTTAGGCTTTACACCAAAGATTAATATAGTTGTTATTTTAGAAAAAATATTTATTTGCGTTATTTATTTTTTAGGAAATATTTTTTAATTCTTCCGCGGTTATATTTTTTTATATAACTTCTTTCTCAAAGCTATTTTAATTTTTATTAAAAGTTATAATTTTACACTCTGGCAGTGATAATGAATACAATTTTTGTTTGTAGGAAAATACTTTAATTTTTTTTCCAAAACTATTTTGATTTTTATTAAAAGTTATAACTTAATTATAAGTGGGATAGTAGGGCTCCTTTGGATACCGATACTCGAGGCGTAGGAACGGAAATTTCATGAGAATGATTTTTCGTCTCATTATATTTTCTATTTCCTTTTCTTTCTATTCTTTTATTAGTTCTATTCTCTCAAGTCGTGAATCGGTATCCTGGCGAACAACCCACGACAAAAAAATGTAACGCGCCGTTGTACTACCTCGAGGGTGGTGGGGAAATGTACAAATTGTAATCATATTGCAAGTTAATTGTCTTTCAAAATATCAAGCCTCCTCTGCAGAAAATATCACGAGCCGCCACTGAATAAAACCAATGTATGCATTAACTTGATTAGTGCCTGAACTTCGAAGAATAAAATGATTATTTCTGATAACGAAATGAGATATATGCTTTTTGATGCTAATCTGTCGCTCAACAGAAATTCGATTATTCGTCTTAACAAGTTCCGATGCAAAAAAAGGGAGGAACCAAATATTGAGGCCTAGTTCTAGACCTGCCTTGGCCAACCTCAGGCAACATGTCTACACACCATACTTAAAGCGCCAGGTCTATTGACAGCCTCTATACTACGACAGAGACTCCTCCGCAACACCTCATGTTGTGAAAGATTTGTGCAAAATTCCACATGAGACATGCGACTACGACTCACCTGGGTGTCAGGTTAAATGTCCAACACTTTGCATTCCTCAATACCAGCCACTTGGCTGAAACGGAATATTCCTAGTTCCAAGATCTGCCAGATTCTTTTTGACCAGTGACTTGCAGCCTTTTTTTCAAGACTGGAAAAATGCAAAACCCAAACTACGACGTATGCGTCTTCGTAGACGATCCAATGCATAGACTTGTGGTACATATGTCCACACGAGGCGCCTTATTACAGATGGGCTTACCCGGGGCGTAGGCTTTCAGACAGAAAGTTTTCAACATCTCCGCTGTTTCGTGAACTCTTGGGGTCATTGTCTAGACTAAACATCCATTCTTCCTTAGGTTCTTGTCCAAATATGTTTTTCCGGAGCATAGTGACTCCTCATAAACAAGATTGGTAGAGTATAAGGTGGCCTCGTAACTCACGATCCCCACCAAAAAATGTCATTAGCCAATGAGCAGCTGGTGTGAAATCACACCAGATGCAGAGCCTGATTCAAAATATTGTAAGAATTTGTGTAATGTTAATAATTAAGCAAAGTACTCGTAACTGGAATGAGCTTGCAATGACTCGTCTGAGGTAGGGAGTAATTACCTCGTATTTTGAGTCACCGTTTTGCATGGTGGTAATCAGGATAAGTTGTAGAATATAACATTACAGGTCACAGTATACTTCTGGCCATATTTCGGGAGAATACGGACCGTCTTTCTAGAAAGAGATAACTGCACCGCTACTGCGGGTTCGAAGAACAAGGATAGTCTGGCTATTCATACCCGCACTCACTTCTCGCCTAAAAGCTGAATACGAGAGAACCTTGTATTCTACAAATCTTGCTTCATAAACTCATCTTTCCTACTAACCATCTTCCTTCTTCATTTCCTTAATTTCTTTTCAATGTGTATTCTATTTTACATAAAATAAACATGGACCATTTCATTTCCGGGCGACGGCACAATCCCCTATTTTTATGCCAAAACCTCAAATTTCTTTACTATATACATAACCGATAACCTCTGGACAACTCGTGGAAGTTTTTATCCTACGATTTAATTAGTCAGATATATCTCTCAGGAAAAATAAGCCGATACGTAAGTGTCCCTCTAGATAAACTTAACGAATTACCAATGTTACAACCACAGCTTTCAGTTGCTTCACTTTTCCGTAGCCTAGATTGTTTAAGGCTTGGCCCTGGGTTGGCCTTTCTTTACCTCGACCTAAAAGATCTCTTGTGAATTTTCGTAGCCTATGTATAGCCATAGCTTTCACAATATTTTCTAACATCTCATTTTGAAAGAGGCAGTGTTGTAGATGGCGGGTTAAAAGAAAAAGATTACCAAGAACTTCACAATAGACACGTGCGAAACTACAAATTTTACAGTAGTCGTTTAACATTTGCCAGTGAAGCAAGACGGGTATCTTTTTGATTTCACATCAAAGTATTATACTTCGCCCTTACATAGAAACCGAAGTTTTGATTATAATAAAAATTAACAGTCCAACAGAAGCTAAAATAAACGATTTAACATAGCTGACTAACTATCTCATGTAGGAGTGATACTTTTACAATACAGCGTAGCTAACAATAATTTTTTTAACCCCTACCACCACAATCTTCCTCTAAGCATTTTCTAGTGGTAATCACACCATCTGATATTTTTACTGATACATTTACTAAGAAAGTATCTATATGTTACGTTTGATCAAAATCATTAGAGCTGTTTTAGAGAAAAAAAAATTGAATTCTTGTTTAATTCGTTGACTCTATCCTACAGCCTGCATCCCCGTGTTTTTCAGAAGCAACAAGTCATGTTAGCTGATATTGATACTAAGGTAGTATCCATGTGTTAAATTGAATAAAATCGTTAGAACCGCTTTATAAAAAAAATACTTTAAATTCTTCCTCTATCTCAAAGCAAAGGTTTTGAAATTGTCCATTGCGGAATTCTAAATGTCACTGTTTTTTCATACAGTAAAGTGCCCTTATTTTTACTTTCTGTTTTCTGTCGGATAGATGATCTTTGGGCAAATCACGACACATACCTTTAATTTCTATAATAACCTTTTATATGATAACATTTTATATGATAACCTTTTATATGATACCATGTTGAAAGCCTTACGCTGAAAATAAGAATGCTCTGCCAGATCATCTCTTATACAGATGATACTGTTTTAGTTTCCTGAGACGATAGCTTGGATTATAATACATGACGTCTGTCAGTGAACCTCTAGTACTAACACAGGTTGAATAACTATATTCGTATGAATTAATATTTCTATATTATCGTTGTTTTTTTTTTCAAGATTCATCTCAAATGCTACAAATTGTAAGTTCGTGTAGCGAAAAAATTTGTACATAAATTTTATATTATACTAGCCGATGCCCGCGACTTGGTCCGCGTGGAATTAAGAACATTGAGATACTAACCCACTGCACGTTCATTGCATTTAAGGTAACCAACTGCGCATCCATTTTACTCGAGGAAACGCATCCACAATACCCGAGGAAACCCACTGCGCATCCATAGTACTCGAGGAAGCCCACTGCGTATCCACAGTACTCATGGAAACCCACTGCGCATCCCTAGTACTCGGAGAAACCGGCTGCGCATCCATAGTACCAGAGGAAACCCACTGCACATCCATAGTACTCGAGGAAATCCTTAGTGCTCGGGGAAACCCAGTGCGCATCGCAATTTATCTATTTTTGTGTTAGAGCGAGTTAAACGAAAAACATAATTATTTTAATCGACAATAGAGCACATGGGCGGGTTTGTGTCAAATGTCATGCTTAAAAACATCCCTCTTCCTGTACCCGTTCGGGGATCTCTTTTGAAAATCGTCGAATACGTGTCTCCTTATTTCCTCAGTAGAGCCCGTCCCTGGAACATCACATTTCTGACTTACGCGATTTCAGAGATACGGGTACCCTTCAGACCATCTACCGTTTTCAGAAATTTCGTCTTACTCGTGTCTAATGGATTCCAATAAAGAGTATTTCTGCCAAATTTCACGCTTCTAGGTCTATCCGTTTCCGAAAGCGTAAAAACTCCTTCCCCGTTCACGCTTTCGGGGGTCTTTTGAAAAACCTTGAATACGTGTCTTCTTATTTCATCAGAAGGGTCTATCGCTCGAATAATCACGTTTCTGACGTTTTCTGACAATACGAGTTCGCTTTAAACCATCTACCACCAACAGAAAAGTTACAGGAGTTTTCAAAATTTACAGAGACAAAAAAATAGAGAAAAAAATTCATGTAGCTCCAAAACGGCTGGTATTTACAAAATGTTTTACATAGTCAAAATTATTCACAATTTATTCATTAATCGTATGAATCATGTTTTAAGGATCCAGCAATCGATAAATAATTTCTCACCGCAGCGTCATCTCTGTGCACTGCGAAGGAACAATTCTAACTGCAGTTATTTAAGACCTTTTTTGGGCCGGAGACTTTTAGATGAAACACCCTGTATATAGATTTAAATTAGAACAAAATGATTTAATTTACTGAAAATATTTTTTCAATACAAACATCCTATTGGACTAACAGCTAAAAATTATAAAAATAAATTATAAAAGTAAATTATTTGGTAGTCGATTTGAAAATAATCAATTTAAGTAGCTGGACTTAAATGATTAAAAAGAAAGAACTTGGCCGCTGTACTGAAACGGCAGGATGCCTGTAAAAGCTCTACTATAAAAAGACGGTTAATCAACTCAAAAAATTAATCCACGTCAAAAGAATATCATCCTACTGACTTTTTTGTTTAAGGCTGCCACTAAATATTATGAGCTGAAACTGTTGACCCCTGCATTATTTATGAGCTATCAGTACGTAATAAAAATAAATGTTTGCCATAAACAGCAAGTGGCTTATCTTCTTAATTTTTGTTCTGTGTAACCTAACACTACACTTTAAAATATTTTATTAGTAATAAAATGGATATCGCTGCGTTTATGCGAGAAATATCATGTGTTTTACAGAAACTTAATTTTTCACAGTAGTAAGATAATTTATACGATACTAATGAGTGTTTATTGAATTCTACAATAAAAACAAGGAAATAAAAATAGTAATTGCATTCTATAAAGTAAAAGCTGTTACCATAGCCAGGAATTATTTATTTTGGGCTAGTTGAAGCTTACGAACTTTCAGGCATTTTATCTGTAGAACTATAGAATGAATATAATTTATTCGCTTTACTTTTGTCTAATTACAAAGGTGAATTAAACTGAAAACAATTTCATTTTGTAAATTGCCTTCCTTATGCAAATAGCTTACCTAAAATAACAATTATAATCAACTGAATTAAACTGTTCATAATAGAATGAAACTAGCGCAACATATTTTCTTGTTAATGTTTTGTTTGTATTTTCATCTACATCAGTATTCGTAAACAGATAATTGTTAAGAATTTTCCAAAAACCCAGATAATATATTTTGACATATTTGAATTAATCAAACTATTGTAATATTATTACTCAAATTTTTAATAAACAACACATATGAAAATATATAAAAAAAATTGAAAAAGAATTGAACCGCCTTCAAACGAGGTTGTTAAGAATTATGAAATTAGATATTAGGTAATAAGGTTCACTTAACTGGGTGAGGGTGATATTTTATTTCGTATTTCTTAGCGACTTTTTTGAACGTCGTTCAATTCTGTTTTAAACATTATTTTTGACCCTTTTTAGTAGCCTGTTACATAGCTTTTACATCAAATTTCATGTAAAATTGCAGGAAAACTGCAATTATGGTAGCCATTTTGAATTGTTAACTTTTGACATCAGATTTGGTATCAGCTGCCACCAGTTTTTTAATGCAATTCTGAAAAAATTTTAATTTTTTATCACTAACGCGCATTCGCCAAATACTTGACAAAAAAATATTTTTTCCAAATTTTGCTCATTTACATTAGATGAAATTATTATGGCACCACCGCCGAGTTGCAGATTGAGAAAGAATTCACAGAAATTGCTTGAGCCAACCAAATTAGTGATTGAACAAATATAAAAGAAACATACATACACACATACATACACACTGGTCGAATTGAGAACCTCTCCATTCTTAATTTTTTTTGGAGCCTATTAAAAATACATTTAACAATGCCATAAATTTGATATCGAAAGCCCTGAATTCAAATAGGAACTGTACATTTTATGAAATCTTGACTTACTTTGTCATATAAAATGACGTACTACGGAACATGGAAATGTTATGCAAAATTATTCTTAACTTAGTTCTTCATTATGAACAGTGGTCCTCGGTATCAGTTTCTGTGTCAGATATAGTGGAGTTGAGGTTGTAGGTAAATTGTGAACAAAAACTAGGACAAAATCATTAAACAAACTTTCCATATTACGCCATCGTAACTTATTCATTTTCAAAAAATATGGTCAAATCTCATATTAAAAACATATAGGAAGTCTTTCTCTCGAACTTTCTGAATGGGTTTGTTATTAGTCATCTTAAGACAAGGATAATAAATTATGTAGATGATAGTAACAAAAATAAGAAATGTAAGACTTTCACAAAGTTTTTTCTTTAAATCTACTGACACAAAAATTCGATGGCGACGGGAACTGACTATATAGAGCACGCTATATGAGGAACTGAAATCACAAACAGATGAAAGACGTAAGAAAATTAACAAAATACCAAACAATACATGGAATACTATTACAGCACAAAAAAATACGAGAAGAAATACAGCGAGGAAATAGAAGAACAACTGACAAGACAAAAGAAAGACTGCGGCAAGAAGAAAGGAAGAGTCACCTTCAAATCCAACTAGAAAGGAAACAAATATGAAGAGCTAAAAAACAACAATATATGAGGTACATTATTATTAGAAACGTGAACAGATCCGAAGATCCGCAGTACTCAGGCCTATCGGCCCACTGCACATTCACGACATTTAGGATCACCTAGGAAAAATCAGTGCTCTCCACGACGGAGAGCAGCCTTTCTAGGGTAGATCCCGTAGTACCCCCGGCTGTAGAAACTGTCTTACGAAATACCTATACTTTGACACTCCTGTTGATGCACAATGGCATAAAGTATGAGTGATGATTTCATCCTCCACTCCACACATGCGACAAGTAGGATCACCTTTCAACCGCATTATATGCAGGTACTTGTTCAGAGGACAGTGTCCTGTTATCAGGCCTACCATCCCTCTCAATCATTCTCTATCAAGCCCAAGCAGCCACCTTACGGTAGAGTCAGTTAAAGGTCTCTTTATATGGAACCTCGACTGCCTCATTCCGGGGCCTGAGCACAATAATTGTTAAACTGTGCCATAGTCAGGGAAAGGAGTTTTTGCTCCTTCACCCGCCAAACGGTCTGTTTCTTCGTTGCCATCGACGCCACAGTATCCGGGCACCCATACATAAATGAAAGACTAAAAGAGTCATCGAAAGAAAAAAGGGAGGCCGAGAAAAGTCATGAAGAGAAAAATACAGGAAATACTTCGAAAACATTGAAACTCTCCCAATGGGACAACAAATTAGGACAACAAACCTTCAGACATCTAAAAAAATATGGATAAAACAAAAATACGTGCACGAAAAGATACTATCACTTCAGCGTTGTATAAAAAAAAAATTAAAGAACGAGCAGAATAAATACAGAAAATGGATTACTGGTATTGGACAAGGATCGGCAAAGAATTAAATGCTAGAATGATTAGAACCAGAAGAAATAGTGCAATTTAAATCGAAAAAATAAAGAACAAATTAATGATTTATATAAATCGCTTCTGTAGCCTTTCACTAGAGCATGAGTGGAAGGCACACCTTCATCTGTGAAATGGAACAACCATGCTTATGCTCCTCAAAATCGAGTCACTACAGAGCAAAGATAATTGCAGAATAACAGTACTCTGCAACGTAGGATGTATATACTACACACAATTCCTGCTCAGACAGCTAGAGAAACGCATTGGGAAACCACAAGACTACCAGACATTATTCGTCAAATGTAGGCAGATCAACGGCCGGCTGGTGCACATCTGATTCGGCCGTTGATCTGCCTAATGGAGAGAAAAGACAAAGATCTACAAGGATAACTACAAATTATTGTTGAGTTATAATATACCTGATTTTAATAATAGTATCGTAATATAAATCACAACATAAGAAGGACAATGAAAAGAACGAAATAGAATATAAAAAAAAACTGCTGCCCAAGGAATCACTACTTCCACATCCAGATTTTATAACCAAGTCTCTCACAGCGAGAAAATTTCATATGTGGAAATAATTGTTTATGGAACTTTAATAACATTTTAAATTGTCTAATTTTCTGGACTCTTACCTGCTTGATTTACCTTTTTACCCCCCCATTTACCACAATTTGCCCCCCAACCCTTCGACGGAATAAGATAAAAATATAGGCAGTGCCGACAACGGCACCCGAATGAGCAGTGACTCCGCTGCCGGCAACGGTTTTCGAATAGGCTGCCGGCAACGGTTCCTGAATAAGCTGCCGGCAAAGGATTTTTAGGTTTTGCCGCTATGATTCTGGTTTTATCTAATTTTCTCAATATTTCAAGGGTTTTCATTAAAAATCGACATTCTGAGTTATTAATATAATATAATAAAATATACGAACACAAAAATAAATAAATTTTCATTCTTTGTAGTAAATGCATAAGCATAGGAACATAAAAATATTAATACTCTATTATACCTAGTATTGAACAAACACAAAATAATGAATAAAAATAAATTCTTACTTTTTGTAACACAGCAATAAATATCTCTACCTAAGGTATCTTTATAAATATAAATATTAGTAGGTACTGAGTAGATAAAACAGTTATAAAATATAGTGTTTATCTTTTTTTCTTTTAAGGCCATTTACGGTATTGCCATACCTCTTTGGACGCCCGCGTTTTTTAATCTTGTTGGCATTTTGATATTCTTCAAAATACTGCGATAATTTGTTGTGCTTTCATGATTGGATGTACCAAGATCAATTTGTTGAACTATAAAAAGCAAAATGAAATACTTACATATAATCCATGCTAGTAATTCTTACCAATATCGCTAGGCTGAAGTTCATCTTCATAAGCATCGTTTACTTCGTCATCATCCATAAATCCAATATGTTCAATAATTACTTCATTTACACTTTGGTTTTGACTTAGCATCATTTTTTCATATTGCTTTTTGTGACATCCATAGTTTCTTCTACTTGATTAATATTGGTTGCCATTGCATTTTTACTAACAGCTCCATTATTTTCGGTTTCATTTTGACTTTGTGTATTTTCATCATTACTCTTTGGAACATCAGTAGTTTCTTCTACTTGAATTTTATTAATACCAGTTGCCATTTCACTTTCACGAACAGCTTCATTTTTAGCTTCATTTCGAATTTGTTGCATTTTTTGCTCATCACAATTTATTAAAACACCACCAGTATTAGTTTCCGGAAAATTATTTTTTAAAATATCCGTCAAAATTTCTTCTTGCCCTTCCTCCCAATGCTTTATGATATACTTAATGATTTTGAGTATCTCGAAAAAAATTGGTGTGGATACTTCACTACATAAATGAGCCATTTTTTTGCCTTGTTCGTCCATAAGTTTAAATTTTCTGTGATTAGTCATATATTTAGGCACTTTTATTGTTTCCGAATCCCTCCAAAATCTTTTCACAACATGATCGGCTCCATCTGTTTAGACACAAATTAACATCAAAGAAAGGCAACGATAATTTAGATCTACAGTTAAAAATATGCCTACAAGGCAACTGCGTAGATTTTCTGAAAAGACATTCACAGCTCAGCGGCGTTACTTGTATTAACTCCTCAAGTGCTACTGCCAAAAACACATTATTACCAATGCTGTTGAATTCTTCTAGCATCTGAGAGTTTTTCACATCTTTTCCAATTCGAGCACTGTTAATGTAAGCAAAGAGATGTTTTATTAAATATTCCAATAGACTATCTGTTTATTACACTTTTTAATTTATTATTTACAGATTTGCAGATTTAACGAGTTAAGTATTGAATCCATTGGTTGGTAATGCATGCCCAATTAGAATCGTATTTTACAATTTCCGGGACTTTTGTTACCATTTCATCGTAAACTTTATTATAATCTGATTCCGATAAGGAATACGCAAGTTTCTGTAAATATTCTTTGCTGATCTTCACGTTTTCTGAGGTTAAACCCATTTTTTTTACATGAAACCTCTCTGTTGAATATTTGAAATACATGGAAAAGACATATCATTAATTTTGCATCTGGAAAATTCTTTTTAAAAATGTTTCGTTCTGTTTTATTTTTATCGGACATAACAACTTGCACCTTTTTCCAAGCAGGATTTCAATTTTTAAATGCTTCTATAAAAAAATTAAGTTAGTAAACCCACTGCTACTATCTCACTGAAACCATTGCCATCTTCTGTCATTATTATATATGTCTCTGTTTTAAGGTTAACTAAGCAATATGTACCATCAATAAACAACATTTCCGGAAATGCCTCCATGTATTTTTTCATCCTTCCATCCTGAAAGAACAGTCCTTTAAAAACATCCCCTTCATCCACTAATAATTGAACATCACTACAATCATATATATTCTTGAGCATGTTAACACATTCTTGAAAGTTTTTTCTCTCTGTTCTTCTGCTGATATTAGTTAGATCTTTAAGTGTAATCTTGCGTCCGGTCTCTGTTCTTATTTTATCTAGTATAACTATTTTATTTGCACCAGCTCTTAACGATTCTCTTGCACGATCTTTTACACTTTCTGGGAGTTGTAGTCTTTGTTGCGAAAGGGTTGTAAAGTAAGTTTTAGAAGATGTATGGTTGTGGCTGTCTTCTAATTCCACTACACAAGGTATTGTTTGTAGGCACTTACGCGCACAAAAATTGTTGCCTCACAATCTTCTTTATACCTCGTACATTTTCTTTTTGGATCTTCATTTTTGGGTTTAAAAGCCCTATAGTCGAGAATCGACTATAGCGAATTCGATCATGGGGTATGCACTCACAAGTATAAAATTAAAAAAATATGGATATTACCCAGAATTTTATGCCAAATTCGATTCCAGAGGGCGCGATGTCGGCCAAGATTGCGAAATTGCAAAAAAAGGAATAATTTCGAAAAAAAGTTGGAACTTAAATATTGCATTATCTTTCGTTTACATTGCATTTACGAGCTTATTTATAAAGATTTTTTAACAATTCTTATATCAATGGAAAGCTTAATGTTTGTAGTTTCATACAAGTGTAATAGAGAGACATTATTTTCATTATAAACAACACTATAAATTGTTTAAACAATATGTGCTCGGAAAGTATAGCGTAATTTTCGGCATTGAGGTACTTTTGTTATTATTGCAAATAGATGTGTAGTTATTTGAAACGAAATACGTAGAGTAGATCAATCAACATTTTTTATTAAAACAATTTTTTAATTCGCTGAATAATTTAGGAGATATGATTTTTTAAATGTAGGGCGCGCGGCCGTAGTCATAACTCATCATAATCATAATATAAGCGTGGCCTCGGGTACGCGATTTGCCAGTGTGCATTTGAGTATCTATCAAATTTGAATTACAAAAAGGTAATAATACAAGCTACTGATACAGACATTTTTGTGATGGCACTATACTGTGCTACTAGAATAAACATAAATGAGTTGTGGATACATAGATTCGATGTGTATATACCTATTCACTGCATAATACAAAAACTGTCGACTGCGCAGAATATATCAGAAATTTATTTGGGAAATTTTTTTCTATGTACTTACGTGTTAAGTGGTTGCGATACGGTCAGTTTTCCTTTCAGAAAAGAAAAAACTTACGTAAAACATGCCTCAAATATGCCAATAATCTTAAGTTACAGTCAATATTGAATTTCCCACTCAATTCATTTGATACTGCTGAATTTGAAAACTCTGCACGATATTTCTTTAAAGTCTTATATGGTAGATCGTTTTTCATTAGTAATTCGGACAATTTGCGAGCTCATTTATTTCACATTTGTAAATCGGATATTCGAAATTAGCCACCAACTGAAGACTCATTTCACCAGCACATTCTTAGAGCTGCCTGCCTACCAAATAATTATTTGCAAGACAGCAAATTGCGTCAATCCAATGCTTCCCAACCCTAAAGATTTTGGTTGGGTTTCGAAGGACAATATATAAGTACCATGATAAAAAGTGCCCGTCCAAATGTAACGCCTGGAAACATATTTTGTAAATGCTAACAATTCCAAAATTGCATTGGAAACTGCAGTTGTGCTAAGGCCGGTTTGGCGTGCATAATAGGTTGTTTTTGTGAAGGCCGATGTCAAAGGTGTTAGTTTAACTTTAACTTATACCATAGTGTTATTACATCAATACACTTAATTACAGCATTATAACATCAATCATATGTGTAACGACTTACTTATAATACTCCAATTTTAGTTATATCATATGTATTATGTTACACAGAATTTACAATACATACAACCATTATTTTGCCAAGACGAAAAATATTTTAATTTCATTGTAGTTGTTCTTAAATTAAATACAGATAATTTGTTCTGTTTGTAAGCATTATTTATGAGCTGTACGAACTTTCATATGAAAGACGTTACAAAAATGTTGCTTACACCTTACAAAAAAATTAATAAAATAATGTACAGTGCCCGTCACAATAATCTTGCCTACATTTTTCGAAATTCTCTACATTTCCTCCTGGTGTATATTATTAGATTTTTTTTTGTTTATTTTGTTAATTGTCCTCTGCTGTATAAGAATAAAATGTCAATTGTGTTGTGGTAAAGGATGGCAGATTTACATAACTGATAAATCAAATAAAACTTGCCATAGGTGGCGAAATTATTGTGACGAGCACTGTACGTAATAATAAATTCTTTTATTATAAAAGCAGTGCCTCGAAATCATGTGTATATAGCCTACAGAGACAAAACCGCGCGCGCGGTGGATCAAAACAAAGCGCTTCATTTTAAAAAAATCATATCTCCTAAATTATTCAGCGAATTAAAAAATTGTTTTAATAAAAAATGTTGGTTGGTCTATTCTACGTATTTCATCTCCAATAACTACACATATATCTGCAATAATAACAAAAGTACCTCGATGCCGAAAATTACACTACACTTTCCGAGCACATATTGTTTAAACAATTTATAATGTTGTTTATAATGAAATAATGTCTCTCTATTACACTTGCATGAAACTACAAACATTAAGCTTTCGATTTATATAAGAATTATTAAAAAATCTTTATAAATAAGCTCGTAAATGCAATGTAAACGAAAGATAATGAAATATTTAAGTTCCAAATTTTTTTCGAAATTACTATTTTTTTTGCAATTTCGCAATCTTGACCGACATCGCGCCCTCTGGAATTGGATTCGGCATAAAATTCTGGATAATATCCACATTTTTTAAATTTTGTACCCGCGAGTTCAGGGTTCGGCATTTTAGACGCGTCTTTTTGGATGCTATATTCCTTACTACTACCACTTTTAACACATGCTAGTCGCATATGATAATATTTAAGAAATTTATTAATGTTGTCAACATTTTCAGACGCTCGTTTTCGTTAATTTTCGATTGTTCTAGCATCTCGAATCCAAATTCATTATTCACATTTTTCTTGTACACTATTGATGCATTATTGAACTCGTCGTATGAAGAAAATTTGTCTCCCACTTTCATATTTACAGATAAACACTTACTCAATGGCTGTATGTAGTTTATTTATATATTTTAAGATTACGTAACTGACAGACGGCACTGCCGGCAGCAATTCATTTGTTTTTACAGAAGCCGGCGCCGGCAGCCATTGGTCTATTTTTCGGGTGCCGTTGTCGGCAGCGGAGGCACTGCCGAAAAGGTAATCTAGTTCCAGATCCCGTTAAAGTACATACGTGTACCAAATTGAAAGTCAATATCTTAAAAGGCTCCAGATTAATCGTGCGCACGAAAAAGTTACAGACAGACAGAATTTTTTTTCTTCACTCAAACTTAAAATCTCGACATTTCATGACATTCTAAGCCTATTCGAGCAATAAAAATTTTCAAAAATTTTTTTGTCGTTACTATACTTCTACTGGATGTGAAAGTAAAATAACCGTCTTGAAGGAAATTCTGAAAAACATGAAGTAAAAAATCCAGTTTTCTAAGGGTACTCTAATAGGTCGGGAGCCCGTGTATCAAATGACTGACGAATTTTGAAAATATGTAAAATGGATTGTTCCTACATAAGTTAGCAAGGAATGGACCGTCAGCTGGTTGGGTAGCGGTGGGGGTGGCTGTCAAAGGGTTGAAAACACGTAAAAAAAATTGAGAAAAAGAACTATGCGGCGAACGCTGAAACTTATATGAGGGGAAGATTATGTTATATAATGAAAGTAGAACATAGTCAGGTGGACGGGTGGCGGTGGATTTACCGTCAGCTGATCGATCGAACAGGTCCAAAAACATGAAAAATTTAAATTATTCGGCGAACTTTAAAATTTGGGTATAAGATAATATTTATACTATTCACGAAAAACATAGTCAGCTGCAAGTATGTGGGTGGAAAAGTCGTCAGCTGGTACAGAAGAGTGCTGAGTGTTGATCGCCTGCGAGGCAGCGCGCATCACCTTTCTTGCATCAGCTGACGACTTTTCCACCCACATACTTGCAGCTGACTGTGTTTATCGTTAATCTTAGTACTAATAATATCATATACTCGAATTTCAAAGTTCGCCATAAAGATTTAATTAGTAATATCGATATTGATAACTTAATGTTAGAAAACGTGCGTGCGGCATTCCCGAGTTTCTTTTTTTAATTTGATTAAATATTCAAATTATTATTAATATACATTATTTTATGAGAATACAAATTAATACATTCGCACATTTTAAAATTATACAGAATGATCTGCTCAGAAAATTTATTTAGTTTAGTGAAAATAAAAATAATAATAATTTATTCGGTTTCCGACAACAGATCTTCCTCATTCTCATTTTCATCCCACTCAGCACTCTCTCGATGCTCAGTTGGTGAAAGATCATTTTTCTCTTTGTCACTCGCATCTAAAAAAAATAATTATTTATAAAAAATTGATTAAGATTATAATAGGATGAAAAGTGAAAAGCACAAATGATATAATACCTTCAGTATTTTCGGCATCTCGGATAATTATTTCCACTTATGGAGGTAATTGATCTCCATCAAACCAATATTTAGTCAAATTAAAAAAGGAACCTCAGGAATGCCGCACTCACGTTTTCTAAGATTAAGTTATCAATATCGATATTACTAATTAAATCTTTATACCGAACTGTGAAATTCGGGTATATGATATTATTCATACTAAGATTAACGATAAACAGAGTCAGCTGCAAGTATGTGGGTGGAAAAGTCGTCAGCTGATGCAAGAAAGGTGATACGCGCTGCCTCGCAGGCGATCAACACTCAGCACTGTTCTGTACCAGCTGACGACTTTTCCACCCACATACTTGCAGCTGATTATGTTTTTCGTGAATCTCAGTATAAATATTATCTTATACCCAAATTTTAAAGTTCGCCGAATAATTTAAATTTTTCATGTTTTTGGACCTGTTTGATCGATTAGCTGACGGTAAATCCACCGCCCCCCGTCCAGCTGACTATGTTCTACTTTCATTATATAACATAATCTTCCCCTCATATAAGTTTCAGCGTTTGCTGGATAGTTTTTTTTCTCATTTTTTTACGTGTTTTCAACCCTTTGACAGCCACCCCCACCGCTACCCAACCTGCTGACGATCCATTCCTTGCTAACTTATATAAGAACAATCCATTTTACATATTTTCAAAGTTCGCCGGATAGTCAGTCATTTTATACACGGGCTCCCGTCCTATAAAGGCCTTCTGTACTTTTCAATGTAAAGCTACAAACTACAAAATTTAGAGTAGACACAATCAAACGCATTTTCTAAATTAGAAATATTTTCGTCAACTTCTTTATAGTAGTGACTGTACGTAGGTCTTGAGAAAACTGAGCTAAGCTGAGTTAATCCATACTTTTCAGTGTGTTCTTAATATAAAGGCGGTTCGAGAGTTCAAAAATATTTTATGTTACAGATCGATGTAGTTATTGTATGACTCGAAGAAACAATAAATCCGTAAACTGTAAGCATATGTGTATATCCGCGAGCCATTCCAACTTGAACGTACGAACATTACATAGCAGTCGCAGTATCGTATCTCTACTAGTCGTAAACTTATGTTAGTGCGTTGGGCAGGGATTATAATAAATCTGTATGCAAACAAATGTACAGTCACCCACTAACAAAAAGACAACTTTAATGGCAAAGTATTCTTTAATGGATTATTTATCTTTCAACTCTATTAACATATTCTTGTTATGTTAATGAGTTTAGGGTTTTATTAACTGTTGTATTATTTTTAATAACTCTTTAGAGACTTGGCTGTCAATATTATCTTATTGTTGTCTAATATCATTTCAATCCCACAGATACTCAAGTAGTATTCAAAATGTTAACAATATGATTACAGAAAACTGCAAATGGATATCTGTTTTGAAAAGACTACCTTGGTATAATATTAGTGTGTTTTTATACTCTTCCTGGAAATGAAGAGTATATTGTATTAACAAGGAACTTTTCTAAAACCGTAAAAAGTCACTTGTAAAAAAAAAATTTTAAATTAGAGAATATTATTTAGGTATTAAGCAAATCACAACTTACGCAGTTTTTTATTTATTATGAAATTACCTACTTTCTGTATATTGTTGCCCTAATCTGGGAAAGCTGATATACTAGTCAGGTAAATACGCTAAAAACTCAGTATTGAAGAACCAATCAAAACAACTACTCTTTTAGGTAATACTGACGAAGTATTGAATTACATGGTATGATTCCCAGCATTTTAAAGAAAAAAAATGTTGAAAATACTTAAATCATTTATTTAAATCAGTCATTCACACTTTTTTATTTAACATGAAGTTATCTACTTGCTGTAAAATTGGTACCTTAATCTGATCACGCTAATATATTACTTAGGAAAACACCTTAAAACACTTATTATTTTGTCAAGAAGATTTATCTTCAATACCTGAAGTGTACGATGGCGCATTACTACTCGATTATTAACATTTAATCAAATTGTTTGTACAGTTATGACCGGTAAAGAACAAATTCAATTTAAAATTATCGGCCTCCCTACAAGATGTTTAATTTACACCTGCCAACTTTATTATCTTAAATGTAACAGTATATATGCAGAAACTCAGCATATCACTTCTAAGTATTTGAAATTTGTCCAAAATTTTCACAGATGCAGGACTTCACATAAACTAAAATAACTTTGTGTTCACTACTATAAATCTATATATTTAGAGTTGGGTAGTCAGTAAACATTTGCTCTCCAGTTCAATGCAGCCGTTTTTAAGATATCACTTATAGTGCATTTAGAAATTGTTCCTAATTTTAGAAAGTTCTGAACATTTGTAAATAGCTCTTGTTATCGTAAACTCTATGAATTTGAATTATGAAAAATGTAAAATTTAATTCCTTTGACACACGGTTGTTCTATTCCCAAACTAAATTATTTCTTAAGTACTAGTTAGATAGGTACAATATTTAATTATTATTTCGTAAATATTTGCACATAGGCTTTTGACAAACTGTTTAATTTCTAACACTTTAAGTAAATTAACATTCGCGACTCCTGTAATCCGACTACTCGGGCGTGGAATTCGGCGTATGGTTTGAGAAAATTGTATTTCCTGGTTATGTTAGTATATTATATTTTAAAACTAAATAAAGTTGCAATCGAAGAAAAAAATATAAAATACTAGTTCTAATATTGTGCAAAATACCTTATGTAAATAGAGTTATAAACAAGTATTATTCTCAATAATGAGCAATAACTACTTCTGGCAGTTTAAATAATTTTATGTTGCACAAATAACATATTTGTTGCACTTTAAGTGGCATTAATTTTGTTGAATAGCATTTCCTAAATCATACAAATTATGTGTGTTAATATTTACTTATCTGAATTACAACCCAGGCCACTAATGAGAGAAAATATATTGTGCCTTGCCAAATAACTTAACTAATCACTATAATTTTGCTTCCTTTCGTATACAGCGCTTTCATAAAGTAGTGGATAAATTCTACTCTCTGTTTACCATGTTTTGGTTAATATGTTGGCGATCAGGGTGAGTTGCATTGAGCAATTTAACTACTTCTGTTTGGGTGCACGTCTTATTATCAAAATCATAATTTTAGTTTGGACGATCTAGCTAAGGAGAGTATTGACGTAGGAAATAATTGTAATTATAAAGTATGTATGACGGATGCAACGATAATATTTAGATCGAAACTAAGGAATAATTAGGATTACATGTGGAAAGAATCAGCTTTCATAAAACCGATTCGATATTCTCTTATTCACCCTGACTTGCCAAATAAGTTTTGGCATGAAAACTATAACTGCTCCCGAAAATACATCACAACGATTATCCGTTTGAAATTTGAACATGCATGTTATCCTGCACACTTGTTTAAAATAAAGATCTACAGCTCTGATGTCTGCGAATATTGCAATGTCACAGGTGACCTGGATCACATATTCTTTGAATGTACAAGACACGCAGAAGCAATTGATACATTATATAACAATATAATAAAATATGGCAACATCCCTACACCGTTCAATATACTATATCTGTTGTCCTTAAATAAAAAGAAAATTTTTGACTATCTTATGGATTTCTTGGAAGAGACAAAAACTAAGTTATAGGTTAGCTTTGTTTCCTTTGTTCTTCACCTTTGTGTTATAAAAACCCTCCTAACCGTGGTCTTATTTTGTATGTTAGAAAAATGCCCTGAAAGACCCCTGGGCGAGAAGTTTGTGACCTATGTACATCCTTTGTTTTGTTACTGACACTATGTCAGGTAGTTTATTGGTTATTGTTTAGGTTAGATGTAGGTTTGTAATTTCTCTTGTGGCTGGCTGTATGGCCTCGGCCTTTATGCCAAAAAATAAAAAAATAATAATTTTAGTTCTTTCACGTCCACGGCTAATTTCATGATTTTTAGAAAAACAATTAATATTTAACACACCAGGCACACTACACACAAATTATACGTGAAATTGGTAGTCAAGTAAATTTCGGAATTTGTACATTCAAGAAATAAAATTAAAAAACCATTTTAACAAAGACGATTTCAGCTTTTCATTACCAAATGCACTAAATCTTCAGTCATCTTGTTTATCGTCAGGCAGCGCAATGTTAACATTTGATTTAGTTGTTTTTGAAATTTCTTCATTTCTAATAAAGTTAGTATTTTTCACAACACCTAGTTAGCAGTATTATCCCAAAGTTTTAAGATATCGTGAATATTGTACCTGGAAGAGATTGAAGGTGATCCTGTAGAAAAAGGCATATTTTGTTTCAAATTACAGGTTGTTCCACCATTTTTCTTTTCTCCTTTTTTGTCTGATGCCCGCCCTATTTTCCTCCAATAGGAAGAATTCAAAATGTTTTGTTTTCAATAAATTTACATTAAATATTTTTTAATAAATGTAATTTACTTAATAAAAATCTTTAACAAAATACCAAATAGCAATGCCCGGCTATTTTATCAAAAACTATATTTAAAAGGTAAGATTACTAAAGGAAAGGGCCTAACCCTGTTTTCTAGACTCAAAATGCCTTCTGCCCAAAATGTACCAATATTTTTTTATATTGTGCAGCCTAACCTCAGTATCAATTGTGTGTGCACTGTTTCAACTTCTAAAAAAGCACAGTTTTCGAATTAAAAATAAAACACTTTGTTTTCAAAAAAAAAAATTATTTCTAAACTACAAGATCAACTTGCTTCATATTTATATGGGTTACAGGAAAACCATTTTATTTTATACTCTTCCTAATTAGCGACACCCGTAATTTTTTTCTCTGTTGTGTCTTACAATATCCTATAACATATATTTTATCAAAGTATATTTGTTTGGTACAACGTACTCAAAAAAATAGAAACAATAATAAATGCAAATCGTTATCCTGACTTAAACTTAATTAAGTATTGAGTCTTAATCCTTGTCACTGTCTTAATTAATTACTACATTAATGCTCTCTGTTCTAAAAAGCATGCTACGCACGTGGGAACAGCATCCAACGGTACGCAATCCATTGGCACATTGACAACAGTATTGCTTTATTTCATCAGCTCCGTTGCTGTTTGGTGCGTATTGTATGAAACATTTATACATTTTTTTGAAATATGCCAGGACTGAACCTGAATCTTCAATATGTCTGACTGATCTTTGAAATAATGCATATTTAAAGACTTACCATCTTTGAGCATTTCAGCCAAATACGATACGGCTTGACCAAATTGATATGTTCCCGTAAATAAAATCTTCAAATCAGAATCGGTCATTTCTGGAAAATCCATGATATCGCTGGATGCAATGGGCACAAAAGCTAATTTTTTGCAAAGCCAGACTCTCTCCTCTACTTGCTTTGCCAAATTGTTGTGTTCGTCCTTCTTTTTGATCATTTTTTTCCAATATTTCCTCACATATGATATTATCAGAAGTTAATCGCTGGCATATCGATTCAAAAGATATGAGGCTATACGATAAAAGCTTTTGATTTTCGGGAGCATTTTGTTGTTAAATGTTTGATTTAGAAGTTTAATTGTTTTCTTTTAGCATCCCAATAACGGATTCAACTGTCCAACGTACTTTCGTGACAAATCGAGAAGCGTTTGATTCTTGTATAGTGAGTTGTTTTCGTTGCTCTTTTAAAGAGGGCATCAACACTTTAAAACCTTTCGATTCTAAATAAGGGACTACGTCCCTAAAACCTTGATCGAGTACAAAGTTGTCATCGGGTTTAATTAGTTTGCACAATCCGTTTGGATCATCTATGATTTGTTGCATTATCTCAGCATCACTCATATTTGCCAAGAAAGGGTCTCGCATATCGACAATATATCCATTGGTAGTGCAGATTGTGAATGGCTTGCATAATGGCACCTTCTTTTGGCCACTAAAAGATTTTCTTTGGTACTTATTATTACTGCTTTTTTGGTGGCGGGCATATGAGACGGCACCTATGCCCGCCGCCAATGATATGCATTATTTCAAAGATCAGTCAGACATATTGAAGATTCAGGTTCAGTCCCGGCATATTTCGAAAAAAGTTTATAATGTTTCATACACTACTCACCAAATAGCAACGGAGTTGATGGAATAAAGCAATGTGCCAACGGATTGTGTACCGTTGGATGCTGTTCCCTCGTGGCAGCGGTGATTTACTATCTCTCATATGGAAGATTTTCATCAAGAATTTAGCGGCCGTTCGAAAAGCTTAGCGTGCTTTTTAGAACAGAGGGCATTAATCTAGTAATTAATGAAGACAGTGATGAGAATTAAGCTTAAGTCAGGATAACGATTTGCATTTATTTTTATTTTTTTTGTACCAAACAAATATACTTTGATGAAATATATGTTATAGGATATTGTAAGACACAACAGAGAAAAACATCACGGGTGTTGCTAATTAGGAAGAGTATAAAATAAAACGGTTTTGATGAAAACAAATTTTTTTTCAATTTTTTTTATAGAACAACCACTTTTTTTTTCTTTTAAGAAACTTGTCTCATCCATCTCTGTAACCCATATAAATATGAAGGAAGCTGATTTTGTAGTTTAGGATTAAAAAAATTTTTTTGAAAAAATGTGTTTTAATTTTAATTCGAAAACTGTGCTTTTTTAGACGTTGAAATAGTGCACAATTGATACTGAGGTTAAAATGCACAATACTAAAAAATATTGGTACATTTTGGGCCGAAGGCATTTTAAGTCTAGAAAAATTTATTCTAAAGATAAAGAGATGGTAGAGCAATTAACAAATCAGGGTTTGTGGACAAATAAAATTGTGCTTGAATTCGATTTATACAAATCAACAAAATGAAAGGCATACGGAGAGATAGACAGATTCATAATATACTACAAAGGCAAATGGATTCTTTAACGTAAAAGGATAACATTATACTTATTGGCGAAAGGCCACAATGCACACAATACTACTACAAACATATAGATTACTAAATTATCCATAATTACCTAGTTGGCCAACGTATCTATTATTAACTGACATTTTACAAATTAACAAATCTTGAAAGTTTATATCAAATAAATCGCTAAATTAAAGAAAGGCAAAACATAAAGAAATGAAATACATAGTAGCATTTAAGCTACGAGATACCTACACAAACAAAAGATACAAAAAGTTATTTACAACTATTAAACATCAAATTTATTAATAGTTTTTAAGGGACACACTGAAAATCGAACCAAATTGTGTCTTTGGTCTCGACGTAAAGGAAAGTTAAGTAAATGCAGTCCGGAGCTATTTGCATTTACTAGTGACACAAAACAGAAAAATAAAACGTACTTTCAGAACGTCTAAGGGATGAAGGCACTGCTAGGCGTTCCAGACATCAAATTTATAGTCGGTACCAGCTGTAGCCCCAAGAACTGCATATCAAGCCACATTATTTGTAACTTACACTAACTTTAATGTAACGATCTGATTACTATACTTAAAACAGCCTAGCATCATTTGTTTTTAACTTCTTAAAACATGGTATAATTCTAGCCATCTTTTATTAACAACAACCTCCCGGCCTAAAGCTGATATGGAGTAGAGGTGGGTAGTACTCGTATGATTCGTATCATTGGTACGAATCCTTGCAGTGGTATGAATGGTACGAATATGGAATTTCGGTACCGGTATTGCGATGCGATTCTCTTAGGACCAGCTGTATAATGTTAAACTTCAAACGGTGGATGGGGATCGTGTAAATTAGAGGAGATTTCAGATTTTAAAATATTCATAACCTGATAATTGAAAAGATTTCCTGTTTTTATATGTAATATGATGGATATATTCGAAATATTTGATTATTTACTGTCTAATGACGACGAACAAATTATTAATGTAATAGAAGGTGCTCGAAGTCCTAACTTTAAACTGTACGGTTAATATAACATTATAATACTGGCCCTAACAGGCATTTTGTAAAGTAAAGAAGCTTGGTTTAATCCTAGGTTTAAACTGTACGGTTAATCCAATATTTAATACTAGCCCTTACTACTGTTACTGACAAAATTGGATACCAATCCGGACGCACATACCGTGCGTGTAATTTCCCACTAGGCATGTACATTCACGTAGCGCGAAAGATATGACAACACAGATGCCGTAAATTACTCCGTCGCGTCGGGCGGAGCATCCCAGCTCTGTTATTTCATTTCAGCCAGCTGGCACGCGCGATGTTGTAATTTTACTCCCTATGCCTAGCGCTCCGCTACACGCACGGTATACGGACACCAAACTTCGGTACCAGTATTTTGTGAGAGATGCGCTTAGAAACATTTCTTCAACCAAATTCCAACTCATTTAAAAAAATTATTTATTATACTTTATTACAAAACAATAATAATAATAATGATAAACGAAATAAATATTTAATGGTAAAACGAAACAAGCGAACAAATAAAAAATAAAAACAATTAAAAATAAACTAAACCTGATTCACTGGTGATACAAAATAAAATATTTAGGTAATAATAACACAATAGTAACAACTGAGTTAACAACAAACATAATAAACAATAATGACAGAGGAAATAAATATTTAATGGTAAAACGAAACAAGTGAAAAAATAAATAAAACAATTAAAAATAAACTAAACCTGATTCACGGGTGATACAAAATAAAATATTTAGGTAATAATAATACAATAATAACAAACGAGATAACAACAAACAAAATAAAATAACAAAAAATAGAATACTATAAAAAAGATAGTTAAATATTTATGTGTCTTGCATTAAAATTTATGAACAATAGTTGTGATACTTTATTTGCACTTAACCTTGTGCATTTTTCTTCAATTGTTGGAGATGAGAAGATCCTTTCCGATGCTGAACAGTGGGAGTGGGAGTGTTGGTACGAATGGTACGAATAGTACGAATGGTAAGAATAGTACGAATCAGTGCATGTAGTATCATGGAATCAGTGGTACGAATCGTACGAATCTTACTACCAAATATCAATTTGAAGTCGGTGCAAAACGAATATTTGAAATTAGTGATTTTCTTTGCACCGACTTCAAATTGATATTTGGTAGTAAGATACAGTTCCTTGCAACTTTCCACTAATAGGTAGATAGGTACTTGTAAAACTGGGTGACATTCTATTTCTTATTTTTTAGAGATATTTTTTTTACACCTTATGCTTGCCATATTTAGAGTAGCACACAATTTTTATGATGAAAGTATTTACGTACTCAGAAAAAAATTAATTAGACTATTCGCAGAAATTAAACTGTAACGTAGTAACAACTATATATATTGTATTAGGTGATAATATCAATTTTACTAGAAAATGTTATTAAATTATCTTTAATAAGACTATTACGAGAAGAGAAGTTGCAGTTGGGCCTTGCCGATTGTAAATACCTTTTTGAAAAATAAAAATAAAATGAGACTCTCTACTTAATCTCAGTAACACCGCATGAAAAGAATTGTGCCGTATTTTAGCAAATGTTAATGAAATTTTCAGTCGGCCACACTCGATCACAACTTCTACTTAATTTTTGGTGACATATTATTATTATTTTTTTTTTGATATGGAGAATAACTACACAAAAATGCAGTTAAAAAATGTTATTTTGAATTGCTGTTATAATTACAAAAAACAAATTTTTATACAACAAACATGGAATTGTAATCTTGCATGACATGTAATACATGTATACTATGCTGTTATTGATGGTATTTAATCGACAGATAGTGCTTTCAAAAAATAGCACAGACTTCGTTGGATTAATGCCTTACTATCTACATCAACAAATATTTACATGACGTTTTACATCAAGCAAGTTTTCTGCACAGCTCTACTCGATGTCTTGAATACGTACATACTACCAAGCTGATATAGGTTTTTTAAAGGTTTTTCAGGTGGCCCAGACAGTACGCTTTTCCTGCCCCTCAAAATCTGAAAATTGCATGAGAGAATGGAAAGATAGCAACGCATTGACTCTATTCTTCTAAGATATTCGGATATCCTTCCAATTCTGAACGACAATGTGTTATTTTTAGATAGTTCTGTATTATCTATTCAGAGCTTTCCCTTTTGAAAATGTTCAGATTGCTGGAATGGTAAAATATATTTCGTTCAGACTCGAGTAGATTAACATAAATAGATTTTATAACAGTAGGTCGAGTGACTCCAATACTGCTTCAAAAAGGGACAGATTGAGCTTGGCGTACAGTCAATACAAACTGACCCACTTACTTCTCAGGATAATATTTTTTGTCATTATTTCAGATATTACTCTTTTCAGTTAAAAAATATATCTGTGTGTATTTAGAAATAGTTCAAAGGTTATTAAAAGAAAAGTAATATTTGAAATTTGATTTTTTAAAATGGTGGTATCTAGCAAAACAAGTCAATTTACTTTACTATGTTTAAAGCATGGGCGTGGGGATTGCAGTCAATTTGATGATTACCTGCAATATACCAGGTGTATTTAACTTGTCACAACAAGATATCTTAATAACGACGTATTCTCGTGAAAAATGCTTCAAATATGAGTTGTATGGTTTGAAAAACTTAAATTTTGGATTTTTTATTCCTTACAAAAAAATAAACTTTCTTTCTTATGTGTTTTTCTGTAATTTAAAAATTTTATTGAATACCTAATTTATTGATTTTAAGATAAACTTAAAATTTATTAAAAAGACAATATTTTTGACATGAAAATTTCTCATTTTTTGATAGAATGTAGTAAATCTGTAAAAAAAAGTTGTTAATTATTTATCTTCAACATATATTGAGAAGATACAGGTCTGTAATAAAAACTTTAGCAAATTAGCAAGATTTTATTAAAAAAGTACATTTAAGGCCTTGAGGAACAGTTTTACTGAAAAATACCTAAGAAAGAGAGTTGTTTATTTTTTTTTTGCAAGAACTAAGATTATGGGATAAAAAAATCCGTAAAAGTATTTTTGTAAAACTCCCCTCCCTATTTAGCACATTTCATTTATTCATTGTCTTTCTGTCGGATGACTATCCCGTATATTTTTACTTCCACATCCAGTGGAAGTATAGTAACGACAAAAAAATTTTTAAAATTTTTTATTGTTCAAATAGGCTTAGAATGTCATGAAACGTCGAGATTTCAAGTTTGAGCGAAAGAAAAATTTCTGTCTGTCTGTCGGTCTGTCGGTCTGTAACTTTTTTTGTGCGTACGTTTACTCTGGAACCGTTTGAGATATTGACTTGAAATTTGGTACACATATGTATTTTAACGAGATCTAGAACTAGATTATAATTTCGTCCTGTTCCGTCGAAGGGTTGGGGGGTAAATTGGGGTAAATTTGGAGTAAATAGGTAAATCAAGCAGGTAAGAGTTCATAAAATTGATATTTAGTATAGACAAGAGAAGCTAAGGTCTCAAAAAAAATTTTGGTATTAGCCACCCCCATTACCACCCCCACCCCATTATTAAAGGGGATGAAGAAAAATGTGATTTAGTGTATGTACAAGAACCAGAAACCTCAAAATATTTTTTTACTTTATCTACCCCCCACTCCCACCCCCTGTCACCACCCCCACCCCACTACCGATGTGGGGTATCGTTTTATGGGTTTTTGGAGTAGAGGATTTCAAATATTATATTATTAAAGTTCCATAAACAATTATTTCCAGATACAAAATTTTTTCGTTGTGTGACTTGGATAGAAAATCCGGATGTGGAAGTAGTGATTCCTTGGGCAGCGGTTTTTTAAGTTAAATCAGGTTTTCTTCCTGGTAATACTGACAACTGTATTCTAAATATTATTTTCCTCTGCCGTTTCTAAATTAGTTATTTTTAAGAGTGATCATCCTGTATAATTGTGTCAACAACAGTCCAAGTATTATTTCCACCATGATTATTTTTATAGTGGCTATGCAGAAGCAACCCAATTATCTGTAGTTTATGTTTCAGAATTGTCTTCCCTGATAACACGCCTTATCTATATGCGAAATATTGTCATTCGTCACATTTTTCACTATTTTCTTAGAGTGATCACCTTGTATACTTTTTATATGTTTCTTGGAAAGTTGTTAACTATATGCAAAATATTATTGCACCCTGCCACATTATTTATTATTTTTAGTGATCACTCTGTATATTTTTTCATACTTTTCTTCCTTGACAGTTGTGTTAACTTCGTGGCAAATATTACTGTCTTCCAACATATCTTTTGCCT
The DNA here is from genome assembly GCA_936432065.2 of Rutpela maculata. Lineage (NCBI taxonomy): Eukaryota > Metazoa > Arthropoda > Insecta > Coleoptera > Cerambycidae > Rutpela > Rutpela maculata. The sequence continues at coordinate 73,159,492 of OW386285.2, read as the reverse complement.
TCATTATATTTTTCATGGGGTTCATCATGTACGTTTTTCAATAGAAGTATACCCTAGTTCTTCGTTGGCAGTAGAGTCAACTACCTACCAAATATTATCCCTCCATCAAGTGGTTTTGTAGATATAGCGCCAAGAGACAGACACCAGACAGACAGACAGTCTGGAGGAATTAAATAGGTTTGATTCTCGTAATCTACATATTATGAAACGTGAGAAACCGGAGAAATCTCGGAGTATGATTTTTCACGATTACCTTTCGGGAAGCGAGGCTATTCCAATATTTAGTTCAAATTATTTTACTGATATGTCGAAATAAAGATGGCTATACCCCAAGAGACAAATACAGCAATGTGCTTATGTGCTTGCTTTATCAGAAGGTATAGTGCATACATTTATGTAGTTCTGTGTGCCGGTTAATGATTAGGTTTAGAGTGGTATCAGTATGTTCAAAGGGACGCGTGGAACACGAAAAGCGTCGCTGGCTACCAGCGGACGTGTCTGTCATTTTCTTGAGGAAGTAGTGAGGGGGGAGGAAGTTCGGTATGTTGGAATCTAAAGATCAGTTGATAACTCCTAAACCGTCAGCTTTACGAAAAAAAGTTATAGGACCAAAATGAATGACAATACATTTTTCTACAATAGTTGTTCTATACGCCTGTGTGCTACGAGCAAGCGTTCGTGAGATAAAGTAAAATGTATTAAATATGTTGCCGAAAAAGTATTATTATACAATACCGTTGCTTATAGTAATTTAATTGTTTTACTGAAGCTGCAGTATCTAAAACTAAAACAAGCAGCTACTTCTTCAGATTTGGCTCATCAGTTTTTTGATGAAATGTTCACAAAGTACAGAATGTTTTCAGAATTACGTGTTGTTTTCGATACCTACATGGATAACTCGCTAAAAGCAGCTGAAAGATTACGTCATTAAAAAGCATTCCACCCACACGATACAAGATCGATCGAAAGTAACAGAAGCATAAAAGCAGTAACTTTACAGAAACTACTCTCACATACCAAGACGAGAGATGCACTAACAGAGTTCCTCAGTAGAGAACTCCTGGTATCAACAATAAAAAAAATATATAAGTGTAGTTGTTGCATACATAGAAAATGCAGAAGCAACCCAATTATCTGTAGCACATCTGAAAAGCTCTCACGAGGAAGCAGACACTAAGTTAATTTTCCATGCTATTGATGCTACAAAGAGAGGAGCTTCTAGACTCCATATTTTTTCACCGGATACAGATGTTCTTGTCTTGACTGTACACAATTACCCACACTTCCCGAAAGACAGCCGTATCCATTCTTTTGGGAGCAAAACGAGGCGAGATTGTTTTGGGGAGGGCGCACAGTGCCCTCTTGGACCAATGCGAGCTGCTACTCTATTAGGAATGCATGCTATTTTTGGTGCAGATGTCACTGGGTCATTTAATGGCAAAGCAAAAAGATATTTAGATGCAGATGATGATGTGTTGGAAGCGTTGGCATCGCTATGTGGTTCAATTATACGAGAGCATCGATTAATATGTACTGTGAACTTACAACCAATACAAAAAGTTCAAATTTATACACTGGGAGAGTTAAGATGGTGGTTCTTAACGCAAAAACAGGCCCTAGCAGGGAATATTCCACCAACAAGAGCAGCATTACAACCCGTAATATGTAAAGCAAACTACCAGATTATCGAATGGCAATCCTGTGTTGTACCACATCCATGTCTTCCCTCAACTGTAGAATTTGGATGAAATATTGAAAACGGAACATTGGTACCATAGCTTTGTGACATCCCATGCGGCCCAGAAGAAATCATTCGCTAACAAAATGTTCCTGCAGCCTTGAAAGATTTGCACCATCACCATCCTGTAAATGCATTATGAGCCAACTTCCATGCACAGAGATGTGTGCTTGCTTTGGAGAAGAAGAAACCTGCGACAATGTGCACAATGTAATGGAAATAGTCAGTGACGAAGATGAAGAGTTTGAGTGTGACGACTAATTCTATTGACTTACTTTATATTAATAAATAGCTCTGTAGCAGACAAATGTGTCTTATTTATGTGGTTGCATACAGTAAAACACATAATCTCACGAACGCCTGTTCGTAGCACAAATGTGCATAGGAAACTATTGTAGAAAAGTATATTATCTTTCATTTTGGGCTTATAAATGTTTTAGTTCGCATAGTGTTTTTGATCAATTTTTGAAATTCAGTAAAACAATTAAATTAGTATGAGCAACGGTGTTGTATAGTAATACTCTTTCGACAACGTAATTAGTACATTTTACTTTATCTCACGAACGCTTGCTCGTAGCACGTAAGCGCATAGGACAACTATTATAGAAAAATTTATTATCTTTCATTTTGGTCATATAACTTTTTTTCGTAAAGTTGATGGTTATGGAGTTATCAACTGATCTTTAGAATTTAGCTTATCGAACTCCCCCTGCCTTATCAAGAAATCGACAGACATGACCCGTAGATGTCCACCAATGATTTTCGTGTTCCATATGTCCCCCTAAATATACTGATACCTCTCTTTACGTACTTAATTATCAACCTGCACACGGAATGTCTTTTTTTAACATAGCACGACCCACTAGTATACTTACTGTGGATTTAGCATGCGGTTGGAGGTAGAAAGTCCCATTCTGGTTAATGATGTTTAGAATAAGCGAAAAGAATCTAATGCTTAGAATTAAATGCAGTATTGAAATATTTATCAAGAATATCTTATATATTAAAACAATTATTTTATATGCCTTTAAAACTGTTTTCTGCTTTTCATCGAGTACAGATGAAAATCAGTTTCATTATACAATACAATGGCCTTTCATTTTGATCTGATTAATCATCATAGTTATGGTCATTTACATTTCACCAGTTACAATTTTTGGATAAAAAAATATCAGGCTTATCAATTATTTTATCTACTACCAAAGTGCCTAGCAACTTCTCCAAAGCAGCAATTGCCATCATTAAATTAATTTTTATTTGATGAAAGACTTTTCAAAAGCCGAATCAGTTTCTAGTTCCTGTAGTTGATATTCTATGTGTTTCTTTCTCTTCTACTTGTCTTGTTCTTCGACCTTGAAGTGCTTCCAGATTTAGTAAAGAATGTTTTATAGGATTACACAAACAACAGAAAAAGTAATCTAAATAAAAAAGATAATCTATGAAAATATTAATTTAGTATGTCCTTCTAAAAGACTCAAAAGGATTGAAAGATTTGAAATCAATATTTTCATAGATAAATTATTTTTTTAGACTACTATCTCTGCTGTCTACGAAATCCTAAAAGTTATTTATTCTTTAGCTAGTCCCAAAAACCTAACTACCAATTTTAATTCAATTCCGATGAAATCTGAAATTTGTATAGTTTTTTAAAGTCCCGCCGAATAAGCATTGATCTTAGCTTGATGAAAAAAAGTAGAATGGGACCACCGCCAAATAATTATAGTTTGTAGAAAAATCTTATTACTATAAATCGTTTTTAATTGTTTCTAATTTTTGCCCATCTTACTCTATACGTAGCTTGATGACATTAATACGGAAACACCACCGAGCTTTAACCTCTGCAATTTTGAAAAGATTGAACATTTGAAAAAAATTAGTCCATTAATAAATTAGTACCATACTAAGGAAGGCGTCTCAGATGTGGAGTACTCCACAAGGGGTAGACCAAGTTGGTAATGAAAACTTTCATTAGTGGTTATCTAATTTTAAAGTTTAATTAACTCAGGTTATTATCAAATTCTACTTTCCAACATGCATGAATTATGTACCTAATAAGAATATTTAATATCCCCACAAGTACACAAAAAGTTCTAATTTATAGCTAAACTAATAGGTATCTACCCAGACGCGAGCGTTTCCTTATAATAAATTTTCTCTTCAAGAAGTCCCACCCTGAACGATGTTGGCGTCTATACTTCTCCCGAGATTTTGGCTAGTTTCCAAGTTAAAATTTACAGCAGGGTGGTACGAGTATCCAATTGGTAATGCAAATATATATATATAAAACGCTCACGTGATTTGTCTTTTTGGCGTTTCATCCATTAAATTTTGAAAGAAAATAAACCATAATTCTTGCTAAATGGCATGAATACAAACGTACAAAGTTTCCAGCTACTTTGTAAACTGATATTTATTACGAGCTCCAGTTTTAACTTACAAGTTACAAGCTTTATTTGAAAACTTGGTGCAACGTAGATTAAAATTTACGTATTGTAAAATTACTTAATCTAATAATTCCTTTTAATTGTACTATTTATATAAAGTAGGTAAATATTTATGGAAATATGTCTTATTTAGTGTATTGATTCAAACCTGCAAAAAATCAAGAACATTACTTGGAGAATATTCTAACTAATCCCAATATTTGTTTCGCCTACCAGATATTCATTATCGGGACATATACCGGGTGTCAACGGAATCATTAGGCAAGCTATAACTTCCATTTCCATTTGAGTCTTACCTTGAAAACTAATAACTCCGTGTAATAGTGACATTGTTGAGATTCTGTATCAAAATAGACGCCACTGGAAGTAATTTCCCCGCTTCTGGCCAGGGGTAGCAGACTAAACAGGACTAATAAAAAATTGTTATACAGGATGATGATCAAGCCAGCCATTACATACGCGGCGCCGCGCCAGTGTGGTGCAGCATCCCGGCCACGACAATGAGAAAACTTCGTGTTCTAGAACACAAATTTATGCGTCTCATTTCTGAGTCGGGCAGATACACCTCACTCAGAGATCTCTACGCCCGCTGTAACGACATAAATCCACTAGCGGACTACGTCCAAGAAATTTCACAAAAATTCTACGAATTCAAACTGGGCGATAGTCCTCTAACCCGCAACATAACACACATCAGACAGCATAATGCAATTCTATTTATTTTGAAACACCCATTACCTTACCAGACGTTGCCTATTTTCAGGCAACTTCCACCTTAGCCATCTTCTTCATTACTATAATCTACCTTTACTCTATCTTTATCCGCACCTATCAGTTTTATCATTTTAACCCTTCTCTATTCCTTTTCTGTTTGTTCATTTTTCTATCCTTTTTGTTCTTTTTGTCCTCTATGGTTCCAAAATTCACCTCTCGGCCGATAACCTTCTTGAAAATCCTAACTTTTAAAACCTACAACTTTTAACTTTCCTCTACTTTCCTGGAGGCAGGAAGACCACCAGGGTGGAGAATTACTTCGAACGGGTTTTTTCGTTGTGTTTTGTTTTCCCGTGACAGTAACCAAATTCCTTTAATGCTTTTTGTGCGTGCACAGTGCGACAATTTTTAAAATAAATATTAATTAGTTTTAGGCCCTTATGGGCAGCATAATTTGAACTCCATTGTTGTTTTTAAATTCGCTCGGCTCCGGACCAGGTCCCGACTAGGCGCACCTGTGTTTTTGATTATAAATAAAGTCTTGTTGAATTGAATTGAATTTGGGAGTAATTTCCAACTTTTGAAGAAATTTTTGGTTTGGTTTAACAATCTGGCGGCCGTTTGCAGAATGCCTAAAAACTTCTCGTAGAGGTAAATTTTACGCAATTTCAGCTTTTTCATATTGCAATTTTTGTATATTTATTGCAAAATCTGAAAAATTGCTTCAGTTATAGTTCATCACACAATTCTTATGCGTGTAAGAAATGCTGGCGTCTTTGATCTGTACCGCACTGCCAAAGACGCCGACATTTTTTACACGCCTAAGACTTGTATAGTCAACTTTACCTTAATTTTCAAGAAGTGTGTTTCACTTGAAATGGCGACACCCCAATAACTTTTTTATTTTTTTTCCGATTTGAATCAAATTTTACATAAGTATAGAACAAATTAGGATGTACTTAAGACCAAAAAACATTTGCCTACTACATGATGCAAAGCCACCTGCGGTACCAAAATATGCAGAGAAAATAAAAAAATCATATTAGGCACATTTTTATCGAAAAATTTTGTTAATGAAACTTGTTCAGAATTATCCAAAAACCTTAAGTCCAAAATTTAATCAAAACAAAAAAATATTGAAATTTTCATGAAAATAATGTCCGAAAATATCATTTTAATGGATTTTTTTTGTTTAGAAAATTACTATGACAATTTTGTTTGAAATTAAACCCAAGCTGCCAGGTAGTTGTCAATACATTTACAGTTTTTTTTTTATATAATTATTTTAAGATTTTTTAAAATTTTAATTTTAAAATTTTTTTATTTTGATTAAATTTTGGTCATAAGGTTTTTGGACAATTATGGACAAGTTTCTTTAACAAAGTTTTTCGATAAAAAAATTCCTAATATGATTTTTTTATTTTCTCCGCATATTTTGGTACCGCAGGTGGCTTTGCATTTGTAGGAGGCGAATATTTTTCTGGTCGTAAGTAGACCATATTGTTCTATACTTAAGTAAAATTTGATTCAAATCTGAAAAAAAATTAAAAAGTTATTGGGGTGTCACCATTTCAAGTGAAACACACTGTATAACATATATATTTCTTTCCAAGCATTTATTCATTGAATTCATTTTTATAAAGTATTACAATTTTATAAAAAACCGAACGGATTTTGATACTTTTCTGGGACACTGCGGCATATACAAAAAGAGCAGCATGCTATTCCAGCAGAAGTACATGGATATGAAAAATTTAACTTTTTTTTTTGTTCAAGTAGGAATGTCATGGGAACATCGAGATTTTAAGTTTAAGAAAAAAACTCCATCTGGCGGTGTGTCGATCTGTCGTTCTGTCGCTCTGTCCTTTTATACGCATGATTATTCTGGAACCGTTTATGATATTGACTTAAAATTTGGTACATCTATGTATTATAATGAGACCTGGAACTAGATTATATTTTGATCTTATTCCGTTGAAGGGTTGGGGGGTAAACGTGAGATGATAAGTAATGCAAGCAAGAGTCCATTTAGTGTATGCATGACGCCAAGGTCTCAATTTTTTCTTTGGCATCAGTCACCCTCACTATCATCCCCATTACCACCCTGTCCCATTATGAAAGGAGGTAAAAAATAAAGTGTGTACAAGAGCCAAATGGCTCAATTTTTTTTTTCATGGTCACACTGTCTATCGTGTACCGAGTTCGATTTCCAGTTCCGATACTGACAATGTCTAGGTAATGGAAGTCTGCGTTTTTGTGTAATATATAATATGCTACTTAACGTTTTAGTTGCTTTGTATTTTACTTCCTTGAAAATAAAATTTTCTTTTCCACGCAAAATTGCAAGCCCCTTTTTTCTACCTCACAATCTGTTTATAATGAAATAAATATTCTAAAATATATTAGACAGATTTTCTATTATATTTCATAAATTTGGAAGAATTTTGAAGCATCCCTTAAATAAAAATATTTTCACGAATTATCTGGGTTCACTATCTGGTCACATAATTCATTATTATTACTGAGCTGTAAGCATCCGGTGACTTGTTAATATATTCATCTTAAAAAATTCTCCATAACTCTCAATTAAACTTAGCTTAACTAAACTATAGTTAATTCGCATAATAAGACAAAATTATTTTTTCATCTCTTTAAAATGGTTGTGATAAAAATGAATGCTAACTAGCATGAGGTTTATTGTGTCGTCCATTTAACATTGGTAACAAGTAGCATGAATTTATTGTAGCTAAATTTTAACAAGAGTAAATGACACAAATCATGGTTGCACATTTTTCAGTCGCTTCAGGTCACTTTAAATTTATGGCTTGATAGTCTAGTACTGCTGTGGATTATTGGTTAGCAATTTAGTTAGCCATTGTTTATGGTCGAAAACAAATGAATAATAATAATTCAAATTATCTCCATGTAATGTTTTGTGTTGTTTTTCAATTTTTTAAATAAATGAAAAACCGGTTTGCAAATGAAAAGTTTATTTTTCAACGCATCGGAAATCCGTCGACGAGCTCTTGAAAAACTTATATTTGCCCACCTTATAAATGTGTCCCAACTTTTTTATTTCAATTTCTTAATTAATTATAAGTAATTAAATTTTAGAAATTCAATAATTTTACTTCCACATCCAGTGGAAGTATAGTAACGACAAAACATTTTTTAAAAATTTGTATTGTTCAAATAGGCTTAGAATGTCATGAAACGTCGAGATTTCAAGTTTGAGCGAAAAAAAATTTCTGTCTGTCGGTCTGTCTGTCGGTCTGTCTGTCGGTCTGTCGGTCTGTCGGTCTGTAACTTTTTTTGTGCGCACGTTTACTCTGGAACCGTTTGAGATATTGACTTGAAATTTGGTACACATATGTACTTTAACGAGATCTAGAACTAGATTATATTTTCATCTTGTTCCATCGAAGGGTTGGGGGGTAAATTGGAGTAAATTTGGAGTAAATAGGTAAATCAAGCAGGTAAGAGTTCATAAAATTGATATTTAGTATAGACAAGAGAAGCTAAGGTCTCAAAAAAAATTTTGGCATTAGCCACCTCCATTACCACCCCCACCCCATTATTAAAGGGGATGAAAAAAAATGTGATTTAGTGTGTACAAGAACCAGAAACCTCAAAATATTTTTTTACTTTATCCACCCCCCACTCCCACCCCCTGTCACCACCCCCACCCCACTACCGATGTGGGGTATCGTTTTATGGGTTTTTGGGGTAGAGGATTTCAAATATTATATTATTAAAGTTCCATAAACAATTATTTCCAGATACAAAATTTTTTCGTTGTGTGACTTGGATAGAAAATCCGGATGTGGAAGTAGTGGTTCCTTGGGCAGCGGTTTTTCAAATTTGATGATTTTTGTAGAAAAGGTGGGTTAAATAACCATCTTACTATATACCAAATTTGGTTTAGCTATTGTTTATATTCTGCGAGAAATATTCAAAAAACTGAAAAATGTTCACTAACGAAATTAATCATTAAAACAACAAAAACAACAGATTTTGATGAAATGAAATTTAAATGATTCGTATTACCTAGTACGGAAGCGTAGAAAAGCCATGATGCCAATATGAATAGGGTGGTCATAATCAATACAAAAGACCAAATTCAAATTTTCGTTGAAAGAAAAATGCTTTTATCATCAAAAATTTCAATTTTTAAGAAACCAAAATCCATTTGCATTATTGACAATTATTATTATGCGGACATTGTTCATTTTATGAAATTACTTTTAAAATTTGAAAATTAACTGATTTTTTTAATTAGAAATAAACAAAAATAAATAGTTCTTATTTTTTCACATTAAATTTTAACTTTAATCATACAAGTTGCCTAACATTGAATAGCCCTAATCTATTTCTACTTTACATTCCCTTCGAAGGACGGTATATCCACCATGCAACTCTCGCCTTTAATTATGTGGCTTCTGCGAATACGCTGTTATAAAAGCCGTTAGGAAGTGGGACGAGATCGTTGAGTTTCCTCGGATGTTACTAACCACGATGAACTTTACGTAAGTATGTACCGACATACATGTATAGTCAACGCGCCTCTATGCTCCCCCTTTTCATAATCTTTAACCAATTTATATTTAAAGACCTTCGAATTTAAAGCATAATACGAAATTATAGTTGCTCTATTTCTAGCAGTTGTGCATATATTATGAAAGGAATAGTTTGAAGGTTTATTTTCGCAAAGAACTCTCTAGGTATCTACCTTAAGAAGTATCAGTTTAAAACCTTCATAACATATTTCAGCTTATTTTTATGTGTAGAATATGCATACGAATTTTGCGCACATGTCGGCTCCTCTCTGATTATAATGTACACATAGCGTAAGTTGAAATTCATTTTTTTTTTATTTCCACGTGGTACAGTCACATAAAAAAATCTGTTGTGTAAATGTATCGATGAAGATAATAAGCTACAATTTGAGCCTTACTCGTCAAGATTCGTTCATTCCTCAATGACTTATGGATGTTCAAAATCAAGGCCTTAAATTGCTTATTGCTCCGAATGTTTAAACAGCATACTTACAAAATTTTAGGTGAAAATTTTGGACTGCACAAGAGAACTTCTGATACATATTTTGAAACGATTCGATGCATTTAAGAAAGTTGAGATGAAAAAGCGAATGGAGTACCAACATTTTTCTATTTTTTTTCCTAACTGTACACAAGAAACTGCAAAAGGTTAACACCAAGTCCTTTGAAATTACGAAAAGGTGCGTTTTTCAACTTCATTTACCTAGGTCTACAAAAAAAGGCTTGTCTTAAGGTTCTGATCTAACTTTCTGAAGTATTTTGAGGCGCTGAAACTATTTTGGACACAACAATTTTTCTATCGTGTCAGTTTCCCTCTACCACCCGTGTTTGTCCTCTAAAAGGGTCAAAAATGGTCTTGTCCTAAAATTCTGATCCAACTTTTCAGAAGTATTTTGACGCGCTGAAACCAATTTTGGACACAAATATTTTTCTATCGGGTCAGTTTCCTTCTACCACTACCTTTTATCCCCTATAAAGGCCAAAAATGGTCTTGCTTTAAGTTAAATTAGAACGTTTAGTTAGCATAACACCTTTTTTTTTGTGCAAACTGGGATACATTACATTACATATTAAATAGGTCGACAAAAAAAATGGGCTGCGCTATTGATCAGAACCATCTCATCCTATGTTTTTTGATATGCTGAAACCAATTCTGATATTAAAAAAATCTATCGCATCAGTTTTTGTCTGTTTTTCATCCCCTAAAAGTGCAAAAAAAGATCTGGTCCTATGGTTCTGAAGTATTTTGACGCGCTGCAGCCAATTTTGGATAAGAAAAATTATACTAATACCACCTCCTTTATTCCCTAAAAGGGGAAAAGAAAGTCTGATCTAACTTTTCTGAAGTGTTTTGTTGAGCTGAAACTAACTTTGGGTAAAAAAAAAATTCTATCGTGTCAGTTTCCCTCTACAACCCCCCCTTTATCTAGGGGTGGCATAAACTTTTTTTGTCCAAACTTGGCTACAAGTTAGATCAGAACCTTAAAAAGACTTCTAGAGGGTGGTAGACAAAAACTGATGTGGCAGATTTTGTTGAATATCAGAATCGATTTCAGCATGTCAAAAAACATAGGATCAGATGGTTCTGGTCAAAAACGCAGCCTCTTTTTTTGTCAGCCTGTATTATCTATATGAAAATAATCATCGATATCAATAATTTCAAACGCAACTGCGAGTCAAAATTGCATAAAAAAATCACTGGATGACTAGCCTATCCTACTAAATTAACAAGTGATTACATTGTTACAGTGGTCATAAAATCTTCATTGTTATTAATGCAACGTTTTCATTTAATTAAGAAGGCTATTACCATAATTGCAGTTAGCGACGCAGGATAATTAAACATTTTGTGTTACGTGGTTGATGTTAAACCGCCAACAGTAAAAAAACTAGTAAAACTTCATGTAGTAATTACTTTGTTAACATGGATGTTTTTTCTAAAATAAAACATATTTTATAGAATGTTATATACATATATACAAAATTAATGGAAGCATTGAAAAATCATCATATCTGCCCCGATATCATTTTATTAGAAAACTTATTAACTTTATAAAAAATTGTAGTTTAACTGTTTCATGCAAATCGTAAATCACTGGTAAATCTTTAGTTGATCCAATTCAATTAAAAACGATAAAATTAACTTTTCTTTTCCAAAACGAGATATTTTGATGAAAGTTTAATAACGCAATACGATAGATTTAGACTAGTTCACAAGTTCAAAGCCGTGTTAATTCTTGATAAAGCTCGTAAAAATATGAGTGAAGACGCATTGGATTCGGAATGACGTATAGAAAAATGTGCAAAAGTGTCAAACCCGCACATAAACAATTGCAAAAGTTATACAACAAATGAAGATTGAAAAATATCGAGTTTCGTTTTTTGCAAATAACTCGAAAACTCTTAATATTTAAGAAATTTTGAAGAATGATTCTTAAAATGGAAGAAATTTCCAATAAAAAAGTCCCGACTCCCGAAACTCTATCTCTATTATTAATAATTTGAATTTAATGTTGAAAATAGAGCTCCGAGCGGCGAACACTAAGCCGATACAATTTTTTTAGAGTTTGGGTTTATATTTCAAGTCGGATAATTGTTAAACAAAAACCACTAAAATTATTTCGCTTCGTGGAGACCTCCGATTAAAGAACTTATATCTAGATACATAATGGCTACCTTTTCTTCATATACCTTATTTGCTCCTAACATAGTCACATTATATGTCCATTAAAATGGATAGATGAACATCACATCCCATAGGCAACAGAGGCGGGTATGTGTAGAAGGAAAAATGTAAAATATGTACCTCTTTTAAGTGATAATTATTGGTTAACTTCTAGGAATATTAACGCAGATTGAAAAAATACAATAGGTAAAGATGTTTTATTCAAGGGAAATATGCATTGGAAGGATATTATTTATAATATTATTATTAAAACTATAAACTGAACCTCATCATGTTACGACTATGACCCACTTACTTATGAAACGATCGATTTCTGCAAATGGCACAGCACTGTTGCATGTTGCACTAAATTGTCACTAAACTGTCTAAATATGAACAGAGAATATTATTTAGGTATTAGGCAAATCACAACTTAAAATTCTTCTTCACCACATTTTGATCGAAAAACACGAAAAACACTTATTAACATTAATTACGAATACTGTCAAAACTGTCAAACTGAGATTATGATAATCGAACTGAAGCCGACCGTGTACGAGTGGCCGCGAATACGCCGATGGGCCAATCAGCAACTTATGGGAAGAAGTGCCTTAGATTGGGAGTCTTTCGGGATCATAAAATTCATGCCATTATGTATCTAGATATAAGTTCTTTAATCGGAGGTGGAGACCTTATCTATATTTTATAGGATTATGATATTGTGAAGTTTTTAATTGGTTATAGTCTATTAGTTATTAATTATTTAACCTAACAAAAAACTAAAAAATGAAATAGAAAGTTTTTTTTTTAATAATTTTAATTATTATTAGTATTTTAATATTCAAAAATACTATAAGGTTACATAAACTTTAAATTTTTATTGAAATTTGTTTAAAAAAATTCTATAAACAAATAGATAAATTACGTATTTTTGAAAAAAAAATTGCCATTTTATTTGTTATAAAATATTATGTAAAAAAATATATAAAAAAACATATTTTTACTTACTACGGCCGGTTTTAGAGCGTCGTAACGGCTTAGTGTTCGCCGCGCGGAGCTCTATTTTCAGCACTAAATAAAAATTATTAATAATAGAGATAGAGTTTAGGGAGTTAGAACTTTTTTATTGTAAATTTCTTCCTTTTTAGGAATCCTCCTTTAAAATTTCTTAAATATTAATAGTTTTCGAGTTATTTGCAAAAAAACGAAACTCGTTATTTTTTCAATATTAATTTGTTTATAACTTTTGCAATTGTTTACGTGCGAGTTTGAAACTTTTGCACATTTTTCTAGTCGCCATTCCGAATCCAATGAGCCCTCACTCATATTTTTATGAGCTTTATCAAGAATTAACACGGCTTTGAACTTGCGAACTAGTCTAATTAATTGACTTTTATACAAGTGTACGTCAACTGATAAAACTTTTCCATTGACATACAGAGCCTACTTTACAATTTTAATTTCATATTATGTTTTTTCTACTCACATGGTTTAATTCATTTATTAGACATTCCCTACCTGTACTCTAATGATAATCTACGATACAGATTTTTCATTACCATACAAGTTTATAACCTATTGAAACACGACACACAGCAATATTCTGTCAATATCAACTAATGCCTTGAACATCTGACAGATCCAAAATTTATCAATTTTGACACGTCATTTGTCATGTCATGTTTACCTAGCAATTTCAGAAATAAAGTATTAATTTTCTATTTCAGCATAAATGAAAATAGCGATGCAACTAACATTTAATGGCTATTAAGACACACACATTCGTTATGACGTATCTTAATAGCTTTCATTAAATGATCGTTGCATAATATACTATTATATGATAAAAATGTCTGACTTATAATAAATGACTTATGAATAAATGAATAATAAAAATGACTTGTGGAACCATTGTATGTTAAAACTAAGATCTTTCCAAAAAAAGATCCTACCGGCAAGGGAATCTGTAAAACACATCCACTAAACTGCTCGATATGCTGTCCATTAACGTGTAAACAGCTTAATATTCGGGTCATAAAATTGCTGAACTTCATTTTAACCATCTCTGAAGAGCTTTAAGCAACTTTAATGAATCTACTGTGATTCTTTTACAAAATGATTGTAAATTACTGTGTTCTTCATGGCACACTATTGTCGATATTGATGTTAATTTAACCATTTTTCTAAATAAATTTAAATAACCCAATAACCGTACATTTTAGCTACAGGGAATATACATATAGGTTGAAAGGTAATAAAATACAGAATGTTCCATTTGAAATAAGCGATTTAATGAAGGTCGAAGTTGTTGAAGTTGGACCTTATATTCTGGGCAGCATCCTGTATATTTTGGGGCATCTGTAGCTTAAGCCTACATAAGCTCCATCTCTCATAGACACATGGGAGAAAAACTGGTCATCGGAATTCACCATAGCGAAGGTTATTAATTTCCAACTATGGGTTAGTTTTCGTATCAGATTTCATTAAAATCGAGATATCTCAAAAACTACTGTTTTTTTTAGATAAGGAATGATACCTTAAAATAATAAATGGAATTCGAATCCGGCATAAAAAATTAGGCATTCCATTTAAAATAATGAAGTTGGTGTTAACTTCCGATATGGGGCCATCCATAAATGACGTCACGCCAATTTTTGAGATTTTAGACCCCCTCCCCCCCCATTGTCACGTTTTGCCACGCTGAGTTAGACCCCCCCAAAAAAATTACGTCACGCTTATAGAGACCCCCCCTTATGTTTTTTTCAATTCCGTTATTTATTATTCACCTCATCCAAAAAAAAAATTTTGCCGACTCATGGGAAGGGGATGATGCTAATAGAAATCCAAAAAACAAATTTTTAATGCCTCATGGAAGGGGGTGCTAGTAGAAATCCAAAAAAAAAATTTTAACGCCTCATAGGAGGGAGGTGCTAATAGAAATCCAAAAATTTTTACCGACTCATGGGAAGGGGATGCTAGTAGAAATCCAAAAAAAAAAAATTTTAACGCCTCATGGGGCGGGTGCTAGTGGAAATCCAATTTTTTACCGACTCATGGGAAGACGGTGCTAGTAGAAATCCAAAAGAAAAAATATTTTAACGCCTCATGAGGGGGTGCTAATGGAAATCCAAAAAAAAAATTTACCACCTCATCTAAAAATCAAAAAACAATTTTTACGTTATCTTTCTTTTCTTAATTCGTTCACCATTCGTTACGTCACACTGAGTCAGACCCCCCTCCCCCTTATCACACTTAGTCACATAATTACGAACCCCCTCCACCCTCCTGGAGCGTGACGTCATTTATGGATGGCCCTTATAACTGGAAGTGTCACACACGGGACGTTATTTTCATTAAGTCATGAAAACTCCTTCTAAATTTTCAGCTTCAAATTATTTACCGTTTTGCTGAAACGTTTAATAGTCTACTAACCGTGATGCACCCTGTATAATTAGCCATTATTTTACAAAAAATGGTAAAACAATTGAATTGATCGTAATACATAGTGCCAAATTTAAAACATGTTCATTTTAATTATGTGAATGGGCCATTAAATAAATTCAATTATCCTTATTTAATGCGATTATTAATATGCATATGCTGAAATTTGAACAGTTGAACATAACACTATTTACACTACATTTACATACATTTACAATAACCGGTTTGTTATTTTAAAATTCAATTAATTTCAAAATTTGAAATTCTAGTTTAATTATAGAATTTGTTAGTTTCATTCTGAATGTTAAATATTCATAAAGTTTGCTATTGTATTATAATCATAACACCCGAATTCATTTAACGAAAATATTTTAAAAATAAATAAATTTACTATAAAATACAATATAATACATTTTAATAAAAATTTTATTAGTCATAATTCCTGTACCGCATCTAGGACCTATCGAAATATGCACGCCCAGCCGAATTATTAAATATCCGTATCCGCATCTTTGCACTTGGTCTTTAAAAACGATTGAAGGTGACGAAGCGTAGCACTTCTGACTTTTATTAACATTTTCGTGCAGGGGCTTTCCATTGTGGGCTAGTAATTTTCAATGCACTTTTTTAGAGGCCTCAGAAAATGATTTCATCCTTCTGTTGTCTAGTCGTAAAAATGTTTCATTGATATTTGTTCTTTCTAGAGCCTAAACACACATCAAACGATTCGTCTTGATCCTGGTAGTATCACTGGTTATATGAAAAAATGTAAAAATCAAAATTACAACCATTGGGCGCAATTTTGTCGAAAAGAGAAAATCTGATTTTCAAGAAATAAACGTTATCTACATAATTTTTCTTAATCCTGGGTATACAAAATCCTGGAAAACCTGAAATTGTGAGCACGTATGCTATTTTGTTGAAATCAAAAGCTCTAAAGTTATTAATTAGAACCTGTCAAGGGGGGTAACAAATGAATGAACAAGAAGTGATTATTGCAAATATACATATAATAGATATTACGTAATGAGTGTTAGAAGCATATTACGCACGAATGGAAAAGTTACGCACGATGCCGCGTAGCGGCGAGTGCGTATTTCCATGAGTGCGTAATTGCTTTACAACTCGAATTATGTACTATACTTTACCTACGATCATATTTATTTATTTATTTAGTAAAATCTGAATTTAGTTTACTAGTCAACAATATTATTCAACAAATATTATGTCAGTTTTGACAGCGTTTGAAAATTACGTAGGCGCATTTGTTTTTTTAAACCCCGCTTCAGCGAACTAAGCCACCTATATTTGCGTGTCTCGTGCGTTTTGTTTACTGTGCGATTTGTTTACAGTGCGTTTTGTTTACAATATGTAAAGTTCAACTTACATAAATGGCAGGTAGTGTGTTTTTTACTATTTACAGTAGTGATTGTAGGTAAAGAATATAACAATGAGCATTTATAATAGCTATAAATGAAATATTATTATTGAATTATTACTGATCTAGCTGGTATTTTGATGTAAATTAGATCCATACGTTTTAACTACAATACTTAGATTTTAGAAGGTAAAATTAGATTTAAAGATTTAAGCGAGAAAAGAATTTTATTTATAAATAAAGATCGAGCAACACACTCCGAAAAACCGTTGATTTAGCGAAAGATACACGAAATTTAAATGATCGTTTATTTAATATCTTAATAATCTTAACTTATTTAGACAAAATTTGACGTTTTGAAGTTTTTTTTTAACTAATTTTTCTTCCCTTTTCTTATAATTGTTTGATGTTTATTTCATAGTCGTAGTTTTGTGACTGTTTGATTGAATCTAATAGGTGTGTTATTGTAGATGAAACTAACCGAATTTAATTTCTTTCTAATGCAAGATGGGTCATCCAGAGGTGTTCTTTTATATTTATGTGAGACACCATCGATAAATGAGATAAGAAACAGTTGTTATACCTACCAATAGGTACTGCTTCTCTTCGGCTGCCTTCCAATGATAAACTTGTATTGATATTAAACACTGCTTATAGTACACGCAATTTGGATTAAAAAATACTGAATAGGAGAAATAATTTAGAAAGTAATAATATTTGAGATGCGTACTCTAGATAAGGTTAGAAATAGATACCCGAAAAGTTACCCCCCAATTTGCAAAAAATCACCCCTAACGGGGACTTAAAGCTGGTTTTTCAGTTTTATCTTGTAAAACGTTCGTCGGAAGAGAAAAAAGTATAGGAAATAAAAAATTGTTAAATTCTTCATAAACGTCCTATTAACCTTGTAGCTTATCCTCACCTATTTCGCGCTAACAGCGTCCGAACAGAGGTTCGGAGCGCACAGGTAAAAATCAATCCTATTCGAACTTTCACAGCGAATATCTTATCTCTGTATGATATTTTCAATAAATAAAAAATAAATAAGAAGAATTGAAAAAAAAATTCATTCCTGTGCATTTTTCTCGTTAAAGTAACCTGTTTTAAAATATTCGCTGTGAAACTTCGAATAGGATCGATTTTTACCTCTGCGCTCTCTTTCGGGCGCTGTTAGCGCGAAAAAGGTGAGGATAAACTACAAGGTTAATAGGACATTTTTATGCAGAATTTAACGACAATTTTTTTTTTCGTATACTTTTTTCTCTTCCGACGAACGGTTCACAAGATAAGTTCCCGTTCGGGGTGGTTTTTTGCAAAAAATTAGGGTATCTATTTCTAACCCTATCTAGAGTACGCATCTCAAATATTATTTCTTTATAAATTATTTCTTCTAAAATATCAAATTTGCGTGGACTATTATACTTTAAACACTTCTTAATTTTCAATCACTTTTTTAGAATTACTCCGATTAGCCTACGTGATGTCCTGAATAACAGACTTAAAGATCTAATGAGAATCCTTTCAAAAGCAGTTGTCACCCTACACACGAACATGCCTGAGGTCAATCATTCAATTCAAGAATATTCAAGTGTTCAGTAATATCATTAACTGTAAATAAAGCTAAAAAATGTATACAGTAAAATTAAACTACAAATTTAAAAAAACCGACACAAAAATATCGACTAAATAACTAATATATAAAAAAAATAAATTAACAAAACTTTAAAAATTATGAAATAATTTTGATTCCATATACGAACTCTTATGATTTATTTAAATCCAGCTTACATTTTCTTTATGTCCTCGAGATTTGCTTTCTTATACGCATGAATATATCGGGAGCCGCTGTTTTGAATATAACTATTTAGTAGTTCGTCTTTTTGGGTCGGGGGTTAAAAAATTGAAAATTTTTAAAAACTCTCGATCAATGTATCTAATCGTACTGGTTTCATATGACCGAATCAAAATGAGGCCGAAATCATATTCGGCTACCATAATTGTCTGCACATTTTCAATTTTACTTCAATCGGACAATTTCTAGAGAAGTTCAACATGGCGAATTCAAGATGACGACCAAACATCAAAATCTAATATGGCCTAAAACCTTCTCGACAAAATACTCTTTCAAATAAAAAAAGTGCATCAAAATCGGATCACCCATTGAAGAGATATGAAGCCACAGAGAGACAGACATACAAACATACGCGTCAAACTTATAACATCCCTCTTTTTGGGTCGGGGGTTAAAAATTAACTAACTTCAAACTTTTGGTTATTTTTTGGTGGTGCGTTAATTTCTTGGAGAAGTGTATATTCATTGCGTCGTTCCTATCCGATATAAAACTTATAGTTTAAACCGAATCCTTCACCATTTCTTAGAATGTAACGTATGAGCGAATACACTATACGATCAAATTATAGTGTTAAAACTAAAAAATTTTGTCCGTCATCTAGAGACGTCCGCCATATTGAATTTAGTGTGACATCATTTTATTTTCGTATTCTTCTCAGCAAACCCTTTCATTTGATACCCATATCATGGGGGTGCATAAAAAATAACCGCCATATTGGATTTGGAATGACGTCACTTAGCTAACCATGCATTGTCATCCAAACTAAACGTCTATGCAAAATTTCAGGTCAATCGGTTGGGGATAACTGTTTTAAAATTCAGTTGCGTCCGCCATATTGAATTTATTGTGACTTCATTTTATTTTCGTTTTCTTCTCAGCAAACCCTTTCATTTGATGCCCATATTATGAGAGTGCATAAAAAATAACTGGTCCGCCATCTTTGGAAGTCCGCCATATTAGATTTGGTATGACGTCACTTAGCTAACAATGCATTATCATCCAAACTAAACGTGTATGCAAAATTTCAGCTCAATCGGTTGGGGATAAATATTTTAAAATTCAGTTGCAAGATTTGACACACAAGAACAAGGCAAGTTAAATAAAATCTTATAATCAAGATGGCGACCAAACATCAAAATCTAATATGGCAAAAACCTTTTCAACAAAACACTCTTTCAAATAAAAAAAGTGCATCAAAATCGTATCACCCGTTGAAGGGATATGAAGCCACATACAGACAGACAGATAGACATACAAACATACGCGTCAAACTTATAACACCTCTCTTTTTGGGTCGGGGGTTAATAATAGAATTGCTAAATAGCCTATCTGGCTAATAAATTTGATGCATCGAATCCGCTTTTCAAACATGGCAAGGACAGACGCCATCCTCAAAGAGAGTTATCGCAACTACAAGCGATGGAGAAATGGAGAAATACAGCATCAATCGACCGGCGAAATTTTTTTGAAGATTATGACTATTGGACTTCGGACTGACCGTCTATTATAAATAGTTAAAAAATTCGACTTTTACTTGTAATAATTCATGTCAACACCATGATACTATTTCTTAGTATCATGTGTCAACACTATAGTTTAGCAAAGTGATGTCCTACCGAATAAGGGAGGTGGGGGGGAGCAATTACTTGCAGCTCTAAAGAACATGGTTTGAAATGTACAAACATTTGTGTAGCTTGTCGCGGCGAAACTTGTAACGTCAATCTTAAAAAAAACATTGAGTTACTTGACGACGATGACGATGTAAATATGGATATAGACGGTGATCTAAATCCAGGTAAATCAGATGAAAACGAAGATTTAGAAAGTAATAAAAGAATAAAATTGAAAGTAATAAAAGAATGAGATTGAATGAAACTGATTCGTAAGTTAAGCGTATGCGATATATTTATGCATTTTATATGACGAGTGTATGCAATTAACGTAATTTAAAAAAATCTATATGAAATAAAAATAATTATCCTTAAATATTTCTGCATATAATTACAACTATTGCCTTCACATTTCAACAATATAAAACATAAAAACTAAGTAGCTAATATATTGTCTCAATTATTATGCCTGAACGCATTTTATGACTGCCCAATCCGCTCACCGTTACGCTCGCGCACACTACTTTTTCATATTTTTCGAAAACCAATTATCATTGAGTAATGTGTTTTTTCTTAAGTGAACTAAAAAAATAGCACTTTAAAATGGTACACGTGATTTTTCGACGCGCATTCCATTCAAAAGAAATTTAACTTTAACTGGAATTTTTTCATGCATTTTTTTTTAAATTCAATTTTCACCCTTTTTTTCTGAATAATGACCATATACAGTGAAATGGTAACACTCAAATAACTTTTTTATTTCTTTCCGATTTGACTCAAATTTTACTTAAGTATATAACAAATTAGGATCTACTTATGACCAGAAAAACATTCGCCTCCTACAAATGCAGAGCCACCTGCGGTATCAAAATATGCGGAGAAAATCAAAAAATCATATTAGGCATTTTTCTATAGGAAAATTTTGTTAATAAAACTTGTTCAGAATTGTCCAAAAACCCTAAGACCAAAATTTAATCAAAACTAAAAAATTGATTAAAATTTTAAAAATAATTATTTACAAAAACAACTACCTGGTAGCTTGGGTTTAATGGGTTTAATTTCAACCAAAAGTGTCCTAGTATAGTTTTCTAAACAAAAAAATCGGCAGCTACTGAAAAGCGGATGGAAGCTCCCCACACGGTGGATCCTTATCAGCTGTGTTTTGATATTACATCGGAAATCAGAGCACTGAGCAAACAGATCAATTACACGTGACTTTGGAGCCGTTTATTTCATGAACAAATATCGAACGAACTGAAGTGGACTACAAGCAATCTGTTAAAACATAACCTCTCATAATTGTTTATGTAGCATGTTAATCAATTGCCGGATATTATAAGGGTATTAACAGATAACGTTTCGAAGATTTTGTAGAACATTGGATAGCGAAAAATAATAATAACAGAGAATTTAGCCCAAATGACACTCTAACCTTAACAAGTCAATAATATTACGGACAACTGAAGCAGGCTACGCATGCGTCAAATTAAAATCTTCCTGCTCGATCAAAAAGGTCCGAGCAAGTCGAGCTTCGTCCGAGGTCTTTATTTTGTAATACTCGAATGTTTCAGATTTAGCCCGGTTAGCTCGATTTGCATTAAATGAACGATTGTGACACGTCCCATCAATCAGACGTAATATCCGAACACGGCTATAAACAATTGTTACCTTTAAAAAAACCAACTAAAATAGGTTTTGATATTGTTAAAAATATTTGGGTTGGTAACCTTTACGAATGTTGACTTTTAGGTTATGAAATATATTTAGGGACATAACCTATATGTCTGCATCATGTTTTAAGTTTTTCAAGTCTATTCTCATTTTTAATGTTTGTATACGCATTTCTAGCTTAGAGCCACAGTGGCTCCAAGCAAATATTTAAAAATTCACGCAAATAATGCTTCTATATTGTTGATTAATAAAAATAGACTGCTAAGGTTAGATTTTCAGCCTACAAAAAGAGTCCTATTTTATTAGGACAAAGTATTTAGAACTTCATAAATTTACACTGTACTAGATTTTAGTTGAAAGTACGGGAACCAGGCAGAAATTTTAATAATAGCTACGTAATATTCTTAAATCTTACGAAATATATATTTTTGAGGTTAGCTGTGACGTCACGTACCATAACCTATAAATCAACATTCACAAAGGTTACCAATCCAAATATTTTTGACAGAGACAAAATACATTTTCCCCTAATAATAATAGCAACATTATTTTTTGGATGCTGTCATGTGTGCACATATAACGAACTCTTTTTAATTTGTTTAACGGGAACCAAATCGAAAGGGTGCAAGTGTGATATATCGTTGAAATTGGAATTGTTACTGCTATTCAATGGTTCGATTACAAATTGTAAGTAATCATATAAGCAACTTGTTGTGCCAAAACGGCACTAAACGTAATCCGATCTCAACCAAAACCTTTTCAGATCTTCTGAAGCACTAAAGAAACCAAAGTTTCATCCAAATCCGTTTAGTAGCTTCGCTGCTATCGTGCTAACATACATACACACTCACAGACATTTTTCAAAAACCACTTTTTTGGGTTCCTGGGACCTCAAAACGTAAAGATTTGGTGTTATCTCAATTTTCGATTTTGGACTAATTGTAGTAATTTCCCACAAATTTATTGTGGGAAGGTTAAAACTCGTTAAATTAAAATCTTCTAATATTTTCGGACTTGGACATTATTTTAATTAAAATTTATTTATTTTTTATTTTGATTCAATTTTGGATTTAAGGTTTTTAGATAATTCTGAACAAGTTTCGTTAATAAAATTTTCTGATAAATAGGAGGCGAATATTTTTCTGGTCATAAGTGGATCCTAATTTGTTCCATACTTCGTAAAATTTGATTCAAATCGGAAAAAAAAATAAAAAATTATTCACACATTTCAAGTGAAACACATTGTAGAAAACATTTGTAATTGTTGAACAACTCTCGAAGAATAGAATTTTTTTTCTCATAGACAGAAAGTGAAGTACTTATAGCTATTTTTCGAAGACTTTGTCTTTTCCAAAACGTTGAATCTACCGAAAAGCAATGCAGATATCGATCTGAAACTTTTACTAGATATTCCCTCCTATTTTTTTCCAAATTTCCATTTTTTTGAATTCATTCTTAACGTTCGGGGGCTCACTTTATAGGTTTTTTTTAATACCTATAACATCGCATTTGAACTTTTCATGTCAGATTATTAGCCTTCAATTTAAACGCGATAACGCGAAAAAACGATTTTTCAACTTTACCACCCCCTTATCCGGTATGACATCACTTGGCACGCTATAAGGGCTTATTTTGGATGTCAACTTATCAACTTTAAACAATAAAATCGTAGTTATCTATTTTCGCCACATTTTGATACTTTTCTTGACAATTCGACTGGACTATTTTGCGTTTTTCTAAAGTCAGTAATTTGTCTTTCACTTTATGAAATTACAACTCGTACAATTTTGTAATCCTTTATTAACTGTCCTTATGTGAATATTGGTAAAGTCATGAAGCGACGTAAAATATATAAAATTCGAGTGGAACTTCGGCGTAGTTCCGGATTTTGCGCAGAGGGTGTTGAAAAATTTTTCAAATTTGGCGCAGTTCCGAATTTTAAAACTTCGGCGTACTTTCCACATTTTAATTTTAGCCTTCAAAGATGTAAAATATATTTTTCTAAGTCGGAATTAAAGGATGAGGGATGTCAATTTTGAATGACGAGACTTAACGCTCAAAAATTTTCTGCGTATGTGTGATGTGTAGATACTTATTATTATTTTAATTAATATAAACTTGCCATTTCAAACTTAGGTCTGCTTGAAGGTGCTAAACGAACCAGAATAAAAAATGCCTAACAATGTATATAATAATGTACAATTTTAATAAAATTGATCACATAGATTTGAGTACATAATTACGGTAAATATGGCATACATGTAGGCCAATAATTGCATATTGCAAAGAATGTACCCTCATTATGTATTTACAAAGTAAATATGATCCCGTAATCACACCCAGCACGCTGAAAACTTCAGCTCAATTTCTATTATCCTGCAGATTCTATTTTGCGATAGCCGAGTCAGCTTTCAGCCGGAGTCATATGGGTTTTACAGCGGCTCACTTTAAAACAGGTTATAATATAAAGCTCTGTTTCAATATACTGGTTCGTAATCTTATATTTAAATGAAAGAGAAAATGCACTTTTGTTATTAAATGGGATAATACTTCAAAGAAATAATATCAATTATATTTTCAAAGGAAAGTTTAGGAATGTCTCTCGTATAAACTTTCTTTGTAGAAAAATGCCTTTTTTACATACACATATCAAGAGAGACTTGTACAATGTATTTAACTAAATAAACGGTTTTTGTTAAAATTTCAAGGATTTTAGATTTTTTCTGTTACTTTGAAAGCGTAAATTTCGTGTGCCTCAAATGGATTAGTCAGTAAAAGAGAGATTTTTTTAATCTCTATATCTCATTTCATGGTTAATATTTGAAAAAACCGCTGCCCAAGGAATCACTACTTCCACATCCAAATTTTCTATCCAAGTCACTCACAACGAAAAAAAATTTGTATGTGGAAATAATTGTTTATGGAACTTTAATAATATAATATTTGAAATCCTCTACCAGTGGAGTAGGGCTGGTGATAGGGGGTGGTAGTGGGGGTGGATGAAGTAAAAAAATATTTTGAGGTTTCTGGTTCTTGTACACACACTAAATGACATTTCTTTTCATCCCCTTTAATAAAGGAGGGGGGGGGGGTGGTAATGGGGGTGGCTAATGCCAAAATTTTTTTTGAGACCTTGGCTTCTCTTGTATATACTAAATACCAATTTTATGGACTCTTACCCGCTTGATTTACCTGTTTATCCCAAATTTACCCCAGTTTGCCCCCCAACCCTTCGACGGAACAAGATGAAAATACAATCTAGTTCTAGATCTCGTTAAAGTACATATACGTACCAAATTTCAAGTCAATATCTCAAACGGTTCCAGAGTAAACGTGCGCACAAGAAAAGTTACAGACCGACAGACAGAAATTTTTTTCGCTCAAATTTAAAATCTCGACGTTTTATGACATTCTAAGCCTATTTGAACAATAAAAAATTTTAAAATTTTTCTTGACGTTACTATACCACTGGATGTGGAAGTAATATTAGCTTTTTTTACTATTTTGAGATAAAAGTGTGTTTGTATAAAAAATAGGTTTAACTAATAAAACAAATATTTTTTAAACGCTATATCTCACCTGCCGATTAAAATTATAAATGTTTTGAATCCTTTGCTTTATTTTGAATGAATTACCTACGTGTGTGTCAAACTTAGCTTTTCCCGAAAAAGAAGTATTTTTCAAGGGGCGAGCGTAGATGCGTCTTCACTGTGAAGTATCTCGATACTCCAAGTGAAGCAACGTGCAGCGCGGTTGGTAGTTAGTCTAGGGAAACGCAGAAATCTCGTCCCACCTTCTAGCGGCTTGTATATCAGTGTATACGCGGAAGCTATGTAATTTCACACGAGGATTACGTAGTGGATATACCATCCTTTGGAGGGGATGTAAAGCAGGCGGTCCCTTGTCTATTAAATGTCAGGCAAGTAAAAGATCCCTACTCGTCTTACGAGAAGAGGTTCAGCAAAATTTCCAGGTTGGGGGTAGCTCGTCTCCTGGCGTCGGTGATAGGCTCTGGTAGCGGAAATAGGCCGACGTTAAATAAATAAATAAAAAAAAAAGTATTTTTCAATCTCTATATATCATCATTGGTTAAAATTTTAAGAGGATTGGTTTTTTTGCTTTATTCTGAAAACGTTACCTATGCGAGTCAAATTGATAGGTACATTTTTCAACCCCCTATACCTAACTACATACCAGTTGAAATATTCAGAATTTTGGGTGTCTTCCTTACCCCTATATCCTACTCTCCCCGTTAAAAATGTTGACTGTTGTGAATTTTGTATTTATTTTGAAGGCATTAATAGTGGATTCTGTGAGTCGGAAAAAACCTCGAAAAGTGTCACTAATTTATAGCTTAAGGAGACTATGTCTCCCCCCCCGTTTTCGAGGATGCTGAACACGATGGCGGTGGTTTAAACTCTTTCCGAGTTAACCCCACCCCCCCAAACGGCCAGAAACCACCCCCCAAAAGGGTTAACGCGGATACGCCGTCTCATACCGACAGAACCTGCGTCACCCCCCGTTTTCGAGGATGCTGAACACAATGGCGGTGGTTTAAACTCTTTCCAAGTTAACACCACCAACCAAACGGCCAAAAACCACCCCCGAAAGGGGTGAAACGCGGATACGCCGTCTCATACCGACTAAACCTGCGTCACCCCCAGTTTTCGAGGATGCTGAACACGATGGTGATGCTGAACCTTCTCCCCAAAGCAAACTAACCCCTCAAACGGCCAAAAACTACCCTTTGTTACCCGGTTTTATGAAGTGCACCGGATAAGAGAAAATGAATAATATGTTCACAGATCATTGAATACACACCGGATGATGATTCCAGGTTTCTTGATTGACAGTTCAACTTGTATATATAGTAAATAAGTATATATAGTAAATAAGTAATTGTATGCGTCAATAAAAAGGTTCATTATTTAATATAATAAAACAAATGCAATTGTATCAGTGATTCCATACCTGATTTTCCCACCTAAAAACTAGACACGAAGCATGCGCCTATTCTTTCATTTGAACTGTCAATATTTGAACAGTGTATTAAGAAACCTGGAATCATCATGCGGTGTGTATTCAATGATCTGTGAACATATGATTCATTTTCTCTTATCCGGTGCACTTCATAAAATCGGATATCAAAGGGGTAGTTTTTGGCCGTTTGAGGTTAGTTTGCTTCGGGGAGAAGATCCAGCACCATCGTGTTCAGAATTCTCGAAAACGGGGGGTGACGCAGGTTTAGTCGGTATGAGACGCCGCATCCGCGTTAACTCCTTTGGGGGGTCGTTTTTGGCCATTTGGGGGTGGAGTTAACTCGGAAAGAGTTTAAACCATCGCCATCGTATTCAGCATCCTCGAAAACGGGGGATTTATTGGTAACGCAGGGGGGTGACGCAGGTTTTGTAGGTATGAGACGGCGTATCCGCGTTAACCCCTTTGGGGGGTGGTTTTTGGCCGTTTGGAGGGTGGGGTTAACTCGGTAAGAGTTTAAACCACCGCCATCGCGTTCAGCATCCTCGAAAACGGGGGATGACGCAGGTTTTGTCGGTATGAGACGGCGTATCCGCGTTAACCCCTAGGTTTTTGGCCGTTTGGGGGTGGGGTTAACTTGGAAAGAGTTTAAACCATCGCCATCGTGTTCAGCATCCTCGAAAACGGGGGGAGGGACATAGTCTCCTTAAGCTATAAATTAGTGACATGTCTGTCCGACTCACAGAAGCGACTATAACTACATGTCTCAAATTTGATTTTGCCCATAAAAAAATATTTTTCAACTCCTATATCTCATCCCCGGTTATAATAAATATTTTGCATTTTTTCTTTTGAAAGCATTCTATTACAGTCAAGTCAAGCAATTTTTTGTTTGTTTCGTAATGGGGTCGGTTGTGAATATAAACTGGGTTTATGCGCCTAGAGGTGTTGTCATTCAGCTGCCATCTTCAAAATAAGTAACTAGTTCTTTTTATTTATCTCCGTAACCGTGAGTTTAACAGAATATTTTTAAAATGCTTTTTTATAGATAATGAAATCCTCTAAAACTTTTATTAGTAAGTTTTCGGCGTAACATATAGTATAAAAAAGTTAAAGTTAAAACCTAATAAAATTAGGGAGCAAAAACTTTGCATAATATTTGTCTTGTATTTTCAATCCTATAATAAAGAATGCTCTTAGTTTTTTTATAGAATCTTTTCTGATAACTAATTTTACCTATTTACTTTTTTATTCGGTTCATTTTTATTGGTTTTCAACGCTGCAAAGGGAGGTACGAAGGTTTAAAAGAATTACTGATACTTTTGTATTGCTGTCTAATGTTTACATTTACATTGAACCACACCACTCTTGAGGTCGGGTTTTAGGTGCATTGGTATCCCCGATCGGCCTAATCAACGAATCATACTTATAGCATTATGTACATTTCCTTCTTTTTGAGGGGCCAGGTTGTGGGTCGTTTTCTGTAGGGCATCGTCGATGAAAATCTTACGGTCCTCATCGGTGGGAACCTCGTCCTCGTCGATAGGAATCTCCTTGTAGTCCTTCATCAATGTGCATTCGTCGAGTCATATTTTTCAAGAGCTATATGTTATCCCCCAGGTCAAATTTTAACTGTATTGTTTTTTTTTATTTGAGAACATTACCTAGCAGTGTGTCTTTAGATATGTATGTGAAAGAAAGATTTTTCAGTCTCTAATTTTAAAAATTTTGAATTTTTTCTGTATTTTGAAAGAATCGTCTACGTGCATTTTAAGTGTCTAGTCTTTATTTCATCGAGAAGTTAGTTTTCATTTCCAAACAAAGTTTCTTTCTGCTTTATACAAATATCATAGCTGGAAAGTTTATTACGTATGTTAAAGTATCCTTTATAAGAAAATGTTCCAATAAAATGAAGTCATTGGTAAGACTTCTCTGTTTTTTCGGAGCAACAAGGGCCTATGTCGCAGAAATTGCAGAGCTGGCTATAATGTGCAGCAGAAAAGTTGCTATTGGTCCGATTTGGGTCGAAATTATCATAAAAGCTTTGGAGAAGCATTTCGTATTTCAGATGTTCCATGCATATTTTGTTCATAATTTCCCGTTCTAGTGGTGTCGAAATTTCAAAAATTGGAAAAATTCCGAAATTGCACCTTTGCGGATAAACGAAGACTCGGAGGGGAAATCGTACCCGAATAAACATCTCTCTTCATACGTTGGGCTTTTCATTGGTATGTCTGCTTCCTCTGTAGCGTCACCTGTTATGGAGCTACGAGTGTTGCCACGCGGCGACACTCGGACAGTTAAGTGCGTTCATTGTTGCGTCGATTACGTCTAGTCTAAACAATCAAGCAGGCGCACGGCGAGCTATGCCTTCTCAGACGTCGCTCCACGAGGCGTCTCTTCATAGACACGTACAAGACTTGAATACGCTACGCTGCTGCTTTGTGAGATGTTATGAATTTGAAAACACGGGGCGCTGCATATAAACGTGCTATAAGCGTACAGCTTATAATGCCACATCTTGCACGCGTCTATGATGAGACGCCTCATGGAGCGATGGCCTCAGTTCAGTAGCTGTAACAGTCCTCGGAGTGTGTTTATCAGTTCATTGGTTCGGGAAAATTGACTGATCGTAGTTAAGTCATAGTGGACACAGGCGTCAGCTCTGTGCAGAATGGGGAAGCAGAAAGTGTGGAAGCTCCTGAAGAAAAGACCTACGCTACAGGAATGCTCCGTGGTCTTCTCACATCCTGCATCTGGCAAGAGGGCTGTGGCCGCCGCTGGGGAAAGCTTTATCGTAGCCCTTTATGGAGGCAGTGAGCAGAAGAGCTTGGACCAGCTACGAGTAGTCCGATACAACTAGATCGTGGCGAAGCAGTCGGTAACATCTTCCGTTGAATTGGCAAACCTCCGCCAACAAGTGCCGTCTGTGAACAACATTCGCTCCGCGCATACTTCCAGGTGAGGGCGTTAGGGAGAATAGTGTGAGGATTTAATCTCTCGAAAAGCTTGCAGCATTCTACTATTATGCATGTACTTTTTTGCAGGTCCAGCAATGGCTAGACGTCAACCACAACCCGGAGGACTGGGGGTGGAAATCAGGACTCCAGGGCCTGGTTCCGGTTCCTACCACAAGGCAGCCAGCTCCTGATAGCCTGCTACGGCTAATTTCCTGTGCCTCCTAGTGAGAGTGGAGAAACTCCTGGCCTGAACTGCAGCATCATGTGCAGGAGCTGTAGAGGATCCAGCTGTACAAATAGCGAGTCAGTGGATATGGATGATGATCCGGACGACCCTACTTCCCAGTAGATAAATAATGTCAATTGTCTTGCCAAATAAAATCATTTTCTGAGTCTGACAAGTTAAATTTCATTCAATAAATCTTATAAAACACCAATAATATATAAACAGGAAGTCTCATTAGCGCAGCCAGGGCAGTCTCACCGGGAGCAAGACGGTCATGGACACCGCGCGGCGACACTCGGTATGCCAGATATGGCCAGTGGAAAGGCCAAAGCATGAAGAGAAATGTTTATTTGGGTACGTTTTTCCTCTCCGAGTCTTCATTTATCCGCAATGGCGTCATTTTGGAGTATTTTCAATTTTTGAAATTTTGACCGAACTAGAACGGAAAATTATGAACAAAATATGCATGAAACATCTGAAATACGAACGTATATGCTTCTCCGAAGCTTTTATGATCATTTCGACCCAAATCGGACCACTAACAACTTTTCTATTGCACTTTATAGCCAGCTCTGCAATTTCTGCGATTTAAACCTTTGTTGCTCCGCAAAAACAGGGAAGCCGACGGGGAAGAGTAGGGGACTTTTTGGTACGTGTTGTCCTGGACCAAAACTGCAATCCTGCAAATTTTCAGCTTTACAATAATTAATTCCGAGTCAAAAGCTAAAATTCCTGTGCTATTAGTAACGTCAAAATATATATTTTTTCTTCAAGCGTATTAAAATGTTTAAATTATGTCACCAAAAACAGAAGTAGAAGTAGGACATTGTTTTACTAGTAACAAAATGTTAGTACCGAACGCCACCGTAGTGGACATTGTTTTACTAGTAACATAATGTTAGTTCCGAAAGCGCCACCGCAGTGGGTATTGTTTTACTAGTAACATAATGTTAATACCGAAAGCCACCGGTGGCGCGCTATCCACTAGCCACTTGTCATATTGTGTCAACATGTAAGACTGTAGTTTGAATATTTGTACATTTATGATAAATAAATGAATTTTTGCATTTTAATTCGCTTGAAGAAAAAATAGTATATATTACACGGAGTAGAACGCCTTTTTTTGTGTTTCGCCCAGTTTGCGGCTTCGGCTTCGCCTCAGCCGCAAATCCTGGGCTCAACACAAAAAAAGAGTGCGTTCTACTCCTAGTAATATAATCTACTATTTCAGATCTTAATACAAAATATGGCGACCATATTGGTTCCTAATGAACAATAAACTTTATTTTCATGTTCGGGAGGTCAAAATTAATTAGAAATCATATCTAACATAAAAAAATGGACAAGAGGTTTAATTTTTTCAAAAATAGCCGCCATCTTGACAAATATTCACGCGTCCTAATCGAAAATGAATCTCCTTGAGGTAAGCAACAACCATGACAAATAGCTGGCGATAGGAGTTGCGATACCGAAAAAAACTCGTACCGCACTCACAAAATGGCGTATGATGAATTTCATCCCGAAACCGAGTGATCCGAATTCGTTGCACTTTCACTGGACAAAAGTATATCCCGTTGTGTTATAAACTTATAAAACATAAAAATTTAAATTATGATGCAGCAATATTACAGTTTAACGTTTATTATAAGTAACAATTCGTTTGCGTATAATTTTACTTTTCCATTTAAGTAATATTTAATAATAATTTCTTATAAATTTCAAAAATATTTGTTACTGTTCAATGCAAAACACGAAACTCATACGAAATATAACCAATATAGTGACAAGTATAACATCCGACCCTTGCGCAAAAGGACGCCCAATTCCAGAGGCTTTTATATCTAGTTTGTATTTTCTGTGATAGTATGAACTTCTTTATTCTTTTCAGCCTCACCATCCTTACATTATATTTATATTGTGAAGCTGTCTACACGAAGATATGAGGCTCTGATTTACAGGCAAAATTTAGGACCCTTGTTTAATACATTTTTTGTTGAAATAGAAAAGTGGTCGATATAAACCTTGCATTATACTATTTTGTTCTGGATAGCTTTGTTTGAATTTATTATTTGAATATTTTTTCACATTAATTTATTTTAGTTGAGGGTAGAAAAGTTGTTACTGGGTATTATTCTATAATTAAACCTGATATTACGTGGTGAAGTAAAATAAAATAATGAAAAGAATGTATGCGAAATTATAGGCAAATTCTGTGATGACCTGCTGTTTAATTTGCAAACAAACACAGAAAGTGCTAAATATTTAAAAGCTAGTTGTAGGCATACAACAATGAGAATATTGAAAAATTTTTAGAATAACTGAAAACTTATAATACATTTTATGAATATATACTATAGGGGGTGAATTTTTTTTGCGTATTTTTTAAGTCTCACCCCACGAAAATATACTATTATACTAGGAATAATTTATGTCAAAGTTTCAGATAATTCGGTGAACGGTAACCCGTGCCGCATTCAGGTAGAAATTTGTAGATAAGATTTTATTACGGTAATACACTTAAATTTTACTTAAAATACAAATATCTACCTCTTTTCTCATAATGTTTTATTGGTGTAATTATTTCCTAGAAATTATTTGTTTTGGAAGTTTGGAAATATAATGCACCTACGGTAGGTTTTTATGTCAGTTTGCAATTGTGTTTTACAGTGGTGACATTATAAGTTCTAGCATACGTTCCTTTTTGAAAAAACATTTAACGATGGCTGATGTTAGATCCTTACGAAAGGATACTTTCATTTACTTAGTTGGACACTATTCGTCACAAATCATTGGCAATAAATTGCCGTCTAATAGACAAGTATTACAAGTGCTCTTTTATAACATTCGTGAAGTGAAGCTAAGTGTACATGAAAGTGCTAAATTAACAATAAAAGAGGTGTCAGTTTTTTGGGATAAAGCTCGCATTCCGACACGTCAGGATTTTCATTGTGTTAAACAACTAGATAAACTTTATGCAGAGTGGAGGAACTTACAAAAATCGGCTAAAATGGTCAGTGCGGGAGGTAAAGAAAAAAATTTCGTTGAAAAATTGGACGATCTCTTTGACATTTCTCATGCAAATGCATTGGAGTTGATGAAAATAGATGAAGATAAGCAGTTTTTAATTAACCAAAGAAAAAAGGGGCGTCCTGGATTTATGCATGGTATTGATTACCAACTTGCTTCTCAAGAAAAATCAG
The DNA here is from genome assembly GCA_936432065.2 of Rutpela maculata. Classification (NCBI taxonomy): domain Eukaryota; kingdom Metazoa; phylum Arthropoda; class Insecta; order Coleoptera; family Cerambycidae; genus Rutpela; species Rutpela maculata. Next base: position 73,126,060 of record OW386285.2, on the reverse strand, counting down.
CTGAGGAGAAATTACAGAAATTATCCGAACGAATGCAACGAAGTCAACAAGAAAAAGCTAGATTAAAGGAAACAGTCACCTGTCCATCATCAAGTAGTAATTCAGCCGACTACAACGAAAATGAAGATGAAATAATCGAAGCCCAAGAAGAGTTGTTACAAGACCTGCCTGGCCCGTCACAGCCAAAAAAGAGGAGATTGTATGGAACATGTAACATCATCACACCAAAAATAGCAGCTGCATTTGATGCTTGCAAAATAAGCGACAGGTATGGAGTCCATATTTTGACGGCAGTAGCAGAAGCACTAGGACGTGACACCACATCTTTGTCCATCAGCAGAACCACACTTCAGCGCTCTAGACAACGCATCCGCGAAGAAAGAGCTGAAATATTAAAAACTGCCTTCGGTAATTCTGAATTGCCGGCCCCAGTCATCCATTGAGATGGAAAACTTTTACCTTCTCTCACTGGAATGGGAAATATCGATAGACTTGCTATCTTAGTTACTAGTGGAGATATTGAACAACTACTTGGAGTACTAGCTTTGCCCAATTCAACTGGAAGAGAACAGACTGAAGCAGTTTATGATGTGCTTTGTGAATGGAATTTGGACGAAAAGGTAATAGCTTTGTGTTGTGATACAACAGCATCAAATATGGGTTATATAAATGGGGCAGCCATACTATTGCAACAAAAATTAAAAAGAGATATTCTATATTTTCCTTGTAGACATCATATTTTTGAAGTGGTTTTGAGAAGTGTGTTTGACACAAAAATGCCTTCCTCGTCTGATCCAAATGTGCCACTATTTAAACGTTTTAGGGAATTTTGGCCTAAAATAAATCAAAATAAACTAGAAACTGGATTTCAGGCTCGATTTCAGGTATCAAAAATTAAATATATTTTACAGCCAGTTAAAGCCGAAATTGTAAAGTTTCTAAATGCAGCTTTAACTTTGCAACAGCCTCGTGATGATTATAAAGAATTTTTAATGCTTTCTAAACTTTTTGTTGAAGAAGAGCCCACTCACACGACATTCTATCAACCAGGGGCATTTCATCATGCACGTTCGATGGCCAAAGCCATTTACTGTCTAAAAATATTTTTTTCCAAGATCAGTTCCAACTAACTAAAAAAGAAAAAATAGGTATTGAAGATATATGTCTCTTTATTGTAAAGGTTTATGTAAAGGCCTGGTTTACAGCGTCATTTGCTAGTAAAGCACCGCTTCATGACTTAGACTTTTGTAAATAACTCATTAATTATCAAAATATTGACAAAGAAATATCTCAAGCCGCAAGTAGGAAAATAGTGAACCATTTGAGGTACCTTAATTCAGTAAATGTTGGCTTATTTTTCTTTGATGACGATATTTCAGTTACCACTAAAAGAGAAATTGTTAAAGCTTTGAATAGGAAAGCACCAAATCAAGAGGGTATTAAACGACTTATGATTAGTAACATTACTGACGTTGAAAACAAGGAAATTCAGGACTTCATATGCGAGAACACTAAACAGTTTTTTCAAAAATTAGGTTTGTCTATGGAAATTATGGAAAATGATCCAACAACATGGAGGGAAAATGAAAGTTATACCCGATGTTTCAATATTGTAAACAAAATTAAAGTTGTAAATGATGCCGCTGAGAGAGGAATCAAACTTATTACTGACTATAATGACATTTTAACAAAAAATGAAGACCAAAAATAGTTTTTACTCCAAGTTGTAAATTATTATAAATCACAGTTTCCAAATGTAAAAAAAGAAACCCTGTCGCATGCTTTGGCCTAGTGCAAAAATATTGTTTTTATTACTATATGTCTTGTAGATTTAGGATAATATTTGGTACTATGTATGAAAAAAACGTTTCATAATAAAATACACAAAGATAAAACGAGAGTTTTATTTCAAAAACTTCTAGTCTAGTTTTCTTAGACTACGAATTTTCAGTAGTATGACACATGTCATAGTCACAACAGATAATGTCTTTGATATTTGTATGACTTGATTAGTCATTCTAAAGATAAATGTTGCTGATTAAAAAAAAAAAAAACAATGCATCAACCAAAGAATGTAAATAATTCCATTTACTTTTATTATTGCATAATAATGCATTCTGCGGCACCCCTTGCCTTCAATTTGCCTCAATAATATTTTGAGGGGACTGTTTTTTCTTCAAATGGAACCCTTAGACCAGGGTTGATAATTTTGAAAATGGTAAAAAGTGAAAAAAAATTATAGTAGGATGAAACCCATTGGAAAAGGTAGAGAATATAAGAAAAATGAAAGGAAAAATAATTTACGGGCGATCTGAGGTCGGGAAGGGGAAGGGGGTGAGTTTTTAAGGGTAAAAAACGGTTTATCTCGATTTCCGGCAAAACTACAAGTCCTATGAAAAAAAGTTAAATGGCAAAGTTGTAGGTAATAAAAAGATCTACAACTTTTTTTTTACACTTTTTTCACATAACCTCAAAATTTATGTGAAAAATTCAAATAATCAAGTTTTTGGTTTTTTATTTTTCTTTTGCAAAAAAATTTATTTTTTCACGAAATTTGGTGAACTTACCTTTTTATGTCCCAAACACACAGTAATTTTTTTTGATTTAAAATATTCATTTTTTCACCTTATTTTGACTTAATATCGAAAAAGCACCCTAATTTTCAATCGAAAATTCTCATGTCAAAATATCTGCTTTTTTAAAAAAGTCGGTGGGCTTTTTGTTCGTTAAAATCTTTACTTTCTGATGGTATAAAAAAAATATACATTACTATGGTAAATGTTCTCAGAAAATGCAAATAAACGAAAAAAACTCGAATCCGAAAATTTTCTTTTGAATCATTATGTACAATTTTGAGCTATTTTTTCGATTAGCAATTTTTTTGTTTATCAATGTAACATGAAATCTTACGTTTTTCGAGTAATTAAAATGTAAATTTTAATAAATAGCTCAAAATTGTACATAATGATTAAAAAAAAAATTTTCGGATTCGAGTTTTTTTCGTTTATTTGCATTTTCTGAGAACATTTACCATAGTAATGTATATATTTTTTTATACCATCAGAAAGTAGAGATTTCAACGAACAAAAAGCCCACCGACTTTTTTAAAAAAGCAGTTATTTTGACGTGAGAATTTTTGATTGAAAATTAGGGTGCTTTTTCGATATTAAGTCAAAATAAGGTAAAAAAATGAATATTTTAAATCAAAAAATTACTGTGTGTTTGGGACATAAAAAGGTAAGTTTTCACCAAATTTCGTGAAAAAATAAATTTTTTTGCAAAAGATAAAAATAAAAAACCAAAAACTTGGTTATTTGAATTTTTCACATAAATTTTGAGGTTATGTGAAAAAAGTGTAAAAACAAGAGTTGTAGATCTTTTTATTACCTACAACTTTGCCATTTAACTTTTTTTCATAGGACTTGTAGTTTTGCCGGAAATCGAGATAAACCGTTTTTTACCCTTAAAAACTCACCCCCTTCCCCTTCCCGACCTCAGATCGCCCGTAAATTATTTTTCCTTTCATTTTTGTTATATTCTCTACCTTTTCCAATGGGTTTAATCCTACTATAATTTTTTTTGGTTTCAAAAATTATCGACCCTGGTCTACATTTGTAGGGGTGAGAAATAAAAAATTTCGATTTCGAAAAAGATGGGCCACCCTAATATATACATATATACCTATTTTTATTATAATACTATGATATTATCTTCAATTTACAATACCAATCTTTTAACTTGCTTTCATACTTCACGATTTCATCTCCATAATAATTCAGATTTTTTTCCCTCCATACTCGATTTTTATTGACCAATTGTTTTTTATTTATTTTTGATTCCCTTAGTCCATTGGCATACCTATGAAGGTTTTTGGTCACTCCAGACAACATTGCCGCAGTGTGGTCCTTTTGTGTCGTTGGGTGAACTCGAAGCACTTTATTTTTACTTACTTACTTACTACGGAGTGCTTCACTCTTAAAGGTATGTTAACAAATTTTAATAAATGGATTTACAAAATGTGTCTATTTAACAGTTTTACAACTATGAAATGTGCTTTTGCACCTAGCTTATGATTCAATACTTTCTGAAACTTCCCCCTCGGCTGAGCATAGTCGACTAGCCTTGCGAAGCTTTCAGACTCACAGTAAGCATCATCGGTGTGCTTAAAGTATAATAAATATTTTGTCGATTTGTTTTAGATAATGCCGTGTTGTCCATACATTATCTGGCGTCTATTTATTTTTACTAAAAACAAATGTAATTTAAAGCCAATTTTTTTTTCGAAAGTAGGAAATCTCTGTTGTAACACTGATGAATTTTAATCACTTGGAGTTGGTGCCTACTTGGTTGGCGAAAGCCGCATCAAGTAAAATATTCGGGTGTAATGGTCAGTGATTTAGCATAAGTTTTCCATAATAGAATAAAACAGAATAGGAAAATATATATTCTTTTCCCCTCTTAAATAAAACTCTCTTTAAATTTTTATTATCAAAAATGAATTTATTGTGGTCAACAATATCCTCATCGTAACTGTATTTTAACCATTTTGCGGAATTTTAGAAGTCATCTTATTTTAATGATATTATTACAACGAAGCACATCATCGGAGTTCCGATGATTTTTTATATACCGGGTGTCAACGAAATCATTAGACAAGTCATAGTTTCCAGAGTTTTCAAGATATAAGTCTTAAATTTGGCAGGAGTTATATACCAAAAAGAAACAATTTTTCGCAATTTCCCTGGAAATGACCCAAACTTTGAAATTTTAAATGGAACACCCTGTATATTTTTACATTTTTGTATTCCGGAGACGATTTTAAGTACGACTGCGTTGTTTTAAACATTTTTTGAGACTACTTGATTTTTTTTAGGGTTATTTTAATTTTTTGCACTCAAATCAATAAAATGGACCAAAACAATAAAAGAAAAATGTAAACGTGAGATTTTTCGAATTGGTTTAGTAACTACGACTAATAAAAATTTCCGAAATCACTAATTTGTAATTATGTCAACTTTTTAAAATGGATTTTTAGACACTCAGCAGTTCAATACTATTTTTACCGCAAATCTATTGATACCTTCAAATCGAATATCGGTTTGATATTAACCCAAATTCACAAGTTCTTTGGTGGATAATAATTAAATATCGACAAAATACGCTTACCAAGTAAGTATACCGTGAAAATTGAAAAAAACCAGATTCAAAACATTCATTTTTTCAACAAAACAAGACTACAAATAAAATAAGTGTGCCGCCCGAAGTGATTTATTTTAACAAGAAAAAATATTAAAAGATTAATTAAATGGTAGCAAATTTTCAAAGTGCTTCTTGACATTTTCTGTCTCGGTCAATGGTGTTCCGCATAACATTTCGCAACATAGCAGGAGTTATACTTGCAAAAACTTCGCGGATACGATTTTTTAAACGTGTTCTTTCACATAACCCCACACAAAAAAAATCTAAAGCGCTTTGATCTGGTGAGCGGGTAGGTCAACGTACATATGTTACAATTACTCGCCCATTATACCGGTTCACTAAATGGGCCACAAATCGTGCGGCATTATGAGGTGAAGCCCCATCTTGTTAGAAATACATTTGTTCAGAAACTGCAAGTGGTAAATCCATCAACATTTCTTCAATATCATTTTGTAGGAATTCTAAATATCTCTCCCCTGTCAAAGGTCCTTGAAAGAATATAGGTCCAATAATTCTTGTTCCAATCACCCCAGTCTATACATTTTCCAAATCTTTCCTGAAAATTTCCTTGCCTCATTAAATGTTAATTTTCCGGCGACCAATATCTGTTTATTGAGCATTTCATTGTTGGCGAATCTCGACTCATCAAAACACAATGTCAAAGAAACAAAATTCAGGTTAGCGGTATTGCTTTGAAGTAACTAGTCACAATAACCTAATCTTCGGTTGCCATCATCGTCGTACAAATGCTGGCGCACTTGATATTTAAACGAGCGAGCATATTTGTTGAGAATCCTTGCAGTAGGATTCATTTCCACAAAAGCCAACATGTTAATTTCTGTAGATTCAGCAACGATAAAAGCTGGAGGATTCTTATCAATTCCTCTCCTGGTTTGTTTCTCCTTGGAAAATATTGAAAACATGGATTATGTCTGTTCGGATATCTTTGGGCATACAAATCTGCGGTGTTTCTGGAATTTTTGTGGCATTCTCCAAAAATGAATAACACTTTTTCATCCTCTGTATACATGTTAAACAATAATAACAATAATTAACAAACAACAACAAATTTAAAGCAAACTTATTAAGTTAGCAATACACACGTATTGTTATCTGCCAAACTTCTTTTTATTTCCACAGCACATTTCTTTTATTTGCAGCGTTGTTTTGTTGACAAAATGAATGTTTTGAATCCAGTTTTATTCAATTTCCTCTGAATACTTACCTGATAAGCATATTTTCTCGATATTTTAATTATTATCCACCAAAGAGCTTGTGTATTTGGGTTAATATCAAACCGATTTTCGATTTGAAGTTATCAATGGATTTGTCGTGAAAATTAGTATTCAACTACTGGGTATCTAAAAGATGTTACTATTTGAAAAAGTTGACGTAATTACAAATTAGTGATTTCGGAAATTTTGGTTTGTCGTACCTACTAAACCAATTCGAAAAATCTGACGTTTACATTTTTCTCTTATTGTTTATTATTGTTTAAAATAGTCTTCGGAATCCAAAAATGTAAAAATATACAGGGTGTCCCATTTAAAGACACGGGGTCATTTCCGGGGAAACAGGAAGTTATGGATAAGTGTCAAACCATGAAAAATTGCCCTTTTTGGTATATGCCAAATTTAAGACTTATATCTTGAAAACTTTGGAGACTGTGGCTTGTCTAAAAATTTAAATTGGGCAATCCATTCCAAAATAACAACGATATTAAATAGCACACACTGTATATACCTGGTGTCAACGGAATCATAGAACACAATATGGAAATAGACTCGCTAGGAAAAATGTATTTCACTAAAAATATGAGTAATAAAAGAAAATGACAATTATCCAATAATATTATAACCAAAATATAAACTATAGAAACTAAAAAATACAATTTTTATTATATTTAAGAAAATACTGCTTTTTGATGTTTCAAAACAATATATTCCAAATATTCTATGGTTCACGACAGACTTACCAGGTACTCAACTAATATCGGCGCCTTTGACCATCAAACATGCCGCATCGCCCCGCCAAAGACGTTACACGCTTAACAAGTGTGTGTGGTCAAATATACATGTATTTTGGCTTCTTAGGTATTACAAGCATTACAAGATGAACACTAAGGTTATAAGGCGGTTGTTCTAATACTTATACCCAAAAGAGAATACCGAGATTGACCTGCAAAGAGGAAGTGAGGGAGCAAATGCACGAATGACAACAACAGTGAATGTTTTAAGGACGCAAGAGGGAGCATAGCCTATTCAGTAAGTGACTGCAGCGAATCCACATGTTAAGCCAAGATCGTATTCAGCTTTTAGGCGAGAAGTGAGTGCGGGGATGAAAAGTCAAACTATCCTTGTTCTTCGAACGCGCAGAAGCGGCGCAGTTATCTCACTCTAGAAGAACCGTCAGTACTGGCCCAAAATATGGTCTGAAGCACTTAATCTATGGTCTGTAGTGTTACATTCTACAACTTACCCTGATTACCACCATGCAGAACAGAAGAGCTGGGCACTACTTCAAGTAAAAGTAGTATACATTGTACTTCAATTACTTTTATTACTTGAAGTATTTTACTTCAAATACCCGAAGAAATGAAGAAATGAGTACTTGGTACTTGATACTTGCAGATATTTTAGAGTAGTACTTAGTACTTGTTAAACGAAATTACAGTACGTTACAATTTACTTCAAGTATTTAAAGTACTTGATCACTACTTCAAGTACCTTAGGTACTGCAAGTAAGTTTACAATCCAGTTGAAACCTGCAGAGACTGGTAAAAGCAGTTATTCGTTATTGTTAAAAAGAGCATTTGCCTTAAGTTTATATTAGACAGACATAGTGTGAGGGTAATAACCATGTAGTGCTATATTGAGAGTGTTGATATTATGTGTTAATGTGTTCAGGTATTCTTTGGTACAGAAACTACAAGTTTGAGAAGATGCCAACATTTTGAAAAGTACCAGTTTTAGCCCGCTTTTGGCCAAAAGTCCAATTTTTTGCCAAAAATCTGGAAAATGTGCAAGCAGAAAATGTTGGCATATGGTTTTCAAGCAATGAGCATTGACAACGAAAATTTTTCGCTTGGTCAGAAAGTGTTATACTATTACTACGTTCCAATTTTGGCCGCCATAATTGATGTCGCCGGTGCTGTCAATTGCTCGGAGAAAAAATGTTGGCATATATCGAATGTTGATAGGCAATATACCCTCTTCAACTAGCACCAAGCCCCAAGATGTGTCTGTTTCACAACTGAATATTTTCTGGGGCGGCTAGCGCCAAAACGGCAGGGGGGGAAGGTCTGATTCACATAAGATAAAATACTCAGAAAAATATTTGCTAAAACGTAACAGCAATGCCAACATGCTATATCTGAGGCCCCATATATCGAGCTATTTCCTACAATATTTAAGAAATTTTGTCAAATCTGAAAAATTATTTAAAAATGTTTACTTTTAGTTATTTTAGAATACATTAATGAAATGGAATATTATGTTTTTTAGGAGCAAAATTTTCTCATTTAGTAAATAAATAAAACAACTTCAAAAAACTGTATCATTACTTAAATATACCCTAAATATAAAAAATATGTCAATGTATAGAAATATTTACACATAAAGATTGGCTTAGATAAAAATAAAAACATTAAAGTACTCGAAGTAGTTGAATGTACTTGTAAGTGTTTTAGTTTTAAACAGTACTTGATACTTGATACAACAAGAAAATACTTGAAGTATTTAAATATACTTGTTAGAATTAAATGACTAATTGAAGTAGTACAAGTAGTACTTACACCCAACATTGCAAGTACTACTTCGAAGTACTTGATACTTGAAGTATTCTGCTTTTTGAAAAGTAATTGATACTTGATGCAACAAGTATCCTAACTAACAATTTGGTACTTGATACTTGAAGTAGTTTAAATGAGTACCTTGCCCAGCTCTGCAGAACAGTTGTGCGAGGATAATTACCCCCGACCTCAAAAGCGGGTCATTGCGATCCCGTTCCAGTTACGAGTTCTTTGCTTAATTAACATTGCACAAATTCTTAAAATATTTTGAATAAGATGCATCTGGTGTGATTTCACACCAGCTGTTCATTGGCTAATGACATTTTTTGGTGGGGATAGTGAGTTATTAGGCAATCTTATACTCTACAAATGTTGATGTTAAGCACCTTCGAGTCGAGTCAGTACCTTGGCGGATCGATTCTTCGGAGGGAATGGGTTGGCGGAACTAATGTCTCACCGCAGATTGCTTTATGTCCGTTAAAAGCTGACAGAATGATCCATCTTAAACCATCAGTGGTTTTAACATGATAACTTATCTTCCACCTTCGATTGATTGAAAAAATTGTGAGTTCATAAGTTCTCATTGAACTTTGGATCCAATTTCAACCATGTTCCATCATCCTATGGAACTCTAATTAAGTGCATACCAATCAGTTCAAAGTCTAGTTCAATCCACCATAAGGTGGCGCTTATCCTCCTACAGGCCACTCACTATAAAAGTCTCGGCTGCTTTATGATCTAATTCGTAAAATTCTTATACATTTACAGGCTATAACACCTAATCTATTAAGAAACATAGCAATTGCTTAAAATTTAACATATATCGAAAAATTACTACCGCAAACACAGTCATCCATTATAATTCACAATAATCTTGGCGAATTAAATTTCGATAGTCTAGAGATAACTAATCATAAATGACTAAACCTTATTATTTTGTGTTATATTTTGTGTGATATATTTTTAAAGAAATAAAATTTACTCTTATTTTTGTTTACCAGAAACCTAATATAGTTAAGTCTAATTGTCATGCCTAGTGCCCAATTGTCGGGACACCGTTTTATATAAAATATGTGGAAGTTTTTTCAAAATACTACTCTTAAAATAAAACTCTTAAAATGAAAAATGAAATATAAGGTTTAAAAACGTTCTGTTGAAAAGTTACTTTTTAAACATGATATTGCTATTTGGGAATGTCAATTTGCCTCTTAGCACCAAATCCTCTCTAACCTAATTACTGTAAAATCGAAGTAAAACGTACCGTATGTGTTAAATGGTTGGTCACTTGTTTCGTTCACACTAATTGCAGCCAGTCTGCGGTTGAAAAACATTAAAATTTTTACCACTCGTTGCATTGTACACTTACGAGTCGCAGTTTTAATGTGTTAATGGTAATGGGTTTAAATCATTCCGTTCGTGCAACAGTAATATCTAATTATTATCCTCGAGATTTGAAGATTTTATTTGCAAAATTGCAACATTTGTCAGCATTTCTCCACGCACACAAAATAAAGGCTAATAATCAAGACTATATTCGACAAAATTCTATTTAGTTCACACTGTATTTAGATTTTAAAAAAGACGTTATTTCAGAATGATTTCTCGTTTAATAAATATATTTGCATAAAACTTTCGTAACATGTTTTAAAAATAATCAATTTAAAAGTATCTAACTTTAAAAAAGTGTAGTCTCCTAAAAACTTCAAAAAAGAGAAAATATTTTAGTAAATGCATGTAACTCAAAGGAAATGAGTACAGATTCATCTGACTATATTGATATCACGATACGAAAAGTTAAGCAACTTTAATCGCGGTTAATACTTAGATGGGTGACCTTCAAATAATTACAGCGATCTCATCCTACCTTCCAGCGGATTGTATATCAACGTATATGCAGAAGCTGTACAATTTAAGACGAGGATTGTGTAGTAGCAATACCATCTTTCGCAGGGGATGTACAATAGTCGTTCCCCTGTCTATTGGATATTAGGCAAGTAAAACAATAACTGATCCTCTTACAAAAGAAGTTCAGCAAAATTTTTAGGTTGGGGGTAGATCATATCCCGACGTCTGCGATGGGCTTTAGTAGTTGAAGAGTAATTTAGCCACAAGAACCTAACTGAAAGTTTTTGAGGTCGCTGATTTTGAACCTGATGTCATCAAACCGAAATTAAAAATGATAGATTCAATATGACCGATATAAATATCAAAATAATTACTAATTAGTAAAACTCATAAAAACAGTGTACTATGAAATTGTAAAGTTCGCCTATTACTAAATAAGAATATCATTTACAATATTCGAATAACTTTTACTTTAATTATTACAATAAAAATAAATACAAAATTAAGTTATTTCCTTATTGGACTTATTATCATCTCCTTCGGCAGACAATTTAGGAAACACCAGTGTTGCAAACTAGTAAGCTTACTTTTCTGCAACCGCAAACTGCTCCGAAATCCTCCACAAAAAAACATTTGCAATACATTTTCCGCAGATGGATGCTATTTCATAGTATTTGGAATTTAGTCCATAATAAAGTTGCAAAAAAGTGCAAACTTGGCTACCCTCCCATTTTTGAGGGCGGCCAACATGATGGTGATAGTCGCGACCCCTAAACGCAAAAAACCATCCCCGTTTCCCATTTTCCGTTGTCAGGACTTGTTAGATCTGGTTCTTTTTGACAAAATCTGTTCTGTAAAATTTCACAGCCAGACATCCTAACGACCCCCGGCGGTTGAAACCACCGCCTCCCTCAATACCGAAATATGCAGAAAACATCCAAACGTGCTGAAAATTGTTTTCTACACGTTTTCAAAGGCGGGGAACACGATGCTGATATTATTTAGTCTCCCACCACTAACCAACTACCCCTAAATAGAATGGAGGCGTAGAATGGAGGAAAGGGTTGGTTTTATGGCTTTAGGCAGTTGTTTAGGTAGTTGGTAAGGGGTGGGAGGCTAAATAATATTAAAATTTCGCAACCAGACATCCTAACGACCCCCGCCTCCCTCAATAGCGAAACATGCAAAACATCCAAATGTGCTAAAAACACAATGCTGATATTATTCAGCCTCCCACCAACTATCCCTAAATGCATAAAATGGGGAAAAGCGATGGTTTTATGGTAGTTGGTTAGGAGTGGGAGGCTAAATAATATCAGCATCGTATTTCCCGCCCTTCAAAACGTGTAGTCCAATTTTGGAGCACTTTCGAAAAAGCATAATATATTTTTTCCTGAATCAAAAATATGCTTTTATTTTCGGTACACTTTTCCAAGACCATAGTATACTTTCACTCTTATGGCCTGGACATAAGCATATTTTTTTCTGAAATCGATCGGCAATGTCTACATTTTCGGCGCGATTTCAGATCGAAAAATGCACAATTCAAGTATTTTAGTCCGTTGCCAAGCAACGATCAACAAAACCGTACGGGAATGTTACTTTTTCTGAAGTCGATCGGCAATGTCTACATTTTCGGCGCGATTTCAGATCTAAAAATGCACAATTCTAGTATTTTAGTCTGTTGCTAAGAAACTATCAGAAAACAGACCGGAATAGATCCGTTGCCAAGCAACGATCAACAAAACCGTATGGGAATGTTACTTTCCCTGCCTACGCCGGGATTAGTATATTGTGTATTTAGGTGTGAAAGCAATAGATTCCCGGACGATGCGATGCCGAGGCGTTAGCCGAGGCCAACAAGCATCGAAGTCCTGGAATGTGCTTTCACACCGAAGTACACATACTGTTTTTTCTAAAATCACAATCAATATTGTTATAAATTAAGAAATTTGTATTAATGCATAACATTTCTTCATTACAATCTAACTGCTTATGCTTACTAGTAAATGCAATTTTAATGAGTTGGTTTGTCTGCGTGTATTTATTTACTGTCTAAAATATACATAAGAAACCGTACGGGAATGTTACTTTCCCGGCCTAAATTGCACTTATTAGTAAGCAGTTAGATTGTAATGAAGAAATGTTATGCATTAATACAAATTTCTTAACTTGTAATAATATTGATTGTGATTTCAGAAAAAGTGTTAACGTACATTCCCGGACTCCGCAATTTACATCGTCGTCTGGGAATGTATTGCTTTCACACCTAAATACGCAATATACTATTCTGAGTGAAAGATTTTTGGGCGCCACGTGTTGTGCCTTTTTAGTTTTTATTTAGTTATGCTCTAACAGTCTTTTTAATAATCTTTCTCTTCTGGGATATTCTACAACAATCCACCAAGCATGCTATACAGCAAGTGGAGGCCAAACTAGACAAATTTTCATGATTCACAAGATGTTGTGAATAAGGAAAATATAATGTACGAGTATGGAAAAAAATTGAATGTTTTTAACGCTCTGGTTAGGAAACTTCTATAATTCATCAGATACTTCAAAGAAGTAATGCAAGATTTGTTGAAATGGTACTATAATAATTCCAAAAATATTTTCTATTTCTAAAAGTTTGTCAAAACAACTTTGCTTTAAGGGGCTTCTACACAATGACCCTTCATTGATGTTTCATCATTGGCTATGATAATGGCCGATGATGGGCCATCAATAAAGATGGTTGTAATATAATTATTAAGTTACCTATGTTTTTATTTTGATGCTCGAATATTTAATGAAATTTTCTGTTCATGTACCTATATAACTTAAGATTCTTTAACTTTCTTGACATTGGGACATCTTGAAATCGTGTAAAACATATAAATTGTTAGCCAGTTAGGATAAGCTGACGTTTTTATTTATTATACACAAAACACGAGAATTTAATTTCTATCATTCAAGGTGACTATAAGTGTTGCATCGCTCTAATTATTCCATGAAATATAAATCAGAAAGGGAAAAATATTTGTTAAATAAATGAAAGTCTTGTATCAGTGGTTATTTACATAACTAGCGAAAATACATGTTCTTCGAACTGAAGTCCGTATCTGAGAAAGGAGAAACAATAGTGAAATTGAGAATAATTTAAACTCTTTCACTCTATTGGAACCGATTTATGAGAGAAAAAAAATTACACAGCCCCACAAAAAAAAATGTTCTGTTCACCATATATATATATACGTTTTTGGGGTCGCTGAATCCGAATCCGAGATTTGTTTGACCCCACCAGGTCAGAGTCAAGGTCAATCCAAGGTTAAATTGGGGAAAAAACCATTAAGCGAAGGAAACCACGATTTCTGTACGTTTTTGGGGTCACTGAATCCGAATTCGGGATCTTCTTAACCCCATCAAGTCAGGGTGATGGTCAATCCAAGGTCAAATTGGGAAGAAACCTTTTAAGCGCAGAAAACCACGATTTTATACGGTTAATCCCAACTCCTGATCTGTTTGACCCATCAGGTCAGGGTCAAGGTCATTCCAAGGTCAAATTGAAAAAACATGTAAGCCAGAAAACCACGATTCTTATACGTTTTTGGGGTTGCTGAACCCGAATTCGTAGTCTGTTCGACCCCATCGAGTCAAGGTCAAGGTCATTCCAAGGTCAACTTTTGTTTGTCAAATGGAAACGCGTTTTTGACCACGGATTTTGAAAGAGCGGGATATTTTACGTTCGCATATAGTTTGACCTATGATCAAAGTGACCTTTGGTCATCAGAAGGTCGAAGCATTCTCTCAAATTAATTTATCTAAGATCAAAGATGATTCGTATTCAGAAATCTCAGTTACAAATCTTGGATTGGAGAACCAAGACAGCAGAGATCTATATCCACACGCAACCAATGAGTGGCGTCTTCCACTTCTCTGGGAAAAACGAAACGTCTATGACATATATTGACTGCCCAAACATCTCGGTGATAGGGACTGATGAAGTTGCTGGAGCATCACTGATGAGGACAACATCAGTATCCGAGCGATATGTTCAATTTCTGTGGGAATTCTCTGATCCTGTTATTAAAATTAAAAATCCTGTTTCTCAGAGGATGCCGGAAATGGCGACAGCTGCCTTAATGGAGGATGTGTAGAATGATCCATTTTCCGATCCTTCGAGGTAATGAAGCCTGTAAAGGCGTACTGCCCTGCAGGGGGGCGTTAGGGTGAGAAGATGAAGCCATAGTGTGCCATAGTATGTCCGTATTGTATTGACGTCTTTGATATAAGTAGCTTCTGTAACAAATCTTTTTTACATGCACTAAAACCCATTGGATAAAGTTTTTCAAAACTTACTTGAATATTTTTCTATATTTGCTACATTTTAGCTTTTTACGCATACACCAGAAATTGCAGAATTCGTTGAGATATTTAGAATAACTGAAACTCGATTTCATCCCATTGGGACAGTTTATAATTTACTTGTCGTTGTTTTTATGTGTCTCATAAATGGCAACTATACGAAACCTTAGTTTTTTTCATTTACTGGAAATAGAAGAAACCCTCATTATTTTGAGAATCATTTAAACTCTCATTCGCCCTCTTGCACGCAGTTTTTGAAAATTTAGGCCACGTTATTTTTATAAATGTTCCATAAATGACAACCATTTACGTATGCTGCAAATAAGGTCGTTGACCATTTTTCAAAAATTTTATATTCAAGTACTTTATTAAATTTTATTTGACCCGTATTTTTTTATTTGACCCGTATTTTTTTATTTTACAGTCTAAAGTCATTTTAATACAGAAATTAATTATTTGAATTAAGAAATTTTGAATTTGCGCCCATCGCCACATCAGAGGTGAGCGCATGCGCAGTTAGATAAAGGAATAATCGACGGGCGTCGTTTGCTTTGCTTATTTGCTGTTAGCATATAGTCCAGGCAACACCTCTAATTTGAGTGCTAAAAAATGGATTTTGATGAAACTTTGTGCAATGTGTTTGTAATGGCGTTAATAAAAGAGTTGAAAAAAGATCAGAGTAGGAAATGATCGAAAGGGGTAGAAAACACCCCTGTTATCATGGATTCCGTAACTTGTAGAATTAGGTCAAAAATGAAAGAAGGGTAATAAATTTACCTTTTTTGGTCCAAAATAAGATGTTTTTACTCTTGTGAATTTTTAGAAAAATGCATATTTTTGGAGATATGACCACTCGAAAATTCCTAAAAGTGGGGGAGGGGAAATGTAAAAGTAAATGTAAAATCTGAAAAAATTTAAGTGAATATGTTATTGAAATACAAGACTTTTTTTATTTGCAACTTTTCTGTAAAGTGAGTTTTCACCGAGTTATTCCGGAAAAACGTGAAAAACTACCCCTTTCTTTGAAATTGTAGCGCTTTAAAAATATGTAATTTAAAATTTTGAAAAAATTCGGACGTGCATTGAGGCCTTCTAAACATTTTTTGTCTTTTAGAATTTTTTTGTAACTTGCTAATTTTCCGAGTTACAGACAATTTTTCACGATAAATAATGTACTACATTTTTTGCACAAACAATATATGAAAATTCGAAAACTGAACGCCATTTATGTATATTATTATAAAAAAATATGAAACCTATATAGTCGTACCATTTTTAAAGGTTAAATGTAGTTTTTAAATTTTCATATATTTTTTAATGTGCACTTGGTGAAAACGCACTTTACAGAAAAGTTGCAAATAAAAAAGGTCTTGTATTTCGATGATACATTCACCTGAATTTTTTCAGATTTTTTTCAACTTTTACATTTCCCCTCCTTCACTTTTAGTAATTTTCGACTGCCATATCTCCAAAAATATGAATTTCTCGAAAAAATTCACAAGAATAAAAACATCTTATTTTGGGCCAAAAAAAGGTAAATCTATTGTTCCTTTTTCATTTTTGACCTAATTCTGCAAGTTACGGAGCCCGTGATAAAAGTGGTGTTTTCTACCTCTTCCGATTATTTCCTTCTCTAATGATTTCTTCAACTTGTTTGTTAACGTTATTACAAACACATTGCACAAGGTTTTATCAAAATCCATTCATTAGCACTCAAATTAGAGACTTTGGTCATTTTAGCGCTCTGTTGACTGGACTAATAGATTAAAGAATATTACGACATTATTTTTCAGTGACAGAGATGGAATTAGTTCGGATATTGTAAGTTAAAAAGAGACATCTTACATCAGTGCAGCTCAGTGCTACACTTTTAGTGCAAAGGAATAGACCTATTGTATTTTAAAGAAATACTAACCTCAAATTACTTCCACGTCCAGTGGAAGTATAGTAATGACAAAAAAATTTTTAAAAATTTTTATTGCCCAAATAGGCTTAAAATGTCATGAAACGTCGAGATTTTAAGTTTGAGCGAAAAAAAATTTTCTGTCTGTCGGTCTGTCTGTCGGTCTGTTTGTCGGTCTGTCTGTCGGTCTGTCTGTCTGTCTGTCTGTCGGTCTGTCTGTCTCTAACTTTTTTTGTGCGCACGTTTACTCTGGAACCGTTTAAGATATTGACTTGAAATTTGGTACACAAATGTACTTTAACGAGATCTAGAACTAAATTATATTTTCATCTTGTTCCGTCGAAGGGTTGGGGTGTAAATTGGGGTAAATTTGGGGTAAATTTGGAGTAAATTTGGGGTAAATGAGTAAATCAAGCAGGTAAGAGTCCACGAAATTGGTATTTAGTATATACAAGAGAAGCTAAGGTCTCAAAAAAAAAATTGGCATTAGCCACCCCCATTACCACCTCCACCCCCTTATTAAAGGAGATGAAAAAAAAATTGTGATTTAGTGTATGTACAGGAACCAGGAACCTCAAAATATTTTTTTACTTCGTCCACCCCCCACTACCACCCCCCTATCACCACCCACACCCCACTACCGATGTGGGGTATCGTTTTATGGGTTTTTGGGGTAGAAGATTTCAAATATTATATTATTAAAGTTCCATAAACAATTATTTTCACATGCAAAGTTTTTTCGTTGTGAGTGACTTGGATAGAGAATCTGGATGTGGAAGTAGTGATTCCTTGGGCAGCGGTTTTTTTAACATTTCGGGATTCGGCACTTAAATAGTTCAAATTGTCTACATAAAACTCGTGTACCATATAAAAATCCACTATGGGTAAATTCTCTTAAAAAAATAGGTTTCATTATAAACAAATATTAAACAAACAATGTAAACGTAAATAACAAATCAACAGAGCACTACCTTAGAATTGAATGATAATTAGATAGGTACGTCATCATTTACCGCCTTTTTATTTTCAAAACAAATTTGTTCTCGCATGAGATGATTAGAACTTTTTTTAATATGATATATGCAATGTATATTGAATATAAGATTAGAGAATATTATTTAGGTATTATGCAAATCACAACTTACACACTTTTTATTTATTATGAAAATATCCACTTTCTGTATATTGTTGCCCTAATCTGGGCACACTGATCAAAACAACTACTCTTCTGACGAAGTATTGAATCACATGATAGGATTCTTAGCATTTTAAAGCAAAAAAAGGAGGCGAGCGTAGAGGCGACTTCAATGTGAATATCAGTTGATATTCCGTTGAAGCAACGTCGAGCGCGGTTAGTACTTGGATGGGTGACCCATCTTGGGAAATACAGCGTTCTCGTCCCACCTTCTAGCGGCTTGTATATCAGTGTATATGCGGAAGCTACGTAATTTCAGACGAGGATTACGTAGTGGATATACCATCCTTCGGTGGGGATGTAAAGCAGGCGGTCCCTTGTGTATTAAATGTTAGGCAAGTAAAAAATCCCTGCTCTTCTTAAGGAAGAGGTTCGGCAAAATTTCCAGGTTGGGGGTAGCTCGTCTCCTGGCGTCGGTGACAGGCCCTGGTAGCGGAAATAGGCCGACGTTAAATAAATAGATAAAAAAAAGCAAAAAATATATTGAAAATAATTAAATCATTTATTCAAATTTAGTCACTCAGACTTTTTTATTTAATATGAAATTATCTACTTTCTGTATATTGGTACCTTAATCGGGTCACGCTAATATACTACTTAGGAAAACACTTTAAAACACTCATTATTGGAAAACCAATCAAAACAACTACTCTTCTAGCTAATACTGACGGAGTATTGAATTACATGATGGGATTCCTGGCATTTTAAGGCAGAAGAATATATTGAAAGTGGGTATTTTCATAATAAATAAAAAGTGTATAAGTTGTGATTTACATAATACCTAAATAATATTCTCCAATCATGATAAAAGCAAATAAATAAAAAATAATTGTAAATATATTTAATAAACTTTTTGATCATATATCAATATTTCGTAAATTTTGTTGAAGGAAACGACCCTATTGGATATATCGTCGCCGTATCGACGACATAATTTAAACCCTCCATCTATATCAGAAGATAAAAACTATTTTAAAATTGCTTTATACTCGATGCACTTCGACGAGATCATATGAATAATTAAAATGCAATTTTAGGAAAATATCTTGAAGAAGTGTATGCATCTTCATGCCTAATGTTTTTTAAATTTAAAACCAGTATCTACAAATGCATGATTGCACTCTGGCTGTTTCTTCAGACTTCAGTGCTAGACCTGAAGGCACCGAAATAAACTATTTACATTACCGTATATCTTCTCTCAGTACACCTAGCTAATAATGAGTACATGTACGTAATATATAGATATACTATACGGCTATATTATGCGCTATATAATTCTGTTTCGTGAATTATGTATGCTCTTAGTGATTGTTTATTCAACTACTTTAATGTACGAGCTATGTTGAAACAAACCGAGAGGAAATTCAATAATCATTTATATACTCTTTAACAACACATTTACGATGCTAATGTGTAGGCACGCGCTCTTAAGAATCCATAATGTGTGCTTAATACTATGATATGGAACATTAATGTGCCATAACTGCCCACCCTAACGTGTTTCTAGCTAATAAGGAATTATAGTAGTGCACTTGAAATATATTTTAAATTAAAACAATCAGCAATAACGACTACTAAACGAGATGAACTCACAATGATGTTTGCTTAAAAAACAACCTCACATAATTTAAGAAAGGAGGAGGTTCGCAATTAGACTCTTATGTATGCTTTTTTTATGTACGTATGTGCAATAATTAAAATTGGTAGTCGGGTAATTTAGGTAGCTGATGCGGAATCTGATGTTAAGAGTCAAGAATTAAAGGCAAATCCAATTTAACTGCTAAAATTACAATATTTTTTCAGATTTACCTGAAAGTTGGGTACGTCGAGATTCCAGAATTCTCTTATAATG
The DNA here is from genome assembly GCA_936432065.2 of Rutpela maculata. NCBI lineage: Eukaryota > Metazoa > Arthropoda > Insecta > Coleoptera > Cerambycidae > Rutpela > Rutpela maculata. The sequence goes on along the minus strand of OW386285.2, from coordinate 73,105,932 downwards.
AGATTGACGTTAAAGCTGAAATTAAATAAAATAACTAGAGTTTGAAAGATCTTGAATATTATTTCAGGTTTTTTTTATCAACTTTTGGTCCTAATCGGCAAGAGTTTCGTCTCGCAATCCAAGGGTCCCGGGTTCGATCCCTCACATCGTGGTTTTTTTTTTTCATATATTTTTTTTTCACAACAAAGTTGGTATCACAAAATTTAGAATGTCCAAAAACTAACATTATTTACAAGAAAAATGCGAAGAGTATCCTATAGAATGTGTAACAATTATATAAAAAGCTCAGTAAATCAGCGAAGAGTATAATGCTTCCTCTAGTTTCAAATAAGTTTTGCGTAAATTGAGGTGCTTTTTATTTTAGCATTAAAATCTAGTAAGACTTTGTTCTTTTGTTTTGCATTTTTTTTTTTTTCACTTTATGACATTTCTCTAATGTGTTTAAAATTATCGTGATTAAGTTGAATTAATATTGTTTATATTTACAAATACAAATTATAATTATTGTGAACAAGATTTGATATCTATGGTGAATGTTATGTTATTGCTGAATGAGATGGAAATTGTTCATTGGCATCAGTGTATCCAGGCCTGACGGCAGGAGGGGGCAAGCGGGCTGCAGCCCCGGGGCCCGGACCCGAAAGGGCCCGGCACCTTCACTGTTAAATACATTTTTGTGCTGATTGTATTTCAAATTGTGTTTTGAAAATTAGTATTTTTGATTTGTCCCAGCCGAAGGGGGCCCGCCAATTTGATTTTACCCCTGGGCCCGTACTGACTCTCCACGGGCCTGAGTGTATCGTCAAAAATATCCCGATAGAAGATGTCCTGATCTGAGGTTTCTAGAAAATTTGAAAGAATATTTTGAACGTACTGGAAATCAGTGACGGCTGGTGAAATTTCAAAATTTTTTTTCTCGTCTATGGCGCGTGGGATCCATACGAAATTTGGGAAATAACATCTAGAAAAGCACTTCTCTAATGACCCCTAAAAAATTTTGAAAAAGCAGTTTGCGAAAAAATTTTTGAAAATTCGTTAGCCTCCCCTGGGTCTAGGAGCTCCTGTTTATTTTTATTTTTTTTTGTCATATGCATTTGACTTTTCATAAAAATGCAACAACAGATTTTGGAGTTTATGAAAATATTTTCATTACTAACTGAAATACAATGAACTGAAATTTTGTAATTTACAATTTAACAAATTACAATATTTCAATTCGTTGTATCTCAGTTAATAATGAAAATATTTTCATAAACTACAAAATCTGTGGTTGTATTTTTATGAAAAGTCAAATGCATTTGACAAAAAAAAATAAAAATGAACAGGAGCTCCTAGACCCAGGGGAGGCTAACGAATTTTCAAAAATTTTTTCGTAAACTGCTTTTTTAAAATTATTTAGGGGTCATTAGAGAAGTGCTTCTCTAGATGTTATTTCCCAAATTTCGTATGGGTCCCATGCGCCATAGACGAGAAAAAAAATATTGAAATTTCATCAGCCGCCGCTGCTGGAAATGTTGTTTATGAGAAGAAGGCGAGACGACGAAATATATTAAGTGAAGAATATGAGCTGGCTATAACTTTAGCGGTAATCGAAAATCCTACGGCAAATTCGAGAAAATGAAGAATTTTTCAAATTTTTGTTGTTCACGAATGAATCAACGTTTCAACTCAATGAATTTGTGAATATGCACAATTTCCATTATTATGACAGAGAAAACCCTCATGTTGTACAGAAAAATCATTACCAGAGTTTTAATGTATGGGGAGGAATTTGTACATGATTATGTTATTGGTCCTCACATTTTTGAGGGAAATGTGAAGGAAAAGTCTTCTTAGATTTTATGCAAAATACGTTTCTACAAAAAATAATATGTGGTTACAACTTGATGGTGTACCATCACATTTTAGTGGAAATGTTCGTCAGGCCATTAGTAACCAGGTTCCTGAAAGGTGGATAGGAAGAAGAGGTCCAACATTTTAGTAAACTGTTAAATTATATCTAATTTATTATTTTATTAAATTATGTTAGGTCCCACTGCAGGGCCGCCTGAGTCACCCGACTTGACTTCAGTGGGTTTTTTCCTTTGGGGATTTGTGAAGTTTGACGTTTATAAAGTAGAACCAACGACTGGAGAAGACATGAAGGAAAGGATTCGTCAGTGTTTCAATCGGATAAATGTTGTTATGTTATACAGTGTAAGGTGCTCATTTGTCAAATAGATTTTAGTGAATCAAAATAGTGGACATTTTAAGCAATTGTTAGGCTAGTTTCAATATCGTGAAAAAAATTATTTCTCAAAAACCGTTCATGATTATTAAAAGAAAGTGTGAGAAATTGTATGCGTTATTCATCCATTTAAAAAAATTATAGGCATTCCATTTAAAAAAACTGAAAAAAATGTAAAACAAAATACCAAAGCCATATTAGATTTGAATGCTAAAATAAAGAGCATCTTAATTTACGCAAAAATTATTTGAAATAATCATATTTCAAGAACCGTTTCAAATAAAAAGAAAGAGTATGGGTATTAAAATGTATATTTTATTCATCCATGTAAAAAAAGTATAGGCATTTCATTTTAAAAAAATTGAGAAAAATAATAATTAAATATCAAGAAATTTAAACAAATATTTTGGACACCCGATATACTGAAAATTTATTTCATAAATGTTTTTCAGTAAATACATCATTATCAAATAACATCCACATTTGTAGAAATAACGATTAATAAATCGTGGAGATATGGCAGTCAAAAAATGTTTGTAAATTTCCAGAAAAAAAACATAAAAAAATCATAACTTGTCAACGTTGCATCCGATTGGCAAAATATTTTAGGGTGTCATACAGGACCCCTGGAGGCTTAACTAGCGCCAAAATATAGGTGTTCTATTTAAAAAATGTATGCTTTCTTGTGTAACTCGTTTTTGTGACACCTTGTATAATTAAAAATAATTTTAAGTTGTAGTAGAGATGAAACATTGAAAGTTTTGTTAAGATAGTTTTTTTATAAAGTTAGCCGTTTTTGCACAATCTTCCGAGGGAGCACTAACTGGACACCCTCTATACCTTAATGTACATTATTAAAAATGATTGCAATTTTATATATAAACAACTGTTACTCCGTTAATATTTGAGTTAGTAACATCGGCCAAAAAACAAATGAAAGCTAATTGTGTGCTAGAACTTTTATTAAAATAATTTTTTTGAAAATTGACTAGAAATTTCAGTACAAACGTCTCGAGTTTACAAAAGTTTAAATTTACGTAGTATTTAAATTGTTTTTTAATTTCCTAAGTGTATCGTTTAATTTATCGTAAAATATGTAATCATACTTTCTGTAAAATGCGGAGTGAGGAATGGAATAAAAAAAAAGAAATCTAAAATTGGAGCAACAGTTACTGAGATATGTATGATTTTAAAGAAAATGTCTCTGGCGGTAATTTTTTCTAAATGGCGGATTTAGCTCACTCCGGGATTTTTTGGGACTATGTGCTTATCCTACATTAATAGAGTTATCCATTGCGATAAACAAATAAGAATACGCCTTGTATTTTAAATATATAAATTGTGCAAATATTATCTGATCAGTCAAAACATAATTTTAATTATTGTTATTTAACTATTTAATTAGAGATTTATGCAATACCTCTGTTATGCGACATAGTTTCCGTGCATGTGTACGGTTTCTGCAGATGCCAGTCTTAAATGAAGCAACAAGAAATTTTCTTAGATGTTATCCCTGTATAAAGGACGCCGCCATAATAAATCCAATTCAACATGATAAAAATATCGATTGTAGAACCCTATATTCTATTATAAAGGAAGAATTATGCCATGTGATTGTTCCATTGTTTGTCTCGAAATAATGCACAATATAATAACTTGCTTGTAATGTCTAAGTCTCAAAGGAGAAAGAAATCAAAGATACTAGTCTGCAGTACATTTCTGAACGAGAACGGCTCGATTTTGCAACGGCATGTGTTGTTTTAAAGTTGAAAATATATTTAGTTTGCGACATAAATGTTTAGAGTGCATTTAAAGGGAAACAAATTGCTTTGACAAGAGAATAACGAGGGCATGGCAGTCCCATTTGGATGAAATAGCAAAAAATAATAAAATTAGTAATAGTCCAGTCGAAAATTTATGGTATGTAGAGAATAATATGTGGTTACATTTCCTTGAATGTATAGATATTTTTATAGACCTGATATCATAAAATATTCGGTGTTGAAACATTTTTATAAATGGAAAAAAGTATTCCGTACAAATAAAGTAGCATGCATGATAGATTACTCTCTGTTGAAATGTCATATCTGGTGCACAGAGTGATTGCGTGTAAATTATCATGTTTTATTTTTACAATTAATTATTTTTTATTGATTTGCTTTCATCATGGTTAGAGAATATTATTTAGGTATTAAGCACGTCACAACTTTACACTTTTTTATTTATTATGAAATTACCTACTTTCTGTATATTGTTGCTCCAAACTATTTAGGTGAATACTTTAAAACACTCATTATTGGAAAACCAATCAAAACAACTACTCTTTTAGCTAGTACTGACGAATTATTGAATTACATAAAAGGATTCCTAACATTTTAAAGCAAAAAGATATAATGAAAATACTTAAATCATTTATTTAAATTCAGACATTCACACTTTTTTATTTAATACGAAATTATCTACTTTCTGTATATTAGTACCTTAATCTGGTCACGCTAATATACTACTTAGGAAAACACTTTAAATAAAAATAAAATCAAAACAACTACTCTTCTAGCTAATACTGAAGAAGTATTGAATTACATAATAGAATTCTTAGCAATTTAAAGCGAAAAAATATATTAAAAATACTTAAATCATTTATTTAAATTCAGTCATTCACAGTTTTTTATTTAATATAAAGTTATCTACTTTATAGTGTTTCCCTAAGTAGTATATTAGCGTGACAGATAATTTTATATTAACAAAAAAAGTGTGACGGACTGAATTTAAATAAATGACTTAAGTATTTTTAATATATCTTTTTGCTTTAAAATGCTAAAAATCCTATCATGTAATTCAATACTTCGTCAGTATAAGCTAGAAGAGTAGTTGTTTTGATTAGTTCTCCAATTATGAATGTTTTAAAGTGTTTTTCTATGTAGTATATTAGCGTGCCCAGATTAAGATACCAATTGATAGAATGTAGATAATTTCATATTAAATAAAAAAGTGTGAATGACTGAATTTAAATAAATGATTTAAGTATTTTCAATTATCTTTTTGCTTTAACATACTAGAAATCCTATCATGTAATTCAATACTTCGTTAGTATTAGCTAAAAGAGTAGTTGTATTGATTGGTTCCCCAATAATGAGTGTTTTAAAGTATTGTTACGTGTTTACGCCCTTTTTGTAAACACCCTGTATCATTGGTTCGGAAATTATAACACCAGGGTAACACTAAACACTAATTTATTAACTTACTAATTACAACAATTAACTAAGTACTTTACTATTATTCACTGTGTACTACAATTCACTACTTCAGTCCCTTAATTTGTTCTGCTCACTTTCTCAAACTTGACTGTATGTACTGAACTCTCCACTGACCATTAGAACTGTGCTAATTCAACTGTCCTTACACACAGCTTGTCATTTTTTTATATACCCAGGTTATGTGTTCTAGATCTTTCCACTACATTCCAACACATTCTACAAGGTTCCACAGGCTGTCTGTAATGTTCTAGATTATTCTATATATCTCTGGAGGGTTGAAACATATAACACTGCCCCCTCCTTAAGCCTGAACGTCCCGGCCAGGTAATTCAGTCTCTTTCACAACTTCGCCAGTCTATCCAAGTGCACAATTTTCATCTTCGACTTTTTACTTTGTATTCGATAAACAACGTCATTGATTCGGGTGATGACTGAATACGGTCCTTCCCAAGATGGCTGAAACTTCGGGGATCTCCATTCTTTCCGCTGCGGGTTGTACAGCCAAACCCGATCCCCCACTTTGAATCCTCTTGTACTGGCATTTCGATCATAACGAGCCTTCATTCGGTTACTAGCTTTGGTAATGCTCTCAGTCATTCTTCGGTTGATCTCGATCTCTCATTCGTTACGGAAAATGGTTCCCTATTGGTCGCACAATTCTTACATTTGCGACACCAAGCCTCCACATCCTGGCGATTGTTAACCCTTATTAAAATTAAAATCGTTCTCGTACTTTATTCAACGTCTTGTTTACGCCAAGGTGTCCACCGGACATTTCATTATGCGCTTCCTGGAGTACTTCTACTATACGGCACCTGGGAATCACTAGACGCATGGCAACCTGCTTTCCATCCGGGCTTTCCCATGCTCTGTTCAGTAGCCCATCTAAGACTCTTAGTGAATCCCATTGTGACCACAAAGCCTTTACTCCTACTACTTTGTTTGAAACATCCTTCCATTCTGGTCGCATTCTTTTTTCCTTTGCTCGCAGTATAGGCCCAATTTCTTCGTCACTCAATTGCTCTTGCCTTAAAACTTCCTTTGTCCAATCATCTGGTATCTCTTTCATTTTGTTTACGCAGCCTTGTGATGGTAGACTACTCGGGATTCTTCGAAGCTGGCAAACCTTTATTTCTCCGGGGGCATCGCTTTCTCTAGCCGGCACCGCCCCAGTGGCCTGTACCCTCTCAGGGTTCCACTGGACACTCTCGTCTAACATGGCCTAGTTTTCCGCAGCTATAACATCGAATACCCCCACCTTGGCTTGATTTTCCACCGCTTTGTTGCTTAACCTGCGTTACCAGAGACTTTAGTTTGGCCAATAATCTATTGAACATTTCATGTGCATCCATAGTGTCCAGGTTCTTTTTGTCCCAATATGATTCTTCGACGACTGCGGCATTTACCTCCTCAGGGCTTCGCTGTCGACAATCTCGCTTAATATGCCCTAATTTACCGCACTGATAACATCTGATGCCGTTCGGTTTTGCTTCTTTTGCGTCTGAAGTAACTCTTTGCGCTAGAACTAAGGCCATTGCCTTTTCCTCGTTATCCCAGTTCTTCGCAGATGCAGCTGCTTTGAATTGTCTCTTATAGGACGTCCATGAGCTTTGGCCGTCAAATGATGGAGGTTTTAATCGAGGACCTGATGATGCTACTAGCTGACCTCCTTTCTCTCTTAATTGTCGTTTAAGTCGCTCCACTTCTCCTTCGAACTCACTCATTTTGATTTTTTCGGCTATTTTTGGTGTTTTCTATTTTTTTCCAAGATGGCGGATTAACCAACACATATCGGAAAGGGCTATATTTTTAAGAATGTTATTCCAAATAAGCCAGTATTTTTAAAATTCCCATCCGAATTCTAGTATGGGATATATTAAGCAGATAAGTTGAAAATCCGTGAAAGCGCGTCAAAAAGTGCATATAACTTTTGACGCACACGGAATTATTGGGCGCAAATATTTTTCTCGTAATCAGCATATCGTAATACATAAGAATCAACAATAAAATTTCAGGTGGAATGTTGTCGCCGAAAAAAATTAAATTAAATCAATTCGACTGTACTGCAAGGAAAAAATCACGTCAGATTGTAGTGTAAACAGGGCCGTGGAGAGAAAATACGCCCTGTTGTGGGAAAAAAATTGAAAATTGATGAGCGGGGGAAGGGGAGAAATCCCAAAAAAAAATTTGCTGAGCGAGAAAGAGAAATCCCATTTTTTTTTAATACGCTAAAATAAATTGTAATACAAATTTTCAACATTTCAAAACCGGGCCCCCTCAAAACCAGCCCGGGCTCATGGGAATCCCCCTTTACTCCCCTCTCGACTCCGAACAGGTAATAAATTAAAAGTAAATTTAATAATAAGTAAACGCAATGTCTAAATTAATATGACATAATATAGTGGTGGGGGCTTAAAATAAAGCACTTAATATAAAGTAATTAATTAGTTTGTCTGATGTTATTTTTTCAGTAGCAACCTCCGATTAAAGAACTTATATCTAGATACATAACAGGCTGTCTTTTCACTATATACCTTGTTTGCTCCTAACATAGTCACATTATATGTCCATTAAAAAGAATAGATGAACATCACATCCCATAGGCAACAGTGGCGTTGTGTGTGTAGAATGGTAAATATTTTCATTAAAATGAATTATTGCAATTCCTGCATTACCGGCTCTTTATACAACGTGATGTAGGCATACGATATTACAGTAAGATAATACAATAAGATAAATATGTATTGAAAGGACATTAAAATTTAATTGCTAGTCACTTTATAACTGTAAACTGAACTTCATCATATTACGACTATGGAACGATCGATTTTCTTCTTTTCTAAACTGCTTTCTGCAAACGGCACAGCACTTCACTATTTTGCACTAAATATATTGTCACTAAACTGTGTAAATATGAATAGAGAATATTATTTAGGTATTAAGCAAATCACAACTTAAAATAAACCACATTTTGATCGAAAAACACGAAAAACACTTATTAACATTAATGTCGGACACTGTCAAAAGTGTCAAACTGAGATTATGATAATCGAATTGAACCGATCGTGCCCGAATCGGCCGCGAATAGATTGACTAGCCAATCAAGAACTTATGGGAAGGAGTGCCTTAGATTGTTACGACATACAAATCAGTACAATTATGTATCTAGATATAAGTTCTTTAATCGGAGGTAGCAATTCTCACATATGTTTTTAAAGGCGGAAACTTTAAGGATTTTTAGGCAATCATCTAATCCATTATAAATTTTGTAAATATTGAAGGTGAAAAATGTTTCAAAATGTGCTGTCCTATGTGATGAAGTGGTCCAAGCATTCTTATTTCAGCCTTTGACACTATGTATATTTGAGCAACCGATTATAAATTTGTCACATAAATAATTAGATTTTCATTAAAAATCGAATGAAATAGGATTGAGGGCTGTAAACTAAAACAATTTTGCATATTACCCAATGTGCCTCTGAAATATGATCATATTTTTTTATGCCAAAAATGAAAAGAAGGCAGGTGTTTTGGATGTTTTGTATTTTATATTTATGTGAAGAATCTACACAAAAATTGTAAATCCCAGAACAATAGAATTGTGACAAGATAGACGTTTCACATACAATTGTTTTTATCTGTTCTAGCTGGATATACACCCTTTTCTCTACAGAAAGCATACTTTAAAAATATGTGTTTTCTTCACTATTCACATAACGATTATGGGCACCATATTATTGAGACATATTAAATACTAGATCTTACCTGATTTGTCCCTAATTGGAGCCATGTGGAACTCCAGAAGAAGTGATTATCTTAAGAGACTTATAACCAGAATACTGTACAAATTGTTCTCTGCTCAAATGTTCTTCGAAGATAAGACTGGAAAAATTGAAGAAAATTCGGTATTTGCAGTATGACTTTATCCAGTCTGTCAAAAGCTTTGGGTAAGGTGATTTTTCATTTCATGTATTGAAAAATTTTGGCAAAGTTTCTGATAATAGCGATAAATCTATTATTTAGGATATTACTGGGATAACATCTTCTTAAAACTGGTGTAATTCTAGATATTTTCTTGCACTTGCAAATATTTACGTTTTAGAGCTAAATTATAAGGGCGGTATGGTATGTGGTCAAGGATACCTAAACACATTAGCTAGATCAGGCAAATCTGAGTGTATAGCGTGAACTATTTGGGGACAGTTATTTGTTTATCGCAATGGATAGCTCTATTAATGGAAAGGATAAGTACATAAAGTCGCAAAAAATCCCGACGTGAGCTAAAGCCGCCATTTAGAAAAAATGACCGCCAGAGACATTTTCTTTAAAATCATATATCTTAGTAACCGTTGCTCCGATTTTAGATTTCTTTTTTTTGTTCCATTCCTCACTTCACATTTTACAGAAAGTATGATTACATATTTTACGATGAATTAAACGATAAACTTAGGAAATTAAAAAATAATTTAATTATTACGGAAATTTAAACTTTTGTAAACTCGAGACGTTTGTACTGAAATTTCTAGTAAATTTTTGAAAAAATGATTTTAATAAAAGTTCTGGAGCACACAATTAGCTTTCATTTGTTTTTTGGCCGATGTTACTAACTCAAATATTAACGGAGTAATAGTTATTTATATATAAAACTGTAATCATTTTTAATAATGTACATTAAGGTATAAAGGGTGTCCAGTCAGTGTTCTCTCGGAAAATTGTGCAAAACGGCTAACTTTATAAAAATCTTTCTTAACAAAACTTTCAATGTTTCGTCTCTACTACAACTTAAAATTATTTTCAATTATACAAGGTGTCACAAAAACGAGTCACACAAGAAATTATAATTTTTTTAAATAGAACAGCCTGTATTTTCTTAACGCCAGTTAAACCTCCAAGGGCCCTGTATTCCACACTAAAATATTTTGCCAAGTTATTTTTTTCTATTTTTTTTTGGGCAGTTTACAAACATTTTTCACTGGCATATCTCCGCGATTTATTAATCGTTATTTCTAAAAATGTGGGATGTTGTTTGATAATGATGTATTTACTGAAAAATATTTTTGAAATAAATCTTTAGTATATCGGGTGTCCAAAATATTTGCGTACATTTCTTGATATTTAATTATTATTTTTCTTATTTTTTTTTAAATGGAATGCCTAGGTATACTTTCTTTACATGAATGAATGAATAAAACATACATACATACATAAACATTTTAAAATCTCTTTATTTCTATTTCAAGCGTTTTTTGAGATATGATTATATCAAATAATTTTTGCGTAAATTAAGGTGCTCTTTATTCTAGCATTAAAATCTATATTTTGTTTTACATTTTTTTCAGTTTTTTTAAATGGAATGCCTATAATTTTTTTTAATGGATGAGTAACGCTTACAACTTCTCACATTTTGATATTAGACTTTCTTTTATGAACGGTTCTTGAGCAATAATTTTTTTTCACGATATTGAAATTAACCTAACAACTGCTCAAAATGTCCACCATTTTGATTCAGGTAACACTGAGGTCTCTTGATAAATAAGCGCCTTACACAGTGTAACATATAAACATTTATACGATTTAAACACCGACAAATCCTTTCCATCTTCTCGAGTCGTTGGTTCTACTTTATAAACGTCTGACTTCACAAATCTTCAAAGAAAAAAACCCACTGAAGTCAGGTCGGGTGACTTAGGCGGCCATGTAATGAGACCTAACATAATTTAATAAAATAATAATTAGATATTATTTAACAGTTTATTAAAATATTGGACCTCCTCTTCCTATCAGGAAACTGATTACTAATGGCCTGACGAACATTTCTACTAAAATGTGGTGGTGCACCTTCAAGTTGTAATCACATGTTATTTGTAATGTAATCAGGAATGTGCTCGATTATTTGTGGAAACGTATTTTGCGTAAAATCTAAGACTGCTCCATTCACATTTCCCTCAAAAAAGCGAGGATGAATAACAATCATGTACAATTCCTCCCCTTACATTTAAATTCTGGTTCTGATTTTTCTGTGCAATATGAGGGTTTTCTCTGGCATAATAATGGAAATTGTGCCTATTCACAAATCCGTTGCGATGAAACGTTGATTCTTCCGTGAAGAATAGAAAGTTGAAAAATTCTTCATTTTCTCCAATTTGGTTTTGAGCCCACTGGAAAAAATTTAATCTACGATTTAAATCCACATCCCAAAGCTCTTGATGCAACTGAGCTCGATAGTGGTGAAACTTATTTTTACGAAGACATAGGGAAACACTAGATTCACTGACCTCTAAATCCCTACTTAACTCCCGAACACGTAGCCGTAGGATTTTCAATTACCGCTAAAGTTATAGCCAGCTTATTTTCTTCATTACAATACATTTCGTCGTCTCGCCTTCTTTTCATATACAAAATTTCCAGTACGTTCAAAACGTTCTTTCAAATTTTCTAGAGACCTCACATCAGGACATCTTCTATAGGGATATATTTGACCATACATTCTTGATGCCAATAAACAATTTCCATCACATTCACCAATAACATAACATTTACCATAGATATTAAATCTTATTGACAATAATTATTATAATTCGTATTTTTAAATATTAACAATATTAATTCAGCTTAATCATGATAATCTTGAACACATTAGAGAAATGACATAGAGTGAAAAACAAACGCAAAACAAAAGACCAAAGCCACACTAGATTTTAATGCTAAAATAAAAAGCACCTCAATTTACGCAAAACTTATTTGAAATAATCATATCTCAAAAACGGTTTGAAATAAAAATTAAGTGTATAATATTAGAATGTGGTGAATTTTATGCTTTATTCATCCATATAAAAAGATATAGGCATTTCATTTAAAAAAATTGAGAAAAATAATAATTAAATAACAAGAAATGTAAACAAATATTTTGGACACCCGGTATAATAATAATTTATTTCAAAAATGTTTTTCAGTAAATGCATCATTATCGAATAACACGCTACATTTTTAGAAAAAACAATTAATAAATCGCGGAGATATGGTAGTCAAAAAAATGTTTGTAATTTGCCAAAAAAACAGGAAAAAAGTTATAACTTGGCAACCCTGCATCCGATTGACAAAAAATTTTAGGGTGTAATTCAGGACACTTACAGGCTTAACTGGCGCCAAAGAATTAGAGAGTATTCCATTAAAAAAATTATACATTCTTGCGTAATTCCTTTTTGTGACGCCTTGTATAATTGAAAATAATTTCGCGTTGTGGTAGAGATGAAACATTGAAAGTTTTGTTAAAAAAGTTTTTTTATAAAGTTACCCGTTTTTGCACAATCTTCCGAGGAAGCACTAACTGGACACCTTGTATATTTCCAAGAACTCAGGTCTTATTTTCTTCAGTTATCTTCTATTTTATGCCCAAAGATGTAATAACACTTTCGATTGTACATAAAAAGGGGAAGAGAACAAAAAAAAGAAATCTAAAATCTGAGCAATGGTTACTGAGATATGTCCTTCTAAAAGAAACGGTTCTGGCGGCCATTTTTTCTAAATGGTGACTTTAGGTCACATTGGGATTTTTCGGGACTTTTATATCCTCATTCTACATGAATAAAGCTATCCATTTCGATAAAGAAATAGCTGTCCCCAGATTGGGGACAGCTATTTCTGGATTTGCCTGCACTAAGCGCAATCTCTTATAAATGCAGGTATATCATCATATCCTGAAGTGGTTTTAGGTTTTAATTTTTTAATGTAATTACATAATTCCGTGATACTTTCGACATAGAATGAATCTATTGAAGCATTATTTTCTGAGGAACAATTCAAGTATTCACGTAGTGTATATAAGCTTAGGGATAAAGCATCAACATCAACATCACCTTGCTGATCCTATATCAAATTAATATATTTAATATTTTATCGAATAAAAACGTTTTAAATGAATACCTCAGAAAACTCAGAGCTAGGCTGTTAAGAATTGAAATCTTCCAGTGATGATGCATACAAAATTGTGTTAAGCATTACAATTCTATTCAATTAAAAAAAAAGATTTTATTTAAAGTAAAAATATACATCCGCCTAGTTGGAAACCTGGCTCGAAACCAACCAAACAACCACGGCGCATAGCGTCGTGGTGAGTAAGGTTGGACGGGGCAGGTCCGGTTCAGCTAAGAACGATAATGAGATGGTAAATTGTTGTTCTTAAATTCGCCTTTGGTGAATTTTAAAACAGTAATGTCCTTAACTATACTGCCCACAAGGGCCTAAAACTAATTGATAATTACACTTGAAGTTGTCGCACTGTGCGCGCACAGAACACTGAAAAATTTTGATTACTGCCACGGGAAAACAGAACATAACGAAAAAACCCGTTCGAAGTAATCTCCCCTGGTGGTCTTCCTGCCTCCAGGAAAATAGGAGAAGAATAAAAGTTATGGTTTTAAAAGTTATAATTTCTAAAAGGTTATCGGCTGACAAATTTTGGAACAAAAAGAGGACAAAAGAACAAAAAAGGGTAAAACAATGAACAAACAGAAAATGAATAGAAGGGGGTTAAAATCGCAAAGTTGATAGGTAAAGATAAAGATATATTAAAGATACTATACTAACTTAACTATATACATCGGCCGACAAATTTTGGAACAAAAAGAGGACAAAAGAACAAAAAAGGGTAAAACAATGAACAAACAGAAAACGAATAGAAGGGGGTTAACATCGCAAAGTTGATAGGTAAAGATAAAGATATATTAAAGATAGGTTATAGTAGGAAGAAGTTGGCTAAGCTGGAAGTTGCCTGAAAATAGGCAACGTCTGGTATGGTAATGGGTGTTTCAGCTAAATAGAATTGCATTATGCTGTCTGATGTGTGTTACGTTGCATGTAGCGGACTATCGCCTAGTTTGAATTCATAGAATTTTTGCAGGTACAGTTGAGACAAGAGCCATTCTGGAGGAGCCAGGCGGGTTGTCAAAAAACTTGCCGATAAAGCAGTGAAAGCCGACAAAAGGGTACGACAAAAGCTACTCTTCTCGCTCCTTCGTTCTACTTTATGTATTTCCTTAACTATATACCACAATGACTATAATGCTTATTCGCAGAATTAATATCTGAAAGAAGCTTGACATTTGGACATAACTGGCATAAATTAAATATGTCCGTATATATTCGGAATACAATATTTATTATGTTTAATCTGTGTTTCCAAAAATATCATCGTTCCACAACCGTTGAATAAACTACGATTCCTGTTAGAGACGTGAATAAGATTTGTTTTTACAAAACAATCATCGCATGTGTTAAAATCAGAATGCAGAATGTCGAGTATGTGCATCATTTATTATGTGCTTGATACAAAAGAGTTGTGAACCACCAATTTGGATGGTTAGTACCAGTTCAGTATAGTGGGTTGATATAAATCTATACCAACAATGGGCAGTTAAACTTCACCCTCCGGCGGCATTGAAGCAAATTTAAAGCATAAATCACGATTTTTTGCAATGGCATTGGCTGTGATATTTTGGTTCGAGTTTTGCATGTATGCTGGTAACGATTCATTTTAAATGACAAGACTCTTGTTTTATCACATTTTGCATCAGGTAACTAACACTTCAATGGATAGAAAATAGTAAAGGAAAGGCAAAGTTAAAAACACTATCAGGCGTCAGTTATTTCCAATATTATAGCCAACTTTGTCTATTGTACGGGGCAGGTAATATAAATAGATAGGGTGTGGCGATTAGGACAAGAATGTGTTCATGATGAGTAGAATATGAAACAAATGAAAACGGCGATATACAAAAAGTGTTACAGGTCCAAAATAGTACAGGGTGTGTGGTAGAGGGTGTGCCAAAAAAGAAATGGTGGATAGGCGGGGACATTTAGAAGTTAGTTAGCCTCAATGACCCATATCCCAAGTATCACCGTTTTTGAGATATTATTTTTTTTTTAAAGTCCCCAGAATTGGTAGAAAGGATCATAAAGTTCAACTTTCCCTTGCATTTGCAAAGAAACAAAAAGTTATCAAGATATTCAAATACTTTCAAAAACTTCTCCCTTTAATGCCGTTTTTGACCGTATGCCACATGCAATAAAAACTTTTTGAATAACATGAGAAAATTGGTGGTAATTTGTTACATTAGGGGAAAATAAAGTAAAAACAAACAAACAATTTTTTATAAATTTTTTATTCATTTTGCTCAAATTGCGCCCCCCCCCCCCCCCATTTCTTATACATGCGCGATCTTCTTCGGATTTCTACCATTGTTGTACGGAACCGCATCTCTTCTCTCATCGTTGCGAAAGCGGCGTTAATTCTTTAAGTTAACTGGTTTTGGTTGTGAATTTCTTATGAATACACAAGTTCTTTAGCCCATCCCCAGACGTGGAAATCAAGAGGTGTCAGGTCTAGGGACCGTACGAGCTATGGAATAGGGCCATATCTCCAATCCACGAATTCGGAAACACATTGTCTAAGTGCTCCCTGACGGTTATTCTGTAGTGTGCCGGACAACCGTCATTTTGAAAAACAATAGGCCTGTCTTCTTGAAAAATCGCCACTTCAGCCAATAATTCCTGGAGGTCATTTTGTAAGAAGTCCAGGTAATTATCACCATTTAGGTTGCCCGGCAAGTAGTGCGGTCCGATAAGGGATCTTCCGATCACACCTGTCCAAACGTTCACTTTAAATTTCCGTTCAAATGAGGTCGGCCTGATCACATATGGATTCTCGCCCTTTGTGTAAATGGTGTAAATTGTGTAAAAATAAAACTATAAAACCTAATTTTGTAAGTAGAAGCCTAATCTGTAGTTATCTAACATTCTTCATTTATTAAAGTTGATAGAAAAATATGTTTTATAAGTAGTGTTGTCTAAAATGCTTACTTCACAATAGTATCAATATTAATTAATATAATTTCAAATAAAATAAAAATTACTAATTTTAGTTATTAAAAATTTTGTAAGTAGAATCCTAATCTAGTAAACAAATTACCACCAATTTTCTCATGTTATTTAAAAAGTTTTTATTGCATGTGGCATACAGTTAAAAACGGCATTAAAGGGAGAAGTTTTTGAAAGCATTTGAACATCTTTATAGCTTTTCGTTTCTTTGCAAATGCAAGGGAAAGTTGAACTTTATGATCTTTTCTACCAATTCTGGGGACTCTGTTAGCTCACAATAATTGTTTTCTTTAATTTTCAGCGCCCCATATGATTTTGTTAGAACACAGATACATTGCAGAAAATAATAAAAATAATTTTGAACTGTTACAACCATAAAAAAAATTGTCATACACGCTAAAAGGCTGATTTGCGGGAAATATTCAAAATAATAATAATAATAATATCTCAAAAACGGTGATTCTTTGGATAGAGGTCATTGGGGCTAACTAACTTCTAAATGGCCCCATTTATCCACCATTCCTGTTTGGCACACCCTCTACCAAACACCCTGTACAAATGTCGGTGACGCGACAGTCACACCTTTGCTAGATTACGGCTTTTAAGAGTCATTTAACATTTGACAAATAATTAAATAATAGGTACTATATTGACATCTTTATATAATTTCCATTGGTTAAAACTAACATAATACAAACATATTAAGATATCGATTGCTCTGCTTTGATATACATGGTGTTTTTGAAATACATCCATATATTTTAATCTGTGCGCCCTTATGTAATGTGAAAACCAAAAGTACTTTTTAAATTTAAAAATTCAACAAACTCACCTTTGTATCCCTTCAATCTCGACGCCCAAATTTTTATTACAGTATTGGCAAATCTACACAAAATGATTAGTTTATAAATGAAACCGAAAATGAATACACACTAATATTTTACTTACTTAAAGTAAGTAGTAGCCATCAATTGCAGCCGTTCACAGCACCTTAAATGTTACAAGCGAACACAAAAGTTTACTCATCGGGAACATACACATTAGGAAATGCTGGCAACGAGATTGACGTGCATTTTCTCCAGTCGCACTGTAAAATTCGCCATTGTTAAAACGTACCACACAATTATTCACTATTACCACGTAGGCGTAACTACCAGAACGTATTTTGACAGCAGCACTATTGACACTTATTGCTGCTACTGTTTAGTTGTCGCATTTGACACCAGCGCACAACTATGTGCGACAAGGTCAAGGTTAGATGCAGAAAAATCACCACATAATGGGTGTACTCGATAATTGTTTGCAATATTCAAAATTTATTTTCTCGGTTATTTTTGGGCATTTTGATAAATACTATTACTAATAGATACTAATAATTTTTTTGCCCATAATAGGAAGATGCGAGTCTTCATAGATCAAAATATATGAACGTATTTCAAAAACACTCTGTAGAGAGAATGTCGTAATATTTTTTCGTCATACTTCCCTCGTAAGTATACTCTAATTCCATTGTTTTGTCGATCGTAAGTGACACTTTATGTACCAAATACTTGTTGTCATTGACAACGGGTCGTTATTTTTCATAATGTTCCTAGGTAAATAAAGTTTTGTTAAAATTTTCTCTTTTATATAACGAGTATTAAATGATTTAACTTTTTTTGAAGTAAATACAGATAAGCCTTACTTGCTATATCTTCTATATCCGACATTATTTTCAAAAATGTTCAAAACTTTTAATATAATTTAATTTATCTTGCCAGTAGTTGTCATTTGAATAGAAGCCGCGTCCTAAATTTATTTTATTGACGGTTGCCATGGATATCCCAAGCATCGCTACCTTTACTATTTGTTTAGCAAATATGAAACCTGACTCAAATAATTATAGTTTTCTACTAGTTTTCTCAAGTTTTTTTTCTACTTTAATGGTTCATGGGTATGACAAAAAATATAATATGCACCGCGGATCGTACAGTGCGATTTTTGGTCTCGAATACTTGCAAACCTCTGCCCTACGGGCCTCGGCTCGCAATCTGTATTCTAGACCAAAAAAGTGCACTTAAGACCCTTGGTACATAAATAACTATTGTTGGTTTGTGACAAAGGTATTTCTAAGAGTTAAGCAAACTGAGAAAGCTATGTGAACTTACTGCTGTCAAGAGTTAAGTTAAAATAAAAGAACCTAATAGGCCTGTCAATGAACGCTCAAAAGGGGGGGGGGTCTAGAGGGAAATGTCGAGGTCCCAATTTTTGACTTCAGAGCTGTGCTTGGACTGTTTAGGAGGCAGGGTTGGAAAAAATCAGTTTTTTTTTCATTTTAAACAAAAAACAGTTTTTTTTGTTTTGAACAGTTTTTTTGTTTAAAACAGGTTTTTTTTAAGTTTTAAATGGTATATTTAAAACATATTTAAAACAGATTTAAAACGTTTAAAACTATATTCAACTAAAATTAAATGGTGCCAGGCACACTATGTCTGCTGCTACTAGCTGATGTCAGATGGCGCTCTTAAACGGATTTTACAGCACTCTGCAAATAAAATGCTCAGTTTAGTGCACGTGACCACTATATCGGAATTATTTATCGGAATGGACCATCATCGGCACTTTTCCTGCTTTTCCACAAACTTCAAAATAGTACATTTATTTAAAACTTCGCACTGTATTTTAAACTATGTTTTAAACAGTTGTTTAAAACCTAGCATTTTGTATTAAATATGTTTTAAACATTTGTTTAAACACAGTGCGATGTTTTAAACATGTTTTAAACACTTTGTTTGAAACATTTTGTTTTAAACGTAGGAGGTAAACATACCAAAAGTCTCCGAACATAGGAAGGGGGTGCAGAAGAATGTTTTTGGTTTTTCACTTATATCTGGAAAACGGTTAGCCCAGTCAAAAAGTTGTTGTGCAAAATTAATGCTGACAACATTTCCTACAAGAATGTTCCTATTAATTTTTTTCGTATCTGTCATACTTTTCGAGGTATAAGCTCGTGAAATTCGCAAATTTTCGAAAAATTCCTTAATATCATTTTATTTTTTTAAATAAATTTATTTAAATTTTTTTAAACTTTTGCCACAGACCACGAAGGTAAGATTAAATCAATGTATATTCAGTGCCACGTATGTCGCATCTATTCACTTTTTCTCGCAGTATTTTATGATTTGTGCATTTTATACTATTGTATGGGTAGGTATGTTAAAATGATTGATTAGGTCCCTATAAACTGGGAACATAAGACGCATGATTAAAATGCTTATGAATACAATGGATACGAGCAGTGGCGGCTCGTAATATTGTCTGCAGAGGAGGCTTGATATTTTGAAAGACTTGCAATATGATTACAATTTGTACATTTCCCCACCACCCCCGAGGTAGTACAATAGATTTTTGGAAGATTGGAAGATATGCTGCTTCTTCCAGCCTCCCCTGCCTCCCCTGATGAGCCGCCACTGGATACGAGAAGATTATATTTATATTTTATGTAATTTAAAAATGTTGTAAAAGAGCCAGGCAGGGTGCTCAAAAAATAAGCGACTCAAATTAGTAGACATATTGTTTACCTCCAAATAAGAAATAAATGGCCGAAAAAAGCTTCGACAAACTTTCCCATTAAGCCTACTCCTAGTAGGCTGAATCTGCCCTGTTTCTATATCAATTCTTATTTCTCAACCAATCTTAATGAAAATTGAAATATTTAGTTTTCAAATGCATCTAATTTCATTTCTACATTTATTTTTATAATTACACAGGCACACAAAATAAAAAAGTGATCTTTTTCTGGTACTCCATTGGCTAATCCATATGTATTTCGACATGCTGAACACGAATGAGGTGTCCGTTTAGTTCCATTGGCCACCATTTTTTTGTAAATCGCGAAGATAACCTAAAGAAACTCATAATTTAGGTTATTTTCGCGATTTACTAAAAATTGGTAGCTAACGGAGCTAAACGGATACCTGATTCGTATTCAGCATGTCGAAATACATGGGGAATCCCAGAAACAGTCCACTTTTCACTTTTTTCGTATGTTTATTTCTGTGATTCTGTTTTAATTAAGTTCTATTTATTTTATTTATATTAACAACTTTATTAATTGAGTTAATCATTTTTACATTTCATAATAAATTATACATAACAACAGGAGACAGTTACTATCATGATATATTATTATTTACTTTTATAACTAGGTACTATACATAATACTTGCTAGATAACTTAACACTCCTCCTCGATTGCAATAATGTCAATGACATCTTATGTCAATATGTTTTGTTCGACGACTGTTCTCAAAACTATGAGCCATTTGAATAGCACCTTGGCTGTCCACAAGTAATGTAGCGGTAGCATTTTCACCAAGATCAGGTGCTATTCCTTGTAAATTTAAGATATCAGTTGCCGATTCGGCTGCTGCTATGTACTCAGCCTCTACTGTAGAAAGAGCTACACAGCTTTGCTTCCTTGCGAACCATAAAATCGGGTTATTATGATAGAAAATAATGGAACCACTCATGCTTTTTCTATTCATTTTATCTCCTCCCCAGTCAGCATCTGCATATGCTTCAATTGTTGATGAAATATTGACTTTGTAATTCAATCCCATATTTTTAGTTCCTTTCAAATATCTAACCACACGTTTTCCTTGAATCCAGCACTGATTTGTTGGCGTGTCAAGAAATTGACTTAAATATAAAACTGCAAAAGTTATGTCTGGTCTTGATATAGTTGATACAAATATTAAACTACCGATTGCTTTTCTTTTTCTTCTACTATATCTTCAATCTTTATTTCTAGTGCACATGATATTGCTTTTTCTTCTAATAATATTTTAACTCTGAACTTCCAGCTATCAAAGTTATTAGCAGATAGTTGGGGCAATACTTGTATATTTGAAAAACTCATCTTCAATTACGTTATGTTTAATGACTCAATTACTTCTGGGCACATAACCTTCTGCGATTCTGTTTTAATTAAGCTCTATTTATTTTATTTATATTAACAACTTTATTAATTGAGTTAAACATTTTTACATTTCATAATAAATTATAAACAACAGGAGACAGTTACTATCATGATATTATTATTATTTACTTTTATACATAATACTTGCTAGATAACTAACATCTGCGTAATATATTTGCATACGCGATTTTCTAGAAAATGGCGGAGGATCCGGTGATATTCATATATTATACAAACACACACACACACACACGCAAACATGTATTTCGACATTCTGAATACGAATCAGGTATCCGTTTAGCTCCGTTACCCACCAATTTTTAGTAAATCGCGAAAATGACCTAACTTAGGAATTTTTTTTAGGTTATTTTCGCGATTTACAAAAAAATGGAGGCCAATAAATCTAAAAGGACACCTGATTCGTGTTCAGCACCTCGAAATACATACGGGTTATGCAATGGAGTACCAGAAACATACCACTTTTTTATTTTGTGTGTCTGCGTTATTATCATTTTTATTTTTATTAATTTCTTAACTGCATGTTTCCCTGCGTTTACTAGGAGAAACTATGGCTTAAGCTTTTTTAGAGAAAAACATTATTTTTCACTTTTTTACCGGTTTTAGTTACAACCAATTTCGCATAGAGACGTGACCGTATTGAACACTTACGCAAAATTTTAGCAAAATCGATTAGTGATGTGGGCTTTATATGTTAGGAATGTTAGCAGATCTTGATATCCGCTGTACGTAAGCTTGTCGGTTCATTGTTCATTCGGGACATGCACGACCTCCTAGAAAAGACCAATGCTCTCCACGATGAATAGATTAAAATAAAATTTTATACATGAAGATTTCAGGATTATCTGATAACGAGTCCAATGCTGAAGCTTAAAAATTCGAAACGACGAATATTCTAAACCACTAAAGAAAGTGAAAACAAAAATTTTAAAAAATTGCCCACCTTAAAAATTATGAATTATAATTTAATTCCAAGGTAGATTCTGTTAATCATCCAGCTGCAAAAATTTCCTTTTGAGATACCTATTACCTATATCTTGATGCTTCTAGTGGTGTGCAATTGCAAAGATTATGAATGATACTTTCATTCTCAACTCCACGCATCCGACAAATAAGACCATCCTTCAGTTTTATTATATGTGGATGTTTGTGTAGAGGACAGTGTCCTATTATCAAGCCCACTGTCCATATCATTCGTTCTCCATCGAGCTCTGCTGTGGAGCCAACTGAAATAGTTATCAGCAAGTTATTTTAACGATATTTTCTTAGAAGTAATTCTTACTAGAAAAGTAAATTGTTGTAAATTAATAGAATGTTTTATTATACCATTTTCACAACATAAAATGTTAAAATAAAATTAGTGGGAAAACCCTATTCTTTTTATATAAAGACTAGACTACCTCATCCCGGAATTTCAAACCGAACAGTTGTTGTACTATATTCAATGACCCATCTCGAAACTCCGTTTGAATCAAACTTCTTGGCAAACCCAAGACCGGCTCAGGGTCAGAAATATGAGTTCTTGCTCCTTTTTCTACCAAACGGTCTACTCCTTCATTATCCTAGACACCACTATCTCCGGTCACCCATATACGTTTGACTGAGTTGTGTTCACACAGCTTAGTCAAAATATTCCCACAGTTCAGCACCAGCTGAGAGGCCTCTTTGTTTGATGCAATTGCCCTCAAAGCCGCCTGTCTGTGGCTGCTTGTCGATGAAACCTATTCTGTGATTTGCGTTTGCACACTGTAATATGTTATATACCTCTGCTTGCAATACATTAAGATACTTGCCAAGTGGTGCCGATATAAGAGCGCTTTATTTGTGCCCATATATGCAACACCGGTTACCTCCGAAGTATTTGATCCATCTGTGTACCATTTCAAACCTTCGGGATCGAGCCCAAGAAACCGCTTTGCTGTAGAGCCAGTTGAAGGCCTCTTTATAATATGAAGCCTAGACTACCTCATCCCGGAATTTCAAACCCAATAGTTGATGAACTGTATTCAATGATCCAGTCTCGAGGATCTGTTTGAATCAGACTTCTTGGCAAACCGAAGACCGGCTCAGGGTCAGAAAAATGAGTTTTGGCTCGTTCTTCCACCTTGCTCTGCTCCTTCATTATCCTAGACACCACTATCTCCGGTCACCCATATGCGTTTGACTGAGTTGTGTTCACACAGCTTAATCAAAATATTTCCACAGTTCAACACCAGCTGAGAGGCCCCTTCGTTTGATGCAAGTGCCCTATGGCTGCATGTATAAATATGTTCGTCAATGAAACCTATTTCGTGATTTTCGCTTGCACACTGTAATATTTATATACCTTGCTTGAAATACATTAAGATACTGGCCAAGTGGTGCCGATATACGAGCGCTTGTTTTGTGCCCTTATATAGCAACACCGGTTCCCTTCGGAGCATTCGACCATCTGTGTACCATTTCAAACCTTCGGGACTCACAAGATGATTTTTATTGAGTTCCCAGTCGCCTCGACTGGGAAACACTACTGTTTATGTAATAGTGAACTAATATTGAGGCACTGGTCATCCTAAGACTGAGTGATGATCTGGTTTTTGGCGAGTTGAGCAAGAGTGTTTGTGTTCCCCCTATCTCTTGGCTCGTCACGGCTCATATTCCATTCTTGAACAGACTATTTGTGTTTTCCTGTCTTTCAGTTTCACTTCAACATGAAAGAAAGTGGGCTCTAAATGCAACCACATGGATGACGAAAGAAAGACGACAGATGTCATTCGAGAGACAACGTAAAATAGTTTGTGTTAACATCAGAGTGGGATAAATTTTAATCAATTGCATTAGATAAGTTTCACAGCTCCTAGTCTGCGAACATTTTATGTGGGTAGCCAATATACAGCGTGATTTACCATGATATGCGGAAAATAAAATAGTGTACTAGTCTTCAATTTGGGAAAGCCCCTACAAAATTTTAGAGTGACCCGAGGTAATTTAGTATATTAAAACGCGTTAAAAGTTGCGAAGATACGCTACTGTTATTGTCTAGGTTAGTGTAGAAAGCAATGAACTACGCACCACCTGGAACGGATCCGTCCTTCAGATAAAAGTTAAGGCCAACACTCGATCGTGACTGATATCTGTCTCTTTCTATCTTATTACGAACTTCAAAGATCGGTTTCATTGCCGGTACGTAGTATAAGAGTTTACTAACATAGTGTTAGTGTGTTTATTGTCTTCCCGAGTTCCAGTTGAAGCCTACTGTTAAATTTTAAATTGTATTCGTGGATCGATACGGTTCAATATGCCATTCTGCGCTTACAACAGTGCATTTAATGTAATGCATTCGAACATTTTCTTTGACTTTCTCTTACTTTTCAGTTTTGTGCTGTGCTGAATTCTACACAAATTATTTTAATTTTTGCTATTTTCGTAATGTGATTTAATCCAAAAAGTCATAGTCATAGGTGGAGTATTTCTACAAAAAAATAAGGTAATTTTTTTGATCATATTTTTTTTGGTTTTTAATTTTTTTAACTCCCTTCGGTCGGGATAACCTACAATTAAATTTTCGGTATGTCGTGCTAGATCACCCTGTATAGAGCACCTTTTAATAATATAGTAGATAGGTGTGCTTATAACTTTTTAAAGGTAGTATTTGTATTGAAAAATATAATTATATTCTAGTGCTTAAGTGTTTTAGATGGGTATATTGAATTGTACAGTCCGGTCCTAAAAATAAACAATTTTTGAAAATCGTACCTAACTCTTTCATTGTTTTCAATTCACATAATATTCTTGATCTTAATTTAATATTTCATAACATAAGTGAATTAGATACAAACTTTATCAAAAAATGATCGTAAGAAACTCTTGACTGGACTACAAACTCGTGGCGGGTTCTACTCTTGGCACAAAATCGTTATAAAATATCTGTTTGCTTAAGTGTTAACCAAGTATAATTAATATGCATTGTATTTTCGTTTTTATACACAATTAATACTCTTTACGACCCTTTTTTTATAAGTTATGCTAGACGAAGTTTATTGCCTGGAAGGAACATTTAGCTCTGGAGTTAGTAAAAGAGAAAATGGAAGTAGCAACGGCTTACTAATTAATAAGAATCATAAAAGCATTACAAAGAATCTGCAGACGTTGTTAGGAAAATATTTACTTAAAATGTGAGTACTGGATACTTGTACATGTACGGTTACTGTGAAACGTACGCATGTATGTATAAACACGTGTCTTTAATGTTTTAACAAAATATATCCTTTATTTACATAGTTCTTTTATGTCCTCAACAACCGGATCATAAACAACGGGGTTCCAATTAATACCGCGCCTGGTATTGCAACATATATCTTTATTAGGTAACTTACCTATTATTTAATTTAAAAATTGTTAGATACATACATAAAAATGGTAAATATATCTATAATTATGGTTATTTCTTTATAAAGTAATGTATTTAAATTGGCAAGGAGCGAAATATTAATTTATAGACAAGGTAGTAGTGTTGCAAAGAATATGTTACGTGGTCAGCACAACTGGCATCTTGTTTCTGGTTTCGAATCCTAGTCACCTCAGGTGGCATTATCAGTGAGGAATAGTTGTGTGTCTAGATTTTTTTCGAGTGGCTTTCCTTTTTTAAAGTTGGTGTGTATTATGTTTTTTTTATTCTGGTTAAGTGGTAGAGTAGCATTAGCTAAACTTCGCCAGGACATAAATATAGATAAAACATTAAAAAAAGTTGGTATATTTCCTTCATTCCATTCCAATATTTTTAAAACATCTGTCGTCTTTAATTTATAGAATTTGGAGGTTAACACAATGCGATTTTAACGCACATTACAAAATAAAAAACGCCTCCAACATTTTTTTAATAATACTAAAAAACAGTATTTTGGATACTTAGCAGATAACTTTCAAAGAAGCCATTCGTTCTATTCATATACTATTGATCCAAGTTTGATCACGTTAGTATATTAACAAGAAGTCCCCCCTACGAGACATTCAGTTAACTTCCTTGATCCACTTAATATCTAACATTCAGTATGAAAAACAAGAAATTAACCATTGTTTATACAGCGTGATCTACCAAGGAATGCGGAAAATAAAATGGAGTACTAGTCTTCAATGTGGGAAAGCCCCTGCAAAATTTTAGAGGATTCTGAGGTAATTTAGTATATTAAATTATTAGTAAATTTGCGAAGATACACTACTGATGTTGAGTAAGTCCTGACCTACTCCTGAATAGGTCGACGAACTTACTTGTGAAAGAACGTATTCGAGTTGTTTACATTTCCTTAATTGGCATAAAAAGTGAAGCCGGCCGGCGAGATAAAAAAAAGACACACGATCCAGCGGCGGTACGTTTTGAGGATAATTGGAATTCCAGCAGACCAGTTCACTTTTACGAATGAGTTCAAAGCATGCCGACAAAGCTGGCTCCCTGCCGCTGCATCGTGTGTAGACCCCCTTCGAAAGCCGCATTTTGTTTTCGGTCGAGCAATAGGGACACCGCCGCACCATGTCATTGACCGGTTTAACTAAATGTCTCTTTTATATCTGCTTCTCATTTCAGCATGGGGTCAATGTCTTCGATTTATTTCGCTATTTTTGTAGTGTGATTTGATTAAAACCAAAAAGTCACTTCTATCTTATCCAGCTTTGCTGTCAGTAGTGTCAATCTCAAGTCTGATAAAGTGATATGGTTGTACCGCGTTACGTTAGATTAGTTAAAGTCATTGACGGCGTATTTCAACAAAAATATAAGGTAATTTTTTTGGTATTTTTTTTTGATTTTTCATTTTTTTAACTCCTTTCGATGGGGATAACCTATTGTTAAATTTTCCGCATGTCATGGTAGATCACGTTGTATATACCGCTGATCATGCCAGTATCTAGTATCTCTAGCCCTACCTAGAGGATACTCCTCCATAAACAAACATTCGTGTTAATTTCAAAGCCATTTGCTTTTTAATAATTCAGCAGTAGCCCGATTTTATGTACTACTGACTAGCGTTCTAGATATGTGCGTACCTAAAGAGGTTTGCAGACGATACAACTTGTTGGAGCCAACATTGTCGGTATGCTTTGAACTCATCCGTAAAAGTGAGCTGATCTGCTGGAATTCCAGCAATCTTCACAGCGTTCCGACAAGGTGACTTGCAAATTGGATTGTCTGTAGGCCGCTTAAGTCTAGCATAACAAACAAAAAACAGTATCCTCCCTAGTTCAATTTTAACATTACTACTAAAAATAAAACTCAAGTCAAAATATTGGCATAATTACAAGGGAACTAGATGCAATATCGTTTACATTGAATTTAAAACATTGCGAATAGAAATTAAAAGGGATAATAGCATCAATACCCCAATAAATTTTGGAATCATGTGAAAAATAAGAGAGGATCCACAGATATACAAACACCATGTCATATGACAATAGACAATTAGATAATCCTATAGAAATACTAAATGGATTTGCAGATTTTTTTTTTTTAGTAAATCTCATTCTCAGCCAGCCGGTAATGATAATCCCGGCTATTCTAATAACGCCCAAATAATATTCTTATAAATATTAATGCCTTCAATGAAGTTGAAGTCTAAGATGACTAGGGTCCGGGCAAATTCCAGCATTTCTGTTATAAGACTGTGCATGCCTTATTGCTGCTTCCTTTACAATTTTGTATAATTTGAGCATCCGTACCAGCACTTTTCTCAAATCCTTGAAGTACCCTAGAATGTGTTCAGTATTTAAAAGTACTTATACCACACACGAAAAAAATTCAGATCCGGACTTGAAAAAAATATATTTTTGTTCTTCAAGAAAACAATACTCTGTACATGTTTTTTTTAAATATCAATATTAAATTCGAAAAGCACATAAAAAACTGAACAGAATGGCTTTATTAATTTTTTTGCCACACCCTTGACGTCTTCGTAATAAATTCCACTAAATAATGCAATATGAGACTTTAGGAAATATCGATAAATGATACGCGCAAAAAATGCTTCCTCTACTAAATTAGACATTTACTTTTTTGTCAGCAATAATTATTATGTTTTAGTTACCAATTTTTATGGATGGGGTAAAATTAATAAAAAAAATAAATGTTGGAGGACACCGAATCAAGAACCTATTTCATTCCTCTCATTTATTAAATGACTAGTAATACAGCAACATAACACACCTATTAACAACAACAGTAACTGTAATGACAAAGTTGCATATTAATAATGCACATACTAACAGGATAACAACAAAATATCAACAGAATAACTGTGCCAAAAACAAAAACCGCTGCCCAAGGAATCACTATTTCCACATCCATATTCCCTATCCAAGTCACTCACAACGAAAAAACTTTGTATGTGGAAATAATTGTTTATGGAACTTTAATAATATAATATTTGAAATCCTCTACCCCAAAAACCTATGAAGCGATACCCCACATCGGTAGTGGGGTGGGGGTGGTGATAAGAGGGTGGTAGTGGGTAGTGGATGTGGATGAAGTAGAGAAATATTTTGAGGTTTCTGGTTCTTGTACATACACTAAATCACATTTTTTTTTCATCCCCTTAATAACCCTTCGTCGGAATAACATGAAAATATAATCTATTTCCAGATCTCGTTAAAGTACATACGTGTACCAAATTTCAAGTCAATATCTTAAACGGTTCCAGAGTAAACGTGCGCACAAAAAAAGTTACAGACAGACAGACAGACCCACAGACAGACAGACAGAATTTTTTTTTCGCTCAAACTTAAAATTTCGACGTTTCATGACTTTTTAAACCTACTTGAACAATAAAAATTTTTTTGTTGTTACTATACTTCCACTCGATGTGGAAGTAAAATGCAGATATTGTTATAAAACATATTTACAAATTAGAATTATAATTAAATTCTCTGTTCAAAATGTCCTCCTCAGCTTCAGTACATTTTCCAGTGTGCTTCATGAGATGGTCGATTGATCTTCTTATCACTTCTGGACTGTCTGTCTCTAATTTTTTCGTGGTATTCAACAATCCTTTAAATTTAATTGCTCCATGGAATCAGTGTCCATTTTGTAGACGTCACCCTTTAAATGACCTCATAAAAAATAATCTACATGGTTGAAATCCAAAGACCTTTTCGGTCATACATGAGGACCTTCGTGGCCAATCCGTCTGTTTGGATATGTATCATTTAAATGGTTTCTAATTTGGTTGGACAAATGTTGAAAGAACATACCTCGGATATTTACATTTCCTAAAAGATTCGGTAGTGTATGTTGTAAAAACCTTAATTTGAGATTTTTATCTAAACTAATTGGCAAAAAGAATGATCAGATCAGACCAGAAATTTTACTTTAAGCAATGGCCTTAAACGTAAAATCAGTTAGTTTTAGATTATGAGGTCACTTGAAGAGTGGACATTGACTGCGTAGATCAATTAATTCAAAGTATTGTTGAATACCGCAACGAAATTAGAAATAGTCTAGATGTGATAAGAGGATCAATCGGTCATCTCGTGAACCGCACTAGAAAATGTACTGAAACTGAGGAGGCTATTTTGAACATACAATTTAATTATTCTAATTTGTAAATATGTTTTATGACAATATCTGCGTTTTTTGTTTTTGGTACAATTAATTTGTTGATATTTTGTTGTTATTTTGTTACTATGTGCATTATTGATATACAACTTTGTTATTACAGTTATTATTGTTGGCCATAGGTATGTTGTGTTGATGTATTACCACTCTTTAATAAATGAGAGGAATTAAATAGTTTCTTGATTCGGTGTCCTCTAATATTTATTTTTTTATTTATTTTCATCTTCTCCATAAAAAAATATAATTAGAACATAATAATTATTGCTAAAAAAAAGTAAACGCCCAATTTAATAGTGGAAGCGTTTTTTGCGCATGACATTCATCGATATTTTCTAAAGTCTCATATTCCATTATTTATTGGAATTTATTTCGAAGACGACAGAGGTGTGGCAAAAAAAATAATGAAGCCATTTTGTTCAGTTTTTTATGTATTTTTCAAATTTAATATTGAAATTAAAAAAAAAACATATACAGGGTATTCTTTTCTTGAAGAACAACAAAAACATTTTTTTCTCAAGTCCGGACCTGAATTTTTTATGTGCATGATACAAGTACGTATTCGGGACCACTAGTGTATTATATGTGCCAAATATGAACTTAGTATTCCATTCCTTTACAAAATAACAACCAAAATTTGGACCAAAATACACAAAACACCCTGTATTTCAGCAACGAGGGCCCAACTAGCTTTTTCTATGGTTGATTATGATTACCCCCGGTGTCTCTCTATCATTAAAACATGTCCGTTTTCTCGTGAAACACCCTGTATAATGAAGTGTTATTTGCATAATGTTTATCTAATTATTACAGTAATAAACTACCATGGAAGGTATTTATAAGGTTTCTTTTTTTTGGCATAGTACTTGTGTGTCACCAAATAAAAATTGTAGTAGGATACCACTTTCTCCGGGTTGCAGTTTTACTTGAGGGATTGTACTGCTATTTTGGGATTACTCATTAATAGTTCTAGATTGAGTGACTCAATTGAACGATTATAAGTTTTCATAATGACATTGTCCAAAAATGATTTTCGAAAATCTTTCCTTTATAAAACTATATATTAGTCATTTCTCCCTATTACGTTCAATACAAACGAGTTCTTATTTAGATAAAATAAAACTGTCTTCATGAGTGTAAAATTTTCAGTTCAAGCACAACTTTTTTCTATAACAATAATAACAAACTGTTAATTCATTAAAGAAATATGTGTCTGTGTCTAAATTACTATTAAAAATTAAATATAAATGTAAATACCCCACATCTTATTTTGAAGATCTTATTTACGCTGTGTTAAATCATTTGCATATGACCGCTCTCAACATGTGAGTTATTATCCCATAAACAGTATATGAAGAGAACTTGACCAATAATTCATCAAGGACATATCCAGATGTAAAGTGTCTTCAATCATTATTATGGAAGATAAATTGCATCATATGTATGGTCTTGACATTGGTCTTGGGCCGTTCACACCCACCAGACAAGCTGGATATCAATAAATACAAAACAGTCAAGTCTGTAGAGTTGCATCGCCGTTTGTGCGACATCAATCACTTCCATGAGATTATTATACGATAAGCAAACAATTTGCACTAATATTATGACTAGCGAATTTATCATTTTCAATTTCTAAAAGCTATATTTCACAGTTGTTGATGTTGATATTGTGACTGTCACAGGGACAAAATTAGTATTTCTTGTTCAATAGCTTTGTAATATGTAATATGAAATAAGCATATAGTAGGGGAGCTATTTCCATTTAATATTAATTGAAAATACAAGAAGTCTCCAATAAATAAGTTTTATCTGACTCATTACTTTTTAAACTCTTTTGTTTTAAAACGTTATAAATTAAATCTACCAATTCAATAACTTCTGGTATTGCTAAGTGTAGTAGTTGTTCAGGTCATTTCTAAATATGTAATATTTCTAATTTATTTATTGAGCTCTTTATGTATTATCATAGCAACAAGCAGACAAATATATAACTTCTTCTTTTAACAACGTTTTACCAGATTTTTTGTATCTCATAAAGTATTTTTAACCCTCTTTTCTGTACGGCACGCCTGACAGCATCTCACCAGTCATCGCGTTTACCTGTTAGCATACGACCTCACAGGAGAGCGTACTCTCAGCCGCATGTCATCTGATTTTCCCTGAAGCAGTAATCGTTATATATTGTGCTCTAATTTTAAACGCACAATACGCTATCTATCTGTATCCCCAACAGTCGAAAAATTTAGTGGCGATGCTCGCGGCTTTTTATCGACTTGATGCTTGCTTTAGGTTGAGTTTATGTTAAATGAATAACGTGCTCCGAGGTTAACTGTCAGATGGTTATTTATTTTATTTGGTTGACGTATTTTTGAGTTTATATGAACGAATGTCATATTAATGGATTTTATGTTCGTAGGTTCTGGTTTACGTGGTGATAGTTGTAGGGCACATGATTGCTCATTTGTTTTTCTCACTGTGCTATGCTATCGGGTTCCAATAATAACACTTTTAGTATTAGTGGTGTTAATAATATTATGTGATTGTATTTTTGGTATTTATTCTCTTGCTTTATCTTGCATGCTTTTTATTTACTTGTTTTTTGTGTTTTTATTATTTTCAGCTTTTTTAAAGAAACAATTGTTTATGGTTATATGAGGAAGAGATGTTTAAGGAGTAGAAATAGAGATGCGGATAGGGATCATTTGCTAGAAATGGTGCTCTTATCTAGTGTTTCCCTGAGATATTCAACATTTTATGCCCAGTTTCTGTTTTGGCCATCGATTTGAGTAGTCGTTTTAATTTTTTTTGTTTTCTTGGTAGAGTATGTAAGTTGAGTTCTTCTGAGTTGGTACCTAGTTAATTGCTAGTCTTTGTAGAATTGTATAATTATGTCTGCAATTGGTTAGTCAATATGTCAGGATTTTTGGAAGTCATAAATACGCGAAAAGCAGAGTTAGATTGTGAGCCTGGCTTGGCAGGTCATTAATGTCGATTTTAAATAGGTTTGGTCTCGGGGATGGTCTCTGAGCAATTGCGCATGAGGATGAGATAATATGAGGGCTATCATGTTTGACTACAACTCGAAAGTAGCGGTCACAGGACTGTATCATCTTGATGATACCAGTTGAAAACGCGCGACGTGGAGTTTACATAGTAGTTCAAAATGCCAGATTTTGGCTAGATATAACGAGACAAATCCTGTAAGTAGACATCGATTAGTTTATTGTGACCAATTCGACCACTCGAAAGATCTGTTGTGATGTTAAGTGACTGGTACAGAATTGAAATTTGTCAAGTATACCTGTTTCCATTGGCTCCTGTCTACGACTAAGGATGACAAACACTTTGGTCAAGGAGGGGGAAGGGTTATTTTTAGGTTTCTTGGGCTTAGGATTGTTGGTAATTTTTGAGAGTCCGTATTTCAGGGTAATTATTGGTTTGCAGCAAGAGTTGAACAATTTTGTTAGAAATAAAATATGAGATATTGATAGCAAAAGATGGCATATTGTACACAGGGGCTCTTTTAGGGTTTAGACATTAATTGTGGCTCTAATTTCTGACTGAGTAAAAAGTATCGGGTACACATCAGTCGGGAGGATGGTTTAGTTTGCGGTGGTGTGGATTGGCTAGGTTGAGAATAAATTGTGGGATAGAGTTAGGCTAGAATACTGTAAATAGATAGGTGAAACAGCAAACAGCTTTCTCCAGGTCGGTATTGGCCACTACCACCTGATTTATGAATGGAGAGATTTGGACATTTCTTTTCCTTGAATATGAGAGGGGCAAAAAGAAGTATTACCAGATTGGGAACCACTAATTGATTGGCTTCTAAAATGTTTGATATCCCTATATATACCTATAAATTTCGCTTAAGAGCGTTAGTATAATTGATATAATTTCGAAATCTGCTATCAGGTGATGGCCAAGTGGATCTTCTGAGAATACAGTATTAGTTATTGTATAAGTATTATTTAGACAGAACAGAATCCACGTTTCCTTCTTTCATTTTGTTCTCCAATATCAAATTTACTATCAAAGTCATCTTCCAGGTGTTATATGAATTATTTAGACCAATGTCTTAATGTCTGATTCGATCAATCAAGAATATGGGAAAATTATTGAGAGACAACTAATAATATTATGTGATTGTATTTTTGGTATTTATTCTCTTACTTTATCTTGCATGCTTCTTATTTACTTGTTTTTTGTTTTTATTATTTTCAACTTTTTTTAAAGAAACAATTACTTATGGTATGTGAGGAAGAGATGTTTAAGGAGTAGAAATAGAGATGCGGATAGGGATCATTTGCTAGAAATGGTGCTCGTAAAAAGGGGTCTCTTATGTAGTGTTTCCCTGAGATATTCGACATTTTATGCACAGTTTCTGTTTTGGCCATCGATTTGAGTAGTCGTTTTAGTTTTTTTTTGTTTTCTTGGTAGAGTATGTAAGTTGAGTTTTTCTGAGTTGGTACCTAGTTAATTGCTAGTCTTTGTCGAATTGTATAATTATGTCTGCAATTGGTTAGTCAATATGTCAGGATTTTTGGAAGTCATAAATACGCGAAAAGCAGGGTTAGATTGTGAGCCTGGCTTGGCAGGCCATTAATGTCGATTTTAAATAGGTTTGGTTTCGGAGATAGTCCCTGAACAATTGCGCATGAGGATGAGATAATATGAGGGCTATCATGTTTGACTACAACTCGAAAGTAGCGGTCACAGGTGTATGACTGTATCATCTTGATGATACTAGTTGAAAACGCACGACGTAGAGTTTACATAGTAGTCCAAAATGCCAGATTTTGTCTAGATATAACGAGACAAATCCTGTAAGTAGACATCGATTAGTTGATTGTGACCAATTCGACCACTCGAAAGATCTGTTGTGATGTTGAGTGGCTGGTATAGAATTGAAATTTGTCAAGTATACTTGTTTCCATTGGCTCCTGTCAACGACTAAGGATGACAAACACTTTGGTCAAGGAGGGGAAGGGTTATTTTTAGGTTTCTTGGGCTTAGGATTGTTGGTAATTTTTGAGAGTCTCCGCATTTCAGGGTAATTATTGGTTTGCAGCAAGAGTTGAACAATTCTGTTAGAAATAAAATATGAGATATTGATATCAAAAGATGGAATATTATACCCAGGGGCTCTTTTGGTGTTTAGACATTAATTGTGGCTCTAATTTCTGACTGAGTGAAAAGTATCGGGTACACATCAGTCGGGAGGATGGTTTAGTTTGCGGTGGTGTGGATTGGCTAGGTTGAGAATAAATTGTGGAATAGAGTTAGGCTAAAATACTGTAAATAGATAGGTGAAACAGCAAACAGCTTTCTTCAGGTGGGTATTGGCCACTACCAACTGGTTTATGAATGGAGAGATTTGGATATTTCTTTTCCTTGAATATGCGAGGGGCAAAAAGAAGTATTGCCAGATTGGGAACCACCAATTGATTGGCTTCCCAGGTAGCAAGGTGACGTCATTATGACGTCTTTTAAAGGTGATTTTTCGTCGCCGACGTCATTGTCCCAATAAATGACGTACCAGAGACGTGATATTTATAACGTACTTCTGACGTCATCATGAAGACGTCAAATACACGTTTCTTTTAGGTCATTATTTTGACGTCATTAAAATGACGTGAAATAAATCATTATAAAATAAAGTAATAATAATTTTGTTTTACTATTTCTAACTAGGTATACAGCTTTTAAACATATTTAAATAAAGATGTTCAATGGTTCAGTGAGTTAAATGTTAGGTTGCCCCTCTTCTTTATCTCTGTTTAATTTTGTTCAATTTTGTTCTTGTCCTTTTTGTTCTTTTGTCCATTTTGTTTCTAATTCCGTCTGGCCCAAAAATTCTCTAAAAATCCAAATATTTTAAACCACACCTTCATCCACCACATTTTCCTGGCAGGAAGACCAGGGTGGAATTGGTTCGAACGGGTTTTTTCGTCGAGTTCTGTTTTCCCGTGTCAGCAATCAAAATTCCAAAGTGTTCGTCTGTGCGCGAAACCCCTAGTTTTTAAAAGTGCTAATTTTAATTATTTTTTAAGTATTTTTGTGTACTATTATTTATCCAAATTTTTAATTTTAAGCTTTATTCTTAGGCAGGAGTTTTAACCTTCACACTCAGCTTTAGGTAAACCGGACCTGCCCCGCCCAGTCCGACACCCACCACGACGCTGCGCGTCGTGGTTGTCTGACTGGCTCCGGACCAGATTCCGGGGAAGCACATACATGTACTCTAATTTTAATAAACTTGTTATTGATTGATTGATTGTTAGGTTGCGAGGCAAAAGGTCCGCGGTTCGATTCCTGCACGTTCCGGTTTTTTTTTCGTCAAAAACTTTATTAATAATTGTGGAAAAATATTATAATGAGAGGTTTGCATCCCTTATCGCAAAATTGACTGATTACCAATACGTCATATTGGCGTCATATATATGACGTCATTGGGTTGTGACATTGTGCCGTCTTTTTCACGTCATTTTTACGTCATGCTGAAGGTGAAATTGACGTAATTAATGCCGAAAAAACGACGTCATAATGACGGCACCTTGCTGCCTGGGTTCTAAAATGTTTGATATCCCTATAAATTTCGCTTAAGAGCGTTAGTATACTTGATATAACTTCGAAATCTGCTATCAAGTGATGGCCAAGTGGATCTTCTGAGAATACAGTATTAGTTATTGTATAAGTATTATTTAGACAGAACAGAATCCACGTTTCCTTCTTTCATTTTGTTCTCCTATATCAAATTTACTATCAAAGTCATCTTCCAGGTGTTATTTGAATTATTTAGACCAATGTCTTAATGTCTGATTCGATCAATCAAGAATATGGGAAAATTATTGACAGACAACTAAAACTAAGTGCAAGCATTGGTAGATATAGTCCTTTTATACATATATCCAAATGTTTTTTATTTTTCATTCATTTTTTTAAATAAAGGGTAGTTTACTGATTCAAAAAACAATATAATCTCGGCTCAAACGGTAATGCACGCGACATTTGCCAGTTAATGCAAGCAGGCCAATCGATGGGGTAAAACAAATGGAACATATTAGTTACAGCAGCAAACAGGTTCGAACTTTATGATATACTTCCGATGCAGAAACTAATATGCTCAACTTGTATTTAGTTCATCACATGGACGATCATGGGCACTATAACATTTTCTTATTAAGCTCTTAACAATGACTTTATATATCTTCGTCTATAAAATCATGAAATGACCAGCACACCATATTACGCTGTCATTGCCTAACGACTTGTTTTCATTTATAACGCAACAAAATTGATATTTATTTATTGTTTCATATTAAACTTGTTACGGCTGTTTACAAAATGCAGATAAATTTTATTAATACTTCCTTCCATAAATCTGAAAATTAAATCGTGCCACGTTTAGATTATGTTTGTTTAAAGGATGAAATATTTGCCAGCAAAATTTAACACATAAAATAAATATGAATAAAAACAATCTTAAGTAAATTTCACCACGTAAAATAAGAACCTCTTCTAAATGGTTATTAAAAATGTAGCATTATGAGACACAAAAACATATTTTTTTTAAAGAAAAAAAACGAGAAATCTGTTTAATGTTCATATGTTTGATAAAAAAATTCAAATGTCAAAACGCTCGTCATTATTTGCTACCCAATAGTACAGTCTAGTTGTCAAAAATGTGTTTTCTAGAGTTGTTACCTTAATTTATTGTATTTTAGATAAACTTATAAACGATGTATCAAAAATATAATCCACTGAAACTAGACAAAAATGGGTAACTGTTTCTCTTTTAATATTGATTGTAGCAGATAGCCGACAAGGTAGTTGTTTGGAAAGATATACTTTACACTTATCTGTGATAAGTTTTGTTTTATTAAAATAATTACTAGTGTTTTCTGGTAATATACTTATTTTGTTTTGAGACATTTCCCTTCATTTCTCTCTTAAAAACTTAAATTAATTTGTGGAGTATGGTAGGAGCTAGTTTTACATGTTCATATAAACCCGTTATATTAATCTTATTATATTAAATACCCTAAAAACGCTGTATCCTTTGTCCTTATGTCGCAGACCCAAATATAAATTCCCTTATCTCTACCAGAAAGACTTAGTATACGTGAGATTTCACAGGAAGGCTGCAACAAAAACTGACGGTAACATTAATTCCACACTGATTTAACTCGATCTTTCTTCCCTGTATTAATAATATAATTTAAGTATATAATAAATACATTTTTCATCTGCAGAACATTCTTCTTCTTCCTCTATAGTAGTTTCTACAAACACCAGAACACTTGAACACTATGATCAAATACTATCATTCGACGCTCGTTTCGCCAACCATGTTGGTACCATCTGGAGGTAATCAAAACTAAACTGGTTTGTAGTTCACTGAGAGTTTCAACTGTTATTCGGGGTTGTTTTATTTAAAAATAAAATATTTTTATCTATCGAGTAAGATGTTAGGAACATCACAATCGACAACGCCAGACCATAACTTCTGCTCGTTTAGAAATATTTTATATCAAAATTTACATGTTTCTAAAAATTTGCCTCATGATATACTTCTCATATTCAAAAAATTATTTATTATAAATTAAAATGTAAGTTGAATATATTTCGCAAAAGATCGATATAAAAATAGGTAGTTCTATTAAATATAAAATCTGAATATTCCAACGATGAGATTATAAAAGATATGAGAAAAGCATACGGTATGATAGCTGAGGCAACAATGTCCAGAGAATTCGTAACAAACGAAAGCATCAACACGTCGTCTGCCCACTTCACTAATAATCCCTGTCTCAGAAGCGTAAGGAAAAATGGAAAAAACTAGGCCGTTAGTAAGTCTGATCTGTATGCGTCTGGTGATACTTCTGTCTCGCCTAATTTTTGTCAACTTGCAAGTTGCCAATCTTGCCACTTGTATTCTTCGCCAAATCTCATGTTCACAGTCGCAAGTAGCACATACACTTAGACCATAATCAGAGTTTATTATCTGAAGCCTGTCCAACAATTTATGAGCTCATCCTCGTTGGTTGCAACTAAGTAAATGTAAATCTTAAGTTAGAAATCTTGGATCCGCCTACAGCTACTCTACCGTACCAGCCCACCAGCACACGTCTTATCACTGTTCACTATAGATGTTAAAGAGGATTGGTGACAGAATATCTGGCACCTTTGATGACGTTACATTAATTGGACTTAGTGTTGTCTACTTTCACAAAGGAAGAGTTTTCTTCATACAGGCGGTGGATAGTAAATACCAGATGTTTGGGTATCCTCATCCTCAATAATACAGTCCACAGTTTGTTCCATTCCACTTTGTCAAATTCTTGGCTGAATGTCCGTAATATTACAAATGATAAAACTTTTAAATCATTGAAGACATTAATTCAAAACGAACCAGTGGCACTAACAATATTACGTGTTTCCAAATACGTCAATTTGCCACAGTATTTGCTAATTTATTACTTATACGTTTCAACTTATCTCTCCAGACATGAAATTCTCACAATGTTGGAAACAGTCCAAACCGTCTTTAAGAAAGGAGATAGAACTATAGATAATTAATTACCTGTGAAATGTTACTGTATGAACTTATTTAGCCATGTAAAATATCTAATATTAGAATTCCAACATAGTTTTTATAAAGGTCGATCTACAAATACGAAATTATGTTGTCGAGCAGAATATTTGTCTGATTCGATTGCTGATAATAGTCAAGTTAATTTAATGTATACAAATTTTCCAAAGCTTTCTACGGAGTAAACCACAGTATTCTGTTGCAAAAATTATATATTTTTAGATTTTCAAATCATCTTATTGACTATTTTTCGTCTTATCTTGAAACTATTACACCATATATTTTCTACTGTGGCTATAGATCTGTCGAGATTTTACCAACTTTAGGCGTCGAGGCGTCTCACAAAGATCGAATTTGGAACCACTTTTATTATTATATTTATTAACTAATTAATTTATTATTTTATTAGGTACGTTCATCAACAACATTGTAGTGGCATCGCCCTAAACTATCTTCTATATATTGTTGATCTAAAAATTATATAATTATTATTATATTTATTAATTAATTATTTTTATTAATTAAAAATATTAATTAATTTAATTTAATTTAATAAATTAATTTATTCTTTTATTGGATACGTTCATCAACAACATTTTAGTGGCATCGCCCTAAACTATCTTCTATATACAGTTGATCTAAAAATATTTTGTAGAATTTCATGAGTCGAAGACTTTAATTTTGCACCGTAATTTAGATATAATTAATAACTGGCATATGTAAATCAAAGTATTGTACAATCCTTAAAAATGGAATTATATTATTCGTAACAATTATACGAAATACCAGAAAGTATGTCTACACGCTTGAAAATAAACTACTTTGTCCACGACCGTTTTATAATATCCCAATTAAGCTTGTGTTTGTTCAATCACAATTATATAGATATTATTCACTACTACCAGCGATTAATGATTAATCCCTGGCAGGTACTTCTTCAATTTGAGTGCAATCTCGCAACTTTTTAGTAGAATTTATGGTCAGTTTCTGAAACGTTGAATAGAATTATTGATCAACCGTCATAGCTACAATTGTGTGAACAATTTTACTGTCATTATGAAATTTGTGAATAGATAACTTTATTTAACATTTTAGAAACAGACCCTTTATCATACAATTTCGTTATTAAATTTTTTTTTGGATTTCTCTTCTTTGCTCGTCAAAAAATGTTTCGGATTTCTCTCTAGCCTAAACTTTGTGTATCAAAATATTATTCTTTAATTAGAAAAAATCGTATGAAACGTATACAGGGTGTAATCAGTTTCATGTCATTTAAAAAAACTGGTAATGGGGACCGACTAGACAAACAAAAAACCTCTGTGACTTTTTCCTCTACGGGCACTTTGAAAAAACTGACCTCAACAATTTGAATATTAGGGTAGGAAACATTTGAGAACCACTGCCTTTCTGGGTCAACGGACGTGTACTAGGTATAATTATACAACTTTTAAATTGTCATAAAAAAGTGCAATGATTACCGACCGACTCGTTCTCGCCGGCCAGCAGTTTCAAAGCAAAGAAGGGCGGCACCTTTGATGAGCGCCTCAACCGAACCAATTATAAAAATGTAAATAATTCGTTATCTCTTTTTGCAGAAATGCAAGCAATTCATGGGCGTAGAAGCATTTCTTTACATGTGTGTTTTTTTTTAATTTAGAAAATATCGGAGTTTTTATTGTTGTTTATAATTTATCAGATTTAAATGTGCTTTATTAACACTTGTAACCTAAAACAACTCGTGTCCTCGCCGACGCGCGGCTCTAACAAAGGAGCGCGACACTTTGCGTAGTGTATTTGATGGTTAGAGGCGCCGACATACGCAAAGATAAAAGCCTATCCCAACATTCCAGCAGTTCTCAAACAGTTTTATTGAAAATTTTCGAAATTTTTGTTTATTTTCTTTTTCTAAAACTATGGGTTTTAGACCCCATGTTATATAAGGCTTTTTGTTCGTTTAGTCGTTCCCCACCACAAGTTTTTTTTAATGACATTTTAATTACACCCTGTATATATGGTCGATTCTGATTCTCTGTACAAGCTACAGCTTGTATAGAATTATGTTTGAACCTAATATATGAAAAAACTTAAAAAACCGTACCTAAAGTACTAATTTATTGCTATTGTTCACCCCACATTCAAGGGACTACCTTTGTGGGTGTGTTTCTTTATTTACCTTATTTGTAACATTTATAGTATTTTTGTATTTATTGTATACTGTATGTTTTTTTTTGTAATTAAATTTATTATTATTATTATTAAATAAATGATATCGTAGCAAAACTCTTCAGATTTCTTGGTTTCTTGATACGAAATACTCATGAATTTAATTATCTCAATACTATCAAATTATTATAATTTACTCTTGTCAGACCTTGAGTTATATATAAGTGTCCCCACTACAATATTCATCTGCAAACAGATAGAGGATTAAGAGAAGTTTCTTAAAATATTTTAGCTATAAGGAAGGTTATTTATATCCAACAGTTAGATTTGTAATGTCAAAAAAAAATACAGACATACATGAAAAACCACTTTCAATACGTTCGTTTGATGCTCTTGGAAGTCGCTCTATTGTTTCCCAACTACTTTTAATAGGAAAACTATTAATAAGTGACATTAACAGTGAGGATATTCTCAGCCATTTGAACTTTTTAATTCCTTTAATTTTACCTTCAATCTCCTAATGCCTCGTATTAATATAATAAAATTTTCACCACTTTGTCAAATATGCAACAACTACAAGTTAGTGTAAAACAAGATTGATCTTTTGAACTGCAATATAGCCTCTATCAAAATTGTAATGTGTGCCGTAGCTCATTTTAGTTAAATTGTTAATGTGTGTAATATGTAATATTACATTATTATTTTTTGGCAGATAGTGTGTGTAAATAAATAAATAAGTATTCAAAAAATGAATAGCAAAACAAAGTGGAAGTGGAAAATGTTTCACCAAAATTCGACTTAACAAAAGCATCGATACATAAAATATATGAATATCGATCTATTTTGTTAGCGATAATTAATAAATTTAGGAAAATATTAACTCTTGGAGTTAAACAAACATAACATATTTAACTAAGCTGCCGCACAACCTGAAACCACTTCGACTTCGACCTTTAGTTATTACGAATGTGAGACAAAGTTGTACATAAATTTTAATCATTTATGCTTCCTTCGCGAGTGAATCGACGAAGCATTTCCCTTTAACCTTAATATCGTCAATTAAGAAGTAAAATGCTTTATGGCGATAATGTAATATCTCCATGCTCTTGAAGTAATAAATTACTAGAAACTTAGTAGCTTGTAACAAGGAATGTGGTAAATTTTACAAGAGTCGTAAGTAACACTCTGCCTTCTCCGTTCGATAGCGGCCAATATTTATACCGCTGTTTCGTTATACCAACATCTAATAACATAATTCACTTCACACTGGTGTATATGAAAGCTATAGATAAAATGATTAAAGGACTCTATTCCCCTGGAAACCATTTAGATATTAAAGTGAGATATTATTTTCCAATATGTGAGCGTACGATCGCTTATTGCTATTATACCATTCATCAATAATTCTTTTTTATTTCCTCTTTTGGAATAAATACACTATCGCAACCGGCTTGCAATATGAACCTTGTACAATATGCGAGGGAAATAAGAAAATTCTTATAAATATGTTAAAATTTATTGGTCTAGCTGAAACTGTACACTCGAGTGCTGTCAACTTGAAATGCCCATTTGAGTTACGTAGAAGTTTGTTTAAATTACAACATAATAGGTATAGAACATAAAAATAAACTAGTCCTGTGCATTTAAATGAAAAAATTTCGTTACTACGGAAATACTTTGAAATTAATGGATTTGAATGAAACCGTTTGCAATGTACCTTAAAAATTACCAATTTAAAAGTTTACCCATTAAAAAAGTGTGAACATAATTTTTTTTAAACCCCAAAAATCAATATTTTATCTCAAAATATTTTGCAACTGATGTAACTCGATAGCCAATGAGAGCCCGTTTTTTCACAAGATTGCACCAATCAAACGTCATTATTAGTGGCAATCCAACCTAGATCGGCTTTTGACAGTACCAACATGAAAAAATTATCGCTCTAATTTTTTGTATCGCCGCGTCGACAAATACTGCGAAAATTTTTTTACGTCTTGTTTCGTGAAATGTTTTCGGCAAGTAGGACAACTCGTACTTTTAAGTTTTATCTATAAATATCTTCACTAGCTTATTACTGATTGTTAACGTAAATTGCAAATTGTAGCATTGTATTATATACGTAGTAATATAACAATATAAAAATAACCTAAAAACACCACATAAGTTGACAACTCCCAATTTCAAAGCCAATGTTGTGTGGATAGGTACGGAACAAGTTACACACAGCTTTCAATGGTTAATAATACCTAACGTAATTACAAAATAATTTTTACAACTAAAATTAAATACAAATGCCTACGAAGCAGACAAATCAATTATTTCATGTTAAATACACAAATGTACTTACGTATGCTAATCCATCAGAAAGCAGGTACCCGTACACCTTATTTGGGAAATCAAAACTCTCATCCATACATTATAATTCGTACTAACATACTAACGTACTACTTAAACAAGCAATCCTTAGCTTAATTATTAAACTTCTTAAATTAAAAATAAAAATTAAATGCATAAATATATATTAATAAACACTTTAATATAATAATTCTTGAAAAATTCTCTCTTTACACCAGTTAAGTTAAGCTAGCGTTAGTAGCGGTACCATTGATCTGATGTTGGCAACCTTAGAACGTAAAAGCGAGAGATTGGTAAAATGCAGTATTGTGTAGCTTTACTCGTGATGAGATTGGTCGAAGCGTGCTAGGGAACTCTTTGTTGTGAAGAGCAGTCTATAAGTTACAGTACCTATGGTTTAATGTATCTTGATTGTCATTGCCATTACATCATTTATTACCCTACTTTATTTGTTATTAGATGAGTCGTTTTGAAAATGCATTTATATGTGAAATTTAAAAGCACGAGTGGTATTTGGGGAGAATATTTCACGAATAAATAATTCATTCAAGTATGTCTTCAACATTATGTTTTGTAATTAATTGTCTTCAGACTTTTTCTTGTCACTTTTTAGAGTTTACTGACCTTTATTTTCAATTTCATCATTTACGTAAATGATGAAATTGAAAATAAAGGTCAGTAAACTCTAAAAAGTGACAAGAAAAAGTCTGAAGACAATTAATTATAAAACATAATGTTGAAGACATACTTGAATGAATTATTTATTCGTGAAATATTCTCCCCAAATACCACTCGTGCTTTTAAATTTCACCTA
Organism: Rutpela maculata; assembly: GCA_936432065.2. Taxonomy (NCBI): domain Eukaryota; kingdom Metazoa; phylum Arthropoda; class Insecta; order Coleoptera; family Cerambycidae; genus Rutpela; species Rutpela maculata. The sequence goes on along the minus strand of OW386285.2, from coordinate 73,061,094 downwards.
TAAATTTTTTCTCGAGCTAAGTTGCCAAAAGGTAATATAACTCGTGCAAATTGACAGTTTATTATCAAAAATTAAATCACTCCCTCTAAAGCGCTCAGGATTTAATTAGATAATAAACTCCCAATTTACACTCTTTATATTACCAGGCAAAAACGCTCATCATTTACGTAAATGATGAAATTGAAAATAAAGGTCAGTAAACTCTAAAAAGTGACAAGAAAAAGTCAGAAGACAATTAATTATAAAACATAATGTTGAAGACATACTTGAATGAATTATTTATTCGTGAAATATTCTCCCCAAATACCACTCGTGCTTTTAAATTTCACCTATAAATTTTTTCTCGAGCTAAGTTGCCAAAAGGTAATATAACTCGTGCAAATTGACAGTTTATTATCAAAAATTAAATCACTCCCTCTAAAGCGCTCAGGATTTAATTAGATAATAAACTCCCAATTTACACTCTTTATATTACCAGGCAAAAACGCTTTCGAAAAAATTTTACTGATAAAATGTTAAGCACAGCAATAACATCCTGGTATCGAAAAATTTACAGCTGTTGAAAAATTGGTAAATTTAGCACGACTAATTTTCGACTCCGACTCTTTTCTCGTGAAAACAATGAGTAAATTCTTATCATTATAAAAAATCCAACATAACATCTGAAAGTACATCATTCAAGCTTTACTGTCCGCTCAACAAAATGTTGATATTCTATTCATTAACTACATTTAATTAGCGCTATTTGAAGTTTAATGTTGAAGTGGCGGAAATGATTTTTTTAAATTTGTCTTTCAAAACAAATTTTTGTAACTTTTTTCACTTCATGCATATATTATAATTTAGTATTTCGAGGGGAAGAGGTATGAGGTCGTTTAATAAAGAATTACAAGAATGACAGCAGTTTTACTAAAATAAGTGACAAATTTCATGACTAGTAACTTTATCTATTAATAGTTAATAATAATTTGAAAAGCTTTTTGGAAATCAAATATATACATCAATTATATAATAATACCGACTTTAAAATGTTTTTTGATTTTTGTCATTTGGCCTTGTTAGTTACAAAGTGTCAAAATTCTTGATTTATTAAAAAATGTTGATCAATCTTCAATTATTCTATGGATTTTCTGAGACACCCTGTATATACTCTTAATGTTGAAAGTGCATCCGTTATATCTGAATGTGTATGTACCCTACATTAGGCCTTTAGGCCTTCTTATGGGCAAGGGAAACAGTACCACTTTAATACCTATGTATTGAGATATGAATTGTCTTATTTACTGATATTAGAATCCCAAATTTGATTGAAATTCAATTTAAGGTGCTTAAAATTCTTTCTAGAAATTTGCATTTCATATTTAATATCAGTTCTAAGCCGCTTAAATTCGTTTATGTAAATTATGGCGATACTGATGCACTTCAGGATTACCATAATACATGTATTGACGCCAGATTCCTGATTTAATCTTGATATTTTTTATAATGCCCTGATTAAACCTCGGGGAACACTTAGTTACTGATAATATATAATACAGTGAGGATGCCATTTCTTTATCTTTCGTCGCCAGTATCTCGATAATGATATATTATATAATAGTATTAAACGAACATCTAACTAGTATATTGTAAGTACACAGGTACTTTCTATATTTTGTTTTGTGGAAATATTTTAACTTTACTTGATACACTTTATATGAAGTATAAAAAATCGTTTTCAAAGTTGGATGGCGTTATTGGAAAACGACATACCTGTCATTTTTAAACTTTGAGTTGAGTAAGACGTGTTTAAAGTTTTGATTCGTTCAAAAATTACCTTTTATATTTTTCTAATATTTTATTACGAATTTCGAATGATTAAATCTTCATTTAGCTATCCTTTAAATATTCTTAGTTAATTTTGTAAAACTTTTTTTTTGTTGGTAATTTAAGTGTTTGGTTCCTTTTATTTAACAAGAAAAGCGAATGTGGAACCTTTATAACTTCCTTAGACTCTTGGTTCTTTTCAAATAAATGATTACCGAAACATGGATCTTTGTAAACAAATTTTTATCAAGAGACAAAACATCTAAACAACAAAACACACATTCCAAACAGCTGTTGACGTCAGCCATTTTGTCATCAAAGATCGAGTTTCCTTATGGAAAGAAGATTTTCGATTTAAAAATTTTTTACAGTTGATCATCCTCTCGTACTTTTGTTATGTCTACATATTTTAGTTTTAAAAATCATTACACAAAGTCACACAACTGGCAGTTTAAATTTTTTTTAAAAGAACCAAATGACCAATATGAACCATTGGTAAAATATAAAAGGAATAGTCTGGGAGGTAGCGTCAAATTTAATTACATCATTTCAACAAAGCTCATTTTTTCAGTACAAGTTGTTTTTTCATTGCTTATCGAAGAATCGGGTGTCAGCTACTTCAATCACGGAGATAAGGGGCGTGGGAGGCTGCGCATCCGGTAAAATAATTTCGTTTTTCGCGTCAATCCAACAAGGCAACTAAATTATAAATTATGTAATATAAATGGAAAAAAAAAATGTGTCAGCTGCATAGGGTAAGGAGCGAAGGTTGTTAGCTTCCCTAGTCAATATGTATGAAAAACACGTGAAAGTTCGTTATTTCAACAAAGCTGAAATTTATTTATATGCTAGTTTACGAGATAAAAAAACAATTAAAAAGTGTCATCTGACAGTAGTACCATGGGACAAAACCTGCCAGTTAGGCCTTTTAAGTGTAACGCAGCGTCCAGGCGCTCACCGTGCGCGGTATCTTTAATGCCTAAGCTAACGTATTATTTCATTTTTTTTAACCACCTGATGATCAATTTGAAGTTTCTCTCAACACAAACTAATGAAATATTCTATTTCACGCCTGCTGACATCGTTTTTCTCATATGAAACTTTGTATAAAATATTAGATAATTATATTATGCACAAATAGTAACAAAGTATTTTATAAGTAATACATTTATCAATGCTCAAATGTCGATATTCTGTATTTGAAACAACAGTAAGCATGTTTTTTAATAGTATAGTATACTACACAGTAGCAACTAAGAAAGTCTAAATTCATTACGGAAATGTCCGTCGTATATACAGGCTTTCCTTGACATTTCTCAACACGCACCTGAAAAGTTGGCAAGAGAATTTTACTATTCTGGAGGGATTTGTTTGTCATATGTACGGTTCTAAAAAAAATCAAGAATATTAATCTCGTACGTGTAGCTACTTTCATGAAGGCGTATAATGTCAATCAGAAAGATGTCTTGAAGATTGACCAGAATTTTCAAGTGGTTTCAAGGCGATCAATTTTACCGAAAACTGAAAGTATCATAAATGAGAGCGAGGAAATTCCAAGTATTCTATGCATATAATCTTTTACTTTACTATATGAATGCTCTTTTATTCACTTCAATGATTTTCAGTATTTTTCGGCAGATATTTGTGAAGAAGAACATGAGAACGATGACGCTCGAGAATCTGAGGAAAATCTAGATTTGGAAGGCCATTCAGATAGCACTTCCGAATAGGAAGATAATTTAGAATACAGCAGTGAGAGTGATTCAGATGAGAATTGATTTGTTTTATTCCTATTGAATGTGCCAAAATAACAGAAATGTTAAGATTTTTATACTGATTTTCATTATTTAATCCTCACTATTCTCAGTCAATGATTGCAATCTCTAAGTATTCTCTAATCTAGTCTAATATTTCATACAAATATGATTTTCTTTCAAGTCTCATACGTTAACTGGGGCATTAAAGATACCGCGCGCGGTGAGCACCTGGACGCTGCGGTACACTTAAAAGGCCTAGCTGACAGATTTGTCCCATGGTATTATCAGCTGACACTTTTTAATTGTTTTTTTATATCGTAAACTATCATATAAGTACATTTCAGCTTTGTTGAAATAACGAATTTTCACGTGTTTTTCATTCATATTGACTAGGGCAGCTGACAACCTTCGCTCCCTACCCTATGCAGCTGACACATTTTTTTTTAAATTTACATTACATAAATAAATTATTTACAGTTTTGTAGCTTTGCTGGATTGACGCAAAAAATAAAATTATTTTACCAAATGCGCAGCCTCCCACGTTCTTCATCTCCACGGTCGCGTCAGCTGACACTTATTTTAGTTGTTTTTCTAACGAAAACTAACATTAAAAAAACAAAGAAGTCGTGTTGAAATGACGCATACAATATTGACGCTACCTCCCGGACTAGAACCAAGGAGCCGCCTATTCCTTGAGTTTTTTATAAAAAATGAAAATTTGCATCCTGATAGTTTTCATTTGGTTCAACTACCAACAGGAGGCACCAGAGGTTTTCTATCGCTTGGGTCTTTTTCTAGTATCTTTAGTATCTTAATGGGGGTTTCAGTTGTGAGTGTAACACTAAACCTGTAAGAAGTAAAAGTTGTTTTTTTAATTAATTTCCGGATCCGCGAGAGTGATTTTGTAGCAGAAGTTTTATAAGTAACTTTTCTGCGTAACATAAATAATAAAAGAGACATCTATGAGAGTTTCCTCTAAGTTCCATGTGTAAGTAACAGAGAATTGAGTTGGTTGGTTAGTTAGTTTGGCGCGCGGTGTCATAAACTAGAAAGTTACAGATTAGTTGAGAATATTCTGGAGCTCTCATCTTTGTATATATAAATGCATGGAGAAGCCGAGTGAAAAGTAGAGTTCAATTAGTAGTACAGTTCAGTTCAGTTAATGAGAATGGATGAAGGAGTAAACAAAGTGATAAAGTGACTGAATTATTGAATTGTACACAATGTAATATTAGTGAAGTAATTATCTGTCGTAATTAGTAGGTAAGTTAATAAATTAGTGTTTAGTGTTTACCTTGGTGTTATAATTTTTGGATCCAAGATACAGGGTGTTTACAAAAGGGCTGTAAACACGTAACAATAGTAAAATCTATACCGTTAGTTAGCTCAATGTGTCTTGTACATCCATATTTAGCCATTATTGTACAAAAAATATTGGGAAAGAATATTTTTATAGGATTTGGCAAACAGTAGAAAGTGAAAAAGTAAATAAAAAATAAATCACTTTAAAATATATACGCATTATTCAATGTAGCATGGTAATTATTTCAATTACACGAACCTAAAGCTAAAAAGCATTCCGAGGCATCGTGCAAATATAACAATTTCAAAATTACATATTATAGAAATTCTTGCATAATTTATCAATCATTTGAAACTGACGGTATAGTAGTCAATTAATGGCTATGTATTCTTGCTGCCATAAACTATGAACTTTTCTGTAAAATTAACGAAGAAAACTTGCAAAATATATAGAGTGTTCGAAGAATGATGCCTATAATTTCAACAGTGGTATCACCTCTCAAATTAAATGGATCAAATAAATTGTGTGCATTTTAGATTATTTCATTAATTCTTAAAAATGGGCATTTGACACCTTTAACGTGGTTTCCAACAGCTTAAACGCTGATCATACATGATATTTTCTCCCTCCCCAAGATTCGATTGACATGCTGCATTACAAACGATTCGCAGAACGGTTATTAAAACCAAATTTAATATCTCCTCGTTCATACCTTTACAGGAAGCGGCTCAGATGCATACATACAAGCTTGACACTGGGGGAGGTATAAAGATTTATAACCTTAAAGATGGAAAAAAATTTTCACACCAGTACAGTACACCAAGAAGCCCGCACCTCTCGATCTTCTCAAACGATCTTCTGCGGATACTAGAAGGTTAGCCTCAAGCGTTCTGCAATTTGTCAAAATGGGAGTGGTTAAACGTGTGAAAACGTAGTGGTACTTTTAAGCTTGTTTGACGAAGAGGAAATCAAGGTAGAATGCGCATCGATATTACCAGCGGAATTGACAAACGGCGTGGATATCGACATGGAAATTTCTATCGACGAGGACATCAAGATTCCTAACGATGAAGATTCTGGAATTTTTGTCGACGACATTCCTACAGAAGACGAGTTACAACGTGCCCCATCAAAAAGACAAAAATGTACATAATGCTACAAGCATGAGTCGTAGAGGTATACCATATAGGGTATACCATGTAAAAAATCGCTCAATGGCGGTGTGGAAAAAAGTTCAATGTAAATATAATACTACTCAAAACAAAATTATCATAGGTACGTATCTTACTCACCTACGATTTACCTCCCTTTGCAGCGGCATTGAAAAACCAATTGAAAGGAACTAAATAAAAAAGTAATAGGTTAAATTGTTTATTAGGAATTCTTTATAAAAAGGCAGGATTGAAAATAAAAGAGTTATGTCTCCCAAAAGTTTTCATCCCCTAATTTTTCATATTTTTCTGCCCATATTTTTTATTATTTATGTTATGTAACACTACAATTTATATACATTCGTTGGTTTGCCTATTCTCTAAGGATTATGATAAGCATATAATGTGGTAAATTCAGAGGCGCACTTAAGGGGGGGGGGCTTTGGGGGCTTAAGCCCCCCCCCCCCCTCCTGGAGGCCAGCATCACATATTTTAAAGTAAAAATGAAATATAAATAACAAAAAACAAAATATAAAAACAAAATACATTGTACGAAATATACGATTGCTTTGTCGGGGCAATATATACATCAGTGGCGCAGCCAGAAAATTCATCTGGGGGGCGGGCAATAGAGCCGGCCTCCCAAGAGAATGAGTAGTAGATTCCTCTACTAGATAATATTGGCATTAATTACAAAATATTTATTTCAATGGATAATTTGGATACTGCTTTGAACTGATAGAGATTATGCTTCTTTATTTTTTGGCTCATGGAAGACGGCTTGGGGGGCATGCCCCCCCCCCCCCTGGCTGCGCCCATGATATACATCATGCGCGAATTGATTTTGTTTTTTAGTTTTATACTCCCTGTTAATCGTTCGTTCAATAAATATATTAAATGTATTAATCATATTATTATTTGTAGTAGCCCTCCCCTCAGCAATTTTCTGGGTGCGTCCCTGGGTAAATTTATTAAAGACGATGATAGTCTACAAACATAACCATGCTGGTGTATTTTTAAAGCTACTGCTCTTCTGATTACTGACTGTCCATACCTAACTGAATATATAATACACTAGATGTTTATTTAACTATTTAACCATTACATATTTACTTTGAAAATTAAAATTTCCAGTACTTTCTTTATTTTTTGAAAGTGTGCTTTCTACCATTGAATCTTTTATATAGAGTGAAGGTCAAGTTTCACTATCTTACGACGCCTGGAACTCAGAAATTCTACCAATACTAATCCAACAGACAGCGTGACAGCAATCAATTTTTTTCTTTCAAATAGTGTCAATTTAACCTTCGATTTATTTCACGAAATGATAATACTACTTCTGTTATCAACTACTAGACCCTCCTCTGTGGGAGATGGGGATTGAACTTAGAACACGATAGTTTCTTCTAGACCTAGGTCAGTTAAATAACTCCAAGTGTACTGCCTTCCTATCCTGATTCATTCTATCCATTTTGGTGCCCCTGTACTGTGGTGCGCAAAAAAAATGGGATAAGTCTTATAACGTATTTTTGCTAAAATCTAGTTGTGTACATCTAACTTTAATTTTTGTGACATTGTCCGTTACTTGTTAAAATTCATTGCAAGTGTGCAAATAGAGACAGATTTACATTAGAAAAAAATAGTTGTCCTATTTTTTTTTCTCACGGCAGTACCACTAAACAAACAATGCAGATCTGAAACTGGGTGAATTTCGGCGGTATCCGGATCTGAGTTTACCCGTAGATGTTATATCTTCTGGGGGACAATGTCTAGCATTTATGTATATTGTGATCCATCGTATCTGGTTCCCGTCCAGATAATCTGCAGTTGAGGTTGCCGTCGAGTTTTGCGACCGTATGCAGCTGCTGCTCGACAGCAGAGTGTTCTGTTCGAATTCTTATTGTAATTATTACCAGCATCTTACTTACGAGTTCTTTAGTTTGTTTTGGAAATGGTCCTTTTCACATGTCGAATTCTTGGCATATTCCTCCAGTGGTCTTTGTTCATGACCCAGTTTTTGTCAACCCTTCTGTATGAGCTTTTGGTGATGCCCAGCGCGGATATGGGTCATAGAATATGTTGGCTGCTTCTTGTCTCACAAGTTCATCTTGCCGTCTATTCTGAAATGTCCAGAATTTTAAACTCTTCCATACCAATCTGTATGACATGTTAAAAGCTAATGCCTTAAGTACCGCATGAGCAGCGAACACGATAGTTAGTATGACTAAGCATTTTAGTCACGCAATACTGAACTGAACACTTTTACCATTTGTATGGCTCTCCAGTAGACGAACAAGGCACTGACCTGTGGCGCAAAGTTTCAGGGGAGTGCAGAATTTTGCCATAAACAAACTGAAAATTATATATAATTTATTTCTAAGAAAAACGATATATAAAAATAAACTGCATTATTTTTTATCTATATAAAAATATGAATTCGTCTGTATATGGCATATTAAACTGTTTGGCATTCGTCCATACCCGTGTCGTGATATTGATCACACACTACAAGAACAAAAACTGGAGAAGGATATTTATATTTTTATTCATTTAGAAATAAATGTTAATAAAGAAATAGTTATTTTCTGATCCTTAGTAAGTCACTTTATTGTGTTAAGGAGTAATCACCGTAATTGACTACACCAGTGCAAAGACCGAATATCTCTACTTTTATAAATACAGGAAATTAAAAAAAACTTTAATTTTGTTCACAGAGATTTTAAAGATTTTATTATTTGAAGATATAGAAATAAATGCGTTATTCCAAAACATTTATTGAACGCCCTTATGCTTATGTACACTTTAGTTCCCGAACTTACTTATTTGAAAATTATAAAAAGTTATATCCCCTTCCTACATAGATACATAAGAGATAGCCAAAGTTCCCATCGATCGTACACTTTTCTTATGGGAGGAACGGATTCAATGGATTAATGAGAGAATAGGATTCAACACGTAAGGAAAGATATATAAACCAAGTCGGTGCGATTCACTTTGTCTGCAATTGTGTCGACAACTTATCACCTTTCAAAAAGGTTAACAGCAGCGTTCGAAAATTTATTCATTACATAACCTAGTCTTGCACAAAATTAATACAAATGATTTTATGAATAAATTGCAGAAGAGTGAAACTTTGATCTCTTTTGATGTTTGTTCATTGCTTCAAAGTGTACCAATCCCACAGACTTTTGATCATCTTGAAGATTTACTGAATTAAATAATATTAGTCAAGAACTTCTAAAGAATATATTAAACTTTGTAAGGGTCAAAATTGTTTCCAATTAAATATAATATTATTCAAACATGATAGGACTGCAATTTGAAACTTGTTGTCATCTTTCATTGCTAGTATAATCATGAGCTGTTCAGAAACAACGATAAAGGAAGAACTCCAGATTTGCTTAGGATGTGAGCGAATATGTGGATGATATATTTAAAACGTTTGATACAAAGGTCGCAGATGTAGACCAAGTGTCTAAATTAAATGGCGTTTCAGTTAAAAAAAAAAACATGCATAAAATAGGAACCAATGATGCCCTGCTAAGCAAGAAGGTCGTAACTGACGTTTTGTTGCTTTTGAGATAATCGCATTTTTCGATTATTTACAATGCCATCCACATTTTTAATGGGAAATTCATAATTTTCTGAATGAGAGCTTGTTTTATTAGAACAATTTTTATTGTTTAAGTTTCTCTTATAATAAAAATATTAAACGTTTTTCAAAAAAATGCAGATAGACTTTTTTTAAGAAAAAGATTTAGAAAATACAATAAATAAAAGTCGTAAATGAATAAAAAAGTATATATCTGAAAAATATTACAACAAGAATGGCTCTGATTATGTTAAAAGAATATTATTTATTAAGGAGTCAGTCATTAAGGAGTTCATACATTAAGATCATCGTGAATACTTTCCTCCTGATCGTCATTAACAACTGAAAAATTTTTCCAGAACTGTTAAAGTTATTTCTTAAGTATTGCTTACTTAAGAAATAGGATATAATTATGGCTATCATAACAATTTGACAAATTTTCTGGCACATAATCCTTATCTGTTACTGAGTCAGCATATTTACCATTCCAACATTAGACTCCATTCCTTTATTCTGATGCATTGAACATGATGAAGTAAAAATATTTTCAACATCATAAAATACACTTTTTTCAGGAACACACTGAATCGTCATATGTAAACAATCCCACAACTTCAAATTAGTAGTCGAAATTGAACATTTTTATTTTGTATTGCCAAGCTAATTTGTCGTATCTAACAGAGCCACCATATAGATATCACATTTATGCTTTGTAATATTAGATAGGACAATTTCGCTTAGTAAAATCAGTAAACTTTGCAGTTATGACAAATTTTAAATTGAATTTGCATCGTTTATTATAAAGATACGACCTTGAAAATACCAGAAGTTGCCTGGGTGGCTGTAGATACGACAAATGCCAATAACTCAATTTTCATGAAAATGTTAGTTACGACCTTCTTGCTTAGCACGGCAGAATGGACAACTACCATTATTTGATACAGTGCTAGTTAGGAATAGTGAAAATAAATTGAAATTTGATAGATACAGAAAAGATACTGGCATTATTAAATGTATCCCAAATGATTTACACCATTGTGCTCAGTACATAATGTCTTGTTAACACTTCTTTAATAAAAGGAAACATGGAATTTGATAGAGATTATTATCCTACATGTAAATATATCTCCTTCATGATCCTTGATATTTACGAAATCATACTTATATCATTCCTCATTAACACAAAGGGAACTAAGAACGGCGTTGCAATAAATATAAATGAGTAATATCTTGAGAATAGATTTAGAAAGCTATGAAATATTGTTAAGAAGTATATATGACAACGAAGGTCTAATTATTCACAACACACCGTGCCGTGACTTATGGGGTATGAATGCATTTTATTTTATAGCAATTTTATAGCCCATCACTTCTTATTCCATTCGTTACCTCTTAACTGTTTCACAACAGGAAATCCTTATGAATAATAATGTTTCTGTGTTATTAATATTCTTGATATTTCCAAATAAAGGTAGAAATTCTTCATAGAGATTTTAATATAAATATGGAATGCGGAAAATAATAAGAAAAAAGGTATGCAATATACAACTAATCTGAAATATTACAACTTCAAATATGCTTCTTTGCAGCAAGTTTCTCAATTTCTGTGTGTATTATGTCACAGATATTTACTAATTAACGTTTTAAGTAAAAGTAGTCAGTATAAAAATCAGTAGTCAGTATAGTCAGTAAAAACAATAATGAGTCGAATATCTTTTACTGTCAAGTTGGTTAATAAAATATTTTGCAGCTGTCTGCGATACTAGGAACATGTTGAAAAATGCTAGTGAATACATTATCTGAACATTTTGCGTCAGAAATTGCAAAATTCCTGCAAGCTGACGGCAATTTTCAATAAAGGGTTCCTGCTACATAAGTCGAATATTTTTACCGTCCAGTTAGTTAATAAGGCAGTTTGCAGCTGTCTGCTATGCTAGGAATATCTTCTTGCAAGCTGACGGAAATGTTCAATAAGGGGTTTCTGCTATATAAGCCAAATATCTTTTACTGTCCAGTTAGTTAATAAGACATTTTGTAGCTATCGGACAGGCTAGGAGCATGTTGAAAAATGCTAATGAATACATTATTTGACCATTTTGAGTGAGAAATTGCAAAATTCTTGCAAACTAACGGCAATATTCAATAAAGAGTTCCTGGTATATAAGTCGAATATTTTTTACTGTCAAGTTAGTTAATAAGTCATGTTGCAGCTATCTGCAATACTAGGAACATGTTGAAGAATGCTAATGAATACTCAGTATTTGATCATTTTGCGTGAGAAATTTCAAAATTCCTGCAAGCTGACGTCGATGTTCAATAAAGGGTCTCTCCTGTGTATTACATTTGCAACCAATTAGAAGGTGGAGAGCATTAAAAATTAATAACAATTAACGTATTTATTAATAAGTGTTAGGTAAAAGTATCAGTGCTGCAAACTTGTAAAATGCTTTTATAAATGCTCAGGACCACTGTATAAACTTGCAGCAGTCTACATTGCACACAACGTAAATGCATTGGCATAAAGAATATTAAAAATGTTTATTTGTCTGTATCTTAGCGAAAAGAATTGTAAAAGTTGCGAGATCAGGGTGTACATTTTCAACTACTTACTAAGTCCACAACTCCAAGTAAAGTTTTACAAAATTAACACAAATTGGAGTGACAATGTAGGCCACTTATTTCTCACTTTGATGTAGCAATATAGGCAAACCATACTCCTAACTGATGACTATTTATCATAACAACATAGATATAATTGTTTTTTAACTCCAAGCTTTTCTTTTTTCAATATGTCTTTTTGAAGTTCTCTCGAATTTTCTTCTTACTCTTCAAGCTATTTTCTCTCTCATATCTTCCAACTATTAGGCCATTCATATTAGGATAAATAGAAAAAATAATTATAAAGTTTTACGACTTGGGAATTAAACTTGTCAAGGGATGTACTTTCAAAATAAAAAAAGTTCTCATGCAACAAGTGGGAGCTTCATCCCTAAACACCATCCTTAAAGTGCAATTCGGTAGTTTTTTGCGTTTTTCTGGAAAACCGTTTGTCGTACAAAAAAATTATACTTACAAAAAATGTTCCCAGTAAAATTCTGCATAAAAAAGGGTCTATTAGCTAAATTGTTTAGAAGAGAGGTTTCCGAGAAATCAGCTAGGTATTGAAGTTGGAAGTTGCATTAACAGAGATTCACGAACATGGTACAATCATGTATTTTAGGTATAATTTTGGAACTCCGCGATTTAATGTAAGGTTGTATTATAGTGGAGAAGGGGTTTATAAAAAAGTTTTGCAATTTATACAAGAGCACTCGTTTCCACACCACCACTGAGGTAGAGTTATCGGCGCGTTTTTTTTTTAAGTGGTTTCTCCTTGAGACCTAATCCACTAAGTCAAAATCCACTAAGTCAAAATAAAATAATACGTCTTCGGTAGTATCTACATCATCTGTGGTATCTGTATTGGTACAGCTTTTGCCACCGCAATTTCTGCACATAGTTTTGCAATGTAAGCCTGCCTTAGTACAGCTGCATCTCTTTCCACAACCTTGTTTGCAACTGCAGGTTATTAATTACTTCCACGTCCAGTGGAAGTATAGTAACGACAAAAAAAATTTTAAAAATTTGTATTGTCCAAATAGGCTTAAAATGTCATGAAACGTCGAGATTTTAAGTTTGAGCGGAAAAAAAATTTCTGTCTGTCTGTCGGTCTGTCTGTCTGTCGGTCTGTCTGTCGGTCTGTCTGTCTGTAACTTTTTTTGTGCGCACGTTTACTCTGGAACCGTTTAAGATATTGACTTGAAATTTGGTACACATATGTACTTTAACGAGATCTAGAACTAGATTATATTTTCATCTTGTTCCGTCGTAGGGTTGGGGGATAAATCGGGGTAAATTTGGGGTAAATGGGTAAATCAAGCAGGTAAGAGTCCAGAAAATTAATATTTAGTATATACAAGAGAAGCTAAGGTCTCAAAAAAATTTTTGGCATTAGCCACCCCCATTACCACCCCCACCTCCTCATTAAAGGGGATGAAAAAACATTGTGATTTAGTGTATGTACAGGAACCAGAAACCCCAAAATATTTTTTTACTTCATCCACCTCCCACTACCACCCCCCTATCACCACCCCCACTCCACTACCGATGTGGGGTATCGTTTTATGGGTTTTTGGGGTAGAGGATTTCAAATATTATATTATTAAAGTTCCATAAACAATTATTTTCACATAAGTTTTTTCGTTGAGTGACTTGGATAGAGAATCTGGATGTGGAAGTAGTGATTCCTTGGGCAGCGGTTTTTTAGAATAGAAGCCGGGGCGCGTGGCTCAGTGGTATTGACAGGTGACAGGGAATCATATTTTTTTTTCAGTCCCAAAGCTCAGGATGCAAATGTGGTCCACACCATATTTGCACTTGAAGGTAACTTCGATGGGAATGCTGTTGTACTGCTGCCGACGTGGGAGGTAATTTTGAAAGAACCACGGCACTTCTCGCTTGGCCAACAAAATTAAAATAAGCATATCTTTGCTCACTGAGACTACCTACTCTCTAATGATTTAGCTTTATAGAACTCCAATATAAACCTTTCCTCAGCTTGCTCAATTTCTGTTGGAGTTGACTTAGCATTATTAAAAATCTGAATTACACTGTCAAGGTCCTTTCTGCGATTAAATAGATGTACAAACTGTTGTTTGCCCTGTTTGATACCGGCCGCCTAAAACTATAAGTGATACATTATATATTATGTTCGTGAATCTCTGTTAATGCAACCCCTAACAATAGTTGATATCTCGAAAACCTCCGTTCTAAACAATTTAGGTAATAAATACTTTTTTATGCAGAATTTTACTGGGAACATTTTTTATAAGTATAATTTTTTTTGTAGTACGGTATTCCAGAAAAATGCAAAAAACTACCGGAAGCTCCCACTTGTTGCTTGAGAACTTTTTTTATTTTGAAAGTACATCCCTTGACAAGTTTAATCCTCAAGTGGCAAGACTTTAAAAAAATTTTTTTCTATTGGGCTATTTTTAAGCTAATATGAATGGCTTATATCCTTTTTTTATGTTATCAAAATTTTAAATTATTATTTCCAGAGACTTATTCTAAATTAAATCTTATCAAATACCAATCTATACTTAATATAAACTAAATCTTGGTTACATTTTTCAAAAACTGAACTTATTTTAATTTAAATATGAAAAGAAATAATAACATTTTCATGCAAATTCTGCTGTCTGAGACACAGTACAGTCCTACAAACAAACACACGTCTCAGGCAAGCACTGCTCTCACCTTGGAACTGCTTGTCAACAAATCTAAACGTAGTGCCTCCCCAAGTATCAAAATTATTTAGGTAACTTGAAAGTTAGTACAGTAACTAGAGGTTTTTACTTCGGAATAATGTCATATTGAACTGATTTCGTTAATTTTTGGCAGTATAATGGTAAATGCTTCACAGAAAAGTTTCTGTATTGTGCTGGGGCTTGCTAATTTATAGGGGGTGGATGCCACCCCCTCTCAGGGGGTGGCACTTAAAAATATATATATTTATTGGAGCTGAAGTAGAATCAAATTTTAAGAAGAAAAGATTCTCTGCAATTTTTCACATAAATTGATAGTTATTAAGTTATAACGACTTCAAAATTGCGATTTTGGCTTAAGAAAAAAGGTATTTCCAAACGGCTTTCGTCAAATATCTCGAAAAGCATTACTTTATCGAAAAAATGTTACAGACCAATTGAGTAAGCACAAACTGGGAATTAATTATATTTTTCGTTTATTGATGTAGGATTAATAATTTCGGAGATATTTAAGTTTACATTTGACATGCAAGTGTTCATAAGATAATTATTTAGAATGAGAGTTAAATATCTCAAAAACTGTGTAGATTAATAGGCTATTATATAAGCTTTCAATTGATTTTTTATTTGTTTCTGTAGCATAAAAACAAAGAAGTTATGACCGAAGCAATGTGCATCTACACATTTTTTTATTAGCAAGCCCCAGCACATTATATACATTTCACTGAATTTTAATTAGTGTAAAGATTGCAATGTCAAATCTTATATATCTATAGTTTCATCACATCTTAAAAAGTATGTGTAAACTTAAAAACTAAATTATCTATTGTATATAACACTGTACCACACATCCCACACATGTAATCATGTTCTTGAAATACATGTAATCTATTCTATTCCATTCTATCGGTAGCTCAAGTGACGCAGCCCTAGCGGTGAGTATACTTAATATTTTCTTTCTTCTTTTAAGTACGCCCTTCCCAAAAAAATATATGTTGTATAGAAATTTCAACATATTTGACAAAAAAATATCGCGCTACTCCGAAAAAATCCTTCCAAGAAACTTTTTGTTTGTGGAAAATATACCCCCTTTCACAACTGGAGTAAGTCTACAAAATTTTTTTGACATACGTTACAACAGATTTTTCCAAAAATATCGGTTAGGTAGGACAACAGGGAAAACATGGAAACTTTTATATTCTCGATGTTCTCCTTCATTTCTCAAAACTTGGAGTAATTCCATGTCAAAGTATGAACATCAATAACGTCAATAGCGATCTAATTTCGCTCGAAGGCTGTTTACCTTTTGAGTTAAAAATATCGTGAACAAAATTTTTTCCACTCACAATGTACTTTAATTCATACATAATTATAAAAGTAAAGTGTTTGTTTTATGACACATTCCCATAGTGTAAAATTATTTTTTAATAAACTAATTCCCAGAATCTTAAAAACATAAAATTAGAATTTTGATTATGATTGATGATACACCCATTTCTATATAATAACATATACTTTACGTTTAAAAACAATAATAAAAAAATACAAAGTTCATGACATCGTATCAAGATTTAACAACCCACACAACTACCTGCAACTCAGCATGTTGCTGTAGACACGCAGAGATTCAAAAATAAAAATCTCAGTAGTTGTACCAAAGTGGCATACTGTCATTAAACTTATTAACGAGCCAATTTACGAAAAAGGTACATTTATATTTAAAAAAGACAATTTACTTGTTTACGTAGATCTATATTAATACATACCTAGTTAAGGGCAAGATATCAAAATTCGAAACTTTTTACTCTAATGTTCCACTAATTGAGCTTCGATTGGAACTTATTTATATGTATGTAATGCTCATTTTCACCAGGATGAAGATAACATGTTGAAAGTTCGGAGGTGTCACAGATTAAACCCTCTCGGGATACCAAGATTAAAAACGAAATTTGAAAAGAATTTTCTTCGTATTGTTCAGCAGTTAGATATAAAAGTATAAAGTTTCTTCTTTTTGTTTTGGAAATAATAAAAAACATTTCAATTTTTTTCGTTCTATTACTTGAAATAAATTTGAATAGAACCTAAATTGAGAATTCAATTTAAACAGTAGAGTAGGTAAAATTTATATCAATTTAATAATGGCATTGGAATTTTTAAGGCCTAATTAATGCCTAAGAATTATTTTTTGAACCAATATATAATAAAGCCTTAACAACATATATGTCCAGTCTAATAACTTTTCGCAATAAATATTATTTTTCCATAACACAGACACCCTACTTTTTTCAGCGAAATATAAAACGTGTTCTAAAATAAGAAACGATCTGCAATGCCTCACACTGCAGGACGCTTTTTTAACTGAGACTTGACAGGTGTACAGGTGGTCTTGGTTACTGCCCACGTGCCGGCAGACGCTGATATTGATACCTCCTGAAATCTCTTGTTGCAGCTAACAGGTGAATAATCGCTATTAAATCATGCATAAGAAGATTAAAATAATCGTTATTTATCAGATTATGAATATTGTGAAATTGGCACATCCTAAAGAAGATGGGAAAATATATTAATATATGAATCTGCACCACCTGGATAGTGCGTGTTATTGCTTCATAGAAAATAAGTGAGCCACTAAAACACCGTTTATATAGAAAGGAAATCCTTGTCAAAATAGCAGTGAAACTTTTCTTTTTAGATACTGCCCGACATTTAAACTGCAACAATTAATCAAACATAAAGAATTTAAGTGAGAATCGGATGTAAACAATAGGTCTGTTCTTGTAGGTTTTTAGAATTTATTAGGGATGACTTCAGCATATGCAAAGTTAAGAAATTTAGAAAAGTTAGAAATTTTTTTTCAAATATACTCGTAAGATAAATCATTGGAACGAGCCTTTTAAGTATAGTTTATCATATATGTGTGTTTAGTTGTCCTATTTTCCAAAGTACGTGGCCCAAAATTTTAAAGAAAATGGCTCCAGCATATGAGAAAATTAGAGAAAAATGTTTTCTTTCAAATATACACGTATGATATATTGTTGAAAAAACTCTTTTGAATAGAGAGTTCATCAAGATTGAAATATGTACCCTTGATGACCCATAAAAGTTTGAAAAAAAAACAAACTTTTTGAATTTATGAACAACAAATAACCTTGATTTAGACAAAAAATTTACATGTATCTTTCTTTTTTGTTCAAAAAAAAATCGCATTTACGCTTTGACACGTTTGTAAGCCCCTATAAAATAAGGTTTCTACTGTTCTTAAAATTGTTGGTGTCATACTTTTAAAAACATTTATTATCCTCTCCTTCATATTTTGGATTTTTGTCAATGTAACTCTCTAAGCAATTTTCTCACGTATCGCCATCAAAATAAATCAATTTTTGTAAAATCTAGGGATCTAGCAGGCCTAGTGGAACCATTTCTTCCAATCTACTTATGTGAGTATATGTTATTAAAGTGGTCCTTACTGAATTTAATTATTGTGGTGGGCCATCATCTTACTGAAGCCACATTCTATTTCGGATCCTCCGGTCAATGTACGCTCAAAGAAATGTGACTCCATTACATGTTATACAATGATTTCGTCCCAAACGTTTATGAGCCATAATATGTGCTGATTATCAACTTGACTAAAAAAGTGAGACTTATCCAAAACATAATAATGGAAATTATTCCTGTTAACAAATCCATTTTTATGAAAAGTTGCCTGCAGAAACTAACTTTCTTCTAGTTCAATTAGAAAACAGTAGACACTTTTGAAAATCATCATCACTTAGTTCCTAGTGGATTTGGATATGTAATATGCATGAAACTTCTTTTTCAAGATTCGACCAACAGAAAGTCTACTATTCCTACTAATAAGCTCATTTTTCTCTGGCTAATTGTGAGTCCCCAGTCTTTGCCGCCACAGATAACTCATTTTTGTCTTTAACAACATTTTGTAGGCGATCATTCTTTGAATATTGTACATTGAGAGTTTCCATAAATCTATAAACCAGGTTTTGAAAGCTTTCAACTTCACAAGAACTTTTCCTTCAGTATACCGTTGGTGATAAATTCTATTAGCAAGCAAACATTTTTTTTTGACTCAACAGAAATCATGTCTAAGTTCTTCTTTGTTAAAATCCATTTTGGAAAATATGACCGATAAATGTACTTGTGCAATAAAATTGATACCGAACTGAGGTTTTATTATTTGTTGAAAATAAAAAAAAAACAAAATAATTTACAGGCAAGGAAATTCACAAAAAATTCTTTATGGGCAACCAGCGAAGCACTTTTTATGTTTTCTCTTGGATTATTTGAAAAATTCTCTCATTTTTTGTAGTTCAATGTTGAATTTTGTATTTATTATTCACTATATCAAAAACAGTTGCAAATAATAAAACAAAAATGTTCGACATTCAATTCTACACGACAGTGGATAAAAAATACAATTCAAACAGTTTAAAAATGAATTTTAGCCACTTTGTGTAATTTTAAGTGAAAATAGTTCAGAAATAATACGCAGCCGTTTCGTAATTGGTATTAATATTTTTTTCTTAAAATACGTAATTGGGACTGTACGCTATAGTGATTTTCACTTCCCTCGCTTGTTGAAGTGACGTATTTCAATATACCTGTGTAGATATCATTATTTTAACAAAAAGGATCATTACATTAAAAGGGTTGGGAGAAAGTCAATGATAATATAGGAGTGGAAGGAAGCTAGAATTAGGTTTCAAAAAATGCATTAAACGTCGCATTTCATTTAAAAGAAAGCACTTGATCCTGTAAAATTTTCTTGGCTGACCTTATACATTCAAAAATAATTTACGGTTTTAGACTTTTTATCTAATTTATTTGTGTTTTTAAATCACAGAACTTGAAATATCGGAGTCTCATTCACTATTGGCTCGCCCTCATAAAATATTAGTAAAATGTGCATCAGTAATCTAAAAGTTACCAAATCGAGTACAGAATTATACTTTTTTCTTCTTTTCTTTGAAGACAAAATAACATTTAGTGGGTCCTTTTACGCATTCATCGACATGTCTGCAACTATCTTACGAATGCTTTGTGCTAGTGGAGTGCTCGCGTTGACAAAAGTCGCTTAGTTTTTGTTCCCGTTGGCACTTTTAGAAAAAAATGTATGACCTTGCCAGATATGTAGCTGACACCCTGTAGATTAGGAATCCACTTGTCGTAAAAAAATCGTATTGAATATAAGGTCACAAATCAAAATTTTCTAACTAATCATACCACGTGATAGAGCCAATCATGAAGCATATTTTATCCAAAAATCATTAAATTTTCTGTAGCATTTCTATTTTTAAAATAAATAAATAAATAATAATAATCTTTTACGTTGGCTTATATGGCAGTAAAAAACAATAATCCTCATTTTCTCCGTTGGACTACAGCAGAAAATTAATTATTTTTCGAACACTTTTTCTTTCCCACGACGATATCTCCCAAACTATTATATTTATCAAAAAACATTATTCTTTATAAAATATTCGCTATATTTTTCAGATTACTAAGGTTCTTAAATAAGATTTTTTGAGGATCTAATAACCGAGATATTTAATAATATGTAGTGTGATGTCAATTTTCGAAGCATATCGGCAGCATCACGTTCGCTGGAGATATACGCTGCCCCACTACTTTAAATCTGTTTCAACAACCCGCACTGCTTCCCGCAAAGGCCCGACTTTAAATAGACACGCGCATTGTAACTTGTGGTTTGTGATATTTTTTAAATTTTTTGTATTGAAAATGATTAATATGGAATAAATATAAGTATTTGTTGATTATATTAATTCAGTGTTATATTGACCTACATAAAATTTGTATGTAATAGATTAACACGTTATAAGAAACTCCTTAGTTTACTGTTTGCAAGATATTTTCAGCTGGTATGTATTTTTTCAGTAAAACTTTCGACCTTATGATGTATGTGCTTTTCAGAAGAAATTAAAATGGAAAGTACTACTAACGTCACAAGTTCTAAAAGTGAGGTAGAGACAAAAATAAAGTTTAGTGTAGTAAGAAATTTTGTAGGAAACCGGCCCCTGTAATCAAAGGTTCTGAGAAATCATTTGCAACATTTATTGATTGTTTAAAATTCCAAAAAAATAAAATAAGCAACCAAAGAGAAGACGAGATATATTCTCGAACTATATCATTTCGAAAAACAGTTTTGACGGTTTGGTTTGGCACCGAAATTGCTATTCTAGTTTTACTTGCAAAAAAATATAGAACATTTAAGGAAAAAAAATAGTAAAAGAGAAAGAAATTGAAAACAGTTCAGATGGATCCAGTGCCTGTCCATCAACTTCTTCAGGTGTGCCCTTGCGTAAAACTAATTTTTTTTTATAGAGAAATGTATTTTTTGTCAAAAGGCATCAACAGTAAATAAGGTCTCTCAAGTAATAACCACGAATACAGAAAGAAAAATAAGACAAATAACAGCTCAATAAAATTCAATAATTTTCGAAAGAATTGGTGCTAACGATTTAATAGCTATGGAAACTAAATATCATGTTTCATGTTTCTTAAGTCATAATAGAAAATGCTATCTAACAATAAAAATAAAAGTGGAAAACGTAAAATCAGAAGAAATCTGGCATTTACCAAAATATGTAAAATTCTTGAGAAAGGTTTTTTAAAGCATAAAGGGTATGGTATGAGAAGTATGAGAGGTATTTAGAATTGGACCGATGTAAGTCCAAGAGACAGATCAGTAGACTACTTAAAAATACATTTACTGACAAAGGAAAGGAAAGGAGAGGAAAGGAAAGGAAAATATACATATAGGTACATAAAAGAACGCTACTCGCACACTTAATTCAGTATTACGAACTTATACAAGTCGTTAGATATTTGATGTTTTAAAAATTCTATTCTTTTAGAATGAGGCAGTAAGGTTTGTTCTTGTAAAAAAAAGAACATGTCATGCATCTATTTATGCTCCTGCATGGGGAAAAAGTCCTGCAAGAACTCCTCGTTCAGAAGAAATAAAAAACTACCTAAAGTTGACTACACAATTATTCCTATACGTGTAAAAAATGTCTGTTTCTGTGGCGGTGTGGTAAAGATCAAAGACGCCGACATTTTTTACACGCATAAGAATTGTGTAGTCAACTATATCAATAAAAATATATTTGAATTAGATGAAGAAAGTGTATAGTGTATATCTTTAATTGAGATTTAAATTTTGTTATATTATCTTTCATTTTTCACAACTTTTTTATTTTGATATGGATTCTGTTATCTGCCAACATTGTATTTTAAAATTAATAAAATTTGAAAATCAATTGAAATATGTATACATTTATGTTATTAAACACATTATTATATAAATTAATAATTGAAGACCTAAGTGGATAAAGGTGTTATGTCACACTTTTAAAGTTTTGAGTAAATTAAACAAAACGGTTTTGAGTTGGAACTTATTTATTTTGTCTTCGATTCAAATGAATAATACCTCATAAAATAGATAATTTTGGGTTATGTTCTTTTGTTTACACTAATATTAAAGAACAATATCAAGCTGTTATGAAACTAGATTTTTCTGTCCAAAACTGTGTACATCCACTAAAATTACTGGTTGTATGTATGACATGGCGCCTTTATAATTAAAAAGTTTCTATAAAATATTACAAATTTAGAATTCACCGTTTATTGGGTGTTAAATCTATATCAGGGGTGTTCAAAAATTGCATAAAGTAATTTTTTTTAAAAATGCGACATAACACCTTTATCCACTTAGGTCTTCAATTGGTACAAGATAAGTACAAATCAGATTCGGTTAGATTCACCTCGACATTATTTCCTCATCACATACGACTATAAATTCCTTTCCGAGTGCACTAAGATACGCTTTTAAGTGATTCTTCTCATTCTAAACAATTTTTATTTGAAATATTTTTAGATCCGACAATTGTTTTTAGGCTCTCCCTGGAGCCGCCCTGGTGCACCGATTGCAATAATATTCAACAAGGTTTTACCTTAAACCTCCCAAATCTCATGTCAAAAATTTCAGAAAGTCCATTTCGTCGTAATCTGAAATTTGGATTTGTACACGTCAATTTACCTATAGATGAAAAAGTAAAATAAATTAACTGAAAAATTCACAGTCGTGTGAACGTATTCATTCACCCAAGTGGAACTTGGGTGCTCCCGGAGTTAGTGGGGGTTGTTGAAACAGAATAACAATGAGAGGGGGCTCGAAGCCGTAAACAATTTCAATCCGCCGATAAGCTTCGAAAATTGACATCACGCTACACATTATTAAATATCTTGGTTATTAGATACTTAAAAAATCTGATTTAAGAACCATTGTAATCTGAAAAATATAACAAACATTTTGTAAAGAATTATTTTTTTAAATAAATATAATAGTTTGGGAAATATCGTCGTGGGAAAGAAAAATTGTTCGAAAAATAATTAATTTTCAGCTGTAGTCGAACGGAGAAAATGAGGATTTTTGTTTTTTACTACCATATAAGCCAATGTAAAAGTTCGTTTCTTTATTTATTTTAAAAATAGAAATTCTACAGAGAATTTAATGATTTTTGAATAAGATATGCTTCATGATTGGCTCTATCACGTGGTGTGGTTAGTTAAAAAATTTTGATTTGTGCCCTTATCTTCATTACGATTTTTTTACTACAAGTGGATTCCTAATCTACAGGGTGTCAGGTACATATCTGGCAAGGTCATACATTTTTCTCTGAAAGTGCCAACGGGCTGAAAGATCGAAATTAAATTGCACTCCACTATGCAGCGTTGTCTAATAATAAATACCCTTCTTATACTTGAAATTTGGTCGCTAACTTTGAGACCAGCCCAGAAAATAAATTCTCAACAAGTTCCTGATTTTTAACGGCTCGTTCGAGTTAAGACGAATTTTATTTTGCCCGGAGCCAAACTAAGTAACGTTACATTGTTGCTGACTACTTTGTAGTAAAGATAACTTTTTAAAAATTTGGCATTTGGGAAACACCAGCCACTTGGGGGTATTAGTATTGAACAGCTTCTCTTACACTCTGTTGCCAATCTACCCTCTAAGTACTTTTCTTGTTATCGGAGTCGTGAGCAAAATAAAATATATGTTAGTGTTTATGTTACTTTCTTAAATCAAACACCTATATTCCAAAACAGAACTTCTAGAGTATAACAATGAATCTGTCAATTTGTCGTAAGATAATAAATACTAGAATTATATCAACTGTATTACTATACAAATATAGTAGAATGGCGGTAAAGCATGCATCGCTCAACTCACTCTGACCTTACTTTTAACTAATCACAACTGGTCTTTAACAAACAACCTCTAACAACGTTACAATAACAATATTTTAGCAAGAATATCCTTCGATTGAATCGTATGACAGTCACTTGATGATAGAGCAAAAATGACGTATTTATATTAATCGAAGGGCTTTCTCTTTATCTTTCTTTTACATTATTAAATTAATGAATTATTGACCACCTTTATAAATAATCAACATATATTACAGGCAAAAGAATGATTAGATAATGAATTTTGTGTAGACATAAGCCAATGATTTAGCCAAAGAGAAGGCTCGAGAGGTTGAATCACTTTAGAATCACTAAAGAAATTGAAAATTATGAAATTTTCTCCAATTTTGAATGAAAATTGGTAGTTCGCTCTATGAGACTACTACTAGTCCATATCTAGGTAGCACGTGAAGGTTATGAGTGCACTAAAGCAGGTGACCAAATAGTGGATAATTTCTTCGGTAATTTCATTCTTCTCCATTAGTGTTCAGAACAGAAACTAATGAGGTGTTAGAAACTGAAATTTCAATGTCAACTGATATTCTAAACGACTGGTGTACAATAAATAATTTAAAACTTAATATAAACAAGATTTACCTGTTATATGCAGCCACAGGAAGGAGTTTCCACTAGTCTTGAACTACAATGATGAATTTATTAACATCATCTGACTGTAAAAGATGCTAATTGATTGGAAACATCACATAGAGTATCTTGCCACAAAAAACAGTTCGTTACAAATGCGATACGAACCATATCGATATCTGTAAGTGAAGAAGCAGCCATAACCTCCTATTATGCCTGCAACATGCAGTCTGGTATTGAAGGAATCATGCAGTGTGGTATTGAAGGAAAGACACATACTTACTCTTCTATATGTGCTTATTTTATCAAGAGTCTTAGGAGAGCTTGTTGCACTGAAAAGTGTAGAGTGTAACCAGACTGAAAAAAGTCAGAACAGTTTATTGTGCCATCTATGGTACGCTAGATTTACTATCTTATCGAAAGTAATTATAGTGACATTTTTATTAACTAGAAAGTCTATCATATGTGTAATACTCGTAATAATGTGATACCATTGCCAAAGATGACTTCTCATGTTAACAAAAATTGAGTCTCAATTAGTAAACATTACAAAAAATTGCCCCACAATTGCAATTTAACTTTAGAAGAACGCTTCAAAATTAACTCTGGGGATATAAAAGAAGAATGTGAAGAATCTAAACAGGGGAATTTACGAGATAGTGTTCTCGGAATTCGAGTCGTACAACCCCGTGATTCTGTGTATCCAATGAAAGCAAATGAGGTAATCTTGATTGGGGGTTCAGTGAGAATCTATTTATGTAGTTATGGGTCTACGGGGTTACTGGGTTATGTAGTAGAAGAGTTTGCTGCTGGGACGCTATAGGCTTACTTGGTAACAAGTAACAAGGTTCTGAAGGCATAATCTAATTGATTCCCCAATCGAGAGTCTCCTATTTTTTTCATAGAATCTTCAGAGTTATGGGGTGATGAGGATCGAGGGATTGGTGTTGAAGAGCTATGGGGCCATAGGGTGCTTGATTCCAAGATTGTAATGTCACAATGATACGAATTCCCCTACTTAGAATCTCCATTTTTTCCGTTGGATCTTCAGAGCTAAATGGTTACGGGGTTATGGGATGCTGAGGTTATGAGATCATGAGGTTGTCGATGTATGACACTAACACAAGGATTCGAGGTCACAATCTCCTCAGTCAAGATTTCCCATTATTTTCATCGGATTCACAGGGTTATGTGCTTGGGGAGTTATGGGGTTAAGGAGTTTTAGGGATTTGCGGTTTCTTTGAGTTATGTGGTCAATACTGAGCCACCATGTTATTAGGTTGAAGTTTTAAAGTTGAATCACTATTGGAGTCTGATTTAAATGAGCTGGGTAAGCAATACTACGATCCAACAGACTTTTTTGGTATTAAAAAAAATCTGACGTACTGGGACAAAATTAAGGGCTGATTCGTGTTCAGCGGCTCAAAATACAGGGGATAAGTATAGTCAGTACCCCAGCACAGCACACTTTTTTTGTGGGCCTGTGTTATTATAAAACAATTTAGATCTGCATACTAAACATGACGAATAGGGACACATCCCATATGGGATGTTTAGTCACAACTACATGTAATGATGAGAGTTTTTAAGACTGACACAAAAATATTCAAATAATTTCTTAGAAGGTATGTTTATCAATTTATCAATAATTTTCAACAATTTTGTTAAAAATTAGTCATTAACCTTTCGACATGAAATAAACTTTAATAATGTTTTTCTGAAATCGATCGGCAATGTCTACATTTTCGGCGCGATTCCAGATCGAAAAATACACAATTTCAGTATTTTAGTCTGTTGCTAAGAAACTATCACAAAACAGACCGGAAAAGATCTGTTGCCAAGCAACGATCAACAAAACCGTACGGGAATGTTAGTTTCCCAGCCTAGGCCGGGAAAGTAACATTCCCGTACGATTTTTTATGTATATTTTAGATAGTAAATAAATAAACACAGACAAACCAACTCACATTAAAATTGCATTTATTAATAAGCAGTTAGATTGTAATGAAGAAATGTTATGCATGAATACAAATTCCTTAATTTATAATAATACTGATCGTGATTTCAGAAAAAATAGTATGTGTATTTCGGTGTGAAAGCACATTCCCGGACTTCGATGCTTGTTGGCCTCGGCTAGCGCCTCGGCCAACAATTTGCATCGTCGTCCGGAAATGTATTGCTTTCACACCTAGATACACAATATACTATTATAAACTGTTTTTTTGAATAATTACATTTTCATGACATTAGCTTTGAGGATACTTTCCCACTGATCATTTATTTTTTATCCAATTTCAACGTAGTTTTCAAAATTGTATTTTGTCAAGCGGCATAACGTCGTGTAAGGCTGAAAAGTCAATTTTTAGAGTAGTTTAGAAAAATTACCATTTGTATTGTTTAGTTAATTTTGCTAAATTCTACATCAACCACGCGGTATTCAACCAAATACTCATGCATTTGGTTAAATTTGCGTCATAGTCTCTATAAACTTTAAACTCTCTCTCCCTCATAATAAATTCGTGAGCAAAATATATTTCACAAACAGTTTTTTAAATTGTATCTACATTTCGCAAGCTTCATTTTATTCCAAGTTGCATACAAATGTTCTAATTAATCCTTATATACATTTAAGCGGTCTGCTAACAAAACGGCCACTTTGGTAACAATCATGTTTTGTTTGAAGTGTGTTTTGATTTATTTTTATGCTAAAATATGGAATGTACGGGACGATTCAAATTTATGTTGCTATGCTTGTTAATTGAAACAAAGTGTACGTTTAACTTGACAGTTTCATGAAATTTTTAGCTAATTAAAATTCCTCTAAGAATGATTCATTATCTGCATATGTTACGAAGTAATTGTAAGAAAGTCAGCTTATATATATCATTTTTCTTTTTATCGCAAGCAACTCTCAATATTTCTCATATGGTATAGTCAGTTCAGCTTCACCAAAATACTTAAAAATCTAATTGCTCCTAAAAAAAAATGTATAAGTCGGTGATAATTATATAAATAAATAATTGTCCAATGTCACAAATTCTATAGAAAATTGATCTTGATAGAAAATGTTAAAAAGACAGCAGTACATTTTTAAAATGGATAGACAATATATTCCTTAATCTTAATTCAAGCTACTCTAACAATAAGAATTGTTTGTCCAGCAGACTATTAATTAGGTAGGTATCTATGGATTTTAAGAAAGTATGATATTCTAGTAACCTGGGAGGAGCTACCACATGAGGAAGGAAATCTGAATTGAATTGAAAGGTCTAAAAATAGTACCTCAACTGATAAATATATAAATGTATACATCTATGAAATCATTTAATAAAATATTGCAATGTAGGATATGCATGTAAAATATTGCAATGGAAAATTGAATTTCGTTAATAAGTTTACAATTTATTGCTCAACCGTCAATTTTATTAATATTTAAGAACGGAAACTTGACTACATATTATTTAAATATAGGTATTGCAGTATCAAGAGCAAGTTCAATATCGAATGACCTATTAAATGTTTTTTTCTATTTCAATAGTGTGATTGTTTTGAATTTTATTGTAGCTTGCCTCCTCTTTTACAATGACATAAAACGAGCATATTCTTATTCGTGACAGTATTGAATTTAAGAGAGTTATCAGGCAACTTTAAAATTAAAATTAAAAGATAAGAAGGATGAAAAAAAGCAATCTACTCTAAATAAAAACTCTTCAGTACAAAAAAGAGGAGATAACATGAATTTACTTATCCAGGACAACAATAAAGTAGACAACCAACACAGCACTGCTGAAAACGGGACAAAAATAGGGACAACAACTTATGCTCAGATTTCTGCCTCTCAGGTAAGAACTGCTGTAAATAATGCTCTTGCATCTTCACAACCAGAAGGAACATTCAAAACAGTCTCGTACAAAAGACAGAACACATCTAGAGTTAACAGAGGTACTGCAATTTTACCTGAGGAAGAATTATTTAAAAGTTCACCTAGCAAAATGTGGTTATACATAGGTAAAGTTAAGAAGGATGTAAATACTGAAATTGTTAGAAAATATATAAAAACAAAGGCGTCCATAAAAAATGAGGACCAACTGATGGTTGAACAATTAAATACAGTCGGGCATTTAAACTCATTTAAGATAGGAGTCAATTATCAATACTTCGGTTTGATTAACTCTACCGATTTTTGGCCAGATGGAACGATCTTCAGGAGATTTAATTTCAAAAGGAAGCTTGCAGCAATTCCAGCGGTACAGCAAAATTGGGAGCAAGGTACAGAAAAATCAGAAAGTTATGATGTAGGTAATGGGCAGGTTAATGCCACTGATAAAAATTTTCTGAAAGTTGTCAACAGTCAGTCTATAAAATAGAAGGAATAACTATTTATTACCAAAATGTTAATGGCCTGCGTACAAAAATACCCGAACTTATTAAGAATATACCTATTACTAATAATGACATATTCATTATTACGGAAACATCATTATCTACAGACATTCACAGTTCTGAACTGGGGTTCGTTAACTACAATGTTCTAAGAAGAGATCGTGACCTGGAAGCCACAGGGAAAATGCGCGGTGGAGGTGTCTTAGTGGCTGTTCATAAGAAATTTAGTTCTCATGTTATCGCCTACGATTATGGTATTGCTCAGAAAAAATTTGAAGAATTATGGTTATCGATTAACCTGGGGAAACAAAAATTAATTTTATGTGCTGTGTATATACCGCCACAGTCTAGTCAAGAGAGTTATCATTTACACTGTGATGCTACTGAACACATGGCCACAGAATTTAGTGATTCGTTAATACTTACAGTAGGGGATTATAATCTACCTGACATAACCTGGTGCTATGACCATCTTGGTTTTTCTACTTCAGGCCATAACCTGGCTGCAGAAAGTCTATTAGAATCATTTTCTTATCTGAATTTGTATCAACATAATAATATTGCTAACACTAATAATGTTATTTTAGATCTAGTTTTTTCTACCAGCTCTAATATTATTATTACATGTGCAAATGAAGCTCTGGTTAAATGTGACAGACATCACCCAGCATTAAATATTAATGTTCAATGTGATGTGCCAGTTCAGAGTTTGGATTATGAGGAGTTTGTTTATGACTTCAAGAACTGTGATTACAATGTCATTAATAATTTTCTTTTAAACTTAGACTGGGATGACATCCTTCATGTAGAAATTGAGAGTGCTGTTGATCTATTTTATGTATATCTGTATCGATGTATTGACATTTTTGTTCCCAAAATTAAATTAAAAAGTAATTTTAAATTTCCCATATGGTTTGATGCAAATTTAAAACAAAATATAAAAGCAAAGCGAAGTGCACATAAACAATATAAAAGTTCAAAATCTCAAGATGATTACAACACGTTTAGTCAATTAAGAGCTTTGTGTAAGGAACAATCGGAAATTTGTTATAATAAGTATATCAATAAAGTCGAAAATAGTATTATGTCTGACCCAAGAAATTTTTGGGATTATATACGTATTAAACATAAAGAAGATGATATTCCTAAGTCTTTGTATTATTATGACGAAATAGCCTCTGATGGAGAATCAATTGCAAATTTATTTGCAAAACACTTTTCTTCAGTTTATAATGACCCTATCGACAATGATTCAGTAAATTTTTTAGACTACAGTCTCTCATCTATTAATATTAGTGGGATATATATAGGAATTACAGAGGTTTTAGAGAAATTAAACAATATTGATATTAGAAAGGGCCCTGGGCCTGATGAAATAGCAGCATATTTTTTAAAAAGTTGTGCATTTGCTTTGTCTAGGCCATTGTGGATTCTGTTTAATAAATCAGTGTCCTCTGGAATATTTCCAGAAGTTTGGAAAAAATCTTATGTGGTTCCCATATATAAAAAAGAAGGTGATAAAAACTCAGTTCTGAATTATAGACCAATAACGAAAATTTCCCAGATTCCAAAAATTTTAGAGTCCTTAGTTAATGATTACTTAAAAATCCAATTGAAAAACGTTATCAGTACAAACCAACATGGTTTTTCTCAAAGACGTTCGATCAGTACTAATTTATTGCTATATGAAAACTATATTCTCAACGCCCTAGAAAAAGGAAACTGTGTAGATGCAATCTACACAGACTTCTCCAAGGCATTTGACAAGGTAGATCATTTGCTCCTAATAAATGTGCTTTCTCATTATATCAGTGGTAACTTATTATTATGGCTTCAATCGTATCTTAATAATCGAACACAAACAGTAAAAATCAAAAGTTTTTTTTCCACTATAATAAAAGTAACCTCTGGAGTGCCGCAAGGGGCACATTTAGCTCCATTGTTGTTTAACCTCTTTATCAACGATGTTGAGAACTGTTTTGTGCATAGTATGGTATTACTGTATGCCGATGACTTAAAGATCGTATTTGAAATAAAGGATAGCGTATCATCCCTGGAACTTCAGGAAGACCTTGATCGGTTTGATGTCTGGTGTTCTCAGAAAAATATGGTGTTGAATACTGATAAATGCAAATATATACAATTTGGTAAAGGAAACTGTAATTCTCCCAATTCATACTTTATTAGAAATGCACCTATTGAAAATGTTAACTTAATAAAAGACTTGGGAATATATTTTGACTCTAAACTTAATTTCCATCACCATATAGATTACATATGCAACAAGGCGCTGAAGACTCTTGGTTTTATCAAGAGAAGTACAAAAGACTTCACTAATATATTTGCAATTAAAGCCCTATATATTAGTTATGTTAGATCATGTGTAGAAAATTGTAGCAGTGTATGGGCACCTTATTTTCAAACACATGTAAATAAAGTAGAAAGGGTCCAAAAACGTTTTTTACGTTTTATATCTTTTAAAATGGGTATACCAAGTGAAATGATGGCGTATGACTTTATATTGTCTAAGTTAAATATCCAAAGTCTTGAAAAACGTAGATACAATGCCGATGTTATCCTGGTCTATAAATTGTGTAATAATTGTATTGACTGCCCTGATTTGTTAGCATTAATAAACTTTCATACTCCACAAAGACAACTTCGCATGGTTTATAGCTTTGTTCTGGAACATCACAGAACACTTTATGGGATGAATAATCCTATTAATAGAATGATGTGTAACTGTAATAAAATTAATTTGGATTTTTTTAATACTAGTCTTAATGTTCTTAAAAAATATTTGTGCAATAGTTAATGTGATGTAATCTTATATTTGTGGTATTGTTGTTATATTTAATTGTTTATACATTTTTTGTATGTTTATTTCAGTATTTTTGTACTATTGGGGGCATCCCGTTAAATAAATAAATAAAAAAAAAAAATAAAATAAAATGGGTAAAAACCATTTTATTGACGATGACCCGTCGAGGCAGCGAAAATTCCTACAAAGTCCTATATAATATAGTCGTCAATCTGTCATTTGATCCGTGAATAAATCATATAAGGAAATTTTCTTTTTTACATTGTAGGGGGTGCCTTAATTATTAATTAATATTTTCCACAAAAACATAGATGTCACTACGGCCGTCATATTGGAAAAATTACGGTCAAAATAGGTTTTTCTGTTTATCTGGCACGGTACGTCAGGTTAAAACGTATTACGTGGTGAATATGCTGGTCACGCTATCTATCGCGTACTGAGTTCGAACACCAGCTCTGGCACTGACAATGTCGGGAGTGTAGATGTATGCGTTTTTCCAAATGTGTAACCCCTTTCCGGACAGTCTTGGATTTTGATTTGGAGGTTGTCTACTATATGTGGTGTGTTTACTTTTTTTTCGATAGTTCTATTCTATAATTGAACAAATATTATAGGGAATAGAAAACCCATAACTATTATTTAAACAGTTTTCTCTATTGTTAATACTTTACGATTTACAGCCGCTAGAAAGGTGAAAATTTACGTTTCACTGCAGTTTTATGCTGTTATCTCTATCTCTATGTAATAATTGGTTATTGTCAATATTGTATCTAATAAAATTTCCTGTAACTTTTGTTTAAACAATTTTCTTCCACGGTGAATTGTTTAATAATTACAGCTGCTCGAAGTTTGGAAATAATTTCTTGAATTTCGCAAACATGTCTGCCCCCGTTGTTTCGACGTCATTAATACTCATTATTAATTTGTTTGCATCTTTTTTCTCCTCAGTTTATGGTATTGAGCAAGTAAATCAAATTCCTAATTACGCCTACTTACAGAATCACGTTGACATTATCTGTTACACAGTCACCTTAATTGAAATAATTGATAGACTTCTCCAAGCAATCTATAAATTATCATTTGAGTTTGATGGCATTCCACTATACGTTCTAAAAAAATGTATATTTAAATTAGCTTTACCACTACATAAAATCTATAACTTGTCATTGCACGACGGGGCATTTTCCCTGAGTTGTGGAAAAATAGCTTTTTAACACCAATTCACAAATCGGGTCCAAGAACTATCGAGCCATTTGCATCCAATCTGAGATACCCAAACTTCTTGATTGCTTGATCACTACAAAAATATCATGGGATACTGCACATATTATTAACAATGAGCAGCTCGGTTTTATGAGTAAAAAGAGCACCTCAACTAATCTACTTTTTTATGAACATTTCATTATCAATACTTTTGAACATCATTTAACGAAAACATTTGATTGTGTTAATCACGTGTTACTTAGAGTGAAACTAAGGGCTTTGGATGTCGAGATTTGCATGCTTGAATGGATTCACAGTTATTTATATAACGAACTCAGTTTGTCAGATGCTCAGGAGCCGTATCGTCCACAAAAAAAAAAAATTCTGCTCCAAGGACTAAACCTATCATGCCTTAAGTATTTTTGTGTGCTGAATCCGAATTTTCAATTGAAAAAAATTTCTACCGCGTAGATTTCGATTAAATCTCGGTTTTTATCGTCAAAAGACGTTTTTTTGACAATTTTTGACGTTTACTCGAAATTTACGCGGTAGAAAATTTTTTAAATTGAAAATTCGGATTCAGCACACAAAAATACTTAAGTAATAGGTTTAGTTCTTGGAGCAGATTTTTTTTTTTGTAGACCTGTGTTATAGTTACTTCCGGCGTTCCTCAAGGATCGCATATCGGTCCATTATTATTTAACCTGTTTGTAAATGATATTAGCGAGGTATTCACTAACAGTAATTATTTAATGTTTGCTGACGATTTGAAGCTATTCAGAATCGTTGACAAATCTTATGATGCCTCTCTTTTGCAAAGTGATCTCGATAATTTAGTTCGATGATGTGACATCAATCTATTAAAACTTAACCTACTAAGTGTAATCAAATTTCTTTGACGAGAGGCAATAATCCTGTAATATTCGACTACCATATCAATACTGTTACCTTAAACATGGTAAATTCTATAAAAGACCTAGGTGTAATATTCAATTTCAAGATGACATTCAAACCTCATATATCAAAAATCACAACACAAGCACTGAAAGTGTTAGATTGCCTCAATAGGGACTCTATTCTAACATACAAATTGCTGTACTCTTCTCTGGTAAGTCTAGTAGAATATGGCAGTGTCATATGGAATCCAACATATAACATGGATAAAGAATCCATTGTGAATGTCCAATCAAAATTCCTTAGACAATGTGCATTCATGATGGGTCATCCGATAGGCGAATATTCCTACAGTGAGATCTTACGCGAACTCAACCTTCTATCTCTTGAGCGGAGAAGAGTGCAACTCGATTTATGCTTTCTGCGTAAATTAGTCAATTGTAATATGAACAGTTTATTAGTTTTAATTTAAACGATCGTAGAACAAGAAATTCAGAATTCTTTAGAATACCTTTTCATCAACAAATTATGATCAAAATGAGCCCATAAGCAGATTACTTCGAATAGCAAACTCATTCCATAAAGATATAGAACTCTTTGGCTCGTCGTTATATTCATTTAAAAACCATGTTAAATGTATAAGTAATTAAGATTATTCTGTTTCTTATTGGGATGCTCTGCCACATGTATTTTCTTCTAAACAATGTCTGAAATCTACAAAATAATACAATTAACCAGTATTTTACTGAAAAATAACCTCTACGCCTGTGACTTTTACGTCAAAGTATCAGTTCGAGGGTGGTTTTTGACAAATAATGAATAAGAACAAAAATATAAAAATGAACATATTTTGCTGACGTTTCGGAAAACGAATCTGTTTGCTTTCTCAAAGCGTATTATAATGTTTGTGTAGAAAACCAGCACACATCAACAGGTATTTGAATTTTAACTCAAATCAGTCGATGCATGTTAAAAAAGGTGTCATAAAATAATTTCTTCGAATGATGAAATATTAGACAGTGAGAAACGCTTTATAAAAGAGGTTCTTATAAACAATCAATACCCTGAAGCTTTTGTTGATAGAACTTTCACATATAGAGAAAATAACAAGCTAAAAACGTACTCTTCGACTGTTCACTGAACTTTTTATATAATTGTTACACATTCTGTAGGATACTCTTCGCAGTTTTCTGTAAATAATGTTAGTTTTAGACATTAATTTTATAGTATGAACTTAGTCGGTAAAAGTAAAAATAAAAAGAAAACTATACCATACCCCATTTGGGTTTCGAACCCGGGACCCTTGGATTCCGAGTCAAAAGCGTAAGAACTACACCACCACCTAACACGTAAAAAAATGTAAATTTTTTCATTATAAGAGGAGCTAAAATCATATTTCCACGGTTGTATATTACATTATGAAATGTATATTTGTAAAATATATAAATATTTAACTACTAAAATGAAATATCATTTCACCAGATTTCAATTCAATTACAAAAATATAAAAATCAAAAAAATTTTTTTCAAATTTTAATCATTAATAACATTTTTATTTACTGATCGATTTTGTTCAAAAACTAAAAAACAAAAAATAGGGTTCTTCCTCTAGCCAACACTAACTTACTGTACAAATTTCAGCACAATCGGATTTTTCTTTCTTGAGTTATCGTGCTTACAAGAAACGCGACGGACGGACAGACGGACAGACAGACGGACAGACAGACGGACAGACAGACGGACAGACAGACGGACAGACAGACGGACAGACAGACGGACATTTTGAAACTTGTTCAGAATTCGTTCACTAACATAATGGTATGAAAATTTTTTCTCTACGAGCGATATTTACTGATTTAGAAATGTGCCGATCAAATACAATATACTCTTCGTTTTTGCGAAGAGTATAATAATCATGTACGACAAAAACCTGAACAACGGTACACAACGTTAATTCCTTATGTACACGGATTATCTCAAAAGATACGCCATACAGGCAATAGATTTGATATTAGGACAATATTTCAAACGAGCAATACATTGAGATCTATTTTAACAAAAACAAAACCGCTAAATCATGAGCAAAATTCAAAAAACTGCATTTATAATATTCCGTGTGAGTGTAATAAACATTATGTGGGTGAGTGATCCAGACCATTCAGTGTTAGATTGGGTGAGCACAGGGGTTACATTAGGAAGAATGAGATTCAGAAATCGAAGATTTGCGAGCATGCTTGGAAGAACGGACATAGAATAAACTGGAGCTCGGCAAAAATTTTAACAAAAGAGACAGATAGCAAGAAAGGAAAAATTAAAGAAGCGGCTTTAATACTATTGAATGACGATAAATGCGTGTCGAATTGTTCCGTAGATGTTTGCACAACCTGGCTGCCGATGTTAAAAGAAGAATTTAACAAACTCAACATTGTTTAAAATAAAACTATCAACTAGATATATCAACAGTTCTGTGTAAGCAGTAAGTATCTATGGATACTGAATATAACAAATGTATTCTTAAAACTGTATATTTTATATACACAGCACACAAACATTATAATACGCTTTGAGAAAGGAAACAGATTCGTTTTCCGAAACGTCAGCAAAATACGTAATTTTTATATTTTTGTTCCTATTCATTATTTGTCAAAAACACCCTCTAACTGATCCTTTGACGTAAAAGTCAAGGTGTAGAGTTTATTTTCCAGTAAAATACTGGTTAATTGTATTATTTTGTAGATTTCAGACATTGTTTAGAAGAAAATACATGTGGCAGAGCATCCCAATAAGAAACAGGGAAGAATTAAGAAAATGCCACAACCAACATTTAGACAATAATTAAAATTAAGTCTAAAACATGGGGTAGCTGAATTTTATTGTATTTGTAAAAAATTTTATTTCTCTTGTTTTATTTGTTATTCCAAAACTATTTTTATGTAATTATGTTCTCATTTATTGAATTGTGGAACGTAAAATGGCTCAGCCGCATAATAAATAAATAAATAAATAATTTTCAATTAATAAAATTGCCTTAAAGTTCTTACCAATCTGTCAATACAACAATTTTCCTCTATTGCTAATACTTTACGATTTACACTCATACAAAAAGGTGAAAATGTTCACTTCACTGCAGATTTATTATTATATTATATCTGCCCCTGTTCCTCCTGCATGGTAACCAGTTATTATTAGTACTGCAGGTTATAAAATTTCCCAAAATATTTGTTTAAACAATTTTCTTCTAAGGTCAAAAGTTACAGCAGTTCTAAAATTTTATCATTTTTCAAATTTAGACTGCTGTAATTTTAAAAAGGATGCCTCTTTGACTTAGAGCTTGATAGTGTCTAAAGCATCCGAAAAATACAGCTCTCGCTTTTCGTTTGTAAGTCAATCAGCTATTCCCTTCTAGTGGCCTGGCATCCATATCTAGGTAACCCTATTATCTATTCAGGTTACTTCAGGAATTGCCTATATTTCTAAAAAATTATAGACTCAATGCCTTAGGATATTTAATGCTGTCTGATAATACGTAGTAGGATCTTTGCCCTCCGAATTTCTTTGTTTTTTTTGGGCACATAGATCTACAACATAAATTTATGCTCGGAAGATGATTAGAGTGTTGCCTAGAGATCTGAATATGCTACATTTACTCCCAGGTCTTCAGTCATCTTAGATTCATCTTTGTATCAGATAGTCACTTTTTCTTCAACTGCAGTATCCCAATTCTACTTATCTGATGACTCTCAATTAGCACATTGAGACGACAATCAAAGTTTTGCTTGGTTGGTATCGAATCAGTAAATTTGATATGAACTTCAGTTGGAATAACTTCAAAATTCTTTAAGCCACCAAGTACTGCCTTCTTCCTCACACAAAAAATCTGGGGGAGCAGGTAAAGCATTGCCTCTAGAACTAATGGGACTAGAACGGATTGCTCTTGTAATCTCTAATCAGGTAATTCATTGCAGTTGAAGTACCTGTGATTTTTTAAAAACTTTATTTTAGTGTCATTCTTGATTGTGGTTTGTTGGATACATTTATCTGTATGCATAATATCGCTGTTTATATGTTACACGTGGCAATCCACGTGTATTAAATGTAAAATTTGTTCATAGTGTGGTGGCTTAGAACAAATACTTGTCAGAATCGTGACCTGCTAGATTAAAGCGCCAAATTTTGCAGAGTTCTTATATATCTTCAGTACTATCAATTCAGAAAGATTTCAGTGTCCGCCATATTGAAATACGATGCTATCTTTGTTTTCTTTGGAATGTAACTGTAAATTTTCAACTTTTATTTGATTTTTACCAAATATCTCCCCAACTTCTGAGTTTGTAGCAAATATAGATTTTCATAATAACCTGAAAAAAGTCCAAAGCTTTGGAAGCTTGTATTTATCAAAATATTAAAGTTACAAAAGTGGCTCTGGTCTCAAATTATAGCGAATTTAATTTAAATTAAATCATTTTTACTACAAACCCAAAAGTTGGGGAGATATTTAGTAAAAACCAAATAAAAGTCGAAAATTTACAGGTACAGTCCAAAGAAAACAAAGATGGCGTCATATTTCAAGATGGCGAACACTGAAATCGGGCACCCCCTTCTGAATTGATAGTACTGAGGGTATATAGGAAGTGTGCAAGATTTTAAGCTTTAATCCAGCGGGTCATGATCTTTTCGATAAGCCACCACACTATCAGTAGTTTGGTGAATTATGGCTATCTAACCTACGATCACATTTCCTTAAAATGTTTTATTTTAACACATTTCAATTCCGCTAGTCTGTTTCTCTGTCTGTCTGTTAGGCGGTCGGTCTGGTGTCTATCTGTTGGAACTGTATCTACAAAACTAATTGACGCAGAAGAATAATTTTTTTTAGGTAGTTAACGCTAGTGTCAACAAAGAACTGGGATATAATTTTAGTGTATAAGAATATACAGGGTGGACACCCTAAAAAATTTATTAACGAAAAATTTTTTACGGAGGATAATATTTCGTTGTAGTTAACACAACTGTCAAGGAAGAAAGATGTGATAAAATGCAGTGTAGTCATCCTAAAAAAATATTAACTAGGAAACTGAGGTGGAAATAATATTTGGAATGCATTTGACACAATAACCGAGGAGAAAACTTGATACATTTTTAGTGAAAAAAACCGCTGCCCAAGGAATCACTACTTCCACATCCAGATTCTCTATCCAAGTCACTCACAATGAAAAAACTTTGTATCTGAAAATAATTGTTTATGGAACTTTAATAATATAATATTTGAAATCCTCTACCCCAAAAACCCATAAAACGATACCCCACATCGGTAGTGGGGTGGAGGTGGTGATAGGGGGGTGGTAGTGGGGGGTGGATGAAGTAAAAAAATATTTTGAGGTTTCTGGTTCCTGTACATACACTAAATCACATTTTTTTTTCATCCTCTTTAATAAGGAGGTGGGGGTGGTAATGGGGGTGGCTAATGCCAAAAATTTTTTTGAGACAGCTTCTCTTGTATATACTAAATACCAATTTCATGGACTCTTACCTGCTTGATTTACCCATTTACCCCAAATTTACCCCAATTTACCCCCCAACCCTTCGACGGAACAAGATGAAAATATAATCTAGTTCTAGATCTCGTTAAAGTACAAGTCAATATCTTAAACGGTTCCAGAGTAAACGTGCGCACAAAAAAAAGTTACAGACAGACAGACCGACAGACAGACAGAAATTTTTTTTTCGCTCAAACTTAAAATCTCGACGTTTCATGACATTTTAAGCCTATTTGGACAATAAAAATTTTTAAAAAATTTTTTGTCGTTACTATACTTCCACTGGACGTGGAAGTAATTAACATGGTGATCACTCTCAAAAAATAATTAGCGAAAAAAATATGATGAGGATAATATTATTTCGCATGTAGTTAACACAACTGTCAAGGAAGAAAAATGTGGAAAATGGTGTCACCTTAAAAAAAATAATAATAAGAACCTCTGGTGGAAATAATAGTTGGAGTATAGTTGACACAATTACCGAGGAGGTAATCTGATATACTTTTAGTAAAGAAATACAAGTTGGTCACTTTAAAGAAATAAGAATGGAAGGAGACATATAATATTTGAGAAGTAGTTGTCACTATTCCCTAGAAAAAAATGTGATATACTTTTATTAAAAAAGGGTACAAGGTGGTCATTCAACAAAAAAAAATTGTCAATAAATAAATTGACAAATAAAGGATGTCAAACGGAGAAGAAAGTTTTGTGTAAATACATTTACAGATTTTTTTTTTAATTGAAATGTATAAAATAGTATATTTCTCAATTACTTGTAGCAATCACATAAAATCGTAAATTTCACCAAGCACACTGCTGATGGTAGCACATCTATCAAACTTTAAAGTGTCACCCACAATGATATAGAAACATAAGACATAAAAGCGATGGGCAAATCGCAGCCCAAATTTTGTACACCAGATTTCTCTGTTTGCAATAATTTCGTTGAGATTTTTTTTTGATTTCCAGTGATTTCCCCGTAATTTGATCTTGATTTCTCACTAAAATCATTAAATACATGTCAATGATATAAGTAGATAAAGATATGTTAAGCTCGAAACTCTTGCTTTTATAGATTACCTATATGTAATAAGCATGTTTTTCTATAAATTAAATCGTATCATTATTAAACATTATACGTTAAACAATTATAAGTAAGTTTTTTTGGACTAAATCCTACCAACTCATATAAATAAATGCGAAACGCGAATGACAATAAATACTTAATAAGTGAGGTGGTAGGGTACCGGTTTCAGTGGCAAGACATCGATCAGTGGAGGTACGCCGGTTGAGTCCGGTACTTGGATGGGTGACCATATCTCATCTCGCCATCCTGGTCAAGTGGTGGAGTTGCATTAGCTAAACTTCGCTACTATGTTAATGTAAATTTTAATTGCCAAAATTAAAAAAAATTAAAATACTGGAAAAAATTGCAATCGCAAAATCAAGGTGAGTTCTTCAATACAGAAAAATCTAAAGATGACCCCTATGACATACCTTCGGACTGAGGAAAACAAAAAAGTATTAGAATATTCTATTTAGATTCCTGTGGAGCCCTTTATAAATATATAAAATTTAATTAACTTCCTATGATAACTTTTTGAGTTACCAAAAACACTAATAGGCGAGTCTGCCCGGGGTAAAAAAGAGGTGATTTTACAAAGATTGTATACCATTTGAGTTAGCAACGGATTCTTATAGAAAAAATTTCGCTGAACAAGATTTTCTTATGAAAAATTTTCCTAAGCCGCGAGCTTCATGGTCAAATAATTGTTTGAACAAAATTTTTTCATTTTTATTTAATAAAATGAAAACGGTTTGACGGATCCCAAAAAATGATGATTCAATCGAAAGATATTATGAATACGCGTCATTTGGCGCCAGGCACAACTCATTTTGTCAACCCGTTCATTTGTTATAGTCAAAATAAATGTCTTAATTAACAAATTGATTACTCCGAAACTAATGAGGTCAGGATTGTTTTTTTTTTATTCAAAAAACATGCCTTTTATACCAAAGAATATACCATATTTTTTTTTGGCCCGATATCTTCAATAATTTTTTATTGTTTAAACAATTGGCATAATTTGTTAATTAGCAAATAACTTTTTTTTCGAAAGTTTGATGGACTTCTGGGCGAGTTCCTGTGGAAAAAAGACCAAAAATAAAAAGGCAACAATTTTTTTTTTCATTTTTTTCTTATAATGAAAAAAGTTAACGTCTCATGAAAAAAACACACACTTTGTTATTTGTAAATGAGAAATAATCAAAAGATTTAACAATTATAATGGCATTATTATTTTATTGTTTTAATTACAAATATTTACAATTAATAACTATTAACGCTAATAACTTTGTAATTACAACTATATAGTACCAATCGCGTGATAAACAACTTTCCGTGTCCCAACCTGAATTCAAAACATTTAACAATCTCCGTTTAAATCTACATCGTCATCGTTCATTGCTCATTAAAAAAAGTGCATTCATCTTCATCATTATATTCTATAAAAATATCATCGCATTCGTTACGTTCATTCTCTAAAATCACTCTAGAATTTTCAGAATTAAATAAATCACATTCCATTACATCA
Organism: Rutpela maculata; assembly: GCA_936432065.2. Lineage (NCBI taxonomy): Eukaryota > Metazoa > Arthropoda > Insecta > Coleoptera > Cerambycidae > Rutpela > Rutpela maculata. The sequence goes on along the minus strand of OW386285.2, from coordinate 73,018,874 downwards.
TTATCAGTTTGTATGTATTGTAAAATATTGTCATCAAAATCGTTTTTTACAATATAAAAAATATTTTATTATAGGAAATATTTTATTGCACGAAAAAAAAGCAAATCTGACGAAAAAAAAATTTGCCCATACCGAGGATCGAACCCACCTCCCCATTGCGCGTCAAATCTTACTATTTTCGCATTGCGGGAGAGATTTTTTAAGGGTCAAAAACGTGTATAACTCTTCAGGGATTGAATGAATTTTGTAGAACTTTTTGTGGTTGATGGAAAAACTTGTTGCTTTCATTTGCACCAAAACTCGTGTCAAAAAAGTTGTTAATAAACAAATTAGAGCCTATAACGCAATATCACTTATATTTCCGGTTCCGGTTATCCAATCAAGTTCATTCTGGTCTCAAAATTTTCCTTTTTCCAAGCACTTTCATATGCACAAAACCCCATTTCGATACGCTTACCCAGAGCCGAGATATTCCATTTGCAAAATTAATTTAAACTTTAAATAAACAAAAGCAAAAAGTTGCATTCGTGCAGACTTCTATGGGGGTTACGCCCGACATCAATATTTATCGTTTAAAGTTGGTTTGAAGTCGATCAAACTTTCGAAAAAAAAGTTATTTGCTATTTAACAAATTATGCCAATTGTTTAAACAATCAAAAAGTATTGAAGATATCGGGCCAAAAAAAATATGGTATATTCTTTGGTATAAAACGCATGTTTTTTGAAAAAAACAATATCCTGACCTCATTAGTTTCGGAGTAATCAATTTGTTAATTAAGAAATTTATTTTGACTATAACAAATGAACGGGTTGACAAAATGAGTTGTGCCTGGTGTCAAACGACGCGTATTGAAAATATCTTTCGATTGAATCAATATTTTTTCTGATCCGTCGAACTGTTTTCATTTTATTAAATAGAAACGAAAAAAAAATTGTTTAAACAATTATTTGGCCATGAAGCTCGCGGTTTAGGAAAATTTTTCATAAGAAAATCTTGTTCAGCGGAATTTTTCCTATAAGAATCCTTGGCTGACTCAAATGGTATAGAAAATTTTTGGGAAAAATCCCAGGCAGACTCGCCTGTAATAGGAGCGACAGACAAAAAGAATAAGAAAATGATAAAAGTGTATTCATATTAAAAATACTTCTAAAAATCTATAGTTGAATAAAATCATGAATACCATTACTTTCTCGTTTAGGTGTAAGAAAGTAAAAAGTCGAGTTTGCACGCAATGTTTGACCCTCCTTTCCATCTTACATTAAAATATTTTAATAGCCTCACAAATTGAAGGTTTCCTTTTCAAATTGCGCACCTGAGATGAAATAAATGTTTAAGCAATTACCATGAGGAGTTTCTCTGTAAGCATTCATAACATCATAATAGTGTTTTAAAGCGTCTCTATATTTAAATTATTACCTGCTGTGTGAAATGGATCGACGTTCTGGGGCTGCTGCATAATTTTGCATCTGTGATTGCTATGCATTTGATGCTTTTGATCTTTTTACATCTAAGTATTCGAATTCAAATTGGCTGAATGCCAATTTTTGCTGTCAGGCATTCTATTATTGTAATGTAATAATTGCTTCTAGGTGTATAAATAGAACCGTCCGCATTGCTTGTTATTACTGTTAATATGGCATGTAAAATGAAGAAAAAGTGCGCTTTGTACACTTCTCATTTTCCATAAACGTGAAACGAGCATATTGATTTAAATAAGAATTGGTTACGCTTGATATTTATTTATACAAATGAAATTTATTTCGAACTGTTTTAACCAACTATTATTTTACGATACTAGTTCACACCTCTCCTCAATAGAGATTGCAATACCGGTTAACCGGTTAACCGGTTATTAGGACAAAAAACACGTGATGATAATTACCGGTTATTTTAATTTTTTACCGGTTATTTCGGTAAATTCTAAACTTACGATATGTCACGTATTCAACGTTTCTTTTTATGTCAGTGACTAGTATTCACTAAATACAGAGTGACTGCCCCAGCACTGAGCACTTTTAACAATAAATAAATAATATTATAAAAAGTAAAACCCAGACACCAAGTTCTAAGAAATACAAGTAAGAGAGACATTGACAATATCGTGCGATAGGAAATTGAATATTTCACTGCCGCAAATATTCGTGGAATACATTTAGAAGTATGTTATTACCAATTCTTATTAAATTATCGACCCACCAATATCGCTTGAGGAAGGACATCTTCAGCTGGTGGTATTCTATGCACATATATCAAACGACTAACAGATATAGCTTTGAAAAACTAATCCTTTTAACAGGCCGTTTTTAAAAAATATTGTATTTTTAGATTGGGTATTCAGTAAATGCCCTATTTGAGTTTATGTTTATAAATTTTGTTATTTAAGTTGATATTTTCGTTATTTACAGAATAATTATTTATTTAAATTTATTTCATTTATATTTTTTCCTTTTGATAAAAAAACCTTTGGTTTGTTCATTATATTAAATATACGTATATAATAGTATATAATTCAACGAACATATAATGATGGCTATTATTCACGAGGGTGAAGTTTAAGACACGAGCCGTAGGCGAATGTCGTAAATCACCAGAGTAGCAATTAAATGCGAGTAGAATACTATACTTTGTCCACGACTATTAGATATTTTTGTTAAATTGTTTACTGTAGAAATTAATTAATGAATTATTTATGTTATTCTTTTTGAGTAATATGTGAAATTATTGTAAATAACGTTGACGTTTAAATTTAATTTGACACATAACGGCCTACTCAATCAAATTTAAAAACGAAATTATATGATAAAAGAGAGTTTGTTTCTGAAACGCTAAATAGTTATCTATTCATAAATTTGATAATAACAATAAAATTGTTCACACAATTGTAGCTATGACTGTTAACGAATAATTATATTTAAGGTTTCAGAAACTAGCCATAAATTCTACTAAAAAGTTGCGAGATTGCACTCGAATTGAGAAAATACCTGCCCGTGACTTCTTATAAACAACTGACTGTCATTATTATTCACTAGTGAATACTGAAATCATTATTCACTGCAGGGAAGAATGGATAGCATTATCCCTGAGGAAACACATACATAATGAGTACATCGTGGGCAAAAATTTTTTTTGTCAAATTTGGATAATTTTGTACGTGGAAAAAGATAATTGCCATTTTCGCCACTCTATTCATTCATTCTAAAAATTACCGGTAAATACCGGTTAACCGGTTATTTCCATTTTTATTTACCGATTTACCGGTTATTAAAACTTCCGGTAAATTGCAATCCCTACTCCTCAACAATTTTGAGTCTCATCATAGTGATGACTCAAAATAATCATGGTATCTTTTCAAGTACATCAAAAATAGTAAAATGCAACTTTGCAGAAAATCCCAGCTGCTGCTTTTCTCAAGATATCGACAAAAACGTTATTTTTCAATAAAAAAACACCGAATTTGCGAATTGTATTGTGACGTGTTTCCACCCCTAGGAAACCACCCTTGCAAATTCCGTGGGTTCCAAAAATTATAACAAGAGGTAACCACTAACACACTTTATTAAATAATTTACTGGATACTTCACAATACCATTATTAACTTAAATGCACTTGACTGACTAAAAATAACAATATTTATCACTTTGTTTTCACTTTGTAGTCTTAACCTCACTTATCAATATGTCAATTCAAAAACTCCCTCTTCTCGCCGAGAATGTGGCCTTATATACCCTAGAAATTGTGTCTTGTGTCGTGTTTTCTAGAAGCTTCGGTTCTTTTCTCCAATGATCCAGAAACGTTTCTACTGTCTCACAGATGGCATAACGTACAACATACATGTATTTAGTGCTGCCTATCCCCAAGGGGGTGATTACTGGTTACAATATTCATATATTCATATATTTATCGATAATATTTATGCTTAATTATGTACTTGCTTACACTTCGTATGTTATATCTATATACATGTAGAGATATGGTTCAGCCCATAGGGACACTCCTGTGACTCTTGAATGGGTGAAGATTTTTTTCAAATTTGGTGTAGTGATATGGGATGAAGTTTCCAATTATATGATGGCTAAAACGGCCGACTTCCGGTTTCGATGCAATTGACATGAAAATCAAATTTTTAAATGGGACAACCTGTAAATTTTTGCATATTTGAATACTGCTAGCCAAAAGACATATGATCTGACCCTCAAATTTTATTTTGATTTCCAAAAAATATAGATTTTTTTATTTTTAATTCTAATCATAGAAGGCCCCGATTTTGCCAAAATTGTTAATAATCAGTCTGAAAGTACTTTTAAAATATTGTCTCATCAGATACTAACATTAAACATGATTTATTCATGATTAAGTTCAACGATATTAGTTTCTCAACGAAAACTATTTTTTTAATGGAACTCCTATGGGACAATCTGTTATTTAATTAGATCTTTAAATTACGAAGAAAATGATATGCATAATGTCTACCTTCTCTTTGTACTAAATTTATAATTAAATAAATAATAATAATAATTTTTTTTATATTTTTTGAAAATCAAAATGATATTTGAGGGTCAGATCATATATATTTTTGCCAGCAGGATCCAAATATGCAAAAATATACAGGTTGTCCCATTTAAAAATTTAATTTTCATGTAAATTGCATCGATATCCGAAGTCGGCCATTTTGGTTCTGGAAATTGGAAATTTCATCCCTTATCACTGTATACAAAGTGTAAGTACATATTTAAATATAAATATTATCGATAAATATATGAATATATGCATGTAATTCGCAAATTCGGTGTTTTTTTATTGAAAAATAACGTTTTTGTCGATATCTTGAGAAAATCAGCAGCTGGGATTTTCTGCAAAGTTGCACTTGATTATAATGTACTTGAAAAGATACCACGATTATTTGGAGTCACCATTTTGATGAGATTTAAAATTGTTGAGAAGAGGTGTGAGTAGGAACACTTATAATAATTAAATGTTTCATTCTGATTTTTGTTAGAAGTATGATGTATGGTACACCCTGTATTAAAATTTATTTATGTGGAATATAGAATAATCAATGTGGTAGTTGCTATACAGGATGGGTAATAGCACATTCAACTTCGATACCTCGTATTCTATGATAGCTCGAAATTTTATTTAAAACTATAAGTAAACTACAGAGTGCCCCATTATATTTTGACTCTTTTAAAGCTATATAACTTTTGAACTAGTTGAAATAATGGAATGCAGTTTTGGCCAGTTTTCTTCGAATGTTGATAAGTTATTTCCTAAGTATCTTTTTTTTGCTTACTTCCGGTTTAACCGGAAATGAGAGCGTATTTTCGGGGATGGGGCAACTTTCTTATTTCAAAAGGAATACCCTGTATATTTTTCCACAGTTGGAAAGCCCATTGTTTCCAAAAAGTCCGTATTTGTCATGGAATTATACAGAGTGATGGTTTTATAAGCTTTTAGTGAATACTGCGTTTTATCGAAATTCGAAAAAAATAATAATTTACAAAGAAGAGTATGGAAATAAAAGACAAGATTACTTGTAAACGTCAAATTAGTTTATTGGCAACTCGGGTACTTGAGTTATTTTAAGAAAAATATTTACTTTAAGTGAAAAAGCTAAGTGTGTAATCTTTTTTGCTGAAACTAAATCTTACAAAACAACACAAAGAAGATTTAGAACTATGTTTAACAAGCTAAAAACTACATTTTGATATGCTTTTTATCCCCGTTGGGATGATTCAGTACCTTTTCAGCAGAGGGTCGTAGGATGACTCAGTACATTTTGACATGTTTTATTTTTCTTTTTGCATTGACTAAAGTAAAGGCTAACTACATTTTGAAATACAGAAAGGGCATCGGTTATATTGTTATCTAGTAAATGAAAATCGGTAAAATATTTATAGAGATAGAATTTTCCCCGGTATGATCTTCATTTTTTTTGGTTTTGACACCTATAGATAATTTCGCGTATTCCAAAATAGAGACTTTTTAGAGAAGGCATGATATCAAAATGTTTTGCATTCGTATGTTTCTTTTACAATGGGTGCAATGCAGGAATTATAAGTAAATTCTTAAATTCTTAAATTAATACCGATACTTAACCAAATAATGAAATGAATGATGATTAATCATTACATTATTTTTTGCACCTATATCGCACGGAGAATTTATCAATTTGTAATATTTTTTAAAATAATTCTATGGACAATTATATATTATTTATATTTTTATTACTTAATTTTCCAAAATTTCACTCAAGAATATAGCAATAAAAAATTATCAAATGCAGAAACATCAGCGGAGTTATTTCAGACTTACGATTTTATTTTCGGGCCCACTGCCACTCTGATATACCGGACGTTTATTTTTAATTTTTTGAAAAAACTTTGTTTCAGATTATTTGTCCAAAAAGGTCCGTACTTTATACTGGTTATAGAGATTGACTGACGGAATACTTAATTTTCGATTTTTATTAGGAAACTGTTCGGTATTTGTAGAATTTACCAAAAAAATCAAGTTTTCCAGGATTCGTAGATTCGCTTTTGTTTTGTCAAATTTCTCACAAACGTCACCTAATAGACTTAATCGAGCCCTACAATCGCCATTTTTGAAAATGAAAATCGGACCTTCGGTATCAATTTCTTTGGAAAATCATACTCGACCTTGGAAAAAATACTTGCGGTCAACGGATTTGGGCCGCCAGCAATAGGCTTCATTTGATCCCACCAAGTTTCATCGAAATCGATCTATATCCTGGACAGTTATCGTGCTTCCTAGCCCGATTTCGAGAAAACCAGTTTTTCGCAAAAAAATTCAATTTGCATTTGTTTTTCGACATAGTCTCTGGTATTCTTATCTCTAGATCGTTACGAACGGCACCATCTCTTTTTTGAAATATCTCGATCCGACTGCCCGTTACCGAGTTATTCAATTTTTCCCGAAAAACTTGAAACGTTTATATCGTTTACTTTCGGTTTCCGAAAGGAGCCGAGCTTCCAGCGTTAAGGTTTTCTAAAGGCCTCCTATTAACCACCCAAGTTTCATCGAAATCTGAAAACGGATTAGGGGGGCTGAGCGTGACAGACAGACCGACTGACCGACGGACGGAATTTTCTAAATTCGCTCTCGAGTCGATAGATATGACTTTATTTCGATCCGACGTTTTTTTCGGATTTCGATGGTCCACTGGGAAAATGCAAAACCTATACTACATTTTTTTTCAAAATGTAGTAACAAGGAGCCTCCAACAAAAAATTCAATTAGAAAATGGTGTAGAAACTTACAAGTGATGTTGTCTTTTATTTCCATAGTCTACTTTGAGAATCATTATTTTTTTCATAGCATTTCGATAAAACGCAGTATTCACTTTAAAAGCATATAAAACTATCACTCTGTATAATTTCCATGACAAAATATGGGAAGGGGAAACAGTGAACTTTTCAACTGTGGAAAAATATACAGGATGTTCCATTTGAAATAACGAAGTTGCCCCATCCCCGAAAATACAATTACAAATGGATAAGTTAAAATATAAAGGAAATATAGCGGGGAGCCACTAACCTGTGGCCGGTATAAATATCCATACCAATTTTTACGTTAAATTGAACCTCGCGCAAGTATGGCGACCGTCAGGAGGAGCGCAATCGCACTACAAAATACGATTTCCTTTCTCATTTCATCTTACCTACTAGCCTGATCAAATTGTAGTTTTTCGGTAACATGAGTTCGTTAGAAGATTTCTCAACGTAATTATATGTTTTTGGGATGCTGAACACGAATCTGAAGTTTGCTGCCTCGTAGCAGTACCAGCTCAGGTCGAAAAATGCAAAAAATCTCGAAATTTTCGGAGTTTTTCCGGTTTTCCGCTCATATCTTGCAAATGACTCGTCGTACGGAAAATATTACTGTATTCAAAGTTGAAGAGCATTAAATTCTGCATCGAATAATGCAAATTGGACCGATTTATAAGGTCGCTGTCAATATAGTCAGCTGGAAAAAAGAGCAGAAAAAAGAGCAAATACGTTGTAGTGTGAAGATGCGATGTATAGAAAATACCTGATAGCAATGTCCATTTTATTTTCCTTACGACGCGTCGTTAGCAAGATACGAGCGGAAAACCGGAAAAACTCCCAAAATTTCGAGGTTTTTGCGTTTTTCGACCTGAGCTGGCACTGCTACGAGGCAGCAAACTTCAGATTCGTGTTCAGCACCCCAAAAAACATATAATACCTTTGAGAAACCTTCTACCGGACTCATGTTACGAGACCAGGTACTTTTGAACACCATTTGATCAGGCCCTGATCAAATTAGATTAAAAAACTTTGTTGTAACATGAGTCCGGTAGAAGGTTTCTCAAAGGTATTATATGTTTTTTGGGGTGCTGAACACGAATCTGAAGTTTGCTGCCTCGTAGCAGTGCCAGTTCAGGTCGAAAAACGCAAAAAAACTCGAAATTTTGGGAGTTTTTCCGGTTTTCCACTCGTATCTTGCTAACGACGCGTCGTAAGGAAAATAAAATGGACATTGCTATCAGGTATTTTCTGTACATCGCATCTTCACACTACAACGTACTTGCCCTTTTTTCTGCTCTTTTTTCCAGCTGAATATATTGTCAGCGACCTTATAAATCGATCTAATTGGAAGTTAGGGAGGTCATTCGACGCAGAATTAATAATACTCTTCAACTTTGAATACAGTAATATTTTCCGTACGACGCGTCGTTTGCAACATATGAGCGGAAAACCGGAAAGACTCCGAAAATTTCGAGGTTTTTTGCGTTTTTCGACCTGAGCCGATACTGCTACTAGGCAGAAAACTTCAGATTTGTGTTCAGCACCCCAAAAAACATGTAATTCCGTTGAGAAACCTTCTACCAGACTCATGTTACGAGACAGGTACTTTCGAACACCGTTTGATCAGGCTATACCGTTTATTAGTAATGTTTTAACTTTTAAGTTACAGTACGTAAACCATTACCAACATAAACCAACTACGTAAACCATTATAACTTATGTTGGTTTCATTAAAATGTATAAAATGAATTGTGTTTATTTTATTGTAAACTCGTAATTATTGTTTAAAATTAATATAACCTTCCACATAAAATTTACCTCCCTCAATAAATTGAAAATTGTTAATTCTAGATAATATTTTATTTCATATCATATTACATGTTATAAGTAAAAAGTAAAATAAAGGGTAGGGGGATATGTCAGTATTTCAGAACGTTCGTTTTTGTTGTGGGGGGGGGGGTAAGGGGGCCAAAATCAGGCCTCGCATGTGCCAAAAAAAAACCCTTGGACCGGCACTGCCAGTGAGTGGGAGCCTCTGGCGAAGCCGGAAAAGAAAACGGCTTGTGTTTTAAATGTATAGATTATGATTAATATTATATATATTACTAGAAGTAGAACGCACTCTTTTTTTGTGTTGAGCCCAGGATTTGCGGCTGAGGCGAAGCCGAAGCCGCAAACTGGGCGAAACACAAAAAAAGGCGTTCTACTCCGTGTAATATATACTATTCTTTCTTCAAGCGTATTAAAATGCAAAAATTCATTTATTTATCATAAATGTACAAATATTCAAACTGCATTCTTACATGTTGACACAATATGACAAGTGGATAGCGCGCCACCGATGTATTATGTTACTAGTAAAACAATACCCACTGCGGTGGCGCTTTCGGAACTAACATTATGTTACTAGTAAAACAATGTCTACTACGGTGGCGTTCGGTACTAACATTTTGTTACTAGTAAAACAATGTCCTACTTCTACTTCTGTTTTTGGTGACATAATTTAAACATTTTAATACGCTTGAAGAAAAAAATTCATATGCTTTCATCACATAGTTACTTAGTTGTTCAGAAAGTTAAGAATTTTCGATTCCATGAGTCGATATGTTTGTCTGATAATAAAGACACATTTTAATTGCAAAAGTAGCGTGGGAAAATGAAAAGTGTAAATGCTTTTTTAGATTTTATTTTATTTTCTCGTTTCTTTTACTTCTTAAATTTGTCACATTTATGTGGTGACGGTGTGGAGCGAAGCCACAGGAATTTCTTTTATTTACTTCAAACTTGCATCCCCTTACAAAAATAAAATCGTTTTGCTTAATATTTTATCTTATAAAGTAAGTTGTTTCGGAAACATTCACTATTACCTTTCGGTACACCCAGTGGCGGATCCAGGGGCGGGGCGCCCCCCCCTCGAACAACTGAGAAATCTAGAAATTCCGACTCGCAATTGCAAATTGGTATATATAAATAAATTTTAGGACAGTATATGCGTTAGGAAACGTGCCAATGAATTGATTTTCTAAAATATATTAAGGTGCCCCCCCCCCCCCCCTGGCATAATCCTGAACAGTATATAATAATAATATATAATAATAATAATGTTTATTCACCTCGTATAACATTTACAAATACATAACATTTAAAGTTGATATCCTTAAATCTACGGGAAAAAATACAATAAGAAATGTATATAGAAAACGACAAATAAACAGAAGTAGACCCACAAAGGAAACCCTGCTCGTGGGTAGCATTCTATATTTATTTATAGTTTATCAATAGACGCTATACTGCATGCAAATGTATGATTTTTCAGAAATGGAGATTAAGTAAAAGGTATATAAAAAAGTATACAATAATGTAGGTGTAGATAACGAAAAGAGGAAAAATAAATCTGATAGTAATATACAATACCACTTGAAACCATGCAGGTTTCGTCAAGTAGGTACCTTGTCGGAAACAGCCATACATCCACACACGGTGTCCATTCATTTACACTAAGAGGCAGTTACTACGAATTGCAGCTAGATGCAAATAATAACAAATGTACTATATTCCAACTTATGCAAAGAACTCTAAAAATTACATTTTTAATAATAATTTTATATTATTTAATTCTAATGAGCAGAACAACGAGAGAAAAGAAATAATGAAAATTGTATGTAGTGGCTCTTAAATGCGTCCAAATTCATTTTTAATGTCAATCATGTCATGGACTACGATTCTCGGCATGCCAAGGATCCAGTTCTTTACTTTTATTTTAAATAGTTTAAACGAATTTAAATTTTTTATGTAGCCGGGCACGAGATTGTATAATTTTGGTTCAAGGTAATTATGGCTGCGTTGGCCAATAGTTTTACCCATTCTTGGTACTGTGATTGCTTGTTTTTTATGTCTGGTATCATAAATATGCTTCACCAATGGATGTTTTCCTAAATTTTTACGTTGATGCAAGATTAGCTGGTGGCAAAATAATTGTCTGATGTCTAAAATTTTTGCTTCACTGTACAGATCATCGCTTGGGTAGGTGTATCATTTGCCAAATATTATTTTTAATAACCATTTCTGGGCAACTTCTAGTTTTTTTTAAGTAGCAATTTGTTACTCCCCCCAAGCAATAATGCCGTACAATAAGTGTGTTTGCACTAAAGCATAATACATTGTCGTCAGATATTTGACATCAAAAGAGTTTTTTAAATATTTAAATTTTGACCAGAGACATCTTACTTTTTTAACTAAATATTCAATGTGTTTGTCCCATCTAAGGTGGCTATCTATTATTATACCAAGGTATTTTATCGATTTAGCTGACTTTAATTCAATATCAAAATCGTTATATCTAAGACTAATGGAATTGAAGTTTGGAAGGTTAGAAGCATAACTAGTAAAAGGTATGTACTGGGTTTTTTTCAAATTTAATGTAAGCAATTTGCTGTTAAAAAAGTCAAGCACAACTGGAAGATCATTCTGGATAACAAGTTTCAGTGTTTGCCAGTCTTTGGCTCTATAAAATATGGCGGTGTCATCGGCAAAACCTATGACCTTACCTACGATAGGAAGTTTAAACAAATCATTTATATATATAGTAAATAATATAGGGCCAAGGACTGTTCCTTGAGGACCTCCATAACTTACTGTCTTAGTGCTGCTGGTTGCGTCATCAAGTTTTACACATTGTGTTCTATTACTTAGGTAACTTTTCATTAAATTATACGTAGTTCCTCGAAGGCCAATACTTTCTAAGGTATCCAATAAATCCGTGTGGCTTACGTTAGGAAACGTGCCAATTAATTGATTTTCTAAAATATACTAAGGTGCGCCCCCCTTGGCATAATCCTGGATCCGCAAACTGGGTACACCTATTTTAAAAACAATTCTTATAAGGAACTACTATAATATTGTCTTTTTAACACGTTTAGATTCTATAAAAACGAATATACATGAATACAACACACCAGTTAAGAATACAATTAATTATGTATTTCGTTTCTCTTTTTAAGATCGTCATATTTTTCATTCATTATTTAGATATGAGAATGTAGCACAACAGACGGAAGTTACAAGCTTACTTGTATGACGTTTTATCTCGATTGTCATTCAATTTATGTTTTAGTATTAAATATAATAATAAATACCCACACTTTATTGAAGCTGTCCTTTTGTCTTGTCATGATCACAAGATATGCAGACAATGTCTTTATTTTATTCAGCGCATAGCATTTTTTTATGGAATATTATTGCATTGTCAGTCCTCTTGAATTTAAATCCCGTTTTGCTTAATTAATGTCTAATTAACGTCGATATGTTCCGCCAGGTCGTTAAACTTTAAATTCAGTTTTAAGTTAAGCTTAAATATTTTATAGGGTACAGGGTGCTCATTAATATTAATGAGCAGGATTTCGCAGATATGTAGACGAAGTAAGTAATATTGACCAATATGTTATTTAAACCTGTTCGTCTCCAAGATACATGTTGAACAACTTGAACAAAAATACAATTTTCATCTGTGTTTCTGGAGCCCACCATTTTTTTTTTTTCATTTGATACATTACAATAAAACTGTATGCGGCATAAAATTTCATTCAATCCATAAGACCAGTTGCGTGTAATAGTGCAAGAGCCCATGGCATTTTTGCATCCGTGATCGAATACCCTCAAAATAAGTAACAAATTGGTAAGTAAACATAATAGATAACAACAATCCGGCGGTCGCCCTAATCGAGTCCTGTGCATAATTACGGTAATTAAGCTAATTATCGGAAAATTTCGCTGCGTTTTTTCGTCATCAGAATTAAATTAATAGGGAATATAGAGGAATATATATATTATTAAAATATAACGGTCGCTTTAACTTTATCTTGTGGCGACCTACTTGAAAAGGTAGTTGATCGGTGCATCACTTCCGTCATCGAAAATCCTTTTTTTTTTTATTAAAGTTTAGACTCTCTAGAATATGAAATTAATGGTCGCCCAGTAGAGAAATCGGACTAAACATAATATGGACAACCGAATTTTATATGACCGTTTTCATCTCCTTGTATTATTCTTCCACGATACTTCCTTCATCGAACATACTCCTTTTTTTTTCAATTAAAGTTTAAGCTATCTAGAATATAAAAATAATGGTCGCCCAGTGAAAAAATTGGGTTAAATATATGGGCGACCTTTGTAACTTTCTGTTAATGTCGTTATGTTATCCCAAACTTTAAAACCGAGATAAAAACAGCCAAATCTGACAAAAACAACGAAGATAAACATTGATAAAAAAAACGAGGAGCAAACCGCGAAGGAAATCTGGTGTACACCCAGAAGTAAATCCGAGGAAATCTTCGTCAATGGTGTACAAAATTTTGGGCGCGGTTGACTTATCCTAAAAAAAATAAGATTTTTTACATTACACAGAACTTATGATACACCTGCTTACATTTTTTGTATTCAACTTACTTATTGTGGGCTTCATTTCGAACATTAACTTAATGTAATTTAATTTTGGAAGAGCAAAGAAATAAAATAATTTTTAATTTTTTTCTCAAAATTTTTATTTTGCAACCTATAACGGCTGTTAAATAAACTACTTTTTTCATTATTTTTCATGTACGTAAAACGCATGTCTATGGCAATAACGAGAAAAAGATAAAAAGCGTGAAAAATAGTTACATTATTACACTTTGGTGTACAGTCGAATCATAAGAGTGCATTGAAAACAATTGAAGTTGTTTTGCGATCTTGGCTTTAGAAATGTCAACTTATAGACATATTTTGACTTTCAAGTTATTTCTAAAATGTATTTATTTAAAAAAGTATAGTGTGGCACACGTATGAAAAGCACTTTTCATACTCTTGTGATTTATGACTGTTACATTCGTGTGATAAATGCTATTTTCAATACTTGTTGCACAATATATTATTCCAGACAGGCTGGAATCTGATGATGAAGTCCTTAAAAATGAAACAAAGTACTGAGTATATATGCCCTGCACACGTTTGGAGGTGTTTGTTTACCTCAATATGTTGGTTAAAGGCATTATAGGTTGGTAGTAATCTAACTAAATTGAAGTTTTTCTTAAGAGTTTGTTTTGCTATAGTTTTGGTGTATAGCAAATATGTTTTATTTGTGTTTAATTTCAGTTTATACAAATACACAAAAGTCGACTTCAAGAATTTCTTCTTCGTCTGCATTATTGGGCTGATTGAAGATTGCAAACTTCTTTCTAAAAGATGGTTGGCTTATGAGATCTGCTTTTCTTTTCCTGAAAATATATGAGGTTATATCGGGACCGGAAGGGTTAATGCCGTGTTTACTAGTTTGAGGTTTTGCGTGTTTGTGTTATATTTATTTTATCTTATCTTTTTCTGATCACACCGGTTTATAAAAAAAAAATATTGAATTGTAACCTTCCATTTAGTTCATTTTGCCGTTATTTATTAATAATAAATAAATTCACGTTGCACACATACATAATAGCATGAAAATACTGACAGGTTACCCATTCTAAACAAATTTTTTTTCACCGTTGCCGTTTTTTCTTACACACTTCTATTTTAGCTGCTCACCAAATTCTTTTATTGTTCTTAGATATTTGGCGCCATCGTTTCTTTGGTTTTATTAACTTCTTCGCCACAAATTAGACAGCATTTTTTTAAATTAAATTGAATATTTTTTGATACTGTATATTGCAAAAACTTAGCATCTCTAGAGACATCGGTGTAGATATAT
The DNA here is from genome assembly GCA_936432065.2 of Rutpela maculata. Taxonomy (NCBI): domain Eukaryota; kingdom Metazoa; phylum Arthropoda; class Insecta; order Coleoptera; family Cerambycidae; genus Rutpela; species Rutpela maculata. The sequence goes on along the minus strand of OW386285.2, from coordinate 73,003,870 downwards.
ATAAGCATATTTTTAACCGATTTCTTTATCAATATATTAGTACAACGGGAACCCACTGTACGTGTACCCCCGATCCTTGGGGACAATGTTTTTCATAAAGATTAAAGCCTAAGGAACAATTTTAGACATGTCCCCAAAAAAAAACTGGCTGGACTTTCAAAATGGCGTCCATGTTTATAAAAAAAAATTTCAAATATGGTTTTTGTCATTTAACACAAAAACTAAAAAAGATGGAGAAAAACTTTCTGCACAAAAAACACAGTGCATAAAATTTTCTACAGTTTTGTTCCTATACAATATTTCGATAAGAGTTAGAGTGAAATTACTTAGAGAAGATAACATACTAAAACTACTAAGTTTACTATTTTCGTTTATTAATATTATTGGACAGTCGCAATTGAAATAAATTTCATTTCATCTGTTTTATTCATAAAAACGGTTGAATATTCACTATAGATATATAATAAATACCGAACACGAACTAGACAATCGGCACGCGCTAGCGATATCGGTTTGTACGGATGTTATCTTCTCTATTTAATTTCACTCTACCATTTTCCAGATAAATGATTCAGCTCTTAAAATAAAATATAAAATTCAATATAAAAGGTAAGTAACACCTCATTCGCTTTCAGATTCACTATCGCTGTCTCCCGATACATCGAATATTTCTTCCAAGTCTTCTTCCTCTAATGCTTCATTTTTGATATCGTTATCATCCTCACTTTCGGCTATTATGATTTGATTTTGGAATCATCTCCTAAAGAATTTCAGTAAGCGATTGAGACAGCATTTTATCTGCTGAACACCAAAGAGGTTCTCCATTTTCTTGCCATCCATAATCATTCCAAGGCTTTAGAATATTGTGAATACCTTCGTCGGCTAATGGCCAAATACGGGTTTGGTAAATACTCCTTTTAATATGCTCGATAATAGAAGCTCTTGATGGTGGAATCGAAAAAAAATCAACTTTAATGTCAATTGATAAAGACAAATTTTTGTCACCACATTTCTGTCTAATGGCAATTAGGCGAAACTCGTCCACGCTAGCGCATTTCTTTGATCCATATATGGCACATGTAAACTCCTCTAATGATGCGACTAATTTATCATCAATATTCCAGCTGCTCCCCAAATCTTGAAATGTTCGGATATATTTGGGAGAAAGTAACATTTATCTTTCCTTTTCCCTTTAAAGCTCTGACTCTGAGTCGCATTCAGTAAATGAATGAATTATAATATTATTATTATTATTGATTTTTTTCAGTTTATCTTATTTTTTGTTATGTTAATAATATAAAGTTATATTATACGCCTTACAATAATTGTCACTTATAATATCCCTACAGCTTAAATTATTTCCGGAAATTTTGTCGAATATTTTGAAAATTATCCCAAGCCGCAGGCGACGGATAATTTTTTTTAAATATTCATGAACGAGGAAAAATTTCCGGATATTAATTTAACCTTGCGGGATAATCGGTAAGAAAATTTCACACCACTATTTTATAAATATTATGCCAAAATTGAACATTTTTATTACGAATGACAAACATTCATTCATCATAGTGAGCCATGGAATAATAACGGGTGGTTAATAAAATACGAAATTTCTTAGTGAAATAACATACCATTCTCCAAGTTTAGTTACATGAACTTTTTATAAATAATTTAAAACATATTATATTTTCGTTTTTTATTAACTTTAGTCTACTAAAATTGGTGGAAGATAATTTATTTTTTATAATTATTCTGAAGTACCCACCTACTTCAAGATTTATATGTTTAATAAAATACGAAATTTCTTAGTGAAATAACATACTTACCATTCTCCAGGTTTAGTTACATGAACTTTTTATAAATAACTTAAAAACGTATTATATTTCCGTTTTGTATTAACTTTGATCTACTAAAATTGGTGGAACATCATTTATTTCTGATATTACTTAAACGCGAGCACAGGGAATGTATTCATTCTTGTCGCCGAGACAACAATTAACAACTTCTAGGCGGCCATGGAATAATAAAAAGTAACAAGATAGTAATGGCTGCCGCACTTACAGGCGTCAATTAGATTAATTTTTACATTCTAATCATAACAAAATTTGATTATCAGCCAAAAGAATAAAGTGCATGGGCATATAGCTCATTTAGCTCAAAAATGGCTCCAGGTTCTAAAACATATGGATTGTGTATTTTGTGCAAAAAATATTCAGACATTGAAAAATGTCATCGTTAGCTTACTTACTTGTCACAATTGGTTGAGGATATTCATTATGAAGAAATATTGGATCTAAAGCTATTCAGAAGAATCCAAAAATATCTACTAAAATCTTCAAGCAAATTTAATAGACTATCTAAATTAAAAGTAAATAAAATTGTGTCGAAATATTTCATATATTTTATTAAACATAGACATTTACAAAGTTCAGTCTTCAGTCCTATTTATTCTCCATTAAGACGAGAAGAATTCTTGCTAGACTTCCAAGTCCACTTAAATTTAGTTATTTATATGTGTTAATAAAATTTGTTAGTTTAATATATATTATTGTGATACCCACAAATTTATTTTTGTAAACAAAAAAATAAATATTAACATATTAATTTGTGTACCTATAATATCCTCGTGAATATCCTCCTTTGCATCGCAAATAAATTTAATTCTAAAAGCGCGTCTTTACTTTGACATTTTAAATGACAGAAAAAATTTCACTTATTAATTTGACAGAATGTAAAAAATTTCCGGAAATTTTTTGGGTTGCCATGGTAACTTAACAAAAAACAAGCCTCTGATTGGTTAAAAAATATGGTGCGAAATTTTCACTTATAATATCCCTAGAGCTTAAATTATTTCCGGAAATTTTTTCGAGGTCATGAATATTTTGAAAATTATCCCGAGCCGCAGGCGAGGGATAATTTTCTTAAAATATTTATGAACGAGGAAAAATTTCCGGATATTAATTTAAGCTCGTGGGATATTCGGTAAGAAAATTTCACTCCATTATTTTATAAATATTATGTCAAAACTGAACATTTATTACGAATGACGAAGATTCATTCATCATAGTGAGCCATGGAATAACAACGGGTGGTTAATAAAATACGAAATTTCTTCTCCAAGTTTAGTTACATGAACTTTTTATAAATAACTTAAAACATATTATATTTCTGTTTTTTATTAACTTTGATCTACTAAAATTGGTGGAACATCATTTATTTTTGATAATTATTCTGAAGTACCCACCTACTTCAAGATTTATATGTTTAATAAAATAAGAAATTTCTTAGTGAAATAACATACCATTCTCCAAGTTTAGTTACATGAATATTTTATAAATAACTTAAAAACATGTTATATTTCCGTTTTTTATTAACTTTGATCTACTAAAATTGGTGGAACATCATTTATTTCTGATATTACTTAAATGCGAGCACAGGGAATGTATTCATTCTTGTCGCCGAGACAATAATTAACAACTTCTAGACGGCCATGGAATAAAAAAAGGTAACAAGATAGTAATGGCTGCCGCACTTACAGACGTCAATAATTAAATTAATTTTTACATTCTAATCATAACAAAATTTCATTATCAGCCAAACGAATAAAGTGCATGGGCATATAGCTCAAAAATGGCTCCAGGTTCTAAAACATATGGATTGTGCATTTTGTGCAAAAAATATTCAGACATTGAAAAGTATCATCGTCAGCTTACTTACTTGTCATAATTGGTTGAGGATATCCATTATGAAGAAATATTGGATCTAAAGCTATTCAGAAGAATCCAAAAATATCTACTAAAATCTTCAAGCAAATTTAATAGACTATCTAAATTAAAAGTAAATCAAACTGTGTCGAAATATTTCATATATTTTATTAAACATAGACATTTACAAAGTTCAGTCTACAGTCCTATTTATTCTCCATTAAGACGAGAAGAATTCTTGCTAGACTTCCAAGTCCACTTAAATTTAGTTACTTACATGTGTTAATAAAATTTGTTAGTTTAACATATATTATCGTGATACCCACAACTTTATTTTTGTAAACAAAAAAATAAATATTAACATATTGATTTGTGTTCTTGTAATATCCTCTTGAATATCCTCCTTTGCGTCGCCAAATAAATTTAATTCTAAAAGCACTTCAACTCCCGCGTCTTTACTTTGACATTTTAAATGACAGAAAAATTTCCACTTATTAATTTGACAGAATGTAAAAAATTTCCGGAAATTTTTTGGGTTGCCATGGTAACTTAACAAAAAACAAGCCTCTGATTGGTTAAAAAATGTGGTGTGAAATTTTCACAGTTATTTCCTCTAAATGATTTACCAATATATGAATGTCCAGGTTTTCTTAATTTTGGACTCATTTATCTGGAAAATGGTGACTCCATTCAAAATATTGTGTAGTAACAAAATTGTAGAAAATTTTATGCACGTTGTTTTTTGTGACAAAAATCTTTGTTCGTTTTTTTTTTAGTTTTTGTGTTAAATGACAAAAACAACATTGGCAACAGTTTGTTTTTAACATATGGCTGCCATTTTGAAAGTACAGTCAATTTTTTCTTTGGGAAAATGTCTAAAATTGTTTCTCCGGCTTTAATCTATGAAAAATATTGTCCCCAAGGATCGGGATACAGCTAGGGTGGGCTCCCCGACTATAGGTAATAAAGTAAAATTTTATTTCACTATTCTTTTTTGAAGGCAGTTCAATATTTTACAACAATTTTTTTATCATGATTTGTGCATCCTTCTGAAAACGTATGCAAAATTCTGCAAATTACGTCTGCAGATAAGTCTAGTGTACCGGTACTAATATATGCACCAATTCTATTAAATATTTAAACTGATGGCGCCTACGACAAGAAACTGAAATTGCCTTTGAAATAACTTAATGACACAAAGAATTAAGTTGATGTAATATGAAAGTCTTTCCAAGACATTTAACTACAAAAAGCGTAATATTCAAATTACAAACTGTTCCCTTTAAAATCTGACCATATTTAAGTAAAATAAAATTTTTCATAATGTGAAGTATTTAAATAGCTCCACGATTAACTAAATAAATTATGTTACCGATTTATCTGACGAGTGACCTACATTACAAATTAAAAGCCAATAAATCTCACTTAATAATTTATCAGCACTGCATATGTGTATCAAAATGATTATGTATTATGATACTAGCACACCTAAGTTCTCCGTATATTACAAAAGCCATAAATATTGTCTAAATCTTAGTTGTGGCATTTTCTTATTTTTTTTTTTGTTTCTGGAATATTCTGTCACATATATATTCCCGTCTAAAAATAATGTCTATAGAATTTACAAAATAATGCAGTTATTCAGTATATTACTGAAAAATGCCTCTATGCCTGTGCATTTGACATGAAAGGAATAGTTATAGGTTTTTTTGTGAGAAATTATCCCCATACAACAATATTATTGCTAATTATTTAACTTTTCTTTGTTTGCCCTCCGCCTCTTTCGCTAAAATTTTTGTCTAGTCCCATTTTATTCTAAGTCCACTGGAGGAATATTCCAGAGAATCGACATGGGAAAACACTCATTAAAGAGTCATGTCCAAAATAAACTGAAAAACTGGTTAATAAGAACAGAACGAAGTTGAGAAGATAAATAGATGGTTAGAGCTGTGGCGGGAGTTTTGTCATTCCAAACCTACTAAATATACGCATATCCATCCTGACCTCTCATCTAAGTTTTGACACGAAAATTATGAATATCCAAGAAAATATATCACAACAATAATACGCCTTAAATTTGGACATGCCTGTTATCTGGCACATATGCGTAAAATAAATGTTCTGCCTTCAGAGAATTGTGATATGTGTAATATTAAAGGTGACCTGGGTCATATTTTCTTCCAGTGTTCTAAATATAAGCAGCAAGTGACAGACTACATAACAATCTATAATATTCAAGCTCCTTTTAATATACTTTCTCTCCTCAGCCACCATAATAAACAAATTTTTTATTGTATCATCGGTTTTTTGGAAGAAACGAATATTTTATTATGAACTTTGTGAGTGAATGTTTAAGTAGGTTAGTTTCGTATCCTTTGTTGTTTTTCCTCTGTTACATCCCTTAATTTATAGTGGTCCTCCAATTTTGTTTGTGTTTAAAAAAATAAATGTGCTGATAGATCCCAGGACGCGAAGTGTGTGTCCCTGTTTTTTCTCCTTTGCTGATCTTTAATATTTGTTTTTTCATTGTCGACATAGGTTAATTGGAATAAATGGTTTTTCGGATAGCGGTTGGCTGTATGGCTAGTGGCCAGTGCCAGAAAAAAAAGTTGGGAAGATATAAAGTATACGGGCAAAGTCATACAGACCCGGAAACCATCAACACTCACCCACTGTAACTCCTGATCAGCGGCACAGAAGTACTAGAATGGTTAGAGATAGAGTTTAAAAAAAATCTGTTCCCCAAGCATGTTGAATTTCACTTTGTAATGCAATTCTTGTGTTCAACCAATCTTACACTGAAAAGTCTTGATGTTTTGCCACATAGTGTTTGTACACTCACATGGAATATTGTAATCGCTGTTTTCTTGAATTTTGTTCCTAGTTTAGTGGGTTTCAAAGTGTTGTTCACTTAAAAACCGTCAAACATCAAATTTATCACCTATACTGGGTAGCTTTTCAGATAATTCGCGTATATAAGGACTTAGCGTTGTTCAGGTTTTTGTCAATTGTTATTTCCAATATGAAAGCTTTATCAACATAGACTTATAAGATAACAATCTCTTCTCACTGTTAAAATAAAGGAAACAAATCCGATTTCCCAAACGGCAGCAAAGTACATGATTTTTATTCTTATTTATGTCATTTGTCAAAAAACACCCTCCAACTGTTCCTGTGAAACAAAAATTACAGGTTTAGGGGTTATTTTCAAATAATATACTTAATAACTAATATTTTGTAGATTTCAGCAACATTATTTTTAGAAGAGGATACGTATATGGAAGGAAATCCCAGAGAGAAAAACAGAAAAGCCATAAGTAATCAATAATCATTTTATTGACCAATTAAAATAATATTCAAATCTTCATCTCCGTAAACCAAGTCAATCGATATTTTTTATGCACTAAGAAAAAATTAGTTCTCAAATGCTAAACTTGATCCCGAACGAAATTCGTTTTGTTAGCCAACTTTTAACGGATTGTGATCATGAAAATTGATCGACTTTAAACTGGAAGGAAAATCAATTCTCAATTTGTTTTAATTTTAACCTAAATTTATACCAAAAGGCCAGATAATACACTTGCTTTTATAGTAAAGGAGTGTGAACATATTTTCGCCCGTCCTCTCACAATAATTTTGAATTTATTCCCGTATCCAAGGCCAATGCTTTCCGCAAGGAAGTTACATTTTTGAAAATCGCAGACAACATCGATTACCTACCGACATTGAAAGTGTCGCAGCTCTAGGTAAAAAGTAGTACACAATAGACAGCGTGCTAGCCACTATTGTTAGAGCCCGCGATTTTGTGAAAATTTTTGAGTTTGCCCTGAGCATGCCATTAGCTAGACAGGCAGGTCAAGTTGTAACAAGCCAACGTGGATTTGTATCCAGTAGATTCACTAAAACTAACCTTATCTATGCAAGACCACATGTTTTTGAAAAACTGAATGGTAATAAACGGGTTGATGTCATCTACACGGATTTTTCCAAGCTGTTTGATCGCTCGTACCACATGCTGATGCGAAAGCTCAGCAAAGAGTGACCCCAAAAACAGGTTTTTAGCCTGTTTGAGGGTCCGCAATTTTTTTATTGATTTGTAGTCTTAATGATACCTTATGACGAGACATTAATCGTAAAAAAATTGGAGAAAGGTTTCAAAGATATAGAGGGTCAAAATGATCAAAATCGACTCACATAGCACAGTGAGTGAAGATGATAATTCAATGAAAAATATCAATTTCTTTATAAAATTTCTTGTTCTTTTCTATCTTTTTCTCTTTTCTTTTCTTTTTCCTTAACTACCTCTCGCCGTTTTTTATATTTGAACGCGACAAACTTAAAAACTACTCAAACGATTTCGATACGGTTATAAACCATTATTTAAGGGCGTTCTTGGAGACGGTTATTCTCCAAGAGTTATAAGCTATTTATTATGTTAATATTTTCAAACGGAGCTAAGTAATTAGCAAAAATCAGGTAAAGAATGTGTACATACAATGATGAGTCCCACAATAGACCTCTCTCTCTCTCTCTCCCTACGACTGCAGGCAAGGTGGGAGCAAATTAACAATGCAGCTTCACATAACCCCGAGCATAAACATGGAGGAATTTTTCTTGTGCAAAAATTGAATCCATCACCCAGGCATCCAACTGCAGCTTTAGATTATGCTAAATATGGCATCACAATCAAAAAGCATTTGTTAATTAAAGCTTATATGAAGTCTCGTTTTCGCAGCAGTAAGCATAACCATATATTCATTCTTATAGATATATGTAATATACCGTGCGTGTAATTGTCCATTAGGCATGTACATTCACGTAGCGCGAGAGATATGATAACACAGCGCTGTAAACTCGTCCGTTAGCGGAGTATCCCAGCTCTCAGTTATTTCATTTCAGTCAGCTGGCACACGCGATGTTGTAATTCTTACTACCTATGCCTAGCGAGCCGCTACACACACGGTATCATTGGCCATACAGAAACAATAACTCATAAAATATAAATTAAAAACTAATCTAAAACAAAAAAAGCAGAAAATCGAAAAACAATACAAAAAAAACAGAAAAACCATGAAAAAAATTAAAAAATCTTTTTGTAGATTAGTGCCGTGACGTGGAACAGTGTGCAAAAAATACAAGTCGGAGGTCAAAATTCTAAAACTCTCCATACCTTCTTGGAATATCTAAAGACTACTGGGAAAAATCTTGGAAAAGTTTAATCTGTACTCCCGGATGAGATATAAGGGGTGAAAAAAAACAATGTTGAAAAATTTCGAAACTTATAATATAAACTAAATAAATTTCGAACACTTTGGGAAAAATAGTGGAAAAATTTAATCTGTACTCGGGGGCGAGATATAAAGGTTGAAAAAAAAAACGATATAGAATAATTTCGAAACTTATAATATAAACTAAATAGATTTCGAACACTTTGGGAAAAATAGTGGAAAAATTAAATCTGTACTCGGGGGTGAGATGTAGGGGTTGAAAAAAAAATGTCGAAAAATTTTGAAACATAACTTCGAACAATTTGGCAGCTGAAGTTTCCACTGGAACTGGTGCCAGTAGCGAGGGCATGGTAAAAATAAACTCTTTTTGCAGCCACGATGAGTATTTATTTAAGAAATTAGTTTTACTTCTGCCACTCTTAGTCCATCTGCGACTAATTTCATTACACAGCAGATAAAGCTTTTGCTTTTCAATCAGACTCTGAATAATTTTCGGCTCCAATAACATGACAAACTTGGATGTAAACGTGTTTGAGTTTATCAGCAGCAACCCCAGTTGTGTCATGCCAAAAATCAAAAATATTCTGCCGATTTATTTTAATTTCCTCCATAATTAATGAAGCCACTAAGATTTTCTGTAACGAAAAACAAGATTATGCAAGTTATTTCGTTTATTATTATTATTATTATTATTAAACGCAGGGTAACAGATGCTAACACGGTTTGACCTAGTAATTATTACTAAATTGGTATTATTCTTATTATTATGGTTTTACTCGTCAAAAATAAATATTTAAAACCTCTGATATTACATAATATATTACATGTTTACTAAAAAATACTGTGAAAATAATTAGAATATTATTAGTAATCGTGTAAAGATGTTTCAATTATTAGATCACTAGGCGAGCGAGTTTATCGCGCCTGGCGATCCATGCAGTCACATGAATAAATTGCAATTACATATAGAGGCGCAAGTAAGCGCAGCTTACCTTTACGTAGGCAGACAGTAGACACTTCAATAGCTGTCACGGTGAAAATTAGGGCACCCAGACGTACCTGGCATTTAAGTCTAGGCAAAGTGGAACTTTGCCTATAACACTTATCTTTTTACACTATTATAAACAATGTTCTTAAACTAAATAATTTTGTAAACAAATTCAACAGTCTGTGTAGTATTCTTCACTATATACACGTGTCTTATACACAAAACAATATTCTACATTGTTTTTTTTTCACCCCTAATATCTCACCCCCGAGTACAGATTAAATTTTTCCAAGGTTTTTCCCAGTAGTTTCTAGGTATTCCAAAAAGGTATGGAGAGTTTCAGAATTTTGACCCCCGACTTGTATTTTTTGCACACTGTGCCTGGTAAATGGGCTGAAGTATTATTATTATATATTATTATCATTGTTATTATTATCCTTATTATGTTTTACAATAATAATAATACAACCAAATCTAATTTGTTGGCCTTCTATATCTCTGAAACCTTTCTTATGCTTAACCTCATATTTTTGTGTGATTGTCTTATCATAAGGTATGGTTTGGACCACAAATCTACCTAAAATTTGCGGACCCCAAAACGGGCTATTTTTAGGGTCACTCTTTGATTTGTCATTGGTAATATTAGATTTAATTACCTCGCACTTACAAAACATAGGCGGTGGTATGTAGAATGCCGTGGTTTCAGGACATTCGGTATCTTATCTAGTTCGGGTGTTCCCCATGAATCTGTTGTGGGACCGCTTATCTTCATTTTTTTTGTTTGTTAAATTATATCACAAATCTTAACGTTCAATGCTTATTTTGCGCGAATGGCTTAAAGATTTATTATGAAATTGAAATTGAGCAAGAATGTGGCTTCAGAATAATCTCAATAAGATAAATGATTGGTGCCTACTAAATCAATTACTTCTTATTGTATTCATATTTGTAGAGCCCACGGTTATATCAAATTTAATTGCTATTTAAATAACCAACGGTTACAAAGACATGATACAATTAAGGATCTTGATGTCATTTTTTATAGAAACTTAAGTTTCAATAAACAAAGTAAACTGTATCGTCAATGTCAAAGTGTCTATAATTTGTAATAAAATAAGGAATTGTAAGAATTTTAATAATGCGGACATTACGAAGTTATTTTATTCCTTTGTGCGATCACAATTAGAATATTGCTCACTGGTATAGTTCACATATATAGTTCCCCGGTTGACAAACCCCGACTGGAGGTTCTGCGGGAACGAGGAGGAGATTTCCATCCACGTTACTTCCTGCCCTAGTCTAATGAACTTGAGGCACAAACACTTCGACACTGGTTGTCCATTGCTGGAAGAAATAAGGAATGCCCTCATAGAAAGGATTTTATCCTTTGGGTTAGAATCCGGTTTAAATGGGGGAATTCAATAAACTCATAGCGGTAGCACAATGGACCACATGGCCTGAGTACGACGACCCTTCGTGGCCCCGCTACAAGAAGAAGAAGAGAAGATAGTCCCCGGGATGTTACGTACATAAGCCATATTGAAAACATATTGTTTATGTACGTTTTGTTAAGTATTTTTGTTATATTGAAGACAATTATCTTACAATTGGTTATTCACAAAGCGTCATATTAAAAAAGTTTGATATGCCGAGTCTAGAAAACAGAATTTAAAGTTTTTGCTTTTCATCTAATGCAACTCCCAGATATTTGATTCTTTATTTTCTTGGATGTTCATTTTTAGTATTTAATTGCCCGTACGTTCGAAAATTTTGTGGGAAAAGTAACAGTTTTTGTCTTGTTTTCGTTTACATTGATTTTACATTGTTTGTAGTAAGTGGTCTGTTATTTTTGTAAGATGTAAGATGATGTTTGATTTTTGTGTAACTGTCCGTGCATGAAAATGTTGACAGCGAATTGTCGTGTCATCCGCGTAGCATATTTGTCGTCGAGTGTGTTAAGATATTAAAGGTGTAGAGGTTAATCAGGATTGAGGGAAGAATGGTTTCTGGAGGAACACCTGCCGGCAATCTTTTCAAGAAGCTAGACACGCTAACCGCTCAACTACCGACCCTGTTGAATTATATGATGTAATTTATAGCATTTTAAATAAGAACATGAAAGAAAATAACTTTAAATTTTTACTGAATATTCGCTTTCTGTTACCAAATAACTTTAACCCTAGAATCTGTTGTGTTGCTGAAATTTTCGTGTGCTGCTTAAACTAAATGCGTTAGAACAATTATAAACAAATTATATTTTTTTTTCAGGAGACACGTGTGTACGAATCAGCAAATTATTGATCTTCCTGTGAGAACTAAACAAGCCTATTGTAAACCCACATATAAGAATTATTCCGTAAGATGCCAGGGCAATCAAATTTGCAAAGGCGTACGGTAATTATATTATATATTATTTTTTTAAATCAATGTAAAATGCCCATAATATAATTTCACATTGGCTCTTGGAATACCTAATTTATTATCTAAAAATAATAATGAAACATATCATTTTATCTTTAGAAGTTCAGTAATGACAATAGACACACAAATAATATTTATTTATTATAATTTGTATCTAACGGTAAATTTTGGTTTTCCATTATATGCATTTTATATATGATATACACTTGCTTTAAAATATATGAAAGTACATACCTTCTTGAATTACATAACTCACATATTCACAGCTCTATGCACTAAATTTTACTCAAAAACATCTTGTGGGTATATTTCAAATTCAGTGCATGCAGAATATAATATTTCCCTATAAATGCTGCATATGCACGTTGACTGCATGAAACTTTTATGAGAATTACACGGCGAGAGCAAATAAATATAATATTTTTCGACTATAATTTACTTTATAAAATATCATCCGTTTATATTTTACTGCTAAATTTTCAGTAGATTCGAAATACAGAAACTATTGTTTGTTAAATATTGACATAAATAGAAACTAAATTTATTTGCGAGTATACCATTAAACATTGAAAACATAACGCAGTAGTATAGCAGTAGATATAAAATGACATTTTTTCACTCTTTTTTAATACACCGGGTTCCTTTGGCTCTATTAACAGAACAATTGATCAGATATAGTTAAAGCAATCGTATTTGTGAGCGACGTTGAGAGGCAAGGGGTGCAGAACGCAGAGCCGGATTTAACTATATTGTTCGCTCGTTTACTTTTTATAATATTACACATACAATATCTACCAAAGCACTGCTATGGATTGGTAACAAAACTTACTAAAATTATTTTCAAAAACACATTACCAAACAATTATCTAATTATATCTTCACCCCAACAGTATAAGCTCGACTACGGTGTCTCTAACTACGGCCCTGGATTAATTAACACACTCAAAGGTATACTTCCGCAAGCCACGTCAGATAGCCGATATCGAATGGCCGGTATCTTCTCTCTCACTTAATGTAAAAGTGGAGTAAAGACGGGAGATGTAATTGCCTCCTATTAGTTCCTCTCGCCCCTCATAACGGCTCACTATTAAGATTACTTCAACTATACTTTGATTTTTACCGAATTTATTAGCGTTGATAAAAAAGATATAATCATTTCTAAACCAAAAGTACACACCCCGTAAGTATTTTATCTAATATATGGCACTTATTGCATTTGATTGGCACATTTCTAAAACCGCGAATGTCACTCATATATGCCGTGTTAGGGAACGAATCCTGAACAACTTCCAAAATGTTCGCCTGCCTGTTCGTCCGTCACATTTCTTGTAAGCGTGATAACTTAAGAAGAAAACACTGATTGTATTGAAAGCAAGTTAATGTTAGCTAGAAGCAGAATCATATTGTATTAACAAAATCAATCGGTAAATAAAAAGTTATGGGTGGTGCTGGAACCTTTGGTGTGACGCTGCCTTTGAAGTCGTTCCCCAAACACTTGAACACAACACTTGTCGAGCGTTTTGCCAATAATGTTGGCATAATCAGGCGATTAATACTGAGCTTGAATCATTTCCAGATGATATCAGCATGGTTGGCGAAACGTGCGTCAAGTGATAGTATTCGAGTGTAACGTTCAAATGTTTTGGTGTTTGCAGAAACTACTTTAAAGGTAAATGTTATTAATCGAACATAAAAATTGAGGAGCTAACTTTTGTAAACTGTTAAATAACTCCTAATACGACAAAACTAACGTTTAACAGTTTTGGGAAAACATTATTGTTTTAGCCTACTACGTACAAAAACAATAAGGCATTAGTTAGATGTCAAAGTGATTAGAAATTTATTTGTAAGATGAGTAACACTGAAATTTAAAATACCATGAAGCCGCTTTTTCGAATTCAAATATCTCGAGAAATAGGCACTCTAGAGCAATGTATTAAGAGTACGTTTTTTGCGTAAAAATTATTGAAAAATAAAGGAAAACCAAGAAAACAAATATTTGGCTAGTGGAGTACAAATTAGGGGGGAACTCCTCCTACCTCCTACTGTGGACCCCTGGCAATAATGTCTAGCAAATATGGTAAAGAAATATTAAGTAATTTTAAAATAATATGTGAAAATAATTTTTTAATTTTTATCTTTATCTCTCAGTAAGGAGGCATATTTTAACTAAGTGTTTTTAGTTAAATCTTCATATTTTGGGCTAAGGATTCTTCAGTTACTGTATGACCAATTATTAATGAAGCACCCTGTTTAGGTTACATTTTAGAAGTTTACTGCACCCGCCACGGATCTTGGCTAGCGGCAGGGACTGTAGGGGAACGTAGCGTCCTATCGGAGAACTGCGCGTCCACTTCCTATAATAATTTATCAGTGTGCAACACCAACTATAGTAGCGGTGCGTGCGCTGGACCTATACCACTCTCTATATTAGAGATTCCCCTTTGCTCGCCAACGCTCTTGGCGATTGCATTACGTTTAATGAACAGTGATGGTGTAGTGGTTATATTTTTTACTCAAAATCGAAGGACTGCGGGTTCAAGACGCAAATAGGTCGAATGGTAGAATTTACACTGTGTCAAATTTTCAGTTATACGCCCCTTTCAACCCTCATTTTACTCGATTTTCACCTTAAGAATCAATTTTTGGCTTTTGGCATGTTGAAATTTGAAATCAGCAACAGGGTGGAGTAGTTACAGGCGAGACTATGATTTCTAATTTGAAATTTGCAGTTGATACCGCCTTAATAGTAGCAAACGAGGATGAGCTGCTTCAAACAATCAGTTCTGATTATGGCTTAAGTGTAAATTACAACAAACGGAAAATTACGACTGTAGACTGAGCAAACGATAACCACTAATAGGATTCTTTTTTTAGCTAACACTAGCTTACTGTTCAATTTTTAATACAATCGGACTTTTCTTTCTTAAAATATCGTTCTTACAAGATATGTGATGCAGGGACAGACAGACGGACGGACGGACATTTAAAAGTTGTTTAGAAGTCGGTAATAATGTAGAAGAACGCACTACCGGGCGTCAAAATGACGCGACACCAATTTATTTCTCAGGGGGCGCCAGTCGCGTATTACCCCGTTCTTCTACCTCCCAGGCGGGTTCGAGATAAGATGCACTTCGATATCCGAATAATGGACCAAGGCTGCACTACCACAGATCGGAAATGACGCTCTCTCTGGGCTCGAATTCCCTCGTTAGGGGTTTAAGCACCTCTTAATTTCCTGAATTTTTGCATAAAAAAATCCCAACCGAAGAATTTCTCTGCGGAGGGATTAGTTTTGGTACGCGGAAACCACGTTTTGGTCCATTAATAACGGAATCTGTTTCTCAAAAAAAACGCATAAAAAAATCCCTATCAAACCTCCGTAAAGCAACCAGAAGGTCGAAAGTTAATGCGAATTAACTCGACACATCCGGCTTTCTATACGAAACTTCCAGGGATTATAGACCGTCAACAGGCCTCAAGATCAATTAAGAAACAATAGTTCAAAGAATCCGTTTATTTAACAGAATTAGTTATACAAAATTCTCAAGATAAGAATCGTGCCTTCCCCAATCAAGGTAGTGACTTTCAGACCATACAAGCGAGAGCGCTCACGCTAACGATCGATTAGATAGAAAAGATTCATACATACCTTCTCAGAATCAAAATGCGAGCTTTTAGAATCATTTCAGACTCTGGGTAAATGAATAATTCAGGCTGACTGAAATTAACTTAAAAAAGTTTTACTAATTGAATTTAGTTTCGCTAGAGACTACTTAGCTTTAAAGTTCTTGTATCGTGGAGATTCACGTACTCAAACACATTCAGAGGACTTATTACTGCGTAAGTTGAATGGCGTTCGATCAGTCCACGACTTACTAACCCTTATCACAGTCGTTCAATATTATCGATGTGGCAACTACTCACCTTCGAGCGACTTTTAGGCAAAATTGAATTTTTGGATTTTTATGCACAAGGCGTTTTCCTCTATAATTTTGTCATTTGAAAAGCCCTGTTATTGGCTTTTCTACCATTGCTTTGTCTGGACTACTCAACGCGCTCGACCAAATTGCGAGCCGCTGAGTCAATCCAAACTCTTTCCATGCGAGAAACCGGCCTTGTACATGTGCATTGATTTTTATCAATTTTTGCTTATCGGCACTACGCCGGCTTTGTCAAAATCTTCTATTTTGCCTTTCGGATGCAGTGCATCGCTAAAATTTTATGCTCATACTTTAGAATTGGGCTTTCAATGACCGTACCTCAAAGGTCAATGTCTTTGGTGGAGGAATAAAAAATAAAAAATATTTTAAAGTATATTTTCGTGGTACTTCTTAAACTGACTTTGTGGTACTTTTGAAAAATCTATTTTAAGACCAATTTTAGCGTACTTTTGAAAAATCGATTTTCGAGCCAAATTTCAAGGTACTTTTGAAAAACTAATCTGCGGGTGAAATTTTGGCGTACTTTTGAAAAATCGATTTTCAAGCCAAATTTCAAGGTAGTTTTGAAAAATTAATCTGCGGGTGAAATTTTGGCGTACTTTTGAAAAGTCGATTTTCAAGCCAAATTTCAAGGTACTTTTGAAAAATTAATCTGCGGGTGAAATTTTGGCGTACTTTTGAGAAATCGATTTTCAAGCCAAATTTCAACGCAGTTTTGAAAAATTAGTCTGCAAGTGAAATTTTGGCGTACTTTCGATAAATCGATTCTTGAGCCAAACTTTGACGCCCTTTCAAAAATATTATTTTTCAAAGTCCAATTTGTGGTGCCTTTGAAAAAGTATATTATTCATAAATCTTTGTCATTATATACTTCTGCTCTTATATCCTGAACCAAAAACTTTTTTTCTAAGTGAAAATTCGGTGTTTCTTCGAATTTTCACCTGGTCATTTACAACGCCTTATAGAACCCAAAACGGCCCTTATGGACTGATCTGTGCCTCTGCAGACTCTTAAAAATGTCTTTAAATGAAATTTTTGCCTAAGTCGAATTTTGATTGTCTTCAACTTAGGACGATTTTGGAGAGTTCTACAACAATAACACAATGACGCGATTTTTTTTTCTACGAGCGATATTTACGGTTTTAGAAATATGTCGATCAAATGAGATACACTCCTCATTTTCGTATTTGGGAAGAATATGACAATAACCTGTATTATCTAATAATGATACATCGTAATAACCAATCTTGTACTGAGTTTTTGTAGGCAATAATTTATCGTCATTTTTCTTGAGCGCTCATTATATTTTTTTCTTTGCCATAGTCTATAATTGACTTTAACTCCACTAACATTGTATCTAGCCATATTTTTAAAATTATGAATAATATGTTACATAAAACACCTACGATAAAAAATTAAATAATCACTTTTCGAGATTTGCCTCTATTATAATATGTGGAACTTATATTATTTCAGAACTGTTCAATACCATTTGAATATATTATTCAATATTACTTCTGAACATTTCCCCGAGTATGAAAGTTTTATACCTAGATAACTTTAAATTACGTCATTTAAACTTTAAACTATTAAAATTATAAGACAAATAGGAGGTACATTACATGACATTACAGCTCACAAAATGAAAGTTTTTATACCTTGGTAAAATTTACTACCTGCAGGACAAAAATTTAATCAAACAAAATGTGCCTAAAAGTTATGCTAAAGCATAGCTAGACGATAACCAATAAATTATTCTGAAGAATATTATAACGGCTAGAAATGTATTGATCTAGTGCCGTAAAAAATTCAAAAGGTGACAAGGATATTTTCATCGCAGTTCCCTCATGTTGTTTAAGGGAAATTTTATTTGATTTTGAAGCGGTGCAACTCTCCCGATCGGAAAAATTAAAAATTCGTATCAATTCCATAACATGCTCGGTTTACCCGTACTTAAAGTAGAATTTTCAAAAAGGTCATAACAGGATAAGCATGTGTACGCTGCCTGCTTCCCCCGCACCAATCTGATCGAGATTTTGGGCACAAGTTGATAGTAGTGTTAGTTGAAATTTCTCAAAATAAACTTTTTGGAAAACCATTCTTACGGGAGTTATGGGGGTAAAAAGAAAAATGGAAAAACATTTTTTTCTCAAGAACCAATAAATCGATTTTCATGAAAAAAAAAATGTAATGGCTTTTGATGACATAAACGTAAAAAAAAATATTGAGTTCATTAGTCGGAAGAAAGTGTTGAAAAATTTTTTCTCAAATTAAAAAAAATATATGGGATGTTCTCGAGGCACATCCATCATTTCCTTTCAAGTAAATGTATAGATACCCCTTTACAACATCTCCAATTTTAAAAGCGATCAGGCGAGTAGAACGTATTAAAAAATTGTTAATCTGGAGTGTACTGTGGGCGGTGCGGTTCATTACTACATCTTACCACGGTCATTGGTGGCCATTACACTCCTTCCGTTCAAATCAATATCAAACTTCAAGAAGTGTGGTGCAGATATTTTCAAATTCTCTGACGTCGACTGTTGAGTCAAACAAAATCTAGTTTGAAAAGCTGAACATTTTGCAATTATGATTTCTGTAATCAGCCCAATGAAAACACAAACGTTTAAAAGACGTTAAAATTAACGATAACCGAACGTTTAGTAACCATTGTATTACGACGTTGAATCAACGGACGAATGTCCTGCGGTTCAACGTGTATTTCAAAGTATTTTATAACATTTTTGTCACGTTACATCTATAATATTACGTAACGTTGAATTTAACCGTTAGTGAATGTTATAGGATGACGTTTTTGTAACGTTATGTCTATAATATTACTTAACGTTGAATTTGACCGCTATTTAACGTTTTAACAACGTTAACTAGCGGTCAAATTCAACGTTAAGTAATATTATAGATGTAACGTTACAAAAACGTCATCATATAACGTTAATTAATGATCAAATTCAACGTTAAATATAACGTTACAAAAATGTTATAAAATACTTTGAAATACATGTTGAACCGCGGGACATTCGTCCGTTGATTCAACGTCGTAATACAATGG
The DNA here is from genome assembly GCA_936432065.2 of Rutpela maculata. Classification (NCBI taxonomy): domain Eukaryota; kingdom Metazoa; phylum Arthropoda; class Insecta; order Coleoptera; family Cerambycidae; genus Rutpela; species Rutpela maculata. The sequence goes on along the minus strand of OW386285.2, from coordinate 72,984,515 downwards.
TTACTAAACGTTCAGTTATCGTTAATTTTAACGTCTCTTAAACGTTTGTGTTCTCATTGGAATCAGTATTAACATTATTATTGATATGATTGGAAAACAACTGAAATAACCACGTTGTATCCCGAGCCACAAAATAATGATCTTTAATCTGATCCTTATAAAATCCGTCCATATAAATCGTTGTTCCTGAAAGAATTTGAACGTTGCAATCTATGTTTTTTAATTTCTATAAATTCATAAGAGTATAAGCTACAGCATGACAAATTATTGCCAGTGGTTTGTATGTATCGCCATCTACAAATAACTTCTGCAACAAACTACGTGGTAAGCAGGCAAATTTAATGCATTAAGATAGATGAGTAGAAAAACGTTAAAAAAACGTCAACATCCACCATTTATTTTACCTGTAGATTTAGAACGTCAGTATATTTTAATAAGTGGAAAGCATCAGTTATTTTAACGTATATAATGCAACTTCAATATATAATAGTTATTAATGATACTAGTTTGATATGAACGTTATATAACGAAACGCATGTGAAGTTAACCAGGAGGCGGAGCCGAGTGATTTTATCACAATAGTTTCATTAATTGTCATACACGTCTATCATTCAAAATTTAATACATTTAACTTTAAACTTTAAAATAACATTTAGCTTTAAGATATGGTATATTTGTCATTAATTTCTTACGTCAAAAACACGTAAAAATTTAATCATTAAATAATTAATATGTTAACGTAAAAATTACATGTGCTTTTCACACTTTATTTTTGATATAATTTTACAGTCAGCAAAAATGCTTGGAATAAGCGTTATTTAATAATTTACTGAATAAGTAAAAATAACGTTATATTTTATAGCATGATTCATTAATATCTTACGTTTAAAACTCGTCTAAACAAGACGTGTTCTCATATGTTATTTGTAACGTTAACAGTCAGTGAAATTTTACGTAATTAGAAGGTTCATAACAAATGTCGGTAAATAATTAGCTTTGAACGTTAAAGTAACGTGGTATATTTATCATTAATTTCTTACATTAAAAATACGTACAAAATTAAATTGTTAAACAGCAATATGTTATCGTGAAAATCACATTTGACTTTCACAGGAAATATATTTTTAGTGGATTTTTGTTGTTTCCAGAACGTTAAAAATAAACGTTATTTAATAATTCACTGAATTCGTTATAAACATTTTTGCATATGTTATTAAATTTATGTTACATTTCAGTAAATATTTACGCAATTAAAACGTTCAAAACTAAGGTTGATAAACATTTAACTTTAAACATTAAAATAACGTTTGGCTCATTGATCTGGTATATTTTTCATTAATTCCTTACGTTAAAAACACGTAAAAATGTAAATCATTAAATAATTAATATGTTAATGTGAAAATTGCATTTGATTTTCACAATTTATCTAATCTATCTATCTATCTAATTTTGCAGTCAACAAAAACGCTTAGAATAAACGTGATTTAATAATTCACTGAATATGTTAAAATAACGTTATATTTTATCGCATGATTAATTTTTCATCAATATCTTCAGTTTCAATCTCGTCTAACCAAAACGTTTCAAATTTGTAACGTTATAATCACCAATATATTTTTACACAATTAAAACGTTCATAACAAACGTTGATAACACATGGTATATTTATCATTAATTTCTTACATTAAAAACACGTAAAAAATTGAATTGTTAAACAATAATAGGTTAATGTTAAAATCACGTTTAAATTTCACGGGAAATTTATTTTTAGTGGATTCTTGTCGTTTTCGAATGTTAAAAATTTACGTTATTTGATAATTCTCTGAATAAGTTAAAATAACGTTATGTCTTAAGGAACGATTTATTTTTCATTAATATCTTACGTTTAAAACTCGTCTAAACAAAACATTTTTCCATACATTATTTATAACCTTATATTCAGTAAAATTTTACGCAACTAAAACGTTTGAACGTTACGTACCGTTAATTTTTAACACATGTTGTATTATCACTCATTTCGACCATCAAAAACACGTAAAAGATTAAATTATACACGTGAAAATTACGCTTTAATTTCACAGATAATTTATTTTTAGCGAATTTTTGTCGTTTTTAGGACTGTAAAAATACGCGTTATTTGATAATTAACTGAATAGGTTAAAAGAACGTTATGTCTTGAGGTATGATTAATTAATTATTTATAACCATATATTCAGTAAAATTTTACGTAATTAAAATGTTTAAAAACAAAGTTTGAAAAACATTTAATTTTGAACTTTACAGTAACGTTTATTTTTAACACAAGACGTATTCATCATTCATTTCTAATATTGAAAACACGTAAAAAATTAAATTGTTAAACAGTAATATGTTAACATGAAAATCACGCTGGAATTTCACAGACAATTTATTTTTGGTCAATTTTTGTCGTTTTTGTGACATTAAAAATATACGTTATTTAATAATTCACTGAATACGTTAAAATAACGTTGTCTTAAGGCATAATTCATTTTTCGTTAATATCTTACGTTTAAAACTCGTATAAAGAAAACGTTTTTTTATATATTGTTTATAACCATATATTCAGTAAAATTTTACGCAATTAAAACGTTTAAAACAGGCGTCGAAAACCACTTAACTTTTAACGTTTCAGTAACGTTTATTTTTAACACATGGTATATTTATCATTCATATCTAACATTAACAACACGTAAAAAATTAAATTGTTGAATAGTAATGTTAACGTGAAAATCACGCTATAATTACGCAGACAATTTATTTTTAGAGAATTTTTGTCGTTTATAGGACGTTAAAGGTAAACGTTAACTCAACATATTAGTTTAACGTTTCTTAATAGTAATTTTAACACTTTAGGTTATTTTGTGCTGTTACATTAACGTTTAAAAAACGTTCAGTTGAAATGGCGTTTAAAAAAAGACGTTGTTTTTTTAACCATTACCGTTATTTCAACCAAGGCAACGTTATTTCAACGTTTTTTTAACTATGGTGTTCTCACTGGGAGCCTACGAAAAAACTGTAGTTTTCAGGGTCCACCACGTGGAGGTTACAGTACAATTTTGGACCTCTCATTATGGGGTGTTCATTTATCACGGGTGAGGGTGCTTGTTTATTGTGAGCCCCCTTACCTCTCACTAGTCTGGTTGCTTATTTATTGTGAGTCCCTTTGCCTCTTACAATTACAATACTTTTTGCGTGAGTCCTCTCGCCTCTCACGAATCAGGTTTCTATATATTGATGAGACAATCTCTTAGTCCTCATATCATGTCGCTGAGAATTTCAGCTTTCCACAAATACCTTGCATGGGACAGACATTATACGATTACGCCAACGGAAGCAGAGCTGTTAGCTGCTGCTCAGACTTTGCTATAATTGTATACTACCTGTCGAAAATTCTCAGCGACGTTTTTACTCGGAATAATATTATTCCTATAATTGATGACGATAGCAATGAAGACTTAGAGGTCTCATCAATATGGAGTAACCTGATTCGTGAGAGGCAAGAGAACTCCTGCAAAAAGTCACACCGGATTGTGAGAGGCAAGGGACTCACAATAAATAGCACCCAGATTAATGAGAGGCAAGTGGACTCACGTAAAAAAGGTTCCCCGAATTGTGAGAGAGAGGTAAATGGTCTCAGAATAGCACCCCGACTAGTGACAGGCAAAGGGACTCGCGATAAATAAGCACCCCGGCTCGTGAAAGGCAAGGGGACTCACAATAAACAAGCACCCCAACTAGTGAGAGGCAAGGGGACTCACGATAAACAAGCACCCCGACTAGTGAGAGGCAAGGGAATCACGATAAACAAACACTCCATAATAAGAGGTCCAAAATCGTACTGTAACCTCTACGTAGTGGACCTTGGAAACTACAGTTCTTTCGTAGGCTGACTAAAGACGTCATCATTGCAAAATGTTCAGATTTTCAAACTAGATTTGTTTGACTCAACAGTTGACATCAGAGAATTTGAAAATATCTGCACCACACTTCTTGAAGTTTGATATTGATTTGAATAAGGATCGTGGTAAGATGTAGTAATAAACCGCGCCGCCCGCAGTACTCTCTAAATTATCAATTTTCTTAATACGTTCTACGCTTTCGATAGCTTTGAAAATTGGAGATGTTTTTAAGGAGCATCAAAACGTTTATTTGAAAGGAAATGATGGGTGTGTCTCGAGAACATACAATTTTTTCCGACAAATGAATTCAATAATTTTTTTTACGTGTGCCATCAAAAGCCATTACATTTTTTTTCATGGAAATTGGTTTATCCGTTCTTCATAAAAAAAAGTTTCCATTTTTTTCCATAACTCCCGTAAAAATGGTTTTCCAAAAATAATATTTTGGGGAATTTCATCTAACACTACTATCAACTCAAAATCTGGACCAGATTGGTGCTGAGGCAGCATACACATGCTTATCCTGCTATGCCAATTAGATACGACTGTTGTGCATCTATTGGGAACTATTTTTAGGCAACCCAAAGTACTGAATTGAATTGAACAAGAAAATTAAGGACCATAAGTCTTATCTTAAATATGGAAGACCTGAAAATTTTAGTGCTGCAAAACATGCGTTTGATGACAATCATAAATTAGATATTAAGAACTTAAAATTAATTGTAATGTAACAAATAATAGAGAGCTTTTGAAATCTTAAATATGAGAAATGTATAAAAAAACTCAGAATACTGACAAAGGTTGTGTCTCAAATAGTTCGCTTATTAGTGTCGTGATTTGTCGAGCCTAGCTAGAGTTTGTGTAGGAGGATGGAGATAACAGGATTAGCTGAATTTGTTGTACCATTTTAGTATAAATATAAGAACATTGTCTACGATACTGGCCAAATTCCATCGGACTGGGTAAAGTCTACGTTTATAACACTCCCCAAAAAACCCACCTCCAAAAAGTGAAGTGAATATATAGAGATGGGACGAATAGCGGTTTTGCCGAATAACCGAATAACGAATATTCGGTCAAAGCTGAACCGAATATTCGGCCATACCGAATATTTGATTATTGCATATGTCGTGGCGCCCTTGAAATACAATGATCGGAAATAGCCAAGCGGGAGGAAAGATCCATGCCGAGATCCATGCCCACATTGAGCAAGTTTGTTTACTACGTGTTGAAGATGGGAAAAGCGGTTTCACTTATGTAGTGTTACAAACGCGATCGCTCCAGAGAAATACCGGGACAAAATAATGTTACTTTGAAATGACGCGACAGAAATAAAATGATCCGGCTCGCTCTGCTAAACGCACCTATTGAGTAGAAGAGATCGCGTTTGCCATGTAACGAGTGGTATTTTTCGAACTCAGAAATTTCGGAGAGTAGGATATGTAATGTACCTGATGTAACGTAATCTATTCTATGCAGTCGGTTTTTTAATTTTTAGTTATGTAGGTTTATTAGATTTTTACATTTTCTAAACAGTAAAAGTAAACACCAATAATGATATATAACTTTTAAGTTTACCATTCTAAGTGGGTAAGTGTAAGTGCACGCTGTTTTATCCCATCCATAAATAAAACCGAATATTCGGCGGAGAATACCGAATATTCTCCCGAATACCGAATAGTGAGAAGTAGGCCGAATACCGAATAATTATTCGGATTCGGTCCCATCTCTCTTATAAGCTTAATGAGTCACACCCCAAAGATGTTCTTGAGAATTATTCATACCAGAATAAGAACAAAACTAGAACAGCGCCTAGGTAGCATGCAGTTCGGATTTAGATGTGGGTATGAAAAGCGAGAGCTCCTCTTCGTGATGCAGGTCTTGGTCCAAAATATCTTGATCAACAAAAAGATGTTTATGACGTTTGCGTTTGACACCATCAAACAGGACAAACTTATAGAACTATTACAACTTTCGGGAATTGACACCAAAGACATTCAGATTATAAAAAATCTTTTTTTGGAATCAAACAGCACACATCAAGCATGAAGGCATGACGGGTCAGGACATTGTAATTGCTAAGGGGGTTAGACAGGGTTACATTCTTTCGCCACTAATGTTCAATTTATACTCTGAAGAAATCTTTGTAGAGGCACTGGAAGAACACAATAAAGGCATCAATATTAATGGGGTACCAATCAGTAATCTTCGCTATGCAGATGATGCTGTTTTGCTGGCAGATAATATCGAGGTTTTACAGATGTTCAATAGAGTAACTACAATAAGCAACCAATTTGGACTTAAGATCAACAGAAAGAAAGCCAAATTTATGGTAATTAGTAAAAGGACCATCCAAAATATTGATCTGGAACCGAATCCATCGAAAGAGTATACCGCTTCAAATATTTAGGATACACAGTAAATGATGAATAGGACCATAATTTGGAAGTTAGGATCAGAATAGAGATAGCAAGATCGACATTCATAAAAATAAGAAAGCTCTTGAGTAACCGCAACCTAAGCATTGGTACCCGATGGAGAGCCACGAAATGCTACGTGATCTCTACGTTGCTTTATGAAAAAACTAGAAGCTTTTGAAATGTGGCTGAATAGACACATACTATGAATTTCCTTGGACTGAAAAAGTGATCAATACGAAGGTATTGAGAAGAATGGATAAAGATCTGGAATTACTTACAACTGTTAAGAAAAGAAAAGCATCCTACCTGGGCCATGTGTTTCGGAATGACAAGTATGGTCCATTTCAACTTATCATCGAGGAAAAGATCGAAGGTAGGAGAGGATTGGGCAGAAAGAAACAATCCTAGATGAAAAATTTACGTGAATGGTTCCACCAGAAGCTTCAACTACAATGCATGCGGCGCAGAACAGAGAAGCCTATCACATGATGGTCGCCAACCTTCGGTAGAAGACGGCACAGAAAGAAGAAGATAGGAACATTCTTACTTTCACTTCAATTTTAATAATTTCCAGATGATGCCAACATGGTTGTTTAATCATGCGTCGAATAATAATATCGTTTTTGTTGAAACGTTCAAGTATTTTGCTGTTTATGGAAATTACTTAAAAGGCGGTATAACATATAAATATTATAAGTTCTACAAGTGTGCCACTGCAAATATTATTTATTATTTAGAAAAATAGGAAATAATATTGAATATTTAAGAATTACTGCTAAACGTGTCAAAGAAGAGGGAACTAAACTATTGTGTACACATAAATACAAATATACATACATGCACATTTATTTTGAATATTTGAGTTCAGGAGCATTATCTTGGAACGAATTTCTATACTAATTTCTTTCTTTTACGATGACTATTTTATCGAAGCAAATATGTATAATAGGTAGTAAAGTGTTTCATTTTGATCCAAAAATGGAGAAGTTATTTTTAGTTCTCTCACTAATTCTGTTTTTGTTTAATGGCGAACCAATATTATTCAGCTAAAATAAAACTAAGCATAGTTAAACTTACCTTTGTTGAATGTATTTGTGGAATATCTATAAAACTTCTACTAAAATAAAACTATTGAACGATACGTGACGGTGGCCACATAAATAAAATCAACTTCTATAGTACATTCGATAAAAGGAATAAAAACAATGAAAACTACGAGGCTTTTTACCACAACTTTTAAAATAAAGCTATTGTGTCCTTTGTCTGGAAACCATAAAGAAAATCTAGTCGATAGTATATTCTTTATTTGTTTAGTCTACAATTTCCAGTCTAGTTTTATTTTAGACAATATTTAGGGTTAAAAAAACAGTCTGTGTATACACCTTAAAAGCCTCATTAACGAAACGTTAGAACAAATAGAAAATATCAGTTATTTTGAAGCAGGCAAGGTGATAATATAGAATTAGATGTAATCTTGCCGGATTATTAAAGTTTTTATATAACTTTTGAACATTCTGATACGAATATATTAAATATCCGTATTTTAAGTCATAGACGTGTCTAAATACCTTAAATTATAATTATAACGTAGCGCGTAGGACTGTTTTTTGCGAAAAAAACAAAACATATTCGCGATTAATTCGATTTGGATAGATAGATAATTGTTATATTTGGAATATTGGTCACCACCCGCGATGATGTCATCTTGAATATCGAAAAGCTCCAGTATATTGTGAAGTATTTTTGTTTTGTGAAAATTTATCGAAGTCTAAAACATACTTCACGTAGATACATGTTACAGTTTTTTTTATGTTTCACGACTTTTAAATTCACTCACTGATCGATCTTTTTAAAGAAAAAAATGACACCATTGACTTACTGATCAAATAAGTTTCATACTAATTTTTGAAAAGCTTCAAAAGTTATGTGAGAAAATTAAAAATATAATATTGACTTTAATACCCTGTACCTCTGTAAATATCAACTTTCAGACTAAATCTCCCATCATATAATAGTTTCATGAATTCGCTAAATGATTAGACCCCGTAAGTTGCACAAAAACAGCCATTAAGTTTGGAGGTGAATAATTGTAGCAAAACATTTCCATATTATATAAACATTTGACGCATGCTTCGCTAAGTTGGCATCATCAGGAGAAAACTGTAATATTTTAATAATGTGTTCTTTTGACCTTAGGTTTTTCCTTTTTGTTTGTAGTTTCGTTATTGTACTAATTAATTTATATTTTCAAATAACAAACGTGTTGACTATTCGTACTCGATAGGGAGGTGAGGCACGGTACCGGTTTCAGTGGCGAGACATCGATCGATGGAGTTAAGATACGCTGGTTGAGTCCGGCACTTGGATGGGTGACCGTATCTCATCTCGCCGTCCTAGTTAAGTGGTAGAGTAGCATTAGCCAAACTTCGCCAGGACGTTAATATAAATAAGGTAATTAAAAAATATATAAGTTCAGCAATAGTAGTGTTCGTATGTGAATGGGTGGCCGTCAAAGAAATGCAGGAACCTCACCATACGCGTTAGCTGCTTGTATATCAGCATATACGCAGAAGCTACGTAATCTTAGACGAGAATTGCGTAGTGGATTGCGTAGAGCGCTAAATCGAAATAGTTGAATGTCAGAAATCCACTGTTGCTCTATGGATCATTAATTACTGACAACCCTGTATATTATATTTTATTTCATAATAAAATAAGCGTGACATTAGAATCATTAAATATTTTGACCGTATAAACTTTTATATTTAAAAAAGAAAAAACATTTTGTCGATTAATTTTCTGATAGAATTTTAAATGCAGAAACAGATTCATTACAATAATTATGAATAATGTACGTTTTTATGAAAATAAAATAATTTAATTCTATGTGACAGACTATAGAGAAACATATACTTAACTCAGTTTTCGTATTTTTCAAGATTCCTGGATTTCGGATTACATCCTCTTCAGAGCGAGCGGTGCAAGCTTTTAGAGATAAGACTAAAATTTACATTTACTTTTTAATCTAAAATTGCCTGGAAACGTAAAACAACTGGTGAAAATTAACAAAATGACTTTCATGTGGATGCCAAGGCGTGAAGCGGTAATAAGGCTGTAGTTGACTTTACACGACAAGGGGCTAAATCGCTATTCATCGGACTATAACCGTTTTGTGGGATAATAAAATGTAGCATATAACTGAGGAGGTACGAAAACAGGAGGATGAACAGAAATCCTAGAAGAGTTAAAGATATACGAGACTCCAGCAAATCACAGCTGGGAAACAACTGAGACTGCTGCACATATATTATTGTATTGTTTTTGATAGTTTCTAATCTTCTAAAGACCAAAACATTTAGAACAGGTAGTTTATACATCTTCGGAAATGAAAAAGATGGCCTCTAGGAAGATCCTAGGATTCTTTAAAAGGATTGATCGATATATATATATATATATATGTATATGTATATATATATATATATATATATATATATATATATATATATATATAGATTTAAGGGCATTCACGGGAGGTCTTGCGTATCGAAGAGGAACTCGAATTGTGTTGGAAGTGATTGGGTAAATAGAATGGATAGGTAGTTAAATCTATAGAACTAAGAATGTTCTGTATTTAAACTATTGCCATGGTTGAACGACTTGAACCAGTCTTGTCATCCTTACCTAAACTCTGTCTTGGGTCGAGAATCATGACCTACTAACCGGACAATTTGTGACACAATTTGTCACTATTCAAACTCATTTTATATTTCGTAATTTTTAAACTTTCAAAAGCATCCAGCTGTCTATTATTTGTTATATTTCCAGTTACTTAACAACTCAAGTTATTGACATCTGTTCTGATTGATATCTAGGGTACGTTGGGCAACACTAAAATTTTCAGTTCTACCATGTTTGAGATGGGCCATATGCTGCTCGGCTCTTGCCATAATTCGATGTTTCGTTTGTCCAACAAACTTTAAATTACACTCTTTAGAACTAATTTTGTAATTACTCTTAGCTATATCCTCAATTAAAGTTTTATCTTTAGCAAATCTTTGTTTATTCAGAGTGAGACTTGTGTAGCAACTCACTTACCTCAAATAAAGGATTTGGGTTACTATACAAATACCAGTCGCAGAGAGTCATTTTTAAGTCAGCTCTTACTACTCCTTTCGGTTTATTCGATTTTTCACGAATACCTTTTGGTTTACGAAATGCTGGTCAAAATTTCAAAGATTAATGAACGAGGTACTTACTTTCGTTTTTGTCTATTTAGACGATATTTTAGTTGCAAGTAAATCAAGTTTACAACATTTGGAACATTTGTCTTCGACAGATTTGACATATATGGTATAAATATTAAACCATCTAAATGTATTTTAGAAGCTGATAGTTTGACTTTTTTAGGACAACATATTTCTTCACAGGGTATTTTACCTTCTTCTGAAAGAGTTGATGTCATAAATAATTTTCCCTTATCAACAACTCTTAAGCAACTTCAATGTTTTAAAAACTTTTATCATTGTTTTGTATCTTACTTCGCTGAAATTTTAGTTCCTTCACATTCTTTCTGTACCAATTTATCACATGATAAAATTATGAAAATAAATAATTGGCCTATTGACTGTATGGATAATTTCTTAAAAGCCAAAAGCGCTATAGCTGATGCAATTATTTTAGCTCATCCTTGTTGTAATGATAATATACTCTTACTTACAGTTGATTGTTCTAATGTCTATGGAGCAATTTTGGAGCAACGTGATAACAAAAAAGTATTTACTCCTTTAGCTTTCTTTTCACGTAAACTCACCATAATTGAGACCAAATATTCAACTTTTGATAAGGAGCTTTTATCCTTGTACACTGCTATTAAACACTTTAAATATTTACTTGAAGGTCGTAAATTTATTTGTTTTACTGATCATAAACATTTGGTCAATGCTTTATTCACAAAAGCCGAAAGATCTCCACGACAAATACGTCATTTAGAATATTGGTCAATTTTCATGCGAAATTCGGCATATTAAAGGAAAAAATAATGTCACAGCGGACACTTTATCACATGTATATGACACATCTTCTTTAGATCAATGTATTTTACCAATTAAAACAGAAAAATCTCCTTCGATTAATATTAATTTTGACTTAAAATTATTAAGCAAAGCTCAAGAAGATAAATATTTATTATCAAGAATTAAAATTCCTTTGGATGAATTTATTTGGTGCGATGTTTCTCGACCAAAACTACGACCTTATGTTCCAATTATTTACAGAAGAACGATATTTGATATATTTCATGGTCTTTCTCGTCCTGGCTACTAGGACTTTATTCACTAATAATTACTTCTGGCCCAAAATGAATACTGACTGCCAATTATGGGCTAAAACGTGCGTTAACTGTCAGATAGTTAAAGTCAAATGTCATATTATAAACCCACTTGGTAATTTTGAGGTACCTAAAGGCAGGTTCGATCACATTCATATAGATTTAGCAGGACTATTAGCCATATCCAAGGGTTGCTCTTACATTCTAACAACGATTGAACGATTTTCCAGATGGCCAGAAATATATCCTCTGCCAGATATTACTGCCAAAACTGTGGCACGTACATTATTTCAAAACTTTGTTTGTCGTTTCGGTGTACCTTTGTATGTCACAACTGACCAAGGTGTTCAATTTGAATCGAAATTATTTAACGAATTTGCAAAATTTTTGTTTTTCATAGAATTCGTATAACCACTTACCACCCTCAAAGCAATGGTATGGTTGAACGTTTTCACAGAACTCTTAAAACTGCCTTAGCTACTAGAGCTAACACGTTACTTTGGGTGGATTATTAGCTTTTAGAACGATTCCCAAAGAAAATTTGCAAGATTTGTTCTTCCGCCGAACTAATATTTGGTCAAACTCTACGATTGCCTGGCGAATTTTTCACTAAGTCATATGAATCTCCTGATATTCCTTACTTTATTGACAAATTACGAACTTATTTTAATAATTTGACTTTTATTTCTCCATTTCCTCATGTTCAGCACAAATCGTTTGTCACATTTCTACTTGCGATTTCATATTTGTTCGCAAAGAACGTTTTAAACCTACCTTTTCTCCTTTGCACGAGGGTCCATTTAAAGTTTTATCCCGTACAAATAAAGTAATTACTTTTAATAAAAGAGATAAAGTCGTAACTGTCAGTATTGACAGAGTCAAACCTGTTTTTTTGTTAGTGGACAGATGTAATGTATTACAGATGTATTCCATTCCATTCCTTATTAAGAAAATACGTTTTGCCATGGATACGTTGATTGATTGATTGTTCTTTTCATTAACGGGGGGGTGTGTGTAGCAGCCCACTTACCTCAAATAAAGGATTTGGGTTACCATGGAAAATAAATAAAAAAAGAACAAGAAATAACATTTTAATTTATTATAACAAGAAATTTTTATTTTGCAAAAGAATGAATATTATATTTTAGAATGATATTAATAATTGATTTTAATTTTAATATATATTCTTAAACAAAATGATATTTTATTATGGTACATCTTATCATGACTAGCCTTTTTTGCTGAACACAATTGTGTGACTCCATTATTGATATAGCTTAAAATGTTGGTTAGGATATTTTCTGTATGTCTCAAATTCCAATTGATTTTCACTCTTCCTAATTGTTAATGTATTTAAATGGCAATTGTCCATTGGTTTCTATTTTATATATAAATTTTATTGAATCGAAACAGCTATTTAATTTCAAAACGAACTTGTCTGCACTTGCAACTTTTGAATCGAATACTGAAAATATATCACCCACATGTCTCAATCATATCTTAGGGAAATACCAGAACTGCAAGGCATATACCTAATGTCTCACATCATGATGTCCAGCACAAAATGACTGATCTGAATTTTAGACGACAAGCCTTCAAAGCAACGACTGCGTTTGATTAGGGTACATTTTATTAAAAACTTGTAGGCATAGATTCATTTGGCATAAAAGTTCTTGGTAAGCTTTAACCTGTTTTTTTAACTCACTAGAAATAATATAAATAAAAAGTAAATCAATATATACGTGTATAATTTAATATAAAAATGGCACAAGGAACAAAATGGTAAACTTTTTTTGTTGTTATAACACTGAACGGAAAAGACACACTGCAAATAAAAAACCTTCCTATAGTAAATATTATCTTGCATTGTTTTATTTTACAAATAATGCAATTTTTGCTTGTATACAAGACAAATATATGCTTATAGTTATTTTATTGTACACTGCATCTCGTATAATATATCGCACAATAGATTTCCAAAAAATAAGATTTCGCAGACATATTCAGTTCAGTCTGAATCGTATTAGATAGTTTATCTCTAGAAATTCTTTTGTTAGCATATTGCATTGTCTACATAGCATCGACGTTTATACAAGAATTTCATTTCATGTTGTAGGTTGGTGTATGAGACGCACTACAAAGATGTTCTTACGACGCGAAATTCCAATGAAGTCACATATTCGTGTTGCCCAGGATGGACTCAGGTCACCAACAGAAGTCATGGCTGTAATAAACGTAAGTTATATTGCCGACGACAAGTCCTTATCTCGGGTGTAACTGAACTCGTCTAAAGTTTCACATTATAATCAAAGTAGAAAATTATCTTATTATATGTTCCCATGAATTAGCCGAATTGTTTAAATACAGTATTTAGTGTGTGTTCAAACGAAAAATATCATTTAAAAAATGTTCTATATAAATTTATTTTTATCATATTTACGATAGGTAGTTTCTGTCTCGATATTAGCTCATTTCTACACCACCGTTGAGGTAGAGATTGGGAGAGGAGTTCGCCAGGGTGACACCATATCGCCAAAGTTATTTACTTATCTGCTAGAATATATGTTTATACAAGTCGAGTGGGACGACATGGGTGTCAATGTCAACGGCAAATACTTAAGCCATCTGAGATTCGCCGAAGATATAATACTAATAGCAGACCGCGTAGACCATTACACCATGGTGCAATGCTGCAACGTCTCCATCAAAACTCAAAGAAAGTTGGACTTCAAATCAATATATCCAAAATGCAGGTCATGACCAACTTAGTTCTGAGTGAAAATATCTACATAGGGACAAATGCAATCGAACAAGTTGCTTCATACAAATACTTAGGGCATGAAATTAAAATAAACAGGGATAATCAGACATGCGAAATATTTAGAAGAATAGGCTTAACATGGACTGCTTTTGGCAACCTGCGAGATGTATTTAAGTCTGATATTCCTATATGTCTAAAACGAAGGGTATATGAGCAATGTGTATTCATGTTATGACGTATGGATCAGAAATCTTGACGTTGACAAAAAAATCTATACAGGATCAGGGTTGCTCAACGCGCTATGGAAAGGTTAATGTTAGACCTTACTCTAAAAGATGAGATATCAAACAAAGAACTGAGTAGAAGAACAGGTCTAACAGACGCAGTAACAAAAATCGCGACCTTAAAGTGGAACTGGGCTGGTCATGTTGCCAAACTAACGGACGGCAGATGGACGAGGAAAATCCTGGAATGGAGACCAAGATACGAGGCAACACGAAGTAGAGGCCGACCACCGACAAGATGGACGGACGACCTAAAACTTATCAAAATCGGCTGGATGCAAGTGGCTCAAGATAGAAAGAAGTGGCACAATTTACGGGAGACCTATGTCCAGCAGTGGACGATAATGGGTTGATTGATGATTGATGATGATGATTGAGGTAGAGCTTATGGCGCGTTTTTTTAGGTGGTTTCTCCAATAGGTCTATTCTCCTTAAATTTTATGTATTTTATTTTGAAAATGCAGCTACTCTTTATCTGAATCTGCGACTTCTATGTTGCTGCAACTGTGTGCGAGGCAATTTTTACATATGGTGAAAGATCGCAGACCGGCTTTAACATACCCACATATTCTACTACAAATTTGTTTGCACACGCTAGATATTAATTTTAATATCACAGGTGGACAGGTGCCTCGGTTGTATAAATTGGCGATAAGAAATTGTTAGTATACATCCAACCTCAATGATCTGCCTGCAAAATGTTTCCTTATCATGCTACCTGCAAAAGTGTGCGGCAGGAACACTGTCGTGCTGCCTCTGATATTGGTCAGTTTGGGGAGCTGTATTGCATTACTAGCTGAATCAACTGATTTACTGAAATCAACAAATCTCAGCTGGTTAACATTTGATTCATTTTCTCGAACATTGCATGAATTGCTTTCAGCTTCCTTAAGCAATTATATATTTTTATTCACCGTAGTAATCGATACGATTAGAGCAAGTAGATCAACGTCTCGACATACCACAACAGCCTGCTCGTTTAGGTAAGATTCTTCAATAGGATTTATTTGCTTCACAAATACGTTACTAAAGTTTCAAAAAATATAAATTCTTTGAAGTGGAAATTATTAAATTAAAAAAGATGCGCTTAAGTTCGCTACGCATTAAGTTCTATACATTTCACACACGTTAAGTTCTATACATTTCAAGCGTAGGAAAAACCGTTTTCGAAAAATCTATCGCGAATTATGAATTTTACTTGTGAGATGAAACATCTCCCAGCATATAACTTGAAATCTATTAGATCTATCAAAGTGACTATTTTTCTAGAAAATTTTATGAGCAATATTTTCTTTCTGTACATTTTTTTTCGTATAGGTTTAAAAAATTTGAAAACTTGCAAGAATGCACCTTTTATTTGGGGGGGAGGGGGGTAGGATGAAGCTCGCCCTTTGGGAGGTGGGAACTTTTTAGTTTCCAATATTTACCTACATTCTGAACAAGTCACCAAGATTTTAGAACATAATTCGCTTTTTCTTCTATGCCCTATTTTTCAGTCTAATTTCAATATACCAGTTGTAATGTATTTATCGTATTGTTTTCCCCATCCAATTATTGCTATTATATCTTATTTACATGATTTTATTACTTCACACTTGTTTTTAATTAGGTATCTAATTATTATACACGTTTAATAGTAATTTTTGTACACTTTTAGACTATTCTATATTTATTCTCAATTTATTAAACATAAAAAATACAATGGTTGTTATCCTATCTCACATCTTGTAGAAAGCAAAATTCTCCACAAACCAGATCTGTTGACATTTGGTCAGCAATACGATTGTTTTCTGCCAATATTTCAGTGTAGGCGTGGAATTCTGAATCTCGACTTACTTTGATGAATAAGCTCAAGGTGCTTTTTTGGAAATGAGTTTCAAATGAATTTGACAGGACTTTGAAAAAGAGGAAAAGGGGAGAACAATAATTTAATTTTTTAATATAGCCACCACCACCAGCGGTCAAGAAACTCTTTAAAGCCTCTATAAAATCGCAGTAACATCAAATCCATAATTAAGTTTAATATTTCTTTTACTTCTTCAGTTACACCTAATTTTACTAAATTGACCATGATGTCTGTAAAAGCGTTTGAAAGTAAGTTTAAAAAGTGCTCCAGGGTATTTAGTAAAGAGTCAATTTTTGAGAGCTCAACACAAAAAATATTTAAATTTAAATATTTAGCTAATACTTGGCTTGAACCTGCCTACGCAAAAGAGTTTAAAGTTTTTCTAACTTATATATCATTTTCAAGTTACTAATGGTGAAAGCACGAAAGAACAAAATTTTCAATGGATTTTTTGATTTCTTTATGATGTAGGTAATCAAGATATCGATACTGCATTTTTGTCTGTTATTAAGGATCATTATCGATCCGTCAAGCTTTCAAACTGTAGCAAATTAGTTCCATTTAGTGGAACAAATGTTTGCTATGCTCATTAAGCCGGAAATTGTGAAGAGACAATAAAAAGTAAAAGTAAGGAAGATCATATTCTATACCTCTGTGCAGTTTGTAGCCATCCTTAATATTACCTTCGCAAGGCCAGTACACTAATACATTATTAATCGTTTATTTTCACTGCAGCCAATTGAAAATTTCTTGGTGTAAGCATTTATCTCTTATCTGTAACTTTTTTTAATATTCAATATTAACTTTTTTATAAACAAAATTTACATATTATAAATGTGCCATCTATCAATGTGATAATGACTTTGAATAATATATAATAGTTTGGTTAAATAAAGATAAGGACTTTCATGAAAATTAAAACAGTAATGAAGTAAAAAAATATTTTGAAGCCTTTGGTTCTGGTACACATACTAAATCACAATTTTATTTATTTTTTTACCCCCTTTAATAATGGGATGGGGGTGATAATGGGGGGTGGCTAATGTCAACAAAATTTTTGAGACCTTAGCTTCACTTGTATATACTAAATACCAATTTTATGAACTCTTACTTGCTTGATGATTCACCTATTTACCCCCAATTACCCTAGTTTACCTGCCAACCCTTCAACGCAATAAGATCCAAATATAATCTAGTTCCAGATCTCGTTAAAAGACATACGTGTACCCAATTTCAAGTCAACATGTCAAACGGTTCCAGAGTAATCGTGCGCACAAAAAAATACAGACAGAACGACAGACAGAATTTTTTTTGCTCAGACTTAAAATCTCGACATTTCATGACATTCTAAGCCTATTTGAACAATAAAAATTTTCAATTTTGCGTGAAACATACCATATCATAAAAAAATATATGAATTAACTGGTCTGCCTAAACATTTCCTGTTAAAAGGATGTTTAATAGGCTGATTATCAGATTAAATTGGGTATTTCACTACCCTTACAAAACATCTCAATGAAATTAATGATAGTTGTAGAAAAATATTTGTATTTTTAAAATAACTTAGTCTGACTAACCCCATTTTGCCGAAAGTACCGTGCAGACCGTTTTAAGGGTGTAAGATTTTCAGTATTTCACTACCTCATCTAACATCACCTTCATTTTTTTGGTTTTAAGTTTGCGTGGATCGTTCTTTTTTTACATTTTCTTATTCTAATATGTTTAAATTTAAGTTTTATATTATATTTTATGTTTATATTTAGATGTACATAACTATAAACATATGTATACAAAAAAAATGTAATAAATATATGCTGAAGAGATCAGAAAACACAGACAAGATTTCCTTTGTGCTACCATCTCTGCTACTCACCATATATTTACCAAATTACGATATTTAATTTTTGTGGCTTATAGTATTATGATTTTTTTTCATTTTTTTTTTTTTACATAAATAACTTTTATATTTCTGTGTGTACTATATTTTTTTGGTAAAATTATTATCATTAATTGTATCTTGTTAGAAATAGTAAAATAGTAAATTCAGCTAGAACTTTTCCAGCAATTCCAAGTTAGTACTAGTGATAATGAACAATTCATGCACAATATCAGAAACTTCAATTCCAGTCTTATTCCTCCATTCTGGTGTTCCTTGCAACAGTAAATTCTTGGAACAACTTCTGTCATTTCAATGTGGCAAAATTGTAAGTGAACCACATTGCACTATTCACCATCCTGAAGACTGTGGGTGGCATTTAAACAATAATAATAAACTGAAGCCTTTTTGGTACGTAGATGATCCGACACCACTGCGTGTAGAAAATATTATTGTTAATAAAGAAGAGGAAAGTGACACAGGAGTGAAAACAAAGAGATACATGATTTATGATGAATATTCCGATGAAGAATATTAATTCATAATAGTTAGATTTCATAGAAACAAAACTTTCCTTTCATAATACACTATATCATACTTTCCCTTCATAATGTTATTATTAATATTTTTTAAATTTTTTTGTGTTCTGATATTCCAAAAATATAATATATTTTCGAGTATCACTTTTATACTGCTAAGTTATTATTTTTTAAATAAAAGTCATGTATAACAAATTGTTTTTTTCCTTTAACGACAATATATTCTTTTCTATATATTAATTTCACATTTTTCAAAACATTTTTCATTAATTTTTTTTGTAATGGGACCATACAACCCTCACGCATCTTCTACTGCTATAGGTAGACGGTGCCGGTAAAAATATAAGTTTGCCATACGTATGCAACAATTTCCTCTCTGACAAACAACATATAGACAATTATTACTATTGAAGTTAAAACCTTACGGATTTGGACATAACATTATGAAATGGATGACCAGTTATTTAGAAAACGGAACACAAACTACAAAGTATAAAAATGATACATCCTTACCAAAAGATAAAATATTCGGTCTACCGCAAGGAACCGTTATGGGCCCTAATCTGTTTGTTCTGTGCATAAATGACATTATGAAATGCGTTAAAAGTGCAGCATTTGCTGACGACACATTGATATACTTAGTTGATAATAACGTAGACTCGACTATAAACATAATAAATAGTGAGCTTAGAGAAATAGAAAAATGGTTGGACATGAATAAATAGCCTTAGCTTAAATACAGATAAAACTAAGTTTATGATAATTAGATGTAAATATCGATAGTAAGTAAATAGCCAAGTAAACACAGTAAATAACCAAGGAGTAACCACAAATGGAACAAATATTGAGCAAGTTAATTAAGTCAAATATTCAGGTGTAATTATTGATGATCAATTAACATTCTTCAGACATGCTCATTATATTACCAAAAAAATAGCTGAAAAAATTAATTTGTTGGGACGTATATGAAAAGATCTTAGTATATGGACGAAAATAACCATGTATAAAACAATTATTTTACCTCATTTCAACTTCTGCTCAACAATAATTTTTCTTCTTAGTAATGCTGAAATGAATATGCTATAGAAGAAACAAAACCAAGCATTACGAATTATTCTAAACTGTAACAAATATACAAACATAAAATTTATGCTTAATGCTACGAAGTTACTGGAAGTGAAACAAATCATAACTTTAAATACAATAACTTTTATATACAAAATATTACATGAATTAGTGCCAAAACATTTATCAGAATACTGTACCTTCGTAAGGAACATTCATGGGCACGACACAAGATCAAGAGAAAATTTAGATATTCCAACAGTACATACAAGTTATAGCCAGGTTAGCCTATTCCACATTGGATTTAAACAATATAATGAACTACCAATTTGTGTAAAGAACTGTGAAAGCCTCATGTTATTTAAAAATGCTTGTTACAAATATGTTTTATTAAATGTCAGTATTTAATATTTAAGTTTATAGACATGATTAATTCCAAGTTTCATTGATATTATTAATTTCGTTGATAAACAATAATTTAAATGTATAGATCTGGCTTATGCTATTAATAAAGTATTGTTATTAATATTTTTGTTTATAAGAAAGTTCAAACTTAAAAACAAAGAAATTAAGGGAATTGTGGAATACTCAAAGCTCTAACCTCTTGAAGCGATCTGCCGAGTGCTTCCAGCAAAATGGAGTTAGTCAGACCAAATTATTATCAAAGGACATATATTTTTCTAAAACTGACAGATTTTGTTGAGATGATATGTAAGAGCAGTGAAACACCCCTGATAATTAACCCAATTAGACATCCTTCCGACAGGAAATGCTTAGGGAGACCAGCTTTTTCATATTTTTTATATGACATGATATACTTCACATATAATTTTTCCATCATTACGGGTTTATGAGGCTACAATTCTGTCACTGGCGCATTCGCCATTTTTATAAATGCCTAATTATCTTATCAATAATCATATGAAATAATTATTACTTCCACATGGAAGTATAGTAACGACAAAAAAATTTTTTTAAATTTTTATTGTTCAAATAGGCATAAAATGTCATGAAACGTCGAGATTTTAAGTTTGAGCAAAAAAAAAAATTCTGTCTGTCTGTCTGTCGGTCTGTCTGTCGGTCTGTCTGTCGGTCTGTCTGTCGGTCTGTCTGTCGGTCTGTCTGTCGGTCTGTCTGTAACTTTTTTTGTGCGCACGTTTACTCTGAAACCGTTTAAGACATTGACTTCAAATTTGGTACACATATGTACTTTAACGAGATCTGGAACTAGATTACATTTTCATCTTGTTCCGTCGAAGGGTTGGGGGTAAATTGGGGTAAATTTGGGGTAAATGGATAAATCAAGCAGGTAAGAGTCTATAAAACTGGTATTTAGTATACACAAGAGAAGCTAAGGTCTCAAAAACATTTTTGGCATTAGGCACCCCCATTACCACCCGCCATTATTAAAGGGGATGAAAAAAAAAGTGATTTAGTGTATGTACAAAAACCAGAAACCACAAAATATTTTTTTACTTCGTCCATCCCCACTACCACCCCCATGTCACCACCCCCACCCCACTACCGATGTGGGGTATCGTTTTATGGCTTTTTGGGGTAGAGGATTTCAAATATAATATTATTAAAGTTCCATAAACAATCATTTCCACAAAATTTTTTCGTTGTGAGTGACTTGGATAGAGAATCTGGATGTGGAAGTAGTGATTCCTTGGGCAGCGGTTTTTTTTATTTATTTGATTTCAACATGATTATATTATATATTATTATATTATTATTATCATTATTATTATTATATTCTCTAATAATCATATTACTTCTTAGTTCATATAACCTTTCGCTTTACACAAACTAAAATAAAATGGATTTAATGCAGTATAAAATATTGACAGAATTTGTCAAAAATACAGCACACTATATTTCACATTATCTGGAATAGACGCTATTCCTGAAATATAGCGCAGGCGGCGTAAATTGAGCAATAAACTCCAATTTAATATGTCAGAGGTGTAACGCCAACAAGCAGTATTCTCACAATGGGTATATTTTAGAAAAATGATATATCAAGGAACGAAATAACACATCCTACCACATCTTCATTAAATATTTTAATAGCAAACCAAGCATGAAACAGTTTCTTCAAAATTAAATTTGCGTAAATAAATTTAACTAACAGTTTTTAAATTTAATAAAATATATATATATCTCCTTTAATGAAAAAAATCCTGTTAAAAATTTAAGGAGTCTTATCCTATATTTACAAATTATAACTTTTAAGTTCTCATGAAAGTTATATTTAATCGTCTGCAAAACACCATATTTTTCCTTGCCTTGTAAATGTTTTTCTTTTTATAAAACATACATGTTTCTTGAAAAACTCCTTTGGATTTTTTCATTGTTTTTCTCAACATTTCTTGAATGGTTTTTAATATGGTAAACAATCTTTTGTAATTTTGTGTTGCATCGACTGCATTAATTCCTTTCCTATAAGTATGCCTTATTTAATTGTCTTGTTTATTTAACGTCTAGGCGCAGTTTAGTTATAGCTATTCCACTACTCAACCAGGTCATGCACATATAGACATCAACATGAACAACCATTCCCTGTTCGTCGCCATGTGTCGCAGCTGAGACTCGAACTCGGGGGAGGAGAATGACTAGCCATACTGTGTTGAAATATGCCCCTAACGTCCATACCCTCGCCAAGATTCGAACCCGGAACTCCTTGGTCGCAAGCCTAACACCACAAGCACTTCGCCAATGAGTCGGTGTCATTCGATATATTGTTAAAATAAGTTGTTTTAATGTAATAATGTATTTAATGTAGTCTATAATGTTTATAACCATTTCATTATCAGGGATTGTTTAGGGCAAGCAGGGTCGTTCTGCTGTCCGTTGATATGCGCACCGTTCTATAACTGACTTTTGCATTCGTGATTTCTATTACCGCTTGCAGGATCAATACTAGTTTCGCCTGGAAAATAGTGACATGTGTGCCTAGCGGTACTATCGAGTGAAGATCTAGTTCTTCTGATCCACAGTCAATTTTTGAAACATCGGCATCGGTGTAGATTAATATGTCCGTCTCATCATTTTCGGACATTTGCCTCAATGTTCTTGTTAATTTCGGAAGTTAAACTATGTGTGTTTTTAAAATGTATTTAAACCGCCTTCCTTTTCATCCTAATGGCCCTCTTAAGTTTAGGGGATTTGTCTGGGAAAAGGAGGCGGGGCCCTACAGTTTATAGTGGAATTAGAACCACTTCTTAGGGAAAATTTACAATGAAAATTTTTTCGCTGTGTCTGGCTCGAACCTACTTCACTACATACGCTCAGAGTACAAGCAAGACTCGCTAACCCACTGAGCAGCCGACGCCTAGTTCCTGGAATAGTTCATGAGTTTTGAGCTGTCAGTACCTTCTAACGACCCACTATATTTCATATAGCTAAATTTATAAAAATCTAAAGTATCAACTCTGTATCTAAATTTTCAATGCACCCCCTCACCTCTAATTTAGAAGTGTCGAGATTATTTCAATATTTTTTCGATATTATCGCTATAAACTGAAGATATATCCAAATTTATGGAATTTGGACCACATAAATCTTCACCTTTGAACTATTGTGCGGCGCCCCAAAAAATTTCTCCATTATCAAAATTACCATTATTTTTCTGCCATTTTAATCGTTCAAGTTTGCATAATTTAACGTACGCTACGTATTTTACTCATTCACATTAGCGCCCACGGCGTTTCAGCAAATTTCCTCCAATCTCTCCTCACTACCGAAATTGTTCTAGTTACCTGCTTTCAGAGTCACTTCATTGCACAACCTACTTCAAATTTTCCGCACTTCCAGCTTAGTGCTTATAGCTTGTTGTATATTCCTATCTTATTTCTTCTTTCGGCGTTATGGTCTTAGCCTTTTTAATTACATTCTTCCAATGAGGCCTTTCATTACCTCTTCTATTCCAGTTTCTAATTTTCGTAACATTTAGGTCTTCCTTTACATTTTTCATCCGTCTCTTCCTCGATCTCTCTCTAATTCTTTTTTCGGCTGGATTCCATTCCATAATCCTTTTCACAGTTCTAGTACGCCAGAAACCATCGACGTATATCGGTCCAAAGATTTGTCTGAGTATTTTACGTTCAAGCGCTCTGAGTATTTACTCATTGCATTTGATAAGTGTACGTGCCTCACATCCCCAAGTCTTTATGGCCGTATCAAACTTTTATATATCTTCAGTTTCGGGCTTCTACTTATTATCGTGTTCCTTATTAGATTTTTATATTTATAGTAACAGCGATTACATACAGTTGATTAATTTATGAAACTAAGTATACGAAGATATCAAACATACTCAGATGTGTACTTTTCAGTCTTAAAGTTCCGCGCGACTACATCTGTTCTTTTTAATTCCATGCCTTTTGCTTTTGACTCATTTATGTGTAGTCTACGTCTTGCGTTTCATTATCTAGTCTGGTTAGTTTTTACTTCAGAGCTTGTTTATTCGTTTATTCCTGCTTATTACAATATCTTCTTCATAAATTCACATAGCTGAACCGACTTGGTTCCTATATGTCCCGTTATTTCAGTTTTTCTTACAGTAGCTTCCAATGACAGGTTGAGGATCATCGCAGAGAGAATATGTCGAACCTCTCTCTTGATACTAAAAAATGTCATTTATCAAATTCATTCATCATTTATCCATGATTGGACAGATTGATTTTGCGCTCATATGCATTTTCCTGAATTTACTAAGCATAAAGATGTTATCTGTTGTAAATAGTAGGCTAGAATTTTCTCAGTGTGTACTTCTAATCAATCGCATATTATACCTGTTAGTATAATTACATTTAATAATGTAATACCCTTGTACTTTGAGCAGTCTACTTTATCTCCTCTTGAATGATTATTCCACGGTATCAAGACATTATTTTATTTTGTTTTAATCCTCTTTTCGAATTTAAAGTTTCATTTGAGGAAGGGTTTGCAAGAAATGTTTCCGGGTTCCGTAGGCAGTTAAGCTATTATGGGGATGGAAAAATCAATTTAATTGAGAGAGGAGAACCAAGTTTGCATCAAACCTAATTTTATCTACCGTTTCCAAATGTGCAAAATATGTGCAAGATTATGATGCATAATTGAGTACTATTGCTCACGAGGGCGGGGCAAACTTTACCAGCGCGTGCTGGCTGTATGTATACAGGGTGATCTACCATGATATGCGGAAAATTTATCAGTTGGTTGTGCCCACCGAAAGGAGTTAAAAAAATGAAAAATCAAAAAAATATGACCAAAAAAATTAACCTTATTTTTTTGTAGAAATTCGCCACCAATCTGACGTAACGTGGTACAACCATATCACTTTATCAAACTTGGGATTGACACTATTGACAGCAAAGCTGGAGAGGGTAGAAGTGACTTTTTGGTTTTAATCAAATCACACTACAAAAATAGCGAAATAAATCTATAAGACATTGACCCTATGCTGGTGAACTCTACAACAACAAGTAAATATAAGAAATATTTATTTGAATCCGTTAATAACACAAAAACACCAACTTCGGCGGTGCCTTGTACCTGTCGGATTCGTGATTGTTCGACCGAAAGCAAAAAGCGCGGCACTTTGATCGCACCCGCCGGCTTCAATTTTTATGCCAATTAAGGAAATGTAAACATCTCCGATATGTTCTTTCACAAGTAAGTTCATCACCCTATTATTGACCACAGACACGTAACAGTAGCGTATCTTCGTAAGTTTTAACCCTTTTTAATATACTAAATTACCTCGGAGCACTCTAAAATTTTGCAGGGGCTTTCTCACATTGAAGACTAGTATTCCATTTTATTTTCCGCATATCATGGTAAATCACGCTGTATAAAATTGTTGATCGCGGGAAATATTACCTATTTTCATTGTTGATTGATTCATTTGGCGAGATTGAATGAAACCTTAATAGATCTCCAATAAAATAGACTACTTAATTATTTACCAAGAAAGCTTTTTTACTTCGCAAAGCGTGGACCACCCTATACATATTTAAATCGCTGTAAATAAAAAACCCATTTAAAAGAATGACTTTCAAAACAAAGGGGTACTTTAAATATCAAATGATTGCCGGCAGCAACAAACACAAATAAATCACAAATTATATTTTCAGTAAGTTTTTGCCGTGGTTTTTCTAGCCTCGGGCAGAGTAAATCATCTTGGTACATGACGCGTCTGTCTGCTGTTATAGCCAGAAGAGATTTATAAACGGGAGTACACAAGAGCGTACTTAGAAATGAGTACTGAAGGGAATTTACAGTCAGAAATTATAATTAGAAAAATTTTATTTTAACCTATTCATTTTTCCTAGAATATGGTTTTTACAAATTGCATAATTAGGAAACATTATTAAGATTCAATTTTCCACAGGTATTCAAAATATAACTTAAAATTGTTCTTAAAGTGATTTCACTGATATAACCAAAAATTAAAACAAGTTACTCCTTATAAATGAAATACGTAGAAATTGAATTGGCGATATTATGGGCAAAACTGGCCAATTTTTTTGTGGATCGTTTTCTAAGTTTTCACTTAATAAATAAATAAAATTCAGCAATTTTCATTAACAGCACTTTTAATTCTATACTGGTTAAAAAATATAAAAAATCACTTTTTGGTTGGTTGGGTTCATTATTAACCAGATCGAAAAAAAAAAATAATATTAAATCTGGATATACAGTGTAAAAGTAAGTAAGTAAGTTTAACTGGAATAAATTCTGTAGCTCGGATATTATACAGTATTTCTATAATGTGGATAGGAAGTATGGTCAGCTGGACTTCCAGATCTGACCCCGATCGACTATTTCCTATGAGGTTACCTAAAAGTTTTCATAAATAAATCTACCAATTTAGAAGATGTAAAAGAAAAGTTTTCTGGGAGAAGTTCATTAGATAAGCCCTGATGTCATTTCTAATATTCAAAGGGATTTTGTTGGTCCATTGTAATGCTATCAGGATGTAAAAGGAACAAGGATTGATTATTTAATTTGATTTAAATTACTTTTCATTCATTAATTTTTGGTTTTACTTTCTTAATATGACCAGCAATTAGGGTCAAATTTTAAGTTTATAATTTGATATATCAGTCTGACTTTTATATAATTTTTTTAACAGTTATATTAAATTTATAACAAATTCTCACAGACACCTAAAATCATTAGTAAAATTATTTTTTGACCAAAAAGTCATTATATAAAAGACTACAAAAAACCGCTGCCCAAGGAATCACTACTTCCACATCCAGATTCTCTATCCAAGTCACTCACAACGAAAAAACTTTGTATGTGAAAATAATTGTTTATGGATCTTTAATAATATAATATTTAAAATCTTCTACCCCAAAAACCCATAAAACGATACCCCACATCGGTAGTGGGGTGGGGGTGGTGATAGGGGGTTGGTAGTGGGGGTGGATGAAGTAAAAAAATATTTTGAGGTTTCTGGTACATACACTAAATCACAATTTTTTTTCATCCCCTTTAATAAGGGGGTGGGGGTGGTAATGGGGGTGGCTAATGCCAAATTTTTTTTTGGGACCTTAGATTCTCTTGTATATACTAAATACCAAATTCGTGGACTCTTACCTGCTTGATTTACCCATTTACCCCAAATTTACCCCAATTTACACCCCAACCCTTCAACGGAACAAGATGAAAATATAATCTAGTTCTAGATCTCGTTAAAGTACATATGTGTACCAAATTTCAAGTCAATATCTTAAACGGTTTCAGAGTAAACGTGCGCACAAAAAAAAAAGTTACAGACCGACACAGACAGACAGAAATTTTTTTTTCGTTCAAACTTAAAATCTCGACGTTTCATGACATTTTAAGCCTATTTGGACAATAAAAGTTTTTAAAAATTTTTTTGTCGTTACTATACTTCCACTGGACGTGGAAGTAATACTATAATAACTGGTGCTACATGTGAAAAATGTGCTCTTTTATCGGGACGCACGTCGTACATTCAAGTTCAAACGTGGCTTGGTAACTTTCACGATCCTGAGAAATGGAGATGGACCAGGACAAATTATGGGCTAGAACCGAAAACCATCACATGCAAAGCTGCAACTTACGATATTCTGACATTAATAGCCTGTAAGTGCAAAGCGAACTGCGGAACAGCTTGTGGTTGCCGAAAAACTGGAATGAAATGCTCCTTTAAAAATTTGCGACAACGTTACAGAATTCCCGAAAATCTGTGTACAGGAAGGCATCAACAACGAATCCGACGAAGGGAACAAATAAACTTCTATCGATCGATAATGGCAATGGATTAACCCATGAAGGATTAATAATGTACATGTACGTTTTCATTAAGCTGCTATTGACGGCCGAGTGTCGTACTACTACGATATCTCCTATGAATGTGCCCTTATGTCACATACAAAATAATAATTTCATATTTTTCCTGCCCTCGGCTAGCACAATCGGAAGTATCATTCCCTGGCTCGTCAAGAAAGGGTTAAGCTGATAAGTAATGCGCGAGCCATTCCAAGGTGTCGCTGCGAAGAGGGGGAGGGGTTTTACAGTAAAAATCTCGCACTACCCTTCCGCACAACATCTAGGCGGGTGTCTTTTGAAGATTTTCAGTCCTCCACAAAAAAAAAATTACATGTCGACTTTTGCGACGCGCCGTATTGCAAATTATTGTTCAAAAACAAAAATTAAAAAACGAATCTGTAGGTTTTTTTCTGCTCCACATATTTCATATAGAACAATATTCTCGTAGGAGTTACCCATATGGAGAAAAATGCGAGAAACCGCGAGCCGCGCCCTCATTTCAAACTTTCTTTCGCAATAAACGAAAAGCTATCAGTCTTACGAAAAATATGTATAGCACATAAAACATGGGGAATTTTACACCCTTTAATACGCCATATTTGTTTTTTTATATAGCTCAATAGAAGTCGAAATATTTGAAAAAAACGGTTGTTAACCATTTTTCAAGATGGCGGAAACCCCCGGTCGCGCAACGTGCTAACATTTCCCCAACACACTCATCAATGACCAAAACCCTCCACCAAGCCCTATAAGATCGTTGACGTCGCATGACTGTCGACCTCCACCTTAGTGATTTCATTTATACTGACTGGGCAATTACATTAAGATGCTCTTTGCATACATGAAGGGCAGTATTTTTCAGAAACGTCATTTTAAAAAAATGTATTTAAAATGTGTTTTAACCGCCTTCCATGCCACCTCAATGACCCTCGTATATCTAGGAGATCGAGATTTGTATAGAGATTAATCCATAAAATAAATTTTTCAATCTCAACTTGTAAAGTAAAATATATTAACAATAATTAACAGATGATAAAATATAATTTGTTATTCTATTGTATTATGTTTTGTTATATTCTCTATAGTAACAGAGGTTTTTTTTTTTTAATATGTAGGTAAGTACGCTACAATTTGTCCGAGTCTGCATGCTTTTGAGCATTTTATCCGGCGATTTTATCTTCGGGTACGAATAAATATTTTATTTGACGTCTGTAAATACATATTAGGGCACATTGGCACTTTACAGAATTTGTAATATCTTTTTTTCTGAGTATTTTCGTTTATTGGGGCTTTTAGAAACGTAAAATAAACACAAAAACGTAAACAGACGCCTCAATGCGAATGCAGTGGCTGCCGTTTGTTGTTCCTCGTCTGACCCACGGTTTGACGTCACAGACATTCCAGCGCCTATTGCCTCGTTTGAAATTAATAGCTAGCCATTATAACTTTAGTTATTTGTTACACATTAATTTTTTCGATTTAAGGGCCGATATCTCGCATAGCACATTTTTCCGTATAAATAAACAGTCTAATGAAATGAAAAATAATATGCCAATTGTCTATTGTTTTCAATGCACTCTTATAATTCAGTTATACACTAGAGTGAAATACGTACAAAAATAATAAGAAAATGTACAGTTCTTTTAACAGTCATAGAAAAAGGTTTTTGTTTTACTTAAGTAAAGAAGTGATCGCACTGGAAACTCCATACGACTAATCTAAGGATTAGAATCAGAACTAATCTCAAATTCAATCAAATCTTAGATTCAAATTATACATGAACCAGTTTTTACTTTCCTTTACATTAACTAAATTGACCAACAGGAGAGAGCTCTCTACATTTTGGAGAAGAGCAATACCTATCATTTAGTATATTAGGATTAGTTTTGTAAGTGGAGATTACAACCTTTGATGTCACGGTAGTACTGAAATAGTGGTCGTAAGCATCAAAATAGTGAACGCTATATCGACTCGAATTTCATCAACTAAGTTGGGATCACCTGCAAATAATTAAAAAGCTGTAATAACGAAAGGACCCCGGAACAAAACCCATGAAAATGTTGATTCGGTGGAATCGGCTGAAATTTTGGTATTTTGTAGTTCATGTCATGCTGATCAAAAGTTCTTATCACATCAAGCCAATCCTATGCAGTTTTTGAGATACAGCTTGTCAAAGTTAGGTAATTTGCGTCATTTTAGACATTCAAGAACTTTTTACTCCTAAACTATTAACTTTAGCAAAAAGTTGCAACGGTCGAAATATTTTTGTTCTATTCCAATAAAGCTCAACTTTTTACAGAATTTTTTTATCAATTTTTAGGTTAGGTGAAATATATACATGACATATTTTGGCATGCTTCGGTGGGATTGGCTGAAACTTTGCTATTTTGTAGTTAAAGTCCTGCTGATCAAAAATTCCTATTGCACTGAATCTATCCTATGAGTGGTTTTTGCTCCAGGAGTGCCTGAAAGTCTAACAACGAGGTAACGGGTAATCTATATGTACGTGTTTATGAATGGCTTCCAGCGTGTTTGTGTACGTGCGTGCATGTGTGTGTGATTATTTTTATCAAAGAACCTGCTCTTACCGGCACTATGTTTCTTATGAGAGCGTTCTCATTGCCAACCAGGGTGATCCCATTTTTTAGGTTTCACTTTCTATCTGCTTATTTTTACTTTTTGTTGTTTTTTAATATTTTCTTTTTAGTTTTTAAATATTGAAAACATCCATAGGATTTTCAGAAACAAGTGCTCTGTTTCCAGCATCATGTATCGTTCGAAGAAGAATCATTGATGGATATTTTATGTGATTTTCATGCCGTGCGTACCCCAAAAACCATAATACGCTTGTGATTTCAGCGGTTCCGCATCAAACTCATTAGAACGATTTTTCTCACACTAGTCCTATGACTGAAATGACAGAGGACACTTTTTGTGTATTTTTAATTAGTGAATAAAATTCTTATATCAAAGTGAAAAAAAAAGACAAGAAAAGACAAGAAATTAGTGCAAAATATCGACAGCTCCCCTCAATATCACCCACTTACGGTAAAAAATATTTTTAAAAAATACTATGTATTATTGTTCAATATGCGTATAAAGTCGCGTCCCTGTAAATCAAAAGGTTTCTGAAATATAATAATAATAATAAATATAATAATCAATTTTTGGGTGCCATTTTCAAAGGGCCGTAGCTCAAGGTATTTGCGAACATATTTTTGCATGTAGAATCTGCACCAGAAGTTTGTCATCGATATTTTCAGAGAACTCTGTATACACTGGCACATACATACACACAAACGCATACACACAGTACACAAACACGCTGGAAGCCATTCATAAACACGTACATATAGATTACCCGTTACCTCGTTGTTAAGACCTTCAGGCACTCCTGGAGCGAAAACCACTCATAGAATAGACTCAGTGCAATGGGAATTTTTGATCAGAATGACTTTAACTACAAAATAGCAAAGCTTTAGCTAATCCCACCGAAGCATGCCGGAATATGACATATATATTTTACCTAACCTAAAAATTGATTTAAAAATTCTGAAAGAAATTCTTGAGCTCCATTGGAGTTGAACAAAAATATTTCGACCCTTGCAACTTTTTGCTAAAGTTAATAGTTTAAGAGTAAAAAGTTCTTGAATGTATGAAATGACGCAAATTACCTAACTTTGACAAGCTGTATCTCAAGAACTGTCCATAGGATTGGCTCGATGTGATAAGAACTTTTGATCAGCATGACTTGAACTACAAAATATCAAAATTTCAGCCGATTCCACCGAATCAACATTTTCATGGGTTTTGTTCCGGGGTCCTTTAAATACATCCTTACATTCGATCGTACTAGCTGAAAGAATTCATTTGTTTAAAAAAAATTAGAATTTTTTTCAAAACTCTCGATGTCGGCTTAATAAAATACTTTTGGTTAGTAATAATGTGGATTCAATCGTTTTATCCAAATCTCAGGAATATTTGTATAAACTTTTCAGAGACACCCTATATATCTTTTTAACAAATTAGTTCATTGGTACTTTTTGCTGTTTCCTCAAAATTGCTTGAAATCATTTTGGCGGAAGCACTTTAGGCGCACGTCAAACAGATGCCTCGGAACAACAGCATGGTTTCGTAAAGCACATAATACAGCATCTAACTTGGGCCATTTTACCCAATATGTTTCTAATACTTTATACTCCAGGTATCAAGTAGATGTTGTGCACACGGAATTCAGTAAAGCTTTTGATCGTGTGTCTCATGTAAAGTTGCTTCAAAAATTAAATAGTTATGATATCTCCAATAGCGTTTTACGTTTATTGGCATCTTACTTAACCAACCGTAAATTACACAGCCCCACAAAAAAAAAGTTCAGACCAGCGAACCAGACCCACGTATCCCCATGTATTTTCGGTCGCTGAATCCGGATCAGAGGTCAAAAAAATTCGTACACCCCCAAAATCTTTAGTTAGAGCCAAAAAACACCCCTGGACTGAGGTAAAAAGAATATTAAGCTACGAGTGTAGTTGTTACATCCTAATCGATCAAATTATACAAATTAAGGTTAAACAGCAGCATACATACAATAGATATGAAACACACCCCCACTGAGAGGCGAAAACTAGCCCCCATTTATACAAAAATCGACCCAAAACAGTAATGACTGCTGAAAAAGCTCGAAATGTCTAAGTTTTGTTAAAGTGATAAGAAACTGCATCAGATCCGACGTAATCTTCATAAACTGCCTCTATACGGTTGAGAACGACCACCCTCAAGTTTAAAGGACACAAAGCAAGAGAAAACATAAAATCCAACAGGATTTCTATTTTGCGTAGTACTTTAAAATTGAACTAGAAACTTACGTACCATCAACGTCCTACACAGTGTCAATCCTCAGATGGTGTGAAAACTACCACCTATGTAAGATTTATCTATAAAAAGTTACAGTGACTTCT